>CAWUFW010003589.1:1042500-1774890 GCA_963921515.1 Calotriton arnoldi
GCAGGCCCGAGGACGGAGCCCAGGGTGGGAAGGCCACCCTTCCCGGGGCCCTCAGGGGCCCCAGACGGAGCTCCTGAACCCAGGCAAGCGAGGGGGGCTCCCCGGGCACGACAGAACCCCGTCTCGGGCCTTTGGCATGGCAGCAGGCCAGGAGATGGGGCCCAGGGCTAGAGCACCCAACCCGGGGCCCGGTGGGGCCCCTGGACCCAGCCGGGGCTCCTGGGACCAGAGGAGCAGGGGAAGCCTCCCCGGGCCCGTGGGACCCCGTCCCGGGCACCCTGCCATGCGGCAGGCCCGAGGACGGAGCCCGGGGTGGGGAGGCCGCCCTTCCCGGGGCCCCGGCAGGAGCTCCTGAACCCAGCCAAGCAGGGGGAGGCTCACCGGGCCCAGTGGAATGCTGTCTTGGTCCCCTGGCGGAGCAGCAGGCCAGGAGACTAAGCCTGGGGCCCCTGGACCCCATTGGGGCTCCCGGGCAGAGGTGAGGCCTCCCTGGGCCCCCATCCTTGGCACCACGCCACACGTTGGGCCGGGGGATGGTGCCCGGGCTGAGGGGGCGTCATGGCCCATCCGGCTGCCGGCTGAGGACCGCTAGGCCGAGAGGGGTTTTGAAGTACCCTGTCCCTAGTAATTCGGAGGAAGGGTACCTCCCTTTCTGGTAACCCGTGCGCACCACGAGACTGAGCGGACCCAAGGCGCGGATGCGCCCGACCCCCTGGAGCCCTGGCTGGGATCGGGGAGGCAAACGAGCCATCATCGGGACTTGCAGGGCAGCCCTGCCATCTGGTCGCCCCATTGGAAAGCATTGCGCGCGACCAGATGGCCGAGGGGGAAGGCGCGACCAGATGCCTGGGCCCGAAGGAAGCCAATCTGCCTACCCCGAGCCTTTGCGGGAGGGCTCCCACCTGCCCTTCAGACGGCTCGGGGGCTCTGCGACCCGGGGGCTCGGAGACCCCGGCTGGGCCTCGCACCCAGGGCTGCGGACGGGGGTCTACGATGGACCTCCAACCCGGGGTCCCCCAGGCACCTTGACAGACGGGCAAAGCAGGAGGGAGGCCTGCCCAGGCCCGACGGACCCCCGTCCTGGGACCATGGCGGAGCACGGGGACAGAGCCCTGTCCCCTAAGCCTGGCCGAGGTCTCGGGCCGGCACGCTCAGGGGAGGCCTCATCAAGGCCCATGTCCCAGGTGCCCTGCCACGCGGCAGGTCCAAAGATGGAGCCCGGGTTGGGGAGGGTACCCTCCACCCCAGGGCCACCAAGGGCCCCTGCCGGGGCTCCTGAACCCAAACCGAGCTGGGGAACGCCCGACGGGCCCCGGGCCCGTGGCAGAGCGGAGGACAGAGCCCAGTGTAGGGAGCGACAGGCCAGAGCTCTCAGGCCCGGACGCCCAAGGGAGGACCGGCCGGGCCCGATAGAGCCCATCCCGGGCACTATGCCACTCGGCGGGCCAGAGGACGGAGCCCCAGACAGGGGGGAAGGTAGTGCCCGGTACCAGCCCATCTGGTCCCCAGCTGAGAACCACCAGCCCGAGAGGGGTTCTGGCATACCCTGTCCCTTAGTAATCCGGAGGAAAGCTACCCTTCTTTCTGGTAACCCGTGCGCACCGAGTGACCGCGGGGACCGAGGGCACGGGGGCGCCCGACCTCCTGGAGCCCTGGCTGGGATCAGGGAGGCAAACGAGCCCTCATCAGGACAGCCCGGCCATCTGGTCACCCCATTGGAAAGCACTGCGCGTGACCAGATGGCTGAGGGGAAAGGCGCGACCAGATGGCCGGGCCCAAAGGACGCCAATCTGCCTGCCCCGAGCCTTCATCAGAGGGCTCCCGGGGCTCTGCGTCCCGGGGGGCTCGGAGACCCCAGCTGGGCCTCAGGCCCGGGGCTGAGAATGGGGGTCCCCGGCGGACCTCCGACCTGGGTCCATGGCAGAGCTTAACCCATCCCTGGGCCTGCCCGGCGGTCCCGCGCCAGGCCGCGTGGGGGAGGCCTCCACCAGCCTGCGTCTGGCCACCAAGGGCCCCGGCCTATGCTCCTGAACCCAGCCAAGCTGGGGAAGGCCCGCCCGGGCCCAGGGCGTGGGACGGAGCCCGGGGTGGGAGCACCCAGCCAGAGCTCTCGGGCCCGGACGCCCAGGGGTGCACTGCCCAGGACCAATGGAGCCCGTCCCGGGCACTTTGCCACGCGGCGGACCGGAGGACGGAGTGGGAGGGTGTTGTCCGGGCCTAGCCCATCTGGTCCCCGGCTGAGAATCACCAGCCCGGGAGCGGTTCCGGCATACCCTGCCCCTAGCAATCCAGAGGAAAGCTACCCTTCTTTCTGGTAACCCGTGCACACCGAGTGACGGAGGGGACCCAGGGCACGGGGGCGCCCGACCTCCTGGAGCCCTGGCTGGCATCGGGGAGGCAAACGAGCCCTCATCGGGACTTCCAGGGCAGCCCGGCCATCTGGTCGCCCCATTGGAAAGCATTGCGCGCGACCAGATGGCCGAGGGGAAAGGCGCGACCAGATGGCCGGGCCCGAAGGACGCCAATCTGCCCGCCCGAGCCTTCGGGGGAGGGCTCCCGCTTGCTCTTTGGAGGGCTCGGGGGCTCTGCACCAGGGACCCCTGTCCCAGGCAGATGGACCCTTGGCAGGCCGCAGGATGGGGGCTCCCACACCCCAGGCCCTCCCCAAAACCCAGGCCCCGGGCCCGGTCCCTGCTTCTCAACCCAGCCAGGCCGGGGGGATCTGGGAGCTTGCCCGGGCACGAGGGACCCCCGTCCCGGGCACACGGTCCCTCAGCTGGCCGCAGGACGTGGTCTCCTGTTCCACTGATTTTTGCCATAACTCCGTGGAACTCCGCGTAGTGGCACTACGCCAACTCTGCTTACCCCTAGTTTAATGCAGCACACATAGAGCTGGCAAAACGGCATTTTCAAAAATGATTGTTTATGTGCAGGAAGGAGGACCTTCCTGTACATAAACAATCATTGGCCTTTTGCTGTTTTCATGTGTGCTGCACAACGCAGCACACATAAAAACAACAAAAACAAGGAGAAATGAAACATTTCTCCTCGCTGCGCCAGGGTAAGAGCAGGTTTTCCCTGGTCTGAATTCTGGTGCTGCCTCCTATTTACGCCTCCCTTGTAAATAGGGGGCAGCTTCAGAATCAATGGGTGTTGTGGTGGAACGCCCACAACAACACCCATTGCCCTCCCCTTTCACGCTAAGCATAGCGTGAAAGGGGGCCTTATTTACAAGGCAGTGTTAAGCCACATTAAGTGGCTTAACGCTGCCTTGTAAATAAGGCCAGGCCCCTATCGCTATCACAACATCACTGAAAGTGACGTTGTGATGGCGATAGGGGTTTGTAAATTGTCCCAAAATTCTTAAAAGATGTTTAGCACCCGCCCACTACTTACCTGAACTTACCATTCGTTCATTTCAATGTCTCTTGAATTTACTTGTTTCTCATTGGCCTGCATATCATCTGCTTTCACTTCCTGCTTTTGCCATTGTGTGGAGCTTGCACCAAGTACACCTTCTGGTCACTGGCCACTAGCTACTGGCCAATGTCCTTCCACTGGCTACTCACTTGGTAGGTAAATTTTTTTATCAATCCCGAACAACCACTCCGTATGAGTGCAAGTGTTTGTCCTTTTTTTGGACCTTTGTTGGTGCATTATTTAGCGCAAACACGACCAAGGGTATTGCAGTGCTTTACATAATCACCATTTATATTTCACAGGGACACTTAACAAGCCCGTGATTTATGGACCCCTTTCTCTCCCATCCACGGAATTCTCCTCCATCCCAGCTGCCTCTCCAGACCTCCAGTTACTTCCCCTATTGCTGCTTCTACCCCCAACATAGGTTAACTTTCATGCTGAATATTTCCCCCTTTATGTATGTATTTATGTACGGAACTACCCCCCACCTCCACGGCGCACCAGCATAACCGGCAAACCGGAGCATCAAACAGGCCTTGGAGTAGGCCTGCATGCTTCAGGATACTATTTAAGGCGAGTCTGGTAGATGGAGGGGTGCGATGAGGGTGGGGGACTGCCATTGGTGTAGCCATGGTGCATTCTTCCTTTGCACTGGAATGTGAGTTTGTTACTGTTGTATCTTCTATTCCATTCTGCTGCTTGATTTGTGGTAATGAACTGCAATTTTTTCATACTGGGAATGTTATTAAGGTACTCGAGTCATGTCCTCAAACTTGCAGAAGTGCGATAAATCAGTGAATTGTGTAATTACGCTTGAGACGTGCATGAATCAGTGGCTTCAAGTGTATACTTAAATACAAAACTGAGTCGTGCGTATGCCCATGACGGTATTGGGCAGCCTTGGGGTGCACGGGGGAAACCCCAGGTTAAAAGGGCTCCATATGGAGTTGCATGTAAATTGATTGAGTATTTTACTTGGTTGAGCGCACTGGGCGTATTATGTGGGGTCATTTTTGGCAGCTGGCATTGGGTGACTGTTTTCTTTTGTGTTTTGTCATATGTCCTCTACGGTTCAAGAAGCTCTGGGCAGCCCCACGCGGGAAGAAGGAGCTTGAACTGCGACAGCGACACCAAGCTGAGTCTGCAATTTTTGTGAGGATCACTGAGGGCTGCATCAAACCAGTACATAGAAGGTAAATAGAAGCAATGCGAAGTAAACAGAAACAATGCGGGTGCTTGGATCAGGCTCCGAAGACTTTACAGCTTCATAAGTAAGACACATTCCTATCGGAAGGTATTGTACATAAAGCCTATGTGGGGTGGGGTAGGTTAGCTTCCTGCTCAAAGCACCTGCTGCTCTGTGCATATCCTCCTGGCCACTGGATCATATCCGAGTACTGCCTTTCATTAGGCCTGGGCAGTGAACTCCGCTCCGTTTGCAGAGTTTTTCACACTCCGCACTCCGCAGGGCACACATAGTTCTGAAAAACTCTACTTCGCGGAGTGGAGTTTTTTCCTCGCTCACGCTCGCCATTGTCAAGTTACCAAGCTCGAGGATAATCCACCTGCTGGCAAGATTTCTCAATGCAAGCGGCCCGATTTCTCAACACGAGTGGTTGTGGATGGTCACGACCGCTCGTGTTGCAAAACCTTTCATTCTCATTATTTATTCAATGTTTTCTATAGCGCGAACATGACCCAAAAACTTGGGTGTCAGAGCGTTTTACTGTTCAACCGCATTCAAGTTCAGAAGATATCCCATTCTTTAACACCTACAACAGGGGATAGGTAACATATAAGAGTGGCATGTTCTAAAAGTTACAATAGTACACAATTAATAATACTAGACATCCGTAATACAATTCACTTCACACTTAATTTCAAAACAAAACAACTACTGAAAATTACTAGGAGTCCACAATGATTGAAGTATTGCATGACAAGTCCATAACGACAGTGGATTGGTCAAGGATCCTGACATTAGTCCTCTAAATTGACATTAAACCTCCGAATTGTTATGGGAGGAATTTACTCATCAGAAAGGACTTATTCTCTTTCTTGAATCGAGGAGCGTAGGTGATCCTTCCAATATTCGGCGGGAGTGAGTTCCAAATTCTAGGTGCAGCTCCCGCGAACGCTCTATCATATGTTCTCTTCTTCTGGAAGAAAGCTGGTTTCAGTAAAAAATCTCCGGCTCCCCTGAGGATCTACTACCTCCAGACAACGTCATTTTCTGGGCAAGGTAACAAGGAGTTGTGTGGTGAAGTGCCTTGTGTGTTATACACACAATCTTTAGCTGTATTCGTGCCTCAAACGATAGCCAATTGAGGGCTTTCAGGTGAGGAGTGATATGGTCCAATTTTTTTGAGCCCATTTTAAGTCTAGCTGCAGCATTGAGACAAGCTTTTAGGGGAGCAGTTGAAATCTTAGGAAGACCAGATAGAGTTGAGCAACTATACTCAATTCTAGAAATGACCAGCGCCTGGACTGCCGTTTTCAAGTCCTCTGTGTCCATAAACGGCTTCAGCTTTCTAAGGTAGCTCAGATGGAATCGGCATTTCTTGCCATTGTGTTGATGTGGGTACGCATGTTTAACTCCTTATCCAGCGTGATTCCTAGAGACTTAGTTGACTCTACTAGAATCGGGGAGCGCAGTGATCATCTTTGTCCATTCCTTAATCCTGGTGTCGCTTTTAGGAGGGGAGATAAGAAGGAATTCTGTTTTCTGCGGATTTAGCTTGAGATGATTGCCTAATAGCCATCATCTCATCATCGTTGAGAAACCTGCCACTCAGGTAGAAAATCTACCCGAGTGGCAAGAAAAGAAGCAGCGTCCACTTACGCTGCGCATGGTGCCATTTGCGCTGATTTTACAGCACAGGACAAACACCCGGTGCTGAAAATCAATGCAAATGGCATGACCAAACGCACTCCGCCGCCTGTGGAACTCCGCATAGCGTGGCAGAGTTTTTCGGTCACTTCACAGAGTTCCATGCAGCGGAACTCAAATGAACTCAGCCCAGGCCTACCTTTCATCCCAAGGTCGGTGAAATGGGCTGGGTTATAGTAACTTTTTTCCACATAGTCAGCCTATTTAAAAAAAATAATAAAAAGCACCCGAGTTAAGTCCCCCCCTTTTTGTCTTGTTGTCTTGTTGAGCGGTCACGCTCAACACAGCTGCACATGGCACTGTTGTTATCACTTGGGCTTGATAAGGGGTCGTGCATTTCTTTCTGGTCTGCCCCTTCCTCACGTCCCCGGGTTTTGCTGAGGGGATTACAAGTAGGCCTGGGCGGTAAATTCCGTTCCGCTCGCGGAATTTGCGGAATTTGGGTAATTTTGCGTTCCGCGGAGAACGCGGAATTACCAAAAATTCTGCGATCCGCAGCTTCGCGGAATTTTTTGCCTGTTCGCGCTTTCAAAATGCGTGTTCGCGAGATATTTCTCCCCGAGCACGCAAACAGCGTTCGCGAACAGGAAAAAAGCATCGCGAACTGGCGGAACAAGCAATTCCGCGTGTTCGCGGAACTTTTGCGTGCTCGCGGAGATTTTTTACCGTTTCGCGGAGCTTTGCGTAGCGCGACTACGCAAATTCCGCCCACCCCTAATTACAAGGCAAATTGCCATGCCCTAGGTAGACTTTGGCTTCACGGGGAGGTGGCGTAACGGCTAGGACCGCTCACCTTGAAGATGGGGACCCGACTTCGAGTTTCTGAGGGAGGCTCAGCATCCAGCGATTCTGAGCAAAACGCTTTATCTCTCCATGCAAAAATGAACTGTTGTCTTGAATTCCCAAGTACTCCCCTGTCAAGCCATTTCCTGCAATCTATGCCCCCACCATTTAAGTAGGATATAGTGTCTAAACAGTGTTTTTAGTATGGAGGGATAGTAGACAACTTGGAGCTGTAGCTCAGGGATAAGGGCTCCTGCATTTGATATCTCAGGCCCATCTAAGGCAAGGGTTCAAGTCCCAGCTGTGGTGGCAAGCAGGGCCGGAATGGCCGCACCGGGCGTCGGGCATTTCACTGGAAGGGTGGGGGCCGGTTTTGTTACTGGGTATTGTTTTTGCAGCAGTGCTGCAATATTGGCTCCCAGTAACAAAAGCAGCTGTGCTAGGGGGCGGTTCAGTTAAGCACCAGTGCTTCACACTTGCACCCTCCCTCGCCCCCCACCTCCAGGGGCCGGGCCGATAAAATTGCCAGGGCTGATTTCTGTTTCCAGTCTGGCCCTGGTGACAAGGTCATCTTTACTCTCACCTTAGATACTACAAGTCGACTCTCACTTCAGAGTTCGGCGCAAAGTACCGGCGTAGCAGAAGATTAGCGCTAACAAACTTTGCCGAATTTTTCGTGCTTATCAGGGCTGGACATTTAGGAACAATGGCACAGTGATGCAAGGGGAGGTGAAGGGTGCTTTAATCAGTTTGGCGGTTTGGGAGGTCTGCCTGAGAAGCCGTGTAGGTGCCTCGCAGTTAAGTTGTGGCAGCAACTTTGTGCCATATTTAAGTCAGCTCACCTCTCTGGAGTTATGGAAGGACATATTCACTGCAGTCTTCAAGATAACTAACTGTTCATAAGAGGAGAGGCACCATGTTGGGATACTGCAGTCACCTGACAATTGCTATATAGCACCGAGGAGAAACTGGCAGAGTGCAACGCGACATATCACTCTCCCTTAAAGTAATTTACAATAGCTGGTGAGTATCTGGTACCGTAAAAGCTGGTGTATTTTTGCAGGACACATTCCTTTGTCGAAGCCATAGTCCATATATTAGTAAAACAGCTTCTAATATACTATGGGCATTTTCTGTTGCAATCCGGGTGTGCACCTTGGTGCCAATTAATATACCAATTTGGTGTTACAAACCACAAACCGGGGCAGACAGGAGAAGTGGCAGGGAGAGGTAGAGGTGTATGGAGCATCCTACTCATTTAGTGAGTGGCTTGCGTTCCCCTTACCTGAGGCCAAGAGATGGCAATTTGGGCCCTAAGTACTTGTAAACAATCAAACTGACAGCTGTCCATTATCTATGAAAGGCCCAGGGAGTTATCTTCGAATTTAGCTATGAAGTAAAAGATTCTCACAACATTGCTTAATGAGCTGCAACTTTGCCATGGTTGGACCTGCATAAAGTATTCCAGCAGAAGGCAAATATGCAGCAACAGGAAGTTCCATAAATTACATCACACCCACTGCATCGTGTTAGCTCCCTGGGTGGAGCTTACAAAATGTAAGGACAAGTTCAACATATTCATGTTAAAGATGGTCTCATTCAAGATACACATTATTTTTTTTTATATGTTTTATTGTTTTTTTTCAAATGTAATCATCAACAGTTAGCATATCATGCTGCAACATGCAGCGACATCAGTTTTTATACGTCTTATATTGATGGCAGTTACTGTTTCACAGTTGTTAATTCAATAGGTACCATTACATGACAGCTTACATGTGTTGCATTTGTCCGGCCACGTAGTACATATCTAATACAGTTAGATTTCCTGCACATTTGTCACGCGATGGGTAACTTTTGAAGGCCAGTTCTGCTTAGGTAAATATGATGTGCTGTATATTTAATAGTAACTAGGGTTTAGGGCACCAAACTTGGATTTGAGTTGGAGTGTTCCCATATGTCTACTTGCGTGTGTGCGCATGTGTGTGTCACCTGTTGTGCCTACACCTGTTACCTTGACGGTAGGTTTCCGGTAAGTGCATGTACCAGGTCAGCGGTGTGCAGCTGATGACGACCGGTCAAGTGCCCATGAGTGGCTTAAGGGTACAAGTCTCGTGTGCGGTACTACTCAATTGGGTCAGATGCCTGTGGGGGGTGGTCTGGCGGGCCCACGCTTTGCTGTAACGCTGTCAGGATCACTTCCCAGTTTGCGGATATAGGTATTTTCCTGAGACCCATGGTTTCTTCGCGCCTGATCGCTATGCCTTTTGCTCTGGCCCACGCAAGAGTAGAGCGCTTCCAAGCTTGTGTATGTGGGGGGTCGGGTGTCTTCCACCTCTTTGAGATTAGTCTCTTGGCGGTCACTATGCCCAGGTCTAGGAACCTTGAGGTAACTTTAGTGCTTCGTGTCCTGCGGAATATGTGCAGTAGCTACGTCTGCCAGTCAAAGGGTATCGCTCTCTCGCTACAGGTGCGGAGCGCTTCCGCCACCTCTCTCCAATATGTACTAAGGCTGGTACAACTCCATAGCATGTGTACTAAGTCTGCATCTAGGGTGGCACATCTAGGGCAGGCAGAGTTTGCACAACAAAAGTATCTGTTGATGTTAGCTGGCGTGAAGTATGCTCTTTGTGTAATGAAGTATTGTATTTGTCTAAATCTCATGTTCCTAGGGATCTGAACTGGGCTGGCCAGTACCTGCTCCCATTCCTGATCCGAGAATTGTCGGCCCAAGTCGTGTTCCCACTTGTGTCTGAGGGGGTCTAAACTTATTTCTGCGTGCTGTCGCAGCGAGGCTGCAAACCACCGTGTCAGGTGTCTACCTTGTCCCATGGGATGTAAATATTGCATAGTGAGGTGTGTTTGCGGCTCAGCGGCGAGGTCCCCCCCACTTCACTGAGAGTGTAGCTACCAACGAGCGATGTAGGAGGAATTGCCCTGCGGGGAGCCCCTTGTCTTCTATCAGTGTTGCGTAGGGGACAAGCAAGCCTTCACGATAAAGATCACCTAGGGTCTCTATTCCCGCTTCGTGCCAGTGGCGTAGTCTCGTTCAAGATACTCATGACCTTAAGTACACATTGATATCTTTACACTGCTCTATAGGGTTACGTAACTTGTGTAAGTAAATTAAGCAGGTTGCAGTTTTCTGGAGGAGTATGCAGGGAACACAGCATTATATATTGTGAGAACACTGCATGGAATGTCATAGTGAACACAGAGGTTATTCACTCCCTCCATATTTATTCATGGGGCATATGCCTGGAGTACGCAGCTGTAGTCAACCAAGCAGGTACCATGCTTCAGAGTTTAAACTATATAGAATATCCGACCCTATCATGCCTCACAATTCATGGTAATGAATCATTTATATCAAATTGTCAACCGGAAGGGGCGGTCCCTGCTCCATCATAGGGGTTCAGATTTACCATGAATGGCTCCATAGTTAGGTTATTTTTCCCATATGGTGGTTGGAATGAGCAGGGACTATCAAATATACAAAAAGAACACTTGATGGACAGAATGTTGAACAATGTCAAACATTCACCCCAGTACAGAGATCTGGGCCTAAATCCATTGTTTGTTCGCTCTCCATGCAATTCCAGTTTAAACCCAGCCATATGCAAATCAGTCTTGACCCTGTTCCCCATGGGAACAGTCCAGCCTGAACTGCCAGGCCAGGTCCTCCCTGGACTGGAAACAAGCATCTTGGGACCGGTTTCGGGGTTTCACCCCTCATCAGCCAGTTGAGCATTTTGGGGACTTCGCCTGGTGTCAGGTACCCCGGCCCTGGAGTATGTGTTGGTATGGAATTGAGGGTATTGCCCAACCCTCTCTGTGTAATGGAGGGAAAATTGTCACTAATGTATGCCTGCCAATAATCTCTCTGATGCCCTTGGTGGAGGGCTGGGTGAAGTATAAGCAAAAAGGACCTTCTGGCACAATGCATTCCAGAGGTTAGCACTGTAATGGAAAAGTTGAGACAATTGCTGTTTTGCTTGTACAATCTGTGAGCTGTTGCTACTCTGGGGTCCTGTATTTGCATAACCAATGCCTACTTAACTACAAGTTTTATTTCCTTGCTGATACTGTATGATTAAAAGGTTACGTCTTGGTTAAACCAACATAATCGAAGTTGTCTCACTCCTTGGGAGGTTTTTCAGGGAGGAGGGCAGCGACTTGCACATTGTGAGTGCACTATGACTAGACACCCCCTGCAAAGAGTGGAAGGGGTGCCATTAGTCGAGCCTCGGGCAGGAGCCAGAGTGAGGAGTCTGTCGTTGGTGTTGCGCAGGTCATGACGTCATCAGGCAGCACCCAGGTCGGAGGTATTTAAGGTGATGGGAGGCGAGGGATCGGCCTCTTTTCACTCCATGTCATACCAGCATAACCAGCAAACTGGAGCATCAAACACCCACCCACCCCTGGAAAAAGAGTACGTTTTGGCAGAATTTCTAGCCGCAGAAAAGGGGGTTACCTACGAAATTTGGACTGAATCCTGATTTACTGGACTGATCCCTTGGCAGGGTGTTGATTTGCGTGGGCACTACGATGGCAGGAGGGGGGCCAACCTGCTGGTGGTCCTGGATCTTTCTGCCCTAATCCCTAATGCCCGGAGTTGAACATTTTGGGGACTTCGCCTGGTGTCTGATACCCCGGTAGGGACGGAGCGCTATGCGGTGCCCTGCAGTATGTGTTGGTATGGAATTGAGGGTATTGCCCAGCCTTCTCTGTGTGATGGAGGGGAAGTTGTCACAAATATTTGCTTGCCAATAATCTCTCTGATGCCCTTGGTGGAGGGCATGGGTGATCTATAAGCAAAAGGGGCCTTCTGGCACATTGCATTCTGGCGATTAGGGCTGTAATGGAAAAGTGGAGACAACTGTTGTTTTGCTTGTACAATCTGTGAACTATTGCTGATCTGGTGTCCTGCATTTGCATAACTAATGTCTACTTAACTATAAGTTTTATTTCTTTGCTGATACTGTGTGAATAAAAGGCTTCGCCTTGGTTACACCACAATAATTTAAGTCCTTGGGAGGTTTTTCAGGGGGGAGGCAGCGACTTTCACATTGTAGTGCAGTATGGGCCGGTGGCCCCCGCAAAGAGCGGAAGGGGTGCCATTAGTTACGCAACAGGCAGAAGCTAGAGTGAGGAATCTGTCGTTGGTCTCGTAAAGGTCATGACATCATCAGGAGGCGCCCAGGATGGAGGTATTTAAGGTGATAGGAGGCGAGGGATCAGCGTCTTATCTCTCCACCGCTTACCAGCATAAGAAACAAAACCAGAAAACTGGAGCATCAAACACTCACCCACCCAGTCCTGGAAAAAGGCTACGTTTTGGTGGAATTTTTTGCGGCAGAAAAAGGGGTTACCCAAGAAATTTGGACTGATTTCTTATTTACTGGATTGATCTCTTGGCGGGGTGTTGATTTGTGTGGGCACTTGGCTGGCAGGGGGGGGGGGGGGGCGACCTTCTGGTGGTCCTTTCTGCCCTAACCCCTGTTGCCTGGAGTTGAACATTTTTTGGACTTTGCCTGGTGTCAGGTACCCCGGCAGAGACAGAGCGCTATGCGGTGCCCTGGAGTATGTGCTGGTTTGGAACTGAGAGTATTGCCCAACCCTCTGTGTGTGGTGGAGGGGACGTTGTCAGAAATGTATGCTTGCCAATAATCTCTCTGATGTCCTTGGTGGAGGGCGTGGGTGATGTATAAGGAAAAGGGGCCATGTGGCACAATGCATTCTGGAGATTAGCGCTGTAATGGAAAAGTGGAGACATTGTTGTTTTGCTTCTACAATCTGTGAGCTGTTGCTGATCTGGTATCCTGTATTCACATAACCAATGTCTACTTAAGTATAAGTTTTATTTCCTTGCTGATACTGCGTGAATACAAGGTTACGTCTTGGTTAAACCACCATAATCGAAGTTGTCTCGCTCCTTGGGAGGATTTTCAGGGGCGAGGGCAGCGACTTGCACATTGTGAGCACACTATTGGCACATACCAGGCTCACTTAGTATCAGTCGGTCACTTCTAAAGTTGTCATGTGGAATTTCCCAGCCACAAGTTGAACATGGTCGTGGTTTCTCTAGATTGTATTAGTTGCAAAAACGCATCCTTCTGCACGTATTTCAGAACTGGACATGCTCTGGAGAAGGTTGGAATTCTCTCATTTGCAAGAGAACACAAAGGACTTCTGTCTGAGAATACGTCTGTGCAAAATGTCCTCTGGTGCATTCGATATGACAGGAGTGCTGGTTAGTGCTGCTTTGTGCTCCTTGGTGCACCAAACGCCCAATATGGAACATCAATCAATCAATCAGGGAATTGTAAGCGCGCTACTCACCCGTGAGGGTCTCATGGCGCGAGGACTTTTATTAAAGGAAAATACACATAGCTGCAAAACATGTACGCGTCTAATGTTTTTTGTATGGAAACTTCGAAGTCGGCTGACAGCCTACTGGAAATGAATCAAGAGCATTTTATAAAATAATTTACCGCCCCACGGGCGTTGGTAGATTATAGAGGGATAAACACGATTTTCAAGGGGCTTGTACATAGGCATCTATATTTAATATGCACAAGCTTATTACATGTGAACAAAATGTTAGCACCCAGGAGTAAGTATAACAAGCAAACACATTTTCGTAATTTCAAGTACAACTATTTACCTATTCCAAAAGCCGAAGCTGAGAGCCCTGACACAGCCCCCCCACCCCCCACATCCTCTAGTTGGCATCTGGATCTTGGTACCCAGCCGAATCAGACAGATCTGCAGGCTCATGTTGCACGTTTCCCGGCATGATAATCAGAGCCGAGCCACAGCTGGCTCGCCCACCTCTTTTTAGCTTCCTTCACATTAAGTCATAACCTACTCCACACATATTCATAACAACAGCTGTTTCGTTTTTTATGGGGAATGAAAAACCAGAGACCAAAAAAGATCTCGAACAAAACACCTCCTCAAGAGCAAATCGGTATTAGTCTGCCAGAAGCAGGGTGGGCACAAAGCACATTTTCAAAAGTAACAGTTTCATTCATTCCTGAGGGAATCAAAAAAGCTTCCAAGAAGTAAGAATCAGCAGTCTATATTTTTAACGGCACTGGATGCATTATCATGACCTTTTGTTAATGGAAGCCATCGAACATTCAAATATAACATTTTCACAGAAGGAAAGCGCTGGTTTTCGTTACTAGAACTCCGAATGTGCCCTTTTAGCTTTGATCCTGGAAATTAAAGTTCACGTACCGTACCCACCACACAGCTTCATTCAAATGTGCTCAAATATCTTAGCATTGCCCTAGAATTTCACTTCCTTCTCAACAAAAAAGAAACATAAAACTTCATAAAAGCACAAATTGCGAAAAATGAAACTCAATATGCTTTACTGCTATTATAGCCCAGTGCTATAAGCGCTGGCTGTTAAGGCCTGTGTCTGACAAGCATGAGGTGAGGCCCCAGGACTGATTCTTGGCAACTCTTCTCATCTTTGCAGCATATTATGTGACTATGTCATCAATGTAAAGAAGAAATAGCAGTATGTTATGAGATTGACTTTCAATCAATCCTGGTTTTGCAGCTGTGGGAGCAAAACCAAACCCCAAACATTTGACACCCCAAAATGTACTTCATTTGGTTCTCCCCCAGGGGGATATTCACAAGAACGTGCGCTAAACATCTCCAAAAAATGTTAACGCAACTTTACACATCGCAGTCTATCGTGGGAAAATAACCCTGTGTTAACGTGGAATTCACAACACGGCGGTACCATGCGATAGTCTTCCGAAAACGCGGCCAATGTCTGCGATACAACCACAGCGACTGAGATAAAAACACAAACCCCAACACCAAAAAACGTGCGAGGAGTCCATTCGCGATGAGGAAATCAGCGATAAGCAGCGCCAGGCCTGCCATACACACACGGCAGGCGGGAAAATCACTACAAAGGTAGAAACAACACACAAACACAAAATGACCAACACTGAAGCACCATGGAGGCAGCCGGAGCAGGCGCAGAGGACGAGCGGAACCCCACAAGCACCCCGGACGGCCAGCCTGGGACCTCAGGGACAGGGAAGGGCAAGGACAAGAAGAAGAGGAAGACGAAGTTCAGTCCGCAGGAAAACAGGATCCTGGTCACGGAGGTGATAGAGCACCATCAACAACTGTTC
The DNA here is from genome assembly GCA_963921515.1 of Calotriton arnoldi. Classification (NCBI taxonomy): domain Eukaryota; kingdom Metazoa; phylum Chordata; class Amphibia; order Caudata; family Salamandridae; genus Calotriton; species Calotriton arnoldi. The sequence continues at coordinate 1,057,765 of CAWUFW010003589.1, forward strand.
GTCACCTCCAATGTGTCATTGGGCACGAAAATGGAATATGGCGGGCCATCGTGGACAAGGTGAATGCCGTCGGAGAGCACAAGAGATCAATGGACGAGGTCAAGAGGCGATGGATCGACATCAAGTGCAAAACCAAGGAGAAACTCGCAGGCAACCAGAAGGCAGCAATGCAAACTGGAGGTGGGAGCCCAGCGCCACAGCTGGAGCTGGATGACATGGAGGAGCTGGTGTCGACAGTCATCAGTGTGGAGACAGTGGCAGGAGTCGGGGCACCGGACACTGCTCGACATGACACAACACAACAGCAACAGGGTGAGTAACCACCAGGTACTGGGGGACGGGGGAGATGGCCACAATGGCACACATGCACAATCAAGCAGAGCACAGTGCACACCCACAATGACTCTGGATCATGGCCCTGATCTACAGACTGTCACAATGTACATTGCCATGCTGTCTGAATGTGAACATGTACCATGCGGCTACATACATGTGGACACATTGTAACACAGCATCTCCCCTTCACATTGCAGGGGCACCGACAACACCTCCTGCAGAGCAGTCCCAGCCACTCTTCACTGATGACGAGGAGGACACCACCAGCATCGACACCCAAGCCCTCCAAGACATCATTGAACTCATCCGCCAATCACCTCCAGGACCAGGGCAGCCCAGCTGCATTGAGGAGACCCCACCCACTCCACAAACCACCAAGCAGGAGGCACCCACAACCCCGGCTGTCTCCCAAGACCCCCCCAAACAACACATGGCCTTCCAACGCCGTGTGTTGGAGGGCCAGAGGGAGATGGCTGAGCAGGTGCGGGTGGGGTTCGACCTCATGGCTACCAAACTTGACGCCATCCATGGGTGTCTGAGTCCCATCAGGGACCACCTCCAGTCCCTAACGGACACCCACACGTGGCTCCATGGTCTCCAACTAGCCCTGGCTGACATCGCTGGAGTCATGACTCGGAGACAAGAACACCTGTCCGTTCAGAGTGGCTCCAGCGATCTCAGCCGTGAGATGGCACACATGCGGAGGCTCATGGAGGACATGGTGTGGATGGAGGCGGAAAGGATGGCAGCCACCGCTGCACATCAGCAAAATGTAGCTGGGATCTACCATGCCCTGCATGTCCTCATCATGGCATTGCTGCCACAAGGCGTAGCACAGATGAATGCTGCTGCCCCTACACCATCCACATCTCCGCCCCCTGGTGAGTCAGTGCCTCACAGTGCGGCAGGCATTTCCACTCCGGCACCTGATGTGTCACTGCCACACAGTGCGGCCAACAATCCACCTCCGGCCCCTGATGTGTCAGTGGCACACAGTGCCGCAGCCGGAACTGCACCACCCACAGGTGGGGCAGAGCACACATCCGAGGACGTGGATGGACTTGAGTTCAAAAGGAGGCCCTAGCATTCATGTCCGCCACCTGGCCTGTTGCTGCTTGGTGCCGCACATGGCCCCATGACCTTCCACTCACCCCCGATACACTCTGCTGCACTCACCTTGGACCGTGACATGGACTGCCATATCCTGTTTGGTGACCAATGACACGGCGACCAGACTGCGGACTGTAACCTTCCTCTTCCGCTGTACTTGTCATTCCCCGATGGACTCTGGCTGGCCCTCCACGGGCCCATATTGTGAAGTGGGGTTGGCATGGCCCTGTACTGCTCCAGCTGCAAAACTCCACTGGATGTGCATTAAATATTCAGAAACGCACTGCTGTGTCATGTCTTACATCATTCATGTATGAATGTGTGGATGAATGTAGGGTCAGTGATTCCCCCTAACGTCAATGATGCTCATCTAGTGGGATTCCAGTCACAGTGTGCTACATTGCCGATTGCGTTCCGGGTGCCGTAGACACTACAACAGGGACACACGCATTAGTCACTTCCTTGTCCGGACATGGACTGAACCACGCCCAGAGCCCCCGAGTCATTGTTGCAAGCCCTGCACTGGTCCTGTGTACGCCAGGCCAGTGGGAGTGGTGGCGGTGGGTGTTGTGGCCCTCATGGGTCTCCGAGCTGCATGATCATTGTCTCCATGGCATCTGTGGGTCTTCAGATGTGGCTCTGGGCTTGGCTCCCTTTCATACTGCAGGTAGTCGTCCTGCTTAACACCAGCAGTAGGCAGGTGTTAAATCCCTGCTGCTACCGCGGCTTATCACCTGTTTTTGGTTGGCATCCCAGATCTGGCAGTTCGTTGTGAAAGTGGTGTAGTGGTGTTTTCGTGGGTTTTTGCACGGGGACGCCTACTCTGCATCTCATTAGGGTTAGTTGGTGGTGTCACCCGTGGAGGTAAATTTTGTGGCAGTTATCGCGGGAATACTTGCGTTGTCTGCAGTTTGCACCCGCTTGTGAATGGGGCGTTAAATCTATCTCCACTTTTGATGCGTTAAGGTGGCGATAACTCGGCGATAAGTCCTTGTGAATATGCCCCCCAGAGAGCTGGATTGGAGACGATGTTAAACCTCAATTTCATGAGGTAATAAGCCCCTGCACTGAGGCACCTCCCCAAACATGAAATTAGCAGAGTTGATTAGGTAATGAACCCTACTCCATCACGGAGTTCTAGATCAAATAAACTTTTTTTTTTTAAATATACTCTTTATTACGTTTTAAAGGATACAAAATACAGAGACATTTACCAATGGAGCCATACCTCTTCAGCATGTCTTATCCATCATAACCATTGATAACACACCCCAACCCCTCCCCCACCCCACCCCTCTGCTCTTGTTTATTAGCATTAAAAATAGTAAAACAACCTGATTCTCTGGGGTTCTTCCCTGGGCCTTCCTCCCCCTCCTCCATCCTATGTCTTAACGCTGCTGGAGTGCCGTGTAAGTGTGTCATGTCTCTTCAGCACATCACACATTGCCACCCACTCTAGGCGAGAGCGGGGACACACAGCCAGTTAAACAATCCTATATAACAAAAGCACCCCTCTCCTGTATCAGTTAAATCGACTCTGCAGCACCTCCAGTTCCTCCCTGTGGACTCACATCTGGGTTTTTCTTTGATCAGTCAACATAGTCGCCCATGATTTCAAGTCTTCCTCCAGTCGCACATCTCTCCGGGCATGCCTCAGATGTACCTCTTCAGCCACTGCCCACTCAGAGACTCAGATACGTCTCTAAGCCAGTCCTTGTATCTTTGGGGCACCTCCCCCAGCCACGTTATGGCTATGCAGCATTTTGCCAACAGTATACATTTCCTACTAAATTTCTTTTTGTCAGGGGAGGGAATCAGGCCCTAAAGAGCATTCCGAATTGTGGGTTGTTACTCCCGACCAGTGGCTCTATTAAGATTCTACAGTACATCTTGCCAGAAGGGCGTCAGGGATGTGCAATGCCTCACTACGTGCAGGAAGTCTGCAGCGGGACTCCCACAGCGAGCGCAGCAATCCGTCCAGGTAATGTATATAGTATGCAGTGTTTTTGGTGAGAGGTACGTCTGAAGTATATAATTATATAGTATGGTGTGTCATCTTATCTTTGTACTTGGTTTTTATATTCCGCTCGGATAAATTCAATGCTTCTATTATAGTGCCCCAAATTGCCCAAATTTTATTATTTTAACTCTGCGCATGCTGCTACTTTTGCTTTTATGACATTTTTTCTGTCGAATAAAGCTAATTGAAATAAAATAATTATATTGTATCATTTTAAATCTTGATGAATAAAAATGTATATTCTTGGTGCGCTCGTTTTATCTTAGTTTTTCTTTAACTCTCCCACGATAACTGTGTGCTACTCCATCCTAAGTACTGTGTCCAACAGTACCAAGCAACGTGCTACGAAAAGTTGTCGGGTTGGGTGAACCAGTCCCCGGAAGATTGGTGCACTATTACTTCGAAACACCCTGGTTTCACATCATCAACTTGAGTGAATCCTTAATGTAAATCAATGAAAGACTCTTTGAAAGCAATTTTTTCTACTTGATTTCATCATCAATTTTATTGCATGATAGTTTATTAGATTCTGTAGAGATCGAGGCTTATTACTTAATAAGCATAACATCCAAATTATTAGGCAACCCAATGCATTTCGGGTCTTAGTTGACCCTTCATCAGGGGTTTCTACAAATGATAAAAAAACAAGCGCCAAATCAGTCATGCCTCCATATAACGTTCATATAACAGTATTCATAAGCTTGTGGAGTTAAACACGAAAATCTAATGGCATTCAAACAAACATATAACATAAATGAGAAGCATACGGACTAGACCAAACAATTCTTAAAAGTTTCTACATTTTTGAGAAATTAGTGCTCTCGAACATATTTAATAGCGAAGTTACTACTTGAACACGGTAGGAAAACTGTATTGCCTAAAAATGTGGATGTTATGCTTATTAAGTAATAAGCCTCGATCTCTACAGAATCTAATAAACTATCATGCAATAAAATTGATGACGAAATCAAGTAGAAAAAATTGCTTTCAAAGAGTCTTTCATTGATTTACATTAAGGATTCACTCAAGTTGATGATGAGAAACCAGCGTGTTTTGAAGTAATAGTGCACCCATCTTCCGGGGACTGGTTCACCCAACCCGACAAATTTTCGTATCATTTTAAATCTAGTATTGGAGCTAACCGTCTTTACCCCTTCGTGCATTCTCTCCCAATCTCGAGCAGTCATAGGCTCTTCTTAGGCCTCCTCCCATTTTATGTGCACGCGCGGCATCATTTCCAGGAGGTCATCCCATAATGCTCTGGTCATATTTGTTATCAGTCAACGCCTCCCTGCCAGAGCCAGGAGAGTAATCAGGGTATGGGAGGGTGATGGCTCCTCCAGGAAGCACAACCACACCTCCAGTGCTGTTGCTGATATCTTTTTGTATTGCAAGTACTGTCCTGTGCCCAGTGCAAAGGCATTGTGGCATCATCCCGTGTGATAAACTGGCTGCCGGAGTATAAGTCACTAAGTACCTCACAGCCCCCATCCCTCAATTTCTGGACAGACATAGTCCCGGCCACCTTCAGGAATGGCTTCAAAGACCATATTGACATGTCCAGTTGTGGTAATGTTCATTTAACCAAGCTTGGTTGAATGAACATTCTTTTCTCCCTCATCATTGTGTCTCTTATTTCATTGGTTATTGTATGAGCATTCCATTCTTGGTTGTGTTCTAAGGAGTTGACCTGTGGCTGCCTATATGCGTGGATGCTCCTATTAAAGCTCTCAGTGAACTTCTTCTGTGTCGGACTCTTACTTCATTTTGACGACGAGCGGGATCTGGCAGGAGCATCCACCTTTCAAGTATTGCTGAACTAATCATTCTTGAGTCTACATTGAAACTTAGACTCATTTTGAAGAACGGACTTATTGCTCTGCTTCCTCCGGACGGCTGCCGCTTTCTCTTTCATTGTTTGGCGCTGCGGTAAGCCTTTCATTCATTCCGTAACCTGGCATTCATCTGCATTTGGGCTGTTTTCACATTTTTTTTTTAAATGTGACATTCTGCCGTTACGCACGTGCCTTTGCTCTCAAGACTGAATCCTCGAGAGTGTTGCCTAGCCTTGAATTTGCCTTTCATTCCTGCTTGTGTTGCCTGGATACAGCTGTCTTCTTTATGACGCATGAGCTCCGAGGAGTAAAAGCTCATGTTTTCGTCAGTTTCAGATACTGTGTTGTCTAGCTACAGCATGCCTTTCAGCCACCCTGTCATTTAAGCCTTTCTTTGGGAATCCTAAAAGTATTTCCTGGATTTGAATTTCAGCCAGCTTTGGAGACTGTCATTTCAAGCTATTTTTCTGGTTGGCCTTTGGAAAAACATTTATCTAAGGAGTTACAAGTTTTCTGGAAAGTCAGAGATTATTTATTTCTCGAAAATGATCTTATCATTAAAAATTCTTGTTTTGTTCCTCCTTCTGGTATCAGAAACAAATTGATTTCTATTGCTCATTTAGGTCATTTGGGTCAATCTAGCACTGTTAAAAAAGTCAGGATTTTTTTTGGTGGCCTTACATGGACAATGATATTGTCAAATTTGTTGAAAATTGTCCTTTGTGCATTAAATCTGACAAGATTTTAAAAACTCAACATGTCGATCATATTCAAACTACTTTTCCAGACAGACCCTGGTCTAAGTTGGCCATGGATTTGTTAGGACCTTATGAAGGTATTGATTCTAGGAAGATTTATATTTTAGTTCTCATTGATTATTTTTCAAAATGGGTGGAATTAAAATGGATTTTTCATCCTGATACCTTTTCGGTTATTGAGTTTTTGCAAGAAGTCTTTAAGAAGGAAGGTTTGCCTGACAGTATTGTTACTGACAATGGTTCTTTGTTTACTTCGCTTGCCATGGAAGATTTCTTTAAACAAGTTAGTATTTGTCACCTTACTACAGCACTTTATTCACCGAATATGAACGGTTTGGTGGAAAGGTTTAATAGAACTTTAGTGGAAGGAATTCAACTGGCTCGCAAGTCTAGAATTGATGTTAAAAAACATATTGCTGATTTATTGTGGTCATATCACTGCACTCCCCACTGCACCACAAAATTTTCGCCTTTCTTGTTACTTAAAGGGAGGTCCCCAAGACATAAACTTAATCCTGGATGGTTATTTCCCAAAATAGATTCTTGTAATCTTAAACATATGTATGATGTAGCCAAACATAATGTAGAAACCAAATCTTCGAAAACAATGATTCAAGATTCTAATGTTTCAAAGAAAAAGTTAGTTATTGGTGATTGTGTTAAGATCAAACTTCCTTTTCATGTGCATAAGGGCTGTTCTAAATTTTCTGCTGTCAGGAAAATTGTCAAAATTGGGAAAACATCAGCTTTATTAGACAATGGATCTTGGTGGAGCTTGTCCAGATTAGCTAAAACATGCTCTTCTGCTGGTACTTCCTTACCCGTATTTTATCCACAAACTTTTTCTAATATTCCTGATTTTGGAAGTGATTCCTGTTCTAGTAACAGTTCCAACAAGGAAAATTTTTGTGAGTCTGTACCTGAAGCTGAATCTGTTGAAAGAATTAAGAGAAGTGTTAAGTTACCTTCAAGGTACAATGATTTTGTTATGTATTAAGAATCTGTTAAGTTTCCTTCAAAGTACAATGATTTTGTTTTGGTATTAAGAATTTCTTTTTCTTGCTGTTCATTTTGTTTTGTTTTAAGGAAGGGAGGTATGTGGTAATGTTCATTTAACCAAGCTTGGTTGAATGAACATTCTTTCTCCCTCATCATTGTGTCTCTTATTTCATTGGTTATTGTATGAGCATTCCATTCTTGGTTGTGTTCTAAGGAGTTGACCTGTGGCTGCCTATATGCGTGGATGCTCCTATTAAAGCTCTCAGTGAACTTCTTCTGTGTCGGACCCTTACTTCACCAGTGCATATGAGGCTCAGCGTATCACTCTTGTGACCACCCTCTCCCATATTCTACACACCTGGCGAATGACGTAGGATGTTCCTCCCATTAGCAGAACAGGCAGTGTCTCCCCCAAAGGGGAGCTGCGCAGGAGCCCCTTTTTCCAGTTGTCCAAGGGATCCAACCAGTTAATAGTGTCCTGCAAGTGATCCGCCATGTAGTAGAGTTCCATGTTGGGGATCTCTAGGCATCACCATCCCCATGTTTGTTTGAGCACGGTCAGTCCTACTCATTTCCTCCTACTCGCCCATAGCAGATCCACAAGTCTATCTATTTCCGTGATATATCATCGGGGGAATCTCATAGAGCATGACCTGTAGGGTATACAGATACCGGGGAAGCAGGATCATCTTGACTATGGCTGCCCTGCCAATCAAGGACAAAAGCAGGTCTCTCCAGAAGCCCACAAACCCTCTACTACCCTGCCAAAGTTAGCATCCAGGAACTTCTGCTCCGTGTGAGGGATATATGATTTAACAACTACTACTTAGACAACGAATTCCTAATCCACGAATGCTAAACCACGAGCAAAGCCAAACCACTACATTCTTAACAACGACTTCCTAAACCACGAATTTTATTCAATTGTCTCATTTCCCGAATATACGTGTTCTTAAAAAAACGCATGTTTGAAACACGAAAAAAACCATGTAATTAAATTAAACATGATTTTTTATAATAAACAATTTTCTTTAAAGTAACAAATTTACAATTAAATATTCGTTTTTTACAAAGACGGGCGAATTACAATAAGACATTAACAAACGCTTAAAGCTACTGTGTTGTTAAATACGAACACTGGTTTGCTATGGAAGTACACCCCCTGCTGGTCAAACAATTTGCTGGATTTGCGGCAACTACTGGAAGGAAAGTCACTGTTCCTATGATATCACTGGAACTAGAGTCCCATGTAAATAAACTTTGAAAATTAAGCACATGGTGGGGTAGACTGTGTGCAAAGTGATGAGGCAAGAACATGAATAAGAAAACAAACTGTCTGAATCTGGATGCAATTCACTCGGTTTCAAATTAAATACCCTATAAAATGAACATCTTCTGTGGACTGGTGCATAAAAGAATGCCTATAACGCTCTTCCTTCCTGAAAATGGTGTTAAAATAAAAATCGATTGCACGTGTGGCGGGAGAGCGTGAAAGAAAGTGCCTGTGAAAGTGTGGACATAACTCACACTACACTGTGGTAAAAAAATGTTTCTCGTTGGCGCCCTATTCACGCTAACAAAATGGGTGAGAGCACCTCTGGGTGTACAGTATCTTGTCCCCAGTTGGACTGTCCCGCACCCTGTGAATGTCCATTAAGGCCCTGAGAGGTTCACTCTCCACTGGGTAGCCCAGGATGTTGCATAGAGTGTTGAAAGTCGTTGCTCGTGTAAGTCGTGGTTAATGATGTCGTGGTTCATAGAAAGGTCGTTGTTTGGAATTCGTTGTTCAGTTCATTCGTTGTAAAGGCATCGTTATTAAGGCTGTTTCCCCCGTGTGAGAGATACTGATCCCCAGATAACTCACACCATCCGATACCTAAGGGAGTCCCATGTGTAGCAGTGAATCAGCAGGAATCTCAGCCAGCTCTCCCAGAGGGAACAGTTTGGATTTTTCTCAGTTAACATGAAGTCCTGATACTTCTCCAAAGTTCTGCAACACATTCAGAAGTATGGGTACGGAATACTCAGGGCTCCTCAAATAGACTAGGGTGTCATCAGCTTATTATAAAACCACATGCATGGTCTCACCCACTGTAATCTCCCAGGGGGATCACTGACATAATATCAACAGACAAAATTTCGACCTACCAAAATATCGCAACAAAAATATCGCAAATACTAATATCGACATCCTATACTTATTTAAAAAAATACAAAAATATCGACTACAAAATATTGTCTAACATTAACATTGTTTCTTAAATTATCGAAGTCAAAATTATCGTTTACACAAATATCGAACACATTAACTCAAGATACAAAATGGACAAAATATTGAGCACAAAAATATAGACTACAAAATTATTGATAAAAAATAAATATTGACACATAAAATATTACAAACTAAGGGGCCGATTCCGATCTCGGCCGGTAGGGCTCCGAATCGGATTAGGCTTAACCGGATCCGATTCGGAGCCCTGTTTCCCGACCGATTCGTACGTGCATCTGGGCGAGCGAGTACGATGCGAAATCTCCGACCGACTCGTTCGCAAGACCCAGCCGCACCGACCGACTCGTTCGCGAAAGCCGACCGCTCCGACCGACTCGCTCGGACACGCCTCGCACCGCGCAATGGAGACGTTCCCCGGCCGGGCAAGTACGATGTGCGCCGCGAGCAGTCCGACCGACTCGCGCCGTCCGGCTCAAAGAAGCAGTCAGAGCCGTACTTTGAGGGTCCGTGTCGGACCCCCCTGTACGCGTAGCTGCGCGAGTCGCACACAGGGGGGACCCATGGGTCCCCCCTACCTGTGCGTGTATGGCGTGAGCCGCTTCGCCGCGTACCCGCTGTAGGGGGCGCCCTTGTTCGCCTCGCACCCATTGAGTCAATGGGAGCCCGCGTACGCGTTGTACGACCGGCTCCCATTGACTTCAATGGGAGTCCGACCGACTCGAGTCCGATAGCATACGTGCGCATCGTACTCGTTCGGTCGGGCTGCTAGGGTCCGATTCGGTCGGACATCTCTCCGGGTCCGGCTCGGTCGGTGAGATTTCCGGCCCGAATCGGAATCGGCCCCTAAGTCTAAACATTACCAAAACACATGTAAAATAGTATTAACACACACTAAATACATTTTAAATCATTTAACACATATATAAAAAAAAAGCAATATCTCAAACAACCTTCAACACACAGAAAATAAAGCTAATAGCAAACATATTAAATTAAATATATATAAACTCTTAAACATTTCATTAATTATAAATACGAACCAACATAATACACCTTTTTTTCACTTGAAAAAAGGAACACAAAATTAATTGGCGTTTTCCATATATGGAAAGCAACTCCCAAAAGATTTAAAACAAAAAGAAGCAACCAATAGCATACTCAAAGATTTAAAATGAACCAATAAAATTGCAAAACTAATTTACAAAACACTATATAAACACACACAATTTATACATTAATTCACTTTCCAAATAAAATTACAGCTACAAGGAGAAACTCTGCCGGATTCCAGACAGAAGACACAACTGTATTCAAGAATACTCTAACTGCATCCCTAAAAAGTAAGTAAAAATGCTTTTTTAAACTGCAACTACTAAAACTGCTTTGCAATAATATTTTCTTTCAACAAAATAATTAATATATATTTTTTCTATTTATATCTCCTCTACAGATAAATCAGAATAAACTCCAAAAACTACACAACTGAGTCAAAACTTAATTTAAAATATAAGGCAAGTATAAATCTCAACTAAACTTTCATAATTATTGAAAGAACTTAACCCTAATCTTAATTAACAACAACTCCCCCCCAGCTAAAAAAACAATTAAACACAATAATTAATATAACATTTTTTTTTCACAGAAAAAAGAAAACCAAACATCAAAGAATATTTTCCAGCATCTAAACAAGTCTTCGAATTCAAATCTGTAAGTATAAATGTAAAAAATTGTATTGTAATAGTATAAAACATGTCAATTATTTTTTTAAATTTTCAAATACATTTCTCTTAGAATTTTAAACACCACCATTACTGAAGGGGCCGAATATACAACCTCCCAGAAAGGAAAATTATTGTTATGTTACATGGGCTATGTTTACACGCAGGAAAAACAAATTGGGGATAAAGTAAATTGGAAATGTAGCAAATACTACTCTAACAAATGTTATGGAAGGGCTGCTACCAAAGAAACAACTGTTTTGTATTTTAGGGAACATAACCACCCCCCTAATGAAGCAGAAATAGAAGTTAGAAATGCACTAGAAAATATAAAAGAAATTAGTAAACAATCTCAAAAGCCCACAACCGAAATCCTCAAACACATGCTTCCCAGAGTCCCAGAGCATGCAACTGGGCAAATGCCCTCAAGTTCATCCTTAAAACAAACTATAGCTAGGACAAAAAAAGCAACAGCTAAAACTGGACCAATTCCCAAAACATTTGCAGAGGTAAAAATCCCACATGAACTAACAGTAACCCACACAGAAGAACAATTTCTTCTCTACGACAATAAGTTACCTGACAAAAGAATTATTATGTTTGGCACACCTACTACTTTAGTCAAATTACAAAGCTGTGAAACCTGGATGATGGATGAGACTTTTAAAATATGTCCCAAACCATTCTATCAACTCTATACAATACACGGACTATTCCAACACACAAACATCCCATTCATATATGCTTTACTGCCTAACAAACAAACAACAACATATGCAGAACTTTTAAACAAAGTTAATCAAGAAACCAACAATTACTTCCCACAAAAAATAATAGTAGATTTTGAGCAATCTATGTTACAAGCAATACTTAAAAACTACCCTCACACAGCAATTCAAGGTTGCTACTACCACTTCAACCAATGCATTTGGAGACATCTCCAAAAATCTACATTAAGGGGCTGATTACGATGGCGGGGGGTATCGCGGTGGGCGCAAAGTGCGTCCGCCGCTTTTCCGACGGTCGGCAATCGTTCGTATTGCTGGCCGGGCGGAGCTGGGGCACAATATGGTGGCGGTGCCTAGCAGGCACCACCATCCATATTATGATGCATGGTTTCAAAGGCCGAAACGCTGGCAGGGATGTGCTTTGGGGGCCCGTTGCAGGCCCCCCGGGGGAGTGGGGGGGTGCTCTTGGGGGGTACCCATGGTACCCCCCTCCAGTTCCATGCACAAGGTGGCAGGCACCGCGCGGTGCCTGCCACGTTGTGCATGGAAATGCACAACATGGCGATTTGGCATTGCGGCGGGTGCTGCTGTAAGCAGCACCCGCCGCAATGTCATCTATGCGGAATGCGACCGCCAGGGCGGCGGTCGCATCCTAATTAGTGGTGCGGGACCACCGCACATCTGGCGGCCGGTCCTAATACCGCGAGGATGGCGGGCGGACTCAGGTCCGCCCGCCATCCTAATAGGCCCCTTAGTGTAGAATATGCAACAAACAGCAGCTTTGCATACCAAATTAAAAAATAATTAGCACTAGCATACGTACCTGTTACTGACATAGCTGAGCACTACAATTTACTGATCGAAAGTCCCTACTACCAACAAAACGAACACAAAATGAGTCCCCTACTATACTACTTTGAAGATACCTGGGTGGGAAGGCTACACAGATCAGGGCACAGAAGACAACCTAAATTTCACATTCCATGGTGGAATGTATATAACAGCACCTTAAATAAAGAAGCCAAAACTAACAATGCTGTGGAAGGATGGCATAACGCCTTCCAAGCCACAACAGGCAGAACTACACCAACTCTACTAAGACTTTTACAATCTATCCAAAAAGAACAAAGCTACCAACAACTTAGAATGGAACAATCTATAACTCAACTAGGCCCAAAACTAACTAAGCAAACTAAACAAATGTTTGAGTACTTACAATACAAAGTAAGACTCTACCCAACAACTAAAGGATTAGAATACCTCGAAACTATTGCTAAAAGTCTACTGTAAACTAAATCCAACTTAAAACACCCTAATTCACTAACATAAAAACCAACAGTAAAATAAACATTTTTAAAACAGAAAAGAAAATATATTTATTATGTCAATTATTTCAATTTTAGCAGGAAAAATAATTTGACATAATAAATATATTTTATACAATTAAAATAACTATAACAGTAACATAATAAATAATTCCCACCCAATACAAATTAAAAGAACGTACTTACAATTTTAGGGGCCGATTCCAATCTCGCTTGATCAGCCCTCCGAGAGCTGTCCGTAGCCTTACCTTGCGAACGTCTCGTTCTGGGAGCCGGTCCGTCCTGGCGATGAAGTACGATGCGCAAAAGTGCCACAATTCCGAACGAGACGTAGACTACGATTCCAGCAACATTTCCCGTACGAGCCGCATATACAAACGCCCATCCGAGTCGCCCGGAAACAGTTTCCACAATAGTTTCCGGCCGGACAAGTACGATGCGCAAATAATATGCGCCGAACGGGTCGCCACTAGCAGCACGTCACAGCATCCGGGAGAGATGAATAGCGGGTCCGATTCGCGCCACAACACGATACACTGCTACGAAACGGACCAACTCACAACGTGTACGAGACGGAGCAACAATCAGCAAGTATGAGACGAACCAATGATGAATCCCATCTTGCAGGTCATCCCAGTACTGTATATCTATGACCGGATCATGAACAGACGCGTACATCGCAGACGGTAAGTCAGACACCTACACAAACAAACGTCACGAACATGCGAGATGCTACACACACATGGGGGGGACATGCCTTCCACCAGCAAAAGCAAAACCACAGGGGTAGCATGGTCCACACCACCAGCAGTGCCCACACCTAGGGGGGGGGGGGTGCCCAGCACTACTAACATCCCCAATCATAGGGGGCTGGATGCCCTGCACCACTAACATCCCCACTCATAGGGGGCTGGATGCCCTGCACCACTACCATCCCCACTCATAGGGGGCTGGATGCCCTGCACCACTACCATCCCCACTCATAGGGGGCTGGATGCCCATCAATACCAGTACCCCCCACTCATAGGGGGCTGGATGCCCATCAATACCAGTACCCCCCACTCATAGGGGGCTGGATGCCCATCAATACCAGTACCCCCCACTCACAGGGGGCTGGATGCCCTGCACCACTACCATCCCCACTCATAGGGGGCTGGATGCCCTGCACCACTACCATCCCCACTCATAGGGGGCTGGATGGCCATCAATACCAGTACCCCCCACTCATAGGGGGCTGGATGCCCTGCACCACTAACATCCCCACTCATAGGGGGCTGGATGCCCTGCACCACTACCATCCCCACTCATAGGGGTCTGGATGCCCTGCACCACTACCATCCCCACTCATAGGGGGCTGGATGCCCTGCACCACTACCATCCCCACTCATAGGGGGCTGGATGCCCTGCACCACTACCATCCCCACTCATAGGGGGCTGGATGCCCTGCACCACTAACATCCCCAATCATAGGGGGCTGGATGCCCTGCACCACTACCATCCCCACTCATAGGGGGCTGGATGCCCATCAATACCAGTACCCCCCACTCATAGGGGGCTGGATGCCCTGCACCCCTACCATTCCCACTCATAGGGGGCTGGATGCCCTGCACCACTACATCCCCAATCATAGGGGGCTGGATGCCCTGCACCACTACCATCCCCACTCATAGGGGGCTTGATTCCCATCAATACCAGTACCCCCCACTCATAGGGGGCTGGATGCCCATCAATACCAGTACCCCCTACTCATAGGGGGCTGGATGCCCTGCACCACCAGCATTCACACGCATAGGGTGACTAAGCAAACCCCCACCCCTACCATCTTTGCAAGATTCTATGTATGTGTGTGCCAAATGCTGACAACACTGATTCTGATAGTGAACATACAATGTGACTCCCATCACATGTGTGCCCAAAAGATGACTGTGGAGTTCAAAACTCCAGCATCTCAGGAACATTGTGGTAATGGGTTCCAAAACCCACATCACTACAGTGACCAGAAGGTGAGTGTGGACAAAATAATAGCAGCATCACCAGACCAGCATTTGTGCTCACTGGTCCCAAATCCACAACCAATGTAGTGGCAATGTGGTGGTTGTGTCACATACAAACATAGATTTGAGAGGCAAAGATTGCTGTGTATCACAAGAACTCCCTCTGCCATGTGCAGACAAGCATTGGCCATGAGCCCTGACAATGCCCACAGTGTCCAATTAGACTATGTAAAAAGTGAGCATCATGATGCATACACACATATCTCTACGAACAGACACACAAACTGAAGAATCCTGTGGAGACTGTTGATGTTAGGTGACAAAGTCCCATACCATGGCAGCAATGGGACATACCAAACATGAGCAATGTGCAGGATGGTGAGCTACAAGATGCATGGACATTGGGAAAAACCTCCAAACTACATCCACACAATGGAACGCAAAAGCAATACCAATGCAGAGGTGCAGATGCACAAACACAGACAGGCAGACCCACACTGCATATCATACACAACACGTGTGTGTGTCTCAGTGTCCCCAGGCTAGTACACAACACATGACGGTGGGATGAACTCCAATCACACAGATGTGTCCACAGTGCCATACAAAAAGTAACTAATGAACTGGGCACCCCTTTGTGGTCAAGCATACATTGCCAGATGAGTGGTATAGCAACGTATTCATGTGACACAAGCTGGGTGGAACAGCAACCAACACAGCAAGAGACAGACCCACTACAGCACCACCCTCTAGTACCCTAATTTGTGGTGACAGTAGCCTGTACGTCGCCAATCCCACTGTGATGACAAAGGTCTGTTTTGCCTATACTGTGGAGCACAGTCAGCTGTGCATACTGGGTCATGTGTCCAGAACAACAAACTCACATCACACCTCCATAAACACAAATCACTGGCCATGTCCTGCAACCAATGTGCAAAATGTAGGTAGGGGCCTAGACATGAAACAACTCACATGTGGCCACCCTCAACACCACACACCCTGATCTGCAACAATGTGCATCAGCTAAGCACACAGGGACTGTTGACATTGCTCAAGCACCCATTACAATCCCAGGGGTGGTGGGGGGATCTAAGGTACACAAAAATCAACACACATGGCCTGTCAACAACACCTGTGAATGTCTGCCACACTGCACAGTATGCGGAACATGGGCATAATGTGAAGACAACACGATTCATTGGGAACCCTGCCACACACCTACACCAATGAGGAACCAAAGGAGACCCACAAAGAACACATGTTGACACCTTCCAACATTGCAGCAATGACCCTGATGAGTGGGAGTAGTCACACACACATACGAGTGAGCCTCACACTGGCAGCTACCACATAGGGAAAACAACATGATGTTGGAAACACATAAGTGCCAATGGGAATCCTGAATGTGTCCCATGTGTGTTTGACAACATCCCCTGAAATTACAACTAAAGCAGCCAGGGTTGACAACCTAATGACCAGTAGTCTGCCATGCACCTACATCCCAGTAAACCCAGGGAAAAGAAGTCTGATGAACACAGGACAACTCAGCAAGTGCACATAACAGGAACATCTGCATGGAACACAGGCTGAGTCGAAAAAAGGGAAGGGAACACACACAGACATGCTCACACAGCACACACCATGTGCACAGGCAATGCCACGGAATGACACAATGCCATGAGGGGTCTCCACTCCTGGGAAATGTCAGTTGTGAAAAACGTTGTTTGTGCAGGGTCCTATCATGCCAGCACACCACTTGCACAGTGAGCCAACAATTACAACACAATGAAAGCTCTGGTCACAGCAACATGTGTACGGGAGTGTCCCTTCAGTCATCTGCACATACGCAATACACATGTAGAGATAGTTGCACTGATGACACAGATGACTTGTGTTCCATGGATGCACAAACCTGCCTGTCCAGTGTAGATGGGCCCAGTCAGGGAATCTCACCATGTGCCCAAATGTAAGTACAACATATGTGCAACAGTGCATGCCAAAGATGTGAAGTAGCAAACCCAAAGAGATAATCCTGGTTACAACATTTTGCAATCATTACACCCTGTAATTGCAGCAAAGGATGTCATGGATACATAGCAGAAAAGTACACATATCCCATGGACCACATGGAGTCCATCACATCAACAAATCATCCTGTTGTACCTTTAAAACACAAGTACAACATCAAGTCCATGATACTCATCATCAACATCATGTACATTAGATGCAACAACAATGGATAACAACAATTTGCTTTATTAAAAAATAAAACTCCTCAAAACTGGTAATTCGAGTCCACAATGTCAAAAGGCCAATGGCCAGTCCATTTCTCAATTCAACCAGGGTGACATGTGACAAGTTGTCACCCATTGCTTGCCTGCACTGCTACGACCAGGGGACATCTCCCTTGGAGGGGCATACATGGGGCAGGCCAGGCACCACAGGGACAGGATCAGGGGACAGCAGAATGGGACAGGGGAGGGGTGGTGGGTGCTGGAGTGTCACTGGCAACTGCAGTGGAGCTGTCTGACACAGTGGGCACCGTCACAACTGCAGGGATGAAGTCAGATGGGGTGGTTGCTGGCACCACAGCAGTGGGCAGGTCAGATGGTGTGGACGTGGTCTCCACTGCAGTGCCAAAGTCAGACGGGGTGGATGAGCTCTCCACTGCAGTGCCAACCTCCAAAGTAGTGTCATGGGGTCCAGGTGAGGTGGGCAGGACAGAGGGGGGAGACAGACTCCACACCAGTGGCAGGAACAGGCTGAGCGTGTGAAGTGGGGGTGAAAGTGCATGTGGTAGAGGTGGAGGGCCTAATCATTTTGGGGATGCGGTATCGGTGTGTGGGTGAACCAGGGGCAGGGTGTGGCTGGGGGACCTGTGGAGTGGTGGCCTGGGGGCTGCAGGACGGAGACTGTGTGGTGGAGCTGCGGGATTTCTGGTGGGGTCTTGCTCTTCCTAGTCCGGGGGGACTTGCGGATGGGGACCTCAGTGTCCGTGCGCCTGGGGGAGGGTGTCCGTGTGGCAGGGGAACTCCCCCCTGTGCGTGGTGACTTCTTCTTCCCCTTGTGAGTTGGAGCAGATGGATCGGTGGGGAAGAGGCCACGGTCACAGAGGAAGAGCTGCTGGGAAGGGTGGGTTGCAGGTGAGGCAAGTGAAGGGGTTTTGGAGGGAGAGGCATCTGAGGACTGCGGAGTGCTTGTGGATGTCTGTTTGTGCATCTGTGACCCATCCCCTGTCTGTGTGCCATCAGTCCCCGGAGTGTGCATGCCTGTGGCTCTGGATTTTGGCTTGCGTGGCTGTGTGCTGCTTGTGTCTGTTGTGGTGCGTGCCGGTGCTGGTGTGTGTGTGTGTTGGACAGGTAGGGCAGTGGGGATTGTGGATGTGGCAGAGGTAGGAGGGGTGAGTGACTGTTGGAGGAGGGACACTGCTGACGTCTGTGTGGAGGCCATGGCCTGAATAGTCCGATGTAGGGCAGACATGTTTGATGAGATGCCCTCCATGATGGACACCAGTTGTGTCAACAGACTGGTGTGGGAATGGGGGACACTCAGCATCGCTGTCTGCCCTACATGGAGCTGCTTCAGCAAGTACACAGACTCCACACTCAGGGCAGCAGGGGAGACAGGGGCAGGGGGTGCGGTGCCTGGCACAAAGGAGACATGCTCCCTTACACGGGGGCCTCCACGGACCTCTGGGATGGGAGCAGATGGGAGGGTGGAGATGGTGGTGGTGGTGGGGACAGACTCGCTCGGTGTTGTCTGGGGTCTGCTGACACCCACCTCCACAAGGGAGTCCTCACTGGGGATGCTGTGTTCCTCAGCCGAGGTGGTTGTAGCTGAGGTCTCCTCAGTGTGGCTCCCCTCACCCTCTGTGCCACTGGGTCCCTCCAACTCCTCTCCAGCAGACCCAGCCTGGCTCTGCGGCTCCTCTTGGTCCGTGGAGCTGTCTCCTCCAGTAGCCGAAGATGTTTCTGCAAACAAACAGGATAAACAAATACACATCAGTCACTTGTTTCACCTGAGACATCACAGTCATTACAGCACATTATAGATGACGCATTTGCCGCATTTGCTAGATATTGCTAGAAGTGCTGGCACATATTGAAAAAGACACCTGCCATTCTGCCAGTCAACCATGCCACTCATACACTTCCCCTCCATGGACCCATCTGTCTGGTGCATGTAGTATGCCACAACTTATATGTGCACACGCACCACATAGACATATCTCCGGACATCTTACATTGTGAATGAAATGTGTCAGTACACACATATCCCATCTCCTGCCACTGACTCAGTACATGTGTCAGGATAAGGGATGGCCAAACTCATTGTCAGTAAAATGGATATGCTTCCTTCACAAGACACCATGATGTGCCCATGTATTGATGGTCAATGCCACAATAGAGTGTATGCTGTACAACTGACATAACGGCAGGATACACATTAGCAAGTGGGATACCATGCTACGGGCCAGTCTGGCTAATCAGTCATCACTGGATAAAGTCACAGGGGCAGTGCATCCATAAATAAAAAAGTCTGCACTGTGTCACAATCATTATCATTTTGGGGAATGTAAGCCCTGCAGCTGTCAAGTGCACATGTTCCACTACTGCTACACACATCTTAAGGCATATGATGATCCCATGTAATACAAATGCGACAGTTGAGTGACTGCAAGCACCAATCTGTGAACATGATAACATCACAGTCTGATGAGAACGAATTGAGGCTGCCTGCACTATTATGTATAATACATCATTATGCACCGTCAAGTGATCACACACCTATGTTTTTCCCCATTGTGATGATCCATTAGCCACACCTCAGCTAGCTGCCAAAACCAAAATGCTTAACACCACAGGAGTCTAAGAAGTTAGGCCACTCCAGAATGACACTGAGGCAGACACCATATTGCATATTTCACAATGAACTAAATGTAGGCTGACACACAGGAGTAGGAGCACAGAGTGTTCCTCATGTCCGGAGTAGGCATACCTGTCCAGTTCCATGTGCAACATGGGATTACCCTGAACACTAGGCATGTGTTCATGCATGTGTGACACACATGATGTACATTATTATGAGGCCCCAACATTGTCTTACCTGCTGCATGGCTGTGTGGTAAATACCACAGCCACATATGGTGAGCCAAAGCATCAATTGGAGCACAGATCATTTGCCCACATAGAGTACATGTCTGATTTCTGGCAATGTGCAGACACATGGCAATCAATTGCCTCACTCATGAGGACAAAACAATGCACCAGTAGCAGATGCTGTTTACAACCTTAATTTTGGACAACAGCAGGGACACACAACACAAGTGACACAAGTCACAGACTGAAAGGGCCACACCTGTGTATCAGATGAGGATGGGCCATGAACTAATTTAGGAACATGACTCCTGTTCAAGCAGACAGGAGATCTGTGGGAGTGTAACCAGGATGAAGGAGTGCAAAGAGCATGTGAGACATAGTTCACAGAAAAGGCATGCACTTATCCCCTCCTTGCTGCTGTCTGGCCTTTAACTGCCCATCCAGGTCAGGGAAGACCACCGCCAGAATCCGGTGCATGTGGGGGGTCAGTGTCCGTCGTCCGCCCCTTCTGCGAGGAGGCAACAGCTTCAGCTGGACTCTGGCGATCCTCCGGGTCCAGCCACGAAGGTCCTGCCACCTCTTCTGGCAGTTGCGGATGCGGCGTCTGTAGATCCCCACAGATCGAACAGCCTGGGCAATGGTCAGCCATATCTCCTGCTTCTGATGGGCATCAACCTGTGAGGATGACAAGGATAAAAGTCCATTACCAGACATGCAACATGTTTGTGCAACACACAGTTGGATATACATGTCTTCATCACAAGGGCATATGATGTACACAGGTAGTGCAACTATGGTGATTGACAGTTGTCCTGTATTTACAAAATTGAAACATTGCCTGAGTATAATAACTGTGTCAAAATGCACTTTTCATGCACAGTCCCTGTCCACTACAGGTACATACACACTTTGGGGGTAACAACTACTCAGTGAGCATGCTAGCCACTGGTGTACACAATGCCATGAGTGCCAGTCAGACAACATGCACAATGAAAAAGGGATGTGGACTGCACACTCACCTGCTCCCCTGGTGTCCCATACAGCTTGCTGTACTGTGGAAGGAGGCTGGCCAGCAGGGCCTTGTTCTTCTCCTCTGTGAAGGATGGGGCCCTCTCCACAGTACGTGCCATTCTTGGAGCCAGAGGATGCAGAGACAGCAGCAGTGGTAGCAGAGATGTCAATCTGGAGCATGTAGTGCAGGCAAGTGAGCTCTCAGGGGAACAGACAGCCTTATATCTGTGCTGCAGAGGCAGCGTCTGTCCCATGCGTCCAAAGCGATAGGTCCAACACGTTTGCATCCTATGAATCTGGCCAATCCATCGCATTGCACGGCTCGTACACGCCTTCCGCATCGTTCAAATATTTCAAACCCATTACACCAACGAGTCTGATACATTGTTGTAGGGAGCCAACTGATTTTTCAGAACACGAATCGTACAAGGGCCAAATCCGCATCAGTCCCCATTGCAGTCAATGTGCAAGGCATGTGTGCAAGGCGTGCGCTCGCCTCGTTCCCTAGGTGTCCGACACGTCTTTTGAATTGGTCACCCGCGTCAGTGCCCATTGCAGTCAATGTGCAATGCGTGTGTGCAAGGCGTGCGCTCGCCTCGTTCCCTAGGTGTCCGACGCGTCTTTTGAATTGGTCACCCACGTCAGTCCCCATTGCAGTCAATGTGCAAGGCATGTGTGCAAGGCGTGCGCTCGCCTCGTTCCCTAGGTGTCCGACGCATCTTTTGAATTGGTCACCCGCGTCAGTCCCCATTGCAGGCAATGTGCAAGGTGTGTGTGCAAGGCGTGCGCTCACCTCGTTCCCTAGGTGTCCGACGCGTCTTTTGAATTGGTCACCCGCGTCAGTCACCATTGCAGGCAATGTGCTAAGTATTCCACCCACAATAGCTTTCCATGGACACATGGGCACACCAACAACAATACAGCCTGTGACACAGTATATCAAGGGGCATGTCAGGCTGCATTACCTGTGTGTGCATATGTGGGTAAACATGTGATTTGGTATTTGTCATTTAGTGGCACCCACTCCCAGGCAGGGCAAGGTGTCATGGGGACAGATACCTTTGTGTGTTGGACACATAACCACTGTGATTGATGACTGTACAGTTCAGGGCATGAGGCATGTACACAGTTCCCGGGGTACATTGTGTATGACATGTGACATACACCCTGACTCTTAGGTGGAATGGGATGTGTGTCACAGGGTGTCCCAGTGCCACAATTGTGATGTTCATCCACAGTATGTGTGCATTTAGCTACAGAGATTACTCTGATTTCATGTGCTCAATGTCAAACGGTCACCACATCCATGTGTATTGTCAATGTGAGTTGATGTGGAGTCTGTGTGTCACAGACACCATGTGTGAGATGCAAAAAAACGTTGTGGCACTTAATGTGTGTGTCATGTGTGCGTTGTGGTGTATATATGAGACGCTACATCATGATGGTGTCCTTGTGGCGACACAAGGTCCCTGTGTGTGTCTGTCAAAAACCTGTGATGTGTGGTAGACATCTGTCCTCACTAGTGACTGTGGTGTGTGTCTGGTATGTGACACTCATACTGATGTACTGTGGCAGAGCCCATAGATTGGTCACAGCACAACATGGACCTTGTTGTGTGGACCTGTAGAGCTGAGATTTCAGATGATGGGCATGTATCTGACATGTGTGCACATACACTACAGCACATACATCATATCTTTGTGTCCTGTTGTTTCATGTGCTATTTAGCATGTACACTGGCACCTAGATAGGGGTACTGACAAACTGTCTTTGCTCATCTATGTACTGCAGGAGACCAGCTGTCCAAAGACCGTTCCCTGACCTTGCCACCATGGTTGAACGTGACTGCATGCGATGGTACCGCTTCACTAGGCCACTGATTGAAGAATTGGCGGAGCAGTTGGCACCACACTTGCATCCTGGCCGGACATACCCTACTGCGCTGACCCCCAAGGTGAAGGTGATGGCAACCCTACACTTATTTGCCACCGGTACCTTCCAACACACAGTTGCTACTGCTGGTGGGATGTCACAGACCATGTTCAGCCGTGTGCTACGAGATGTGTTGGAGGCGATGTTGCATTTCCTCAACCACTACATCCATTTCCCAACACCACAACGACTCTCTGACATCAAGGGTGACTTCTATGCCCTGGGAAGGATGGCACATGTCATTGGCTCCATTGATGGGACACATGTGGCTTTGGTACCACCACAGGCACATGAGCAGACATACCGGAATAGGAAACATTTCCACTCAATGAATGCTCTGGTGGTATGTCTGGCCGACATGACCATTTCACATGTTTGTGCACGTTTCCCAGGTTCAGCGCACAATGCTTACATCATGCGGAGTAGTCGCATCCCAACGATTATGTCACAGATGCAGCACCAGCGTGCCTGGCTTTTCGGTGTGTACTGACTGTTTACTTTTGTGTGATTTTGCTAAAGTTTATTTACACCCTCTTTTAAGACTCATCTAATGTGCTATTGTCTTTATGTAGGTGACTCCGGATACCCCAACATGCTGTGGTTGCTGACATCCCTCAGGAACCCTGTGACACCGGCGGAGATGCGCTATAATAAGGCACATGGTCAGATCAGGAGAGTGATCGAGCGGACATTTGGACTCCTGAAAAGCAGATTCTGCTGCCTGGACAAGACAGGAGGGGCCCTCCCATATGCACCTGCTAAGGTGTGCAGAATCATCATAGTGTGCTGCATGCTACACAACCTGGCAGTGATGAAGAAGTTGCCTCTCATCCAAGATGATGATGACCAACCTCCACCAGCCGTGGAGGATCCTGCCCTGGGGCAGGATGCCAGTGATGATGAGGGTGAGGATGATGTTCGTAGACAGCTGATCCTCAACTTCTTCACATGAATGTGAGTATACACTGATGTGTCTTCAAAGTATTGTGTTTGCCTGATATCTGTTGGTGGTGCACTTGTGCTGCTTGAGTGTGACTGTGTGCTACTTGTCAGGATGCTTGCTGTGATGTGTCCTTTCAGGTAGTCTGTACTCCCAAACAGTGTTTAGCTGATTGATATGTTGTGTGTACGTAGTTTTGTTACATTTGTGGGCATGTATATTGTTGTTGTATGCTGTAATTCAAGGTTTTTGATTGTGTTTTCTGTCTGTCCTTCACAGGGTACTTTGGCTGCTGTATGGTGAGGTCTGAACCCCAAAACCCAGATCCTTGTTCCAGAGTGCAAGTAGTCGTTGTCCCAACCAATGATGTGCCACACACCCCTGGACTTTCCTTGTTTACAACTTGTTTAATGTTTGCTCACTGTTACGTGAGGTTAACTTGCATCAGTTGTGGAATTTTCACGTTGTGAATCTTTAATAAACCTGTGCTTCACTTTGGGATGTGCTCCGTGTGTATCTACACATCAGACAGTCATTAGCATCCTGTACCTGTGGAATGCTTGCCACTGACCCAGGATGGGTGTGGTGTATGTGCATTCCACTGTATTTCCTGTTGACATCACTTATGAGGATGAGTTAGCTGGACATGGTGAGTATGTCTTGTGTTGCCCTAGTGGTGTGTCTCCCTCATATGTGTCACATTACCATGACTCACATAACGGTGTTCACATTGCTGTGGTAGTTTGCATGCACAGTGTTCCTTATCAGATCATCATCGCCATGACACAGACAAAGTATAAATCACGACAGAGGCAAGTATTGTGTGAATGTGATTTTATTTACAGACATGTGTAAGGATGGTGAACGGAATTTGAAGTGCTGTACAATGTGATGGTAATCCAAAGTTCACAGGTGAGTTGGTAGTCTTAAGAGATGAAATGTCCAGAGTAGAATCCACAGTCATTTGCTGCATTGTCACAACTTTGACCCTCCATGTCAAGTGGGAGATTTGTGTGTCAGTCGACAAGGTTAATTGGTTTGCACACAAGGGACGACATACAGAACAGGTGTTGAGTTCCTGGGGGATATGCATGGCCATCAGCGTCTCAATTCCCCTTCTTTGGACGACCCCTCTTCTTTCTCGGGGGACCCTCATGTGCAGGCTGCTGCGGTGCAGAGGACTCTCCGCCAGAGTCCTCCTCCCTCCCTGTGGCAGTTGCGGATGTTGTGGCAACAGATGTTGTGGGCGCACAGGGAGGTGTGGACATGTTGGTGCTGATCTGGCGGAGGCATGTCAGTATGTCCCTATGCACCGCTGTTAGTTCATCCAATTTGTCCCACTTGGACTCCATCCAGGACATGTGGGAGTCCAAGCGGGCATGATGTGCAGCCTGCTGTTCTTTGATGTCCTTGAGGATCCCCACTACCTGTCCAAATCCTCCGGTGCTTTCCTGGTACGCATCTATGATGCGTCCCAGGTGTGGCTCATCATGCAGTCCAGCCCCCTCTGCAGGCCGTGTCCTCTGCCTGCCCACCCTCCCACCAGCCCTACCCACACGGGCAGGACCTGCCATGGCCGGCACAGGCAACGCTGGGACCACTTGAGTGTTTGCGACGGTGGTGTTGTCCCTTGCTTCCAGAGTGCCCTGTGTACCTGTTCCGTTTTTGTTCAGTGGCCTCGGCCTGTCCGTGTCGGCAGGGGTACTCGGTGTGGTATCAGATGTGGCAGGTGTGGTTGCAGGGGGTGCTGATGTTACTGCTGCTGGGGCTGCACGATGAGTCACACTGGAGGTGCCAGGTTGTTCAGGGTCGTCGTCCGAAGAGGACAGGGACTGATCCACACCGGTGAGCTCAGGGTCCGCCAGAGTCTGGGACTGGGACTCTTCTTCAGGTCGTGCTGTGTCCCCAGCATCCCCTGTGTTTGGAGGAGACACACAATGTATGTTATGTTTCTACCAACATCAACGTTTCACACACATGACATTTGCCACTGGACATCATAATGAGAGTCTGTACATTGCATTGTCAAAAGTTGTGACAGACTGAGGTTGATATTGTTGAAGCACTTTGTCATGGCAACCTGAAGCATTTCGATGTGCACGTCAAGCTGTGTGCATGACCAGCTCATGTATTGATCAATTGTCTGTACATGTCCATTGCTACTCAGGTTCCATCACATGCCTGACACAGCTGTATCATCCCTGTCCACATTTGTGCTATAACGATGACATACGTACAATTACACTTAGGGTATGTATCAAGCTTGGTGCATGTGTGGTGGAATTTGTTGCGTTGCTCTGTGCGTCACATTGGTGTGTCTGTGCAACATGGTCACAGTCCGGTATGCCTGTGATCCAATGTGAGATACTTTCTGGTTATCTGTGTTCCTAGTTCACATCTCATTTCAAACAAGTCATGGTGTTACCGTGCCTAATGATGTTGGTGCAGAGTTTTGTTTGTGCTAACGTCTTTTATCTTGTCTATTTCCTCCACAGTGAGAGGGATTGGGCACAGCAGCACTCTTTCTTTTCCATGCTCATGACAGTGATGGGCAGAGGTGTGTGTGTTACAGTTCTGCTGCTGTGAGTTGCATGCGTCATCCGATGCAGTCCAGGATAGTCATTGTGTTTGGATTGTCCATGACAGTGAGTGATGTGTTGTGTGAATGATGCGTACAACGCAGACCGATGTGGTATTGAAATGCAGCTCACAAATGCACATTTTGTGTATGACACCATGCTACAGTGTCAGCTATATGTGTGTGTCCATTCTAGTCACTGTCAGGTGTCCACTGTCAATGATGTATATGTGACATTGTGTGTGCTTGGTGCTATGTACTATGTCTGCATCTCCCCAATTGTCATCTACGAAACACACCTTCACAGGCATGTCAGGGGACACCCCAGGGACACTGAATCTCCAGACAGTGGGAGGATACCTACAGTTCCAATGGCTGTGAGTGTAAATGTGTTTGAGTTGGCCAGTGCGTAGGTGTGACTTGCAGCCAATTCATACATCAGGACCATGTGTCAGACATCTTGCCAAGGCATTTACTTTTGGAGTGACTGGTCCCAGGGTGCAATTTGTTCGAGCAGAGAAGGTGTGTTTTGATGCGGCATTGATGGCATTTGGAGTCATTGCAGGACCTCCTTCACCCACAGTGGCCAGGTAATCCCCCATGTGGCATGCTTCCATTGCAGGGAGTCACAATTTACGTTCAGGCTGTCAGTCAGTAGTTTCCTGTTGTTTGTTTGAGCACAAGTCCCAGCAGGGCCTTGTGCTCCCCACAGCAGAGGCCATTGTCTGTGTTCTTGGTAGAGACTTTTCACTCACTCTCTTGTGGAGCATAATTCTAGGTGTGTATTTTGGTGTTGGTGGGAGGGGTGTGTGTGTGCAAGTACCTGCTGGTAGATGTGGTCAGAGCAGGCAGTACTCCTCCCCCAGTCCAGTTATCCCACCATGCAGCATGCTTCCATTGAAGGGAGTATAAGTTACCTTTCAGGCTGTCAGGCATTGGTGTCCTGTTGTTTGTTTGAGCCCACATCCCAGCAGGGCCTTGTGCTCCCCACAGCAGGGCCTAGTGTCAGCCATCTTGGCAGTGCTTTTGCACTCCCTGTGAGGTGAGCATGGTTCAGTGGGAGCTTGCTGGGACATGTGGGTGGGGACTGTTGGCTGTGACTTCAACTCCCATCATGCTTTTGGCTACACCCACCTTCCCACAATAGCTGACCTTACTTCCTGTGAAGCTTTTTCCCTATGTGGTGGTGTGCCTGTGCTGACAAGTTGGCAGGCAGTGTTGTCCTGGCGTTTGTTTGCACAGAAGTACCAACAAGCCCATGTGCTTCACACTGCAGAACCCAGTGTGTTATAATCTTTGTGGGATATTTAAATGGATTCTGAGGGAATGCATTATACCAGGTGGGTTGTGTTGCGTTTGTGTTAAGGGGTGTGTGTGTGCAAGTACCTGCTGGTAGATGTGGTCAGAGCAGGCAGTACTCCTCCCCCAGTCCAGTTATCCCACCATGCAGCATGCTTCCATTGCAGGGAGTGTAAGTTACCTTTCAGGCTGTCAGGCATTGGTGTCCTGTTGTTTGTTTGAGCCCAAGTCCCAGCAGGGCCTTGTGCTCCCCACAGCAGGGCCTAGTGTCAGCCATCTTGGCAGTGCTTTTGCACTCCCTGTGAGGTGAGCATGGTTCAGTGGGAGCTTGCTGGGACATGTGGGTGGGGACTGTTGGCTGTGACTTCAACTCCCATCATGCTTTTGGCTACACCCACCTTCCCACAATAGCTGACCTTACTTCCTGTGAAGCTTTTTCCCTATGTGGTGGTGTGCCTGTGCTGACAAGTTGGCAGGCAGTGTTGTCCTGGTGTTTGTTTGCACAAAAGTACCAACAAGCCCATGTGCTTCACACTGCAGAGCCCAGTGTGTTAAATCTTTGTGGGATATTTAAATGGATTCTGAGGGAATGCATTATACCAGGTGGGTTGTGTTGCGTTTGTGTTGAGGGGTGTGTGTGTGCAAGTACATGCTGGTAGATGTGTCAGAGCAGGCTGTACTCCTCCCCCAGTCCAGTTCTCCCACCATGCAGCATGCTTCCATTGCAGGGAGTGTAAGTTACCTTTCAGGCTGTCAGGCATTGGTGTCCTGTTGTTTGTTTGAGCCCAAGTCCCAGCAGGGCCTTGTGCTCCCCACAGCAGGGCCTAGTGTCAGCCATCTTGGCAGTGCTTTTGCACTCCCTGTGAGGTGAGCATGGTTCAGTGGGAGCTTGCTGGGACATGTGGGTGGGGACTGTTGGCTGTGACTTCAACTCCCATCATGCTTTTGGCTACACCCACCTTCCCACAATAGCTGACCTTACTTCCTGTGAAGCTTTTTCCCTATGTGGTGGTGTGCCTGTGCTGACAAGTTAGCAGGCATTGTTGTCCTGGCGTTTGTTTGCACAGAAGTACCAACAAGCCCATGTGCTTCACACTGCAGAACCCAGTGTGTTATATCTTTGTGGGATATTTAAATGGATTCTGAGGGAATGCATTATACCAGGTGGGTTGTGTTGCGTTTGTGTTAAGGGGTGTGTGTGTGCAAGTACCTGCTGGTAGATGTGGTCAGAGCAGGCAGTACTCCTCCCCCAGTCCAGTTATCCCACCATGCAGCATGCTTCCATTGCAGGGAGTGTAAGTTACCTTTCAGGCTGTCAGGCATTGGTGTCCTGTTGTTTGTTTGAGCCCAAGTCCCAGCAGGGCCTTGTGCTCCCCACAGCAGGGCCTAGTGTCAGCCATCTTGGCAGTGCTTTTGCACTCCCTGTGAGGTGAGCATGGTTCAGTGGGAGCTTGCTGGGACATGTGGGTGGGGACTGTTGGCTGTGACTTCAACTCCCATCATGCTTTTGGCTACACCCACCTTCCCACAATACCTGACCTTACTTCCTGTGAAGCTTTTTCCCTATGTGGTGGTGTGCCTGTGCTGACAAGTTGGCAGGCAGTGTTGTCCTGGTGTTTGTTTGCACAAAAGTACCAACAAGCCCATGTGCTTCACACTGCAGAACCCAGTGTGTTATAATCTTTGTGGGATATTTAAATGGATTCTGAGGGAATGCATTATACCAGGTGGGTTGTGTTGCGTTTGTGTTAAGGGGTGTGTGTGTGCAAGTACCTGCTGGTAGATGTGGTCAGAGCAGGCAGTACTCCTCCCCCAGTCCAGTTATCCCACCATGCAGCATGCTTCCATTGCAGGGAGTGTAAGTTACCTTTCAGGCTGTCAGGCATAGGTGTCCTGTTGTTTGTTTGAGCCCAAGTCCCAGCAGGGCCTTGTGCTCCCCACTGCAGGGCCTAGTGTCAGCCATCTTGGCAGTGCTTTTGCACTCCCTGTGAGGTGAGCATGGTTCAGTGTGAGCTTGCTGGGACATGTGGGTGGGGACTGTTGGCTGTGACTTCAACTCCCATCATGCTTTTGGCTACACCCACCTTCCCACAATACCTGACCTTACTTCCTGTGAAGCTTTTTCCCTATGTGGTGGTGTGCCTGTGCTGACAAGTTGGCAGGCGGTGTTGTCCTGGTGTTTGTTTGCACAAAAGTACCAACAAGCCCATGTGCTTCACACTGCAGAACCCAGTGTGTTAAATCTTTGTGGGATATTTAAATGGATTCTGAGGGAATGCATTATACCAGGTGGGTTGTGTTGCGTTTGTGTTGAGGGGTGTGTGTGTGCAAGTACCTGCTGGTAGATGTGGTCAGAGCAGGCAGTACTCCTCCCCCAGACCAGTTATCCCACCATGCAGCATGCTTCCATTGCAGGGAGTGTAAGTTACCTTTCAGGCTGTCAGGCATTGGTGTCCTGTTGTTTGTTTGAGCCCAAGTCCCAGCAGGGCCTTGTGCTCCCCACAGCAGGGCCTAGTGTCAGCCATCTTGGCAGTGCTTTTGCACTCCCTGTGAGGTGAGCATGGTTCAGTGTGAGCTTGCTGGGACAGGGGGGGGGGACTGTTGGCTGTGACTGCAACTCCCATCATGCTTTCTGCTACATGCACATTCCCAGCAGCCCAACCTTCCTTCATTTTGACTCAGCTTTCCTGTGAGGTGGTGTGACGTTGTTGGCGAAATGGATGACTGTGTTTGTTGGTGATTTATGCTAATGCCTTGCAGTATTTGTCGTTAGGTTTGTACATGTTATGTCGTAGTTCCATTTTACTGTGGGATGGCAGGTATTGTGTTTGGGTAACTGGCATACACAGCACAGGAGACTTGCCTTTATGTTGCTATGGCTTTGCTGGCAGGAATTGGTTTAACAGTCCCCTTGAGAGTGATATATGTGTATTGCCGCACAAAATTGAGTATATTGTTTGTGTACTCACCAGGCTCTGGTATTCCTGTTAATCCATGGATGCTCTCCGGTGGTAGGATGGCCCGCACCTTCTCCTCCCAGGTCCTGAAGTGCGTTGGTCTGGCAGGAGGGCCACCGCCAGTGTCTGTGCTCAAGGCGTGCTCCCTGTTGATGAGCTTCTTGACCCTCCTGCGCACATCATAGTACCTGTTCTGTATGTCGTCCTTTGTGCGCCGACAAGGAGCTTGTGCGTTAACCTTGTCGACAATCCTCTCCCACATCTTGGTTTTCTGTGACATGGGGGTCTGTTGGACCAATGTGCCAAACAACTGTGGCTCTACCCTGAGTATTTCATCTATCATGACTTCCAACTCACTATCTGTGAACTTTGGATTCTTCTTGGGGGGCATGGTGCTGGGTGGTTGTGGTGATTGATGTGTGTGTGAGGGTGTAAGTGAGTGTGGTGGGTGTGAGTTTGTCAGTGAATATGTGATTTGGTTTTTGAGTGGTGCAAATGGTGTAGTTGTTGTGTGTTGTGTGAGTTGTGGTGTGTCTCTGCAGTGTGGTGGGGTTGTCTGCTGTCATATGCCTGTAGTTTGCAAAGGATCATGGTAGGGATTTCTGGCCTTTATATAGTTGGAGTTGTGGGTGTGTCTTTGTTCCTTTTTTTTAAAATGTATTTATAAATTGGCTGTGTCATTGTTTTTTTTTTTTTTTAAATTGTCTTATTTCCTTTGATTTTGTTGTGCATGATGGAGACATTCGTTTGACCGGGTCGGACGCTGCCTGTGGCTCGCACGGGGTGACCTGAGTCTGTCACACTGACAATCTGCTGTTTTTCGACATTGGTGTACGCCTCGGACGCAAAGGGCTCTATTGTTTGCCAGTCACTATTTGCTGTACGTCTCGGTTTTCATGCTCGTGCTCCGTTCGAGTCGGTCTCGTTTCACACGTATTGCATCGAACTACGCGGCTCGTGCATCGCGGGTACGTTTCGCTCGCGTCAAATCCTAATGCGTGTCGGTCGGTACGATTCCCGGTCAGTTTACGGGCGAATCAATGATTTCCGAACGGTTCGGGCGTGCGGCTTGTGTTCTGTGCGGGTGGGTTGTAATTCACACACAAGGCATCGTACTGCGTGGGTCGTACGGCGCAGGTCCGTGTCGGTCGGTCTCCATTCCAGGTCCGAGTCGGTCGGTACAGTTTACGACCGGAATCGGAATCGGCCCCTTAGTTGCAGAAGAAAAGAAATGCAAAGATCCTTCTAACAATTCTATCTTCATGAATAATCCACAATTATTAAAAAGTTTCCCAAAACAAAATGTAAAAATACAACTGTTCCCAAAACAATCCACCAGGAATAGGTCCACCAACGATAACCAATAAAAAACCCGAAAAATAGGTAAAAAAAAAGAAACGCTCCTGGAAAACGCGAAAAATTAAGGAAGTTTAAAGTAATAATTAGTTTACTAAACCTAATACAAAGTTCCTTAAAAAAAAACGACAATCTCCTCCACAAGATAGCCTCCACTCGAACGAAAACCTGTAAATATAAAAAACACAATCCCTCCCACAAAAAAACACACATAAAACATAACATATAATCAAACAATACATGCCTACCATTGCAGTTTAAATTAAATTACACATATCTAGCAAACTGTAGGCCACACGGTATATACAAACTAAATACATCTCAAATACATATAAATTAAACATACACCATACCTAAACTATACAAAACGTGACACTAACATACACTATACACTACTACACTACCTCCAAAATAAACTTAAATTAAAGTTAAAGTAAAGAAAATTAATCTTACCTTAAGCGATGCGACTCAGCTTCCGACCGCAAGCTTCTCTCCTTAGAAATGACCCAAAACAAAACCGATAGCTTACAAAATACACCTTTACTTTTAAAATGGCTTTCTTAAATACTGAGGGGTCTATTACGATGGCGGTCGGATGTCCACCGCTGGGCCGGCGGTGGACATCCGCCCGCGATCGCAACCAAGAAAACCGCCGGTCAAATTAGGATGGCGATGGTGACCGCGGCTGTGGGAAATTCCGACTGCCGCTTTACCGCCGGTCGCCATCCGGACTCCTGCCTGGCGGACGGAGCAGGACTGGGGATAATGGTGGCGGTGCAGAGCAGGCTCCGCCGGCAGGATTATGATGCCGGTGGTAGCCAGCCTTTCCTCAGCAGGTCAAACCGCCATGGAAAGGCATGCGGAGATTGTCTTCCGGGGGCCCGTTGCGGGTCCCCAATGTGTTGGGGGTGTGGGTGCACTGGGGGTACCCATGGTCCCCCCTACATTTCCCTGTACCAGGTGGCAGGCACTGTGCAGTGCCTGCCACGCAGTGCAGGGACATGCAGGACATGCTCCTTTCGGCATCGCGGCGGTGCTGCGAGCAGCAGCAACTGCCGCAATGTTAAGGCCCGTGATCAGACCGCCGCGGTCGGATTTCGAGCGCGGGTCATCGTAATTCGACCGGCGGTGATGTCGCGGTCCATGCGGGCGGTCTTTTCCCGCTACCATGGCGGTTTCCCGACCGCCATCGTAATAGGCCCCTATGCATTTACTGTTATAATTATTATAAATGTTCTATATTACCAATATATTACTGTTAATTTATTTTAAATGTAAAAAATATTTATATCTTAAATAAAAATGTTTAAAATATGATTTATATTGTAAAATTATATTAATAAACATTATGAAATTAATAATATTTATTAAAATAATTAAAAATATACACATACAATATCCAATGTATCTATAAAAATTGTACTATGTTTAAATAATTTGCAAACAATACAATAATGTAAAAAAATTGTTCACACTTACCCAAAAACTTATATATTAAATAATAATATTTATATAAAACATATAAATAATATTAACAGAAATGAAAAGTATATGTTAAAAAATGTCAAAAAATACAAAATTGTTATTTACGTTGTTTTTGTTAAAATACAAATGTTAAAAGAAATTTCAACTTAGGGGCCGATTCCGATCTCGGCCGGTAGGGCTCCGAATCGGATTCGGCTTTACCGGATCCGATTCGAGCCCTATTTCGACCGATTCGTACGCGCGTCCGGGCGAGCGAGTACGATGCGTATTCGCCGACCGACTCGTCCGGGCGTCCCGACCGCTCCGACCGACTCAATCCCGGGTCGAACCGCACCGACCGACTCGCTCGGACCCGACTCGCACCGCGCAATGGTGGCGTTCCCGGCCGGAGTAAGTACGATGCGCGCGCGCGAGCAGTCCGACCGAGCCGCGCACTCCGGCTCGAAAGAGCTGTCGGAGCCATACTTTGGGGGTCCGTGTCGGACCCCCCTGTACGCCTAGCCGCGCGAGTCGCACACAGGGGGGACCCATGGGTCCCCCCTACCTGTGCGTGTATGGCGCGAATCGCTTCGCCGCGTACACGCTGTAGGGGCGCACTTGTCCGACTTCGCACCCATTGAGTCAATGGGAGCCCGAGTACGCGTTGTACGACAGGCTCCCATTGACTTCAATGGGAGTCCGACCGACTCGAGTCCGATGGCATACGTGCGCATCGTACTCGTTCGGTCGGACTGCACGGGTCCGATTCGGTCGGAAATCTCTCCGGGTCCGGCTCGGTCGGAGAGATTTCCGGCCCGAATCGGAATCGGCCCCTATATGTACAAATGTTATAAATATGTATATTAAAATAAAAATACATCTACTGTTACCAAAAATATAATTGGGCCCATTAGGATGTCGGGCGGACTTTAGGATGGCGGGCGGACTTTAGTCCGCTTGCCATCCTCGCAGTGTTGGGACCGGCTGCCAGATGTGTGGCGGTCCCGCACCGCTAGTTAGGATGCGACCGCCACCCTGGCGGTCGCATTCTGCATTTCCAACATTGCGGCGGGTGCTGCTGTAAGCAGCACCCGCCGCAATGGTGATAAGGCATGTTGTGCATTGCCATGCACAACGTGGCAGGCACCGCGCGGTGCCTGCCACCTTGTGCATGGCAATGTAGGGGGGTACCATAGGTACCCCTCAAGTGCAGTCCCCCCCATTTCCCCCAGGGGCCCGCAACGGGCCCCCAAAGTGAATGCCCGACAGCCTTTCCATGGCGGCATCGCCACCATGGAAAGGCCTTGATTCACACCCATCCTAATATGGATGGCGGTGCATGCTAGGCACCGCCACCATATTGAGGCCCAATTCCGCCCGGCCGGCAATCGGAACGATTGCCGACCGGCGGAAAAGCGGTGGACGCACTTTGCGTCCGCCGCGCTACCCCCGCCATAATAATATGGCGGGGTAAATCAGGTTGAGATGGCGGGCAGATCGCCACCGCAGGCCCGGCGGTGGCAATCCGACCGCCATCATAATCACCCCCAATATGTTTAAAATGTTAAATAACAAATGTGCATTATCTATTTTTTTTTTAATAAACATAATACTGTAATAAAGAAAAAAATACTTAATACTATTTGTTTAAAAATTTATTTTTTAATTACCAAAAATATACAATTAATGTAACATGTGAATAAATAACATGATATTTTTTTCTTCCTATCTCATCAAAATAAATGCAATATATTTTAATTAATAAATAATAATAATTAATAAAAAATAAAATGCTAAATAAAAATGTTTCTGTTTTTTTACATCTAACAAAATATTAAATGTATGCAAAAATATATATGTTATATCAATTAACTGTAAAACGTATTATTTTTATTTAAACATTTATTACTATATCTTTATACTTACACTATAATAGATTTATACTTCTTCACTACTCCAACAATAAAATACATTAAATCAAATACTAAATTAACTTCAACACATATTAACTTACTTCTCACACTTAAATTTATATAAATTGAGAGAACATGCTATACACTAACTTTATATAATTTACTATTCCCACTCCAATATACATAAAGTCAGGGAAGGTGCTGGACACTAAAGATATATTATTTACTATTCCCACTCCAATCTAAATAAAGTCAGGGAAGGTGCTGGACACTAAAGATATATTATTTACTATTCCCACTCCAATCAAAATAAAGTCAGGGAAGGTGCTGGACACTAAACAATTATTATTTACTATTCCCACTCCAATCTAAATAAAGTCAGGGAAGGTGCTGGACACTAAAGATATATTATTTACTATTCCCACTCCAATCTAAATAAAGTCAGGGAAGGTGCTGGACACTAAGGGGCCTATTAGGATGGCGGGCGGACTTCGGTCCGCCCGCCACCCTAGCGGTGCTGGGACCGGCCGCCAGCGGTGCAGCGGTCCTGCACCACCAATTAGGATGCGACTGCCACCGTGGCGGTCGCATCCCGCATCTCCAACATTGCGGCGGGCGCTGCTGGATGCAGCACCCGCCGCAATGCCAAAGAGGCATGTTGTGCATTGCCATGCACAACGTGACAGGCACCGCGCGGTGCCTGCCACTTTGAGCATGGCAATGTAGGGGGGTACCATAGGTACCCACCAAGTGCAGCCCCCCACCCCTCCACCCCCCCCGGGGGCCCGCAACGGGTCCCCACAGCAATTCCCGCCAGCCCTTTCATGGCGGCATCGTCGCCATGAAAAGGCCGGAACCACTAGGCATCATGATATGGGTGGCGGTGCCTTCCAGGCACCGCCACCATATTGTGCCCGAGTTCCGCCCGGCCTGCAATCGTGACGATTGCTGACTGGCGGAAAAGCGGCGGACGGACTTTCCGTCCGCCACGGTATGCCCCGCCATAGTAATATGGCGGGGGTGAATAAAGGGGCCGATTCTGATGCGGGTTGGAAAAGCTTCCCGACCGAATTGGTTGGGAAATGGTGTCTGACCCACTCGGATCGGGAAAGTCCAACCGGCGGAGTAGGATGCATCCGGATGCTTCCAGATACGATTTGGTTGAACTCCCATTGACTTCAATGGGAACATTTGTTCCTAACTGCATCAGAATTGGGCCATCGGTCGGGAAGACACGTTCCCGATCCGATTTGGAAGGAGCAAATGCCGTTAGGAGGCCTTCCTAACCGCATCAGAATCAGGCCCTCGGTCGGGAAGCTTTTCCAACCTGCATCAGAATCGGGCCCTATGTTGTGATGGCGGGCGGATCGCCACCGCCGGCCGGGCGGTGGCGATCCGCCCGCCATCATAATGACCCCTAAATTTATATTATTTACTATTCCCACTCCAATTAATATAAAGTCAGAGAAGGTGCTGGACACTAAACAATTGTTATTTACTATTCCCACTCCAATCTAGATAAAGTCAGGGAAGGTACTGGATACTAAAGATATATTATTTACTATTCCCACTCTAATCTAAATAAAGTCAGGGAAGGTGCTGGACACTAAAGATATATTATGTACTATTCCCACTCCAATCTAGATAAAGTCGGGGAAGGTGCTGGACACTAAGGGGCCGATTCCGATCTCGGCCGGTAGTGCTCCGAATCGGATTCGGATTTACCGGATCCGATTCGGAGCCCTGTTTCCCGACCGAATCGTACGCGGGTCCGGCCGAGCAAGTACGATGCAAGCTCCCGCGAAATCGCTGACCGACTCGTACGCGGCTTCAACACGCTCCGACCGACTCGCATGGACACGACTCGCACCGCGCTATGGAGACGTTTCCCGGCCGGGTAAGTACGATGCGCGCCGCAAGCAGTCCGACCAACTCGCGCCGTCCGGCTCGAAAAAGCTGTCGGAGCCGGACTTTGGGGGTCC
Organism: Calotriton arnoldi; assembly: GCA_963921515.1. Taxonomy (NCBI): domain Eukaryota; kingdom Metazoa; phylum Chordata; class Amphibia; order Caudata; family Salamandridae; genus Calotriton; species Calotriton arnoldi. The sequence continues at coordinate 1,095,349 of CAWUFW010003589.1, forward strand.
GCTTCGGACCCCCCTGTACGCGTAGGCGCGCGAGTCGCACACAGGGGGGACCCATGGGTCCCCCCTACCTGTGCATGTACGCCGCGATGCGCATGGAAGCGTATCCACTGTAGGGGGCGCCCTTGTTCGCCTCGCACCCATTGAGTCAATGGGAGCCCGCGTACGCGTTGTACGACCGGCTCCCATTGACTTCAATGGGAGTCCAACCGAATCGAGTCCGATAGCATGCGAATGCATCGTACTCGTCCGGTCGGACTGCTAGGGTCCGATTCGGTCGGAATTCTCTCCGGGTCCGGCTCGGTCGGAGAGATTTCCGGCCGGAATCGGAATCGGCCCCAAAATTTATATTATTTACTATTTCCACTCCAATTAATATAAAGTCAGGGAAGGTGCGGGACACTAAACAATTATTATTTACTATTCCCACTCCAATCTAGATAAAGTCAGGGAAGGTACTGGACACTAAAGATATATTATTTACTATTCCCACTCCAATCTAAATAAAGTCAGGGAAGGAGCTGGACATTAAATAAATATAATTTTTTGTTCCCACTCCAATTGTAAAAGAATCTGGGAAATGTACTGTACAGTAGAATTTTATTAATTACTATTCACAATCCAATTAATAATAAATAATAAAATATCCTATACACTATCCATATATTAATTACTATTCCCACTTCTATTTATATATTATCAAAAAACAACAATTAACAATAACAAATACAAATTATACTATTCACACTTCAAAATACATTTAACTCGTAAAAATGCTACACATTGAAACTAAATATGTTACTATCACCACATTTACATTAATACATAAAATACACATAAATTTATTATAATAATACTAATATAAATTATATAAACTACTCATAAATAATAAACACATAGAGCATATACTTAAGTAGAAAAACAATAATATTTTTATAACATAATAAAAATTTGATAAAACAGCATCATAAAATTCATAATTTATCTAAATAATATTATCTTACAAATTTCCAAAATAATATAATATTTTCAATATTAAAAATAAACTCATTTTATCACAAATTTACAAAAAATCTTTACTCCCAAAAATTATTTTCTTAAATTTATTAATTGTAATAAATAAATATTTTTAAACATATTTCAATATTATATTAAATTTTTTTATATTAGTTAAAAACAATGTCATCAAAATAAATCAATATTTAAAAAAATTATTTATATCAACAAAATATAAAATATTAATGATAGAATAAATAATTTATACAAATTTAAAAATAAATCAATAATTTTCCACTCATAAATATATTAATTTATCAAAATGTAATTAATAATTTATTAATATTCATATTTGTTCAATTTTTAATTTTTTTACATTTACAAATTTCCATTAATAACCAAATATGAACTCTCATAAAATGTTCAATTTTATTACTCTCAAATTTTTTAAAACACACCCCACCCTTATCCGCTATTAACCCTACATCCCGCTCCTAAAAATATAGTGCTAAAGATTACAATTGTTAAACATTTTCTAAATATTTTACTCTCAATTTTTTAATACACTACCCACCCTTATCCCCTATTAACCCAACATCCCACTCCTAAAAATATATTACTAAATATTATAAATTATTTATAAATTTTTACATTTTTACTCTCAATTGTTTAATACACTACCCACCCTTATCCCCTATTAACCCAACATCCCGCTCCTAAAAATATATTACTAAAAATTAATAAATATTTCAAATTTATCAAATTTTTACTCTCAAATTTTTAATACACTACCCACCCATATCCCCTATTAACCCAACATCCCGCTCCTAAAAATTATTATACAATTTTTTTATTAATATTTTAAATATGTTAAACACATTTAAAAAATGTTAACCTAAAAATCTTTTTAACTATAACGAGATATTTTAATGTCAATATTTTTGTCAACGATATTTTTTACAACGATATTTTTTATAACACATAAAATCGATATTATATACTTAGATATTTTTTACAACGATATTTTTAACTTACGATATTTTCTACTCGATATTATGTCCATTCGATATTTTAAACTCGATATTATGACTACTTACCCCCCCAGGGGCCCTGTGAAAGGCGCAGCAGGTTCACCATCGGCTCCACAGGCAATGCAAACAAGAGGAGTGATAGAGGACACCCCTGCTGTGTGCCCCAATGCAGTTGAAATCTACTCAAGACCTCCCCACCAGTCTGCACCCCAGCTTCCGGGTCAGTATAGAGTAGTTTGATCCAGTTTATATACTTGGGACCTAGCCCTACCTTCTCCAGTATTTTCTAAAGGTAGCCCCAATCCAATAAGTTGAACACTTGTTCGATGTCAAGGAATGCCAGGAATTAAGCGTTCCTTGTTAGCTGTGGTGCAGATAGACGTTTGACAGCTGTCTCAAATTGTAAAGGGTACTTCTCCGTGGAATAAATCCAGAGTGAATTTAAAGCCACGAGGTGGGGCAACAAGCGTTCTGCCAAAATGCCACTGAGGAATTTAACATCCATGTTTAAAAGCAAGAGTGGGCTATACAGGGAGGCCTCTGTCGGGTACTTGCCTGGTTTCTGCACAAGCACTATCAGTGCTTGACACATGGGGGCCGATTCCGATTCAGGCCAGAAATCACTCCGACCGAGCCGGACCCGGAGAGATTTCCGACCGAATCGGACTCTAGCAGCCCGACCGAACGAGTACGATGCGTACGCATGCAATCGGACTCGATTCGGTTGGACTCCCATTGAAGTCAATGGGAGCCGGTCGTACAAGGTGTACGCGGGCTCCCATTGACTCAATGGGTGCGAGGCGAACAAGGGCGCCCCCTACAGCGGGTATGCGTTGATGCGAATCGCGCCATACATGCACAGGTAGGGGGGACCCATGGGTCCCCCCTGTGTGCGACTCGCGCGGCTACACGTACAGGGGGGTCTGACACGGACCCCCAAAGTCCGGCTCCGACTGCCCTTTGGAGCCGGACGGCGCAAGTCGGTCGGACTGCTCGAGGCGCGCATCGTACTTGCCCGGCCGGGGAACGTCTCCATTGCGCGGTGCGAGTCGTGTCCTTGCGAGTCGTTCGGAGCGGTTCGGACCAGCGAACGAGTCGGTCGGAGATTTCGCTTGCGCTCGCATCGTACTCGCTCGCCCGGATGCACGTTCGAATCGGTCGGGAAAGAGGGCTCCGAATCGGATTCGGTTAAGCCGAATCCGATTCGGTGCCCTACCGGCCGAGATCGGAATCGGCCCCATGGTGTCTGGCACACACCTCTGCTGGAGGGCCTTGTGGTAAACCTTGAGTAATCTGTCCTCCACCTTGCCCATATATCATTGACAAAACTCTGTGAGGAGGCCATCGCCCCCCAGTATTTTTTGCTGTTCTGAGTCCTCTAATTGTTAGAACGATCTCTGCATGAGTTATGAGCGTGTCCATAGAGGCACTGTCATATGCTGCAAGGCATGGGAGCACGATCCCAGTGAGAAAGTCAGCGTCCCGGTCGCTCAGCCTTTCTACCCGTGCCACGTATGTCCTGTTTTGATGGGACCTGAATACCTCATTAATGGCAAACTGCGTGCCGACCAAGACCCCCTTGTCATCTCAGATTGCCAATACAGGGGTCCATAATTAGCTTTGTCTGACCAAATGGGCTAACATTGCTTCAGTTTTATCCCCTTTGGTATGAAGTCTCTGACATTGCGCTGTGTATGTGTATTTCTGTAGTCTACACCAGTTGGCTAACAACTCCTTACAACACTGTTGCCATTCCTTGAGTCTGTCAGACTGCGCAGGAAGCACCTTTTCTATGCCACCCAGGTGTTTCTCTTGGTTTCCCAAATATCGTTCTAGCTGCCATCTGACGCCATATGTGATATTAAAACATACGTCCCTGAGGACAACTCCATTGAGCCCCAATCTAGGGCTCTACTTCCCACACTTTCCCAGTTTTCGGCAAAGTAGTATGACAGTACCTTCCCCACTTCTGCTGCAAATGAAGGGGTCCATCAGCATGTCTGCTCGTAGCCTCCAGAGAGGTATTGCTGGGTGGCTACGCTTCTCCCCAAGCTCATCAGTACAGGGTAGTGGTCTGGCAGGTAGCGGGCTAAATAGGACACCTCCTTCACTCCCTGTGCCATACTGTTCAATACAAAGCAGTAGTCTAAGCGGCTGTGAGTCTCTGCAGCAGGCGTGTAGCATGAGTATATCTTCTCTGTTGAGTGTCTTTCCCCCCAGAGGTCAATCAAGTCCAGGCCCGGTAACATATCTCTGAATGCCCTTGCCATTTTCAGCTTAGGCCCTAATTACAAGTCTGGCGGTCTGAGGACTGCCAGACTCATGGGGTCGCGACGGTAGTGGTCCAGCCACCACAGCACCGACAGTCCTACCACCCTATTAGGACTTTGGTGGTCGGACCGCCATTACACCGCCACAGCCGCCAGGGAGCTGGCATTCTCTGGTGGTCCTGTGGTGGTCTGAAGAGACTTTCCCTCCAGAGGTGAATGAAGTCTAGGCCTTGTAGCATATCGCTCAATGCCCTTGTGGTTTTTGGCTTAGGCCCTAATTACGAGTCTGGCAGGCTGAGGCAGTCCAGCCAGCGTCGCACCAGCAGTCTAACAGCCCTATTAGGACTTTGGCAGTCGGACTGCCACTACACCACCGCCAATCATATTACAACTTTCCTCAACACCAACACTGTCACAGAGGTTCTTCCTCCATGAAAAGGCTGGCGGTGAGGAGAAACCCCCTCTTGTCCCTGTGCATGGGTGTGCATGCAGGGGGGCACATAGTGTGCCCCCCTGTATTTCTGCACCCCCAGTTCCTGCATAGGAAGAAATGCATGACATGGGGCAGGAACATGCACTGGCTGTCCCGCGGTGGTGCTGTTTCAGGCTCACAATGAGTCTTTTGAAGAGCACTGTCACTGGACTCATACGCTGTCTGCCTGCCAGACTACAAAAAACTTGTAATCTGGCGGGTGGGCGGCAGCAACTCTTGGTGATGCTGGAGCGTGGCAGTGGCAAGCCACCCACCCTTGCACCACCAAAAGTCATAATCAGGCCCTTAGTGTGGCCTCTATGTGGCTCACATTCGAGTACCTCTCTAAGGATACAATTACAGTTGCTCGCCAGTATAATATCCAATGCAAGGTAGGCCAAGGCGGCCGCTGTCATCCCGGCATAGAAGTCTGGACAATCAGTATTAGGCATGTAGACATTCAGCAAACATATCTAACGACCGTCCAAGGTGCCAAACAGGACCACATATCTCCCCTCTGGATCAAGCATGTTCCCTCTGTGTTGGAAGGCAACCCCAGGGACCACCCATAATAATGCACCTCGTGCGTATCCAGAGTAGGAGGTAGCTTGTCCCCTCCACCTCTTCTGGAGTCTAGGGGCACCGTCCTCTCACACATGAGTTTCTTGCAGGAAAGCTATGAAAACTTTATCATAAGTTTGTCATAAGTTTAATCAGGTCACTCACCATATCCTGTCAATGCCAGTCCAGACCTGGGCCCGGCACAAAAGGTCCCCGATTCATTTATCGGCTCCCCTAAGCACATCAGGACTGGGAACCAGGACCACCACACACAAGAGCAGCTTACGTTTTCCCAACTCAAGAAACTATTGGAAACAAGACATCCTCCCAACACTCCACATCCCGTTGGCAGTAGTGCCAAATCGCCCTGTCCAGCAACATGCAGGTCCGAAATTTGCATCCACCGCCCCATTCCCATAAAGTCAAAATTAGTACAGTCACCTTTAGACCAAAAATCTTTGCTTTGCTAAAGGTCAGGGCCCAGAGGGAGTTGCGAGGCCAAGGCACTCAAGCCACTCCCTTGTGTCCACACCCCTCTTCCTAGTGTCTCCCACCAGTCTATTATATTGTGCAGGAAGTAGATACACATTACACATCCAAAGGACCTCCCGCCCCCCCACCCATGATCAATTCAAGTACCAAACCCCCACTTCTTCCCCTTGTCAGCACCCAGGAGTCCTCAGTCCGAGAGGTGTCAGACCTAGTGCGCAGCACAGCCAGGGAATCACAGTAGGCGCTCACCCAGTTCTACTTCCATTGGGCTGGTTCAGTACTCAATGTACGGTGAACATAGTTTAGGAAGGACCAATGTCTGTACTGTCACTGCCCATTCCAGGATCTCTCCACCATCTCTGAAACAAGTCTTGTGAGTGTGGCACAGTGTCAGTGTCCATGAGAGTGCCATTTGGGCAGACCACCATCCTCACTATCTGCCATGCATCGTCCAAGCTCTTTGCATGCCCACTCCGTTTTCATAAGTGAGCTGAGTGTCTCTGTATGCTCGGTGTTGCCAAACCCCTTCCCACATTTCCTCGGTGGGCATCCCTGGCCAGGGTATCCAACCAGTCACTTGCCTCTACTGAGGTGAGGATGAACAATACCTTTCTGCCATGTAAAACACACAGATTTGCTGGAAACAGACTGTATTTCAGACTAAGGTCTCGTTTCTTGACAGCTAGGAAGGTTTTCCATTGGTTTTTCACTTTTTGTGTGTAGTCTGGAAATATCAAAATGAGCTTCCCCTCAAATTGTCGAAGACCCTGCATCCGTACATATTGCAGGCAGACGGCCAATAAGGGCACTGGGCTGTGCTCCTGGCCAGGGTGGAAGCAACAGTGCTCAATGAGCCTCCTCAATCGTGAATAACTTTGACAGTCTTCTGGGGAGCAGGGTACTAGCAATCCATTGTTCAAAGAACAGATCCACCGACTATGCCTCTACCGTCTCCGGGAATCCTATGAATCTCAAATTGTACCTTCTGGACTGCCCCTCGGAGTCTTCTATCTTCTCATCCAATTGCATCATCAGCTTCTGCAAGAAAGACACAGTACCTTGTAGGATGTGAATCTCCCTCTGCAGGACTCCCAAATTCTCCTCCGCTGCAGTGACCCTTTCTGCCACCTGTCATAGATCTACCCTTACTAGTAGCAATATTTTTTATTCAGTTAAAAAAGATAACGATAAAAGATACAAACAGTCAAATATCACATTAAGACAATATAAATATCTAGAACCATAAAATACATAAAATGAGATAAAAAAAAGCTCTGCAAATCGTATGATTTTATGAACACGGGTAAAGTGCAGACAGCAGGCCAAGGTGTATAATTTCAGATAAAGTGAAGACCATAGAACAATGTGCATTAACACACAATCAATCCACCAGGATGTTTTTGCTGGACCACACCGCTCCCCTATAAGACAACAGTTGAACTCAGGGCCAGGCCTCCCGCAATTTAACAATGCTGCTTAAAAAGGACCCTACATGTACACAAGGGCGAACACCAAGCATGAAAATGAACAGCATTGCGGGCCGTACCTGATTAAAATTTGCATTTTTAAAATGGGGGTCAAAAATCTTTTCCTGGGAAAAGTATATAAAGTGCAAAACATAACAAAATGTACAATGGTCTGGGCCGAAATCTTGTCACATTCATATGGGCTAAGGGTACCGTGGGTTGTCCAACCTTTAGGAAAACTGATCAGAGGTAAAAGAAAAATTCAATCTAAACCTGGATAAAAGTTGGCAATGGTAGACATTATTAACCCAGGTTCGATAGAGCTCAATTGAATATACAGTTTTAATCAGACACTGGGCCCGAGCAGCACGTTTCTCTGTCTGCCCTTCTCTGCCTGAAGAGAAGTCTGCAGAGAGGCATGATAAAAACATCTGTTTTACCCACAACTAAATAGCCTTAGCAATGCTGTCAGGACACGAAAACAAACTAGGGTGACCCAACATATTGAATTTGGACCTTTTATATCTCAAACAAGGAATCGCCTTCATGTTATCCAACGAAAGACAATCCCTGATTAACAGCCTGCTCAAGGTTGGATTACTCTTATGCCCAATGGAGATCCTGTGTAGCAGTGGCCTGAGTTTGAGGCCTAGTTCCTCATGCACTGCAAAGGTTGAGGATCTATGAAGGACCGCCAGGAGATGCCTTGTAAACATATTTTTTTCCAATTGAACGGAGCTACAGTCTTGATAACCCTAGATTTCACTGCCATAACGTGTCAGATACACATTTAACTTTGTAGATATGGATCACAGCTTTTATTGGTTTCCTGACAACCCTGGAGCTCAAATCCATGACTGACCCGCATAATCTAGCTAGCATGGCTCATTATGAGAACGGTAAGAGGCCCCCAGAGCACACATCATCAAAAAGAATGCCCAGATAATGAAAAGTCTGCACATGAGCGATCTTTGTACTGTTGAAGAATGTGGGTTTTTGCTGTAACATATTTGACACCAGTGACTAAAACAAAAGATTTTGAGTCGTTTACCATGAAGTCAATGCCACCCAAAAAGCCTGTAAAGTAGATAAGGAGAAATTGGGGCTCTATTGGCGTCCTTGACATAAGGACAACATCATCTGCATATAAAAGGTCGGGCAGAGGTTTAGTGACAGCGCGAGGGGGATTGCATTGTTTCCTCAGTGGCTCCACCTCTAATTAAAATAAATAGTAAATAAAAAAGGAACCAAGATGTGCCCCTGTGTTTCATGCATGAACTATCCTCCCCAGTCTTACTTATGCAGACATATCCAAATGAATGTCTGCCAGTAAGGAGACCAGATCTGCATTAACCCCAAGGGACAACAGCATTGGCCATAACTTAGAGTGATTCACCCGGTAAAAAGCTGAAGTAAGGTCCATAAAACCCAGAAAAAGAATACCTTTTAAGCTACCATATATTTCTGGATTAATAAGTGCAAATTCAAACTTTGGTCGATAGTGCTCAGGCCAGGCCTAAACCCATACTGTGAGTCAGAGATGATGTTATTTTCCTCGGCCCAAGAACCACCTGGCCCAGGACCTTAATGGTAGTGTCAATCAGGGATATGGGCCTATAACATCTTGGGTCAGCCCGGTCACCCTTTTTAAAAATTGGTATGATGATGGAATGGGATCATAAACTGGGTAGGCCTATTGATGCAGTGGCATTTAGGATGTTGGTCAACAGAGGGGCCCAGATGATCTGCCTGGACACCATTGGGGCCTGGGGCCTTATTACACGCAAGGCGCCTAATGGCCCACATGACTTCACTGATTGAAAAGCAAAGGCTGGAGGTGCCTGGTGCTTTAATCGTGTTAGATGAGGTAGCAAACTCCGTACCATCTTCAATTGAATCCGTTTGGGAAAAGTGATCATGCCACTTGTCTTCTCTTATCATGGATGTCAGAGAAGGGACAACCTTGTTAACTAAAAAAGGGTGATTTAAGGCTCCCCAGAACGCGGCACAGTCATTGGGATCACTGGCTCCAACTAACTGTTCCTATGCATCATCTTCATGAGGTTATTTTCTCTGTTTTATGACCTTCCTATAATGAGCATGGAGATGCAGAATTTCCACCCTATCTCTTTGGGAACATTTGAGGGCCTTCATTAAAGCAGGATGGGCTTTCTAAAAAGGGTCATTAAACCAGTGAGACTTACTAGGTACAGTATTGCCCCAACTGGGTGCCATGTCAAAGTGCATCAGAAATCTGGCAAAAGGTGGGGGGGTTACTGCAACAGAAACCCAGCTTCCTACAATTTGGTACTGTTACGTCTGCTGAAATGGTATTTGTGTTCCTTCCCAAACACTAGCTGACCATACTCACAATGCAGACCTTGTGGACTGTGTAGAAGCATGGAAAAAGAACGAATTGAGATTGGAAAATCCACTACAGTATTGATATTCTGCATTGTCTAACATTTTGCATTGAAGAAAGAATGAGTGATGTATTTGACAGATGTCAGGTTGTCTATCCTTAACAGAACTGCACAATTTATTTTATCTTTCGTAAATGTTTGGAGCGAAAAGGAACATGCAGCATCTCTATACAGTTTAGGTAAACTAATGACTCCTGATGTGACCATGTGCCTCCAGTGAATATTCCACCACATCTAGTGCTACAGCCAGTCAGACTTGCATCTGTCTCTAATACAAGATATGGGGTGAAAGCAGAGATATTTCTTCTGTTCCAGGCTTCCAAATATTCTAGCCACCACTGGAGTTCTAGAACAGACTCTTCAATGAAAGAAATTATTTCTGTGTAAATAAAGATCTTTTCAGAGATGATGATAATTAATGGGACCTGAACAAATCTCCTGAATTGAGGATGATAATAGACATTCTATTTGGGCTAACATTTTGAGAAAAATCACAGACTTGTATAGCACAGAAAAATTCCTGTTTTGAATCACTAACACTTTTGATTAATGTAGTTGTAAAACAATTTTTTCTGAATTCACTGGAAAAAAGGATTTTTTTGTCATGGATGGAACCAAAAAAGATTTTTCCCAATTGATAATAAAACCTAAGGAGTGAAGAAGATCAGTTGTCACTGAAATATTAAAAAGAATAATGGTTTTCTTCTGGGTAAAGATTAAAAAGTCATCTAGATATATTAAGAGTCTGATACCCTGAGCTCTGAGTAATGAAACTACTGGTTTTAGGAACTCTGTGAAGAACCATGTTGCAGAAGCTAGGCCGAAAGGGAGGCAGCTGAATTGATAGGTTTGGTGATTTCATTGTAATCAGGTGTGCTTTCTGTGGTTCTTGTGTAAAGGAATTTTTTAAAAGGCCATCTTACAGGTCTAGACAGACAATCCAATTTTCTTGGAGGTTGGTATCCCTTAAATGTAAGATTGTTTTCATCTTGAAATTATGGTAAAGCTCAAACTGTTTGAACTGTATGAGCTTTCTTATAGAAAACATTTTCTTGTTTTTCTTTTGAAGTAAAATATGTTGTTTAAGAAACCAGAAGGATTTGGAGAAGCTGGCTGAATATCCCAGTAAAAACTGGATTTGCTGACATACTCAAAGGCTTAGATATTAAGAAAAAGATAGAGGTTGCACAAGACAATATTGATACGGGAATGCGTACAACTCTATCGCATAACTGAACCATGGAGAGAACCCACAGGTCCATTGTGGTAGCTTTCTAAGCAGCTAGGAACTTTGCTAGATGCCCTCCTAGAGTAAAAGGGACAGAATCCACACTTAATGGTAATGTAAGCTTTACTTTGAATTCTAGATCCTCTGTTTTTAAAACCCTTTCCTCTCTGGGGATAGAACTGAGGACGATATTCTTATAATGGGAAGTAGTAGTCTCTGAAGGAGTTGATTCTGGTGCTGAACTGACCCAGAGAGTGGTTCCTACCTCTGCCAGCCTTGGGTAAGACATGTTGCCCAAAGACTATTTTTAACAAAGCTTGTGCTTTGTCCAAAGAGACGAATGTGGTGATATACTTGCTTTATAATGGAGTAACCAAACAGCAATCCTTATGATCTTGCCTCCATACTTGCCAAAGCACCCAATTTGTGGACAATTTTGAGCAGGAGACCTTCATGTCAATCATGAGAAATTGACCTTAACCAATAAACATAGTGTCTTTTCTCTCTAGTTAGATAACTCTTATGGATTAATAGTTTATTCTCTAATCTTGCCTCTTCAGCAGTATCCACTTGGTAATGGAACCGATAGTATCCAATACGTTGTCCTGGCACAATGACTGGGCTCTGTCTCAGCTTTTTTTAAGGTCTTTCTAAGTTTACTAAAGTGTGCCAACATATTACCATCAATAGAACAAGTTTCCCATTAAATTATTTAGGAAATTAGGGTGTGGACATTTATAATGAAAACAAGTCAATTGTTTCTAAGAGTTACTGATTTAGCCACAACATATTGACCCATGAGGTGTCCAGTGACCCATTCAGTAGAAATATTACAATTCAGATGGAATATTGAAAAGGGTAAAACATCGGATATCCTATGGAATTCAAAACAATAGCTGAACTGTTGCCAAAGTGATTGTGGTCCCATAAAAAATGTTGCCTTTTAGAAGCATAAGTACACCAGTTTGGTTCATTTTTATCATCATATGTATCATAAATATGAGCATAATTGTCAGTGACATACCACTGGTCCACCACAATTTTAGGATGTCTTTTTTGTCATACAATTTATCTCAGGATAGGGAGTTTCAAAGGAAGAGAATATTCCAGAATCTTCGCTGATCAAAATCCTCAGCTACCTGAGCATCATCATGAATGGGAGTAAAGCTACTGAAAACCCTAGGTGATCCTTAGAGGAGGATTGAACATTAACTTTACAGAACAGGCAGCAAGGCAGTGAGGCAGCAAGGGAGGAGGACGCCACTGCTCCGTGCTTCGAGCCGCGGACTTCACCGCCGGTAACCAGGGGGTCCCCGCAGACTTTCCTGACCAGCAGCTTGCAGCTCCCACAGGCCCGTAGATTCCCGCTGTGTTCCGGCCACAGCAGCATCCATAGCCAGAGCAACGAGTATAGCACAGCACAGCGGTAAGGCAGCAAGGTACGGCCTGGAGGCGACGAGTGCGGCTGCCATTAGCAGGTGGCCGTGTGAGCCCGGGCAAAGCCGCGGAAGCGGGCCAACTAAGGGGCATATCATCAACGAGGCGATAAAAAATTATCGCCGCTTTTGCGTCCGTTTTCGGACGAAAAGCGGCGATAATTTTATTGCCTAATCAGCAAGGTCACGCTATCGTGTGAAACCTTGCATTAGCGCCTGTTCTCTGAACGCCCAGCTTTGCATCTCTAATGAGATGCAAAGTGGGCGTTCCTGCCCTGACATAACTGGAGAAATGTCGCTAAGCGACATTTCTCCAATTATCAATGGGCACGCTAACCTGCAGAGCGACAAGCAAAGTAGCGATAACCTCTGTTATCGCTACTTTCCTTACGCCTGCTTCAAGACTGACTTAGCCATGATATCCTATGTAAGGTGGATATCATGGCTAAGTATGCCTTTGCCCTATCATCAAGCTATCGCCAAACTTTGTGAGATTATCGCTGGATTTCCAGCGTTAATCTCACATTTGGCAGTTAGCGCTTGGAATTTTATTGCTTTTGAGATAAGCGTTGCTAATAGCACGCTATCTCAGCGATAAAATTCCACGTTACCCGGCGATAATTATCCTAGCGCTAAGTGCGCTTAGCGATAATTATCGCCGGTCCTTGATGATATGCCCCTAGGTTGGGTGCAGCTTGCGACCTCGTTCAGTGTGCCCTGCTTGCTCAGTTCTCCAGGCTCCCTGCCCCGCCCCACTGGGGGAGCAGTGTGAGGCAGCTTGGGGCCCCCTGGTAGCAGCCAGTGAGCAGCTAGTGAGCAGTGAGCACCAGGCTCTTCAGGCTGCAGTGTAGGGCGCCTAGTCCAGTGACTCATACTGCTGCGGAAGTAAGACAGCAACAAATAAACAGGGCATGTAGGACCCCAAGCAGGACCCCCTCACCCTGGAACTCATACTGCTGCGAAAGTAAGACACCAAAAAAAAAAAAAAACAGGGCAAGCAGCCCTTCTGGGACTACCAGCAAAACACTTGAGCACTGAGACTACCAACTAGACTACGGCACTCTCCTCAACCGTAGCAGAAGCAGCAGGGAATTTTTTCCTCCAACCTCATCAGGCCAACCAGAGAAATCATCGGGAGAAGAAAACTGGAGCACTGGAGTGCCGGCCAGCGGGTCCTAATACACTAGCACGTGAGTGGCAGTAGTGGCAGTAGTAACAGTTACTGCACACTAAGAGCAAACTCAGGCCTCTGCAGAAGCGGCCCCGCCAGGACCAGGTGCAGCTTGCAGATAGGCCTGGTGAACTCTTCATGGACTTTGCCTTGTATACCCACACAGGTGGACAAGAGATATCAACAGCTACAACAACTACAAGGAGTGGCAAGGAGGGGTAAAAAAGAATAGCCCGGTCACATCAACATCAGTCAAATTGACAAAAATACAAATAAACAAACAAACATAAGCATAAAGCAGAGGCATAAACAGAGGCAAGCCTGAAGAACAACCACAGGCCCATGACTCAAACAGACTGACCACTTTGCTACTCAATACGACAGCAGGAAAATGAGATCAGGCAGGGTAAGGAAGCAACCGGCGCAAAAAATTCCGAAACAAGATCAAAAGTAAAACAGAACCAAGAGCCCCCCGGCAAGCTTGTCAAAACCACCACAAACTCCTGGTGCAACATTTATATCACCAATATACTCCATCTTTGGATCAATGAATCCCACTGGAAAATTCACGTTTTTAAAGGATCCAACTGCCGCCATTTACTGAACACAGGATAAAATTTCAGGACTTCCTATACCCTTGACGCCACAAAAATTAGATACCATACAGGATGAGGACTTAACGCTTAGTCCAGGGCAGAGTCCAACAACAATTGGAATGGACATAAACCACACTAGAAATCCAAATTTAATGGCAGCTGTTATGCAGCCAGAGGTCGCATAACTAAATTGCAGTGTTAGTAAAAGGCAAGTCATTTACGCTCAAATGCTCATTAGTAATGCACCCCACTCCACCCCCAGGCTAGAATCAGCGAAAGATAACACCCAGAAAGTTGCCTATAATGTGGAAAAATTTAACAATCCATGGTTGGAGTCACTTTCAATAACAAACAACACTGATTTAATGCAGGCAATGGAAACAATCACTATGAACCTAGATAATGCACAACTCAGCACTCAACTGACATTCCAACCGGAAATTCGATAACAATCAATAATAGATATATCAAGTTCACTCCAGTGGTCAAAAAATGATGACACTAGACCCACAAACAAAAATAAAAATAAAATAAATAACGATCAGCAGAGCGAACCGGACCACAAATACGACAACGATGGCACTACTTTCAATGGCGGGCCCATAAAGGAGCGAAATGATTTAAGGCATTCAGAACATTAGTCAACAGTCGATGGGAAAGAATAATAAATCTGACGCAAAAGTGGAAGACCTTTTAAATTTGAATACATCTTTAATAAATACACTGCAAACCTCAATTAGCGTCCTTAACATGCAGTCAGATAAACTCAATATTCAAATCAATTTGATGAACATCATAGCAGACTACATTTCTGGTATAAACTCAAAACTCGACTCATTGACGGGCCTAATAACCGTAAAATATAATACACCAACTTCTGTTTCGGCAACTAATTGTGCGTGTTGCCCAATAGTCGATAAACTAAGTGAACTACCAACCATCCTAAAGAACATCCTGAAGGAGTGCAAACAGTCAACCCAGACATCAGTGCCACACAGCACAGTAACGAGCGAGTCATCAAACGGGAAAACAACAAAACTTTCAGTCGCATTAAAAATTCCAAACAACAACCCCTTGGCAACTGATAAACGGGTACATTTGCCAGAAAAAAATGACAAAGCATCCGCTACAGAATCATTATTACCATCACCTAACATTTTAGATGATGCATATCGAAGCTCAACTGAGCACTTATCAAATTCCCTGACTGGTCATGTAAATACATCAGCCGCCCCTCAAACAAAAAGACAGAAGAAGCGTGCCAAAAAGGCCAGCAAGCACCATCAGAGTAATAAAGAAACAGTTCAACAGACGAATATAATTTATCCAATCTTTAACTTTAAGGAGAAAAAAAAACAGAACTTAACTGCCTCTGCAACAAATCGAGGCTACAAAGAGGAAAGGGATAAACACCCCAACGAGCAACGTACAACACTGGAGATGTCAGGCCCTGGCTAAATATAACTCAAATGGCAACAAGGAAGCCCTCAGATAGCACAGCACTGACTACCACGAGCAATGCAATTATAACTGAGGACAAAACGAACAAAAGCTGCAAAGGATCAACAATCCCCCTCCGACAAACTGCAATAAATACAAAAGAGGCACAATCTACTCACAAAAGTCCCGTGTCTGACCCACTGTCTACCAATGAAACCATCAACCCCTGTAGAGGAGAACGAGAGATTATACTGCAGAGTTGCCTCCAACCTGACAGATAACAGAGCGAGAGGGTACTGATAAAAGTAAATCTACATCACGACAACGTAAGATGTCAAGAGTTTAACCGTCAACTTGAAAATCAAGCCCTCAGTCTACCACCCGCATCTCAGTCCCAAATTAACGACCCAATAAAATATCAAAATAACCAGATATTATTAAATCAACACTATATATCACAAGGGCCACAAGACTATTTAAACAGAGGAAATGTCCTGAGCCTAAAGGCAGCCATCCCAACATTAAAGCACCTATCTACATCAGACCTAATAGCAATAGAGTTCATCGATCAGAAGGACAACAATGAAACGGAAAAGCTCTGTCAACTTGGAAGACCGAAGAAATGGTTTCATCAATATTAAACGCTGCCCCACAGTTTGAGGCCTGGGTCATATCTCTGTCTAAACCTACAAAGCAACACTACCCTTTACCCCTGCTACACCTGCATAACACTAAGCTCAATCATCTTAGCAAAAAGCCAGTACATTCAGTACTATAAAGTGTGAGAGGTAAAGAGGGCGATAAGGAACCAACATCAAAGATACAAGATACAATCCATATAGAACACTGTAGATCAAGACCAGATACACAAATAGAATTTGATTTGATTTGATTTGATTTGTCAACTTATATAGCGCACTTATGCCCGAAGGCGTCTTGGCGCTAGGGTTTGGCAGAACATATGAGGTGGTAGGGTTAAGCGATGCGTAATGGATTTCCAAAGCTCAGTCGGCAAAGAGCCAAGTTTTCAGTAGTCTTCTGAAGGACATGAGTGAGGTACTGTTCTTTATCGGCATTGGCAGACGGTTCCAAATTTTAGCTGTTCCCAATATGAAACTTCTTCCTCCCCAGCGAACCTGCCTGTACTTGGGTAATTGTAGCAGTTTTAAGTGAGAGGATCTGAGATTTCTGGCTGGCACGTACCATTTCAAGTGCGATCTCAGATATAGCGGTCCTTTACCCTGAAGTGCCTTATAGGCCAGACATTGTGATTTAAAAATAATTCTCTTCCCCACTGGGAGCCAGTGAAGGGCTCTCAATCTATGAGAGATTGCTTCATGTTTGGGAACCCCCAGTATCAATCTGGCGGCGGCGTTCTGCAGACGCTGCAGTTCTTGTAAATACTGGGATTGCAGCCCTACATATAGGGCGTTGCCGTAGTCCAATCTCGAAAGGGCCAATGATGTCACCAACGTCTTTAATGCTTCTGGGGGTATGAAAGAACGAATCTTTCTGATCATCTTTAAGATCCCCCAGATGGTGGATGAAAGCTTGTTGATTTGACCATCAAAAATCAGTTTGTCATCAAAGACCACACCTAGGTTCTTGACCTTGGAGACTGGCATCGGACAGTCTCCAAGGTTATCTGGCCACCATCTTGGTGACCAGAAAGACGGATCAGGGCCCAGTATCAGGACCTCCGTTTTTTCTCCGTTTAATTTTAGGCTGTTAGTCTGCATCCAGGTGTTTACTTGTGACATGCAATTGTTAAAATGATCAGCTGTCGCGTCCACATTATTTGACACTGACACAACCACCTGGGTGTCGTCAGCATAAGAGACCACCGAAAAACCACATTGCCTAATAATCGAGGCTAGCGGAGTCACATAAATATTAAAAAGTGTGGGGCTCAGAGAGGAGCCCTGAGGTACACCACACGGCAGTTCAAATGATTCGGATATAGAGCCTCCCAGTTTCACTGAGAAAGTTCTGCCGGTTAGATAGGATGTAAGAAGATTGAGGGCGGATTCCTGAAATCCCAGCTCCTTCAATCTGGCAATTAATATTTCGTGGTTGACAGTGTCGAAGGCCGCCGACAGATCCAACAAAATCAAGGCGGCCTTCCCTCCTGAGACCTACAAAGATACGCAGTACATCCAAGCTCCTGTCACTAAACATCCTTTCATGGAATATAGCAGGTTCAAAGCATGAACTGCAGGTCAATTCACCTCCTGAATACTGGAAAAACTATGAAATAGTTGCCCTTCAAGAAACGTGGCTAATTGCCCCAGTTCAGGTCCCAGGGCACATTCTTCGCCATGTGAAAGCAACAAGAACCCAGAGGTACGGAAGACCAAAGGGCGGCCTTGCCGTTTATATCTCCACAACACTAAACATCACATCTGTCCAAATCCCCACTACAACAACAGATATGCAAATAATAAAAATGGACTTGGGACCTAATAAAGTTGCAAGCACTACCATCCTCATCAATGTCTATGCACATCCGAAACAAGAGATCAAAAAAGCGTTATTTCAAAACATTGATCGCTACCATAGCAGAACTCCGGTTCGAACACCCCACATGGGAAATAATATTTACAGGCGATTTCAATTCAAATCTAATATACACCCCAGAGGAAGATGACAACATAACAGCAACTAATGCAACTTGGGCAGTTCAATCTCAAGCCCAAGCAACTCTCAAACGATCTGACTTAGGTGGGCAGAAATTAGTGACAGACCTTGAACATCTAGGGATGAGAGTATTAAACGGTAGAACTGAACAGGACAGACCTCCGATCTGCACTTACCATGGCCCCAATGCCCGTTCCATAATAGGCTCACCCAAACAAAGGTATTTTCGATCAGATATACCACTGAAAGTGACCATTCGTGTCAACATCTCGAACTGATAACCTCCTTCCCAAGGCATAAGAAAGCACCAACTGAGGTAGGGTCAACAACAACAATGAACCTCAAACGTTTAAGATGGACAAGCAATACACTTACTCAAATAGCCTTGAGGGCAAAGAAACTGATAGCAACTCATGATTTACAGAAGGGCTCGGCGATAGAAACCTGGGCCACCTTTCTAATAAACCTTTTACAGGAAGCCCCGATAACAAACTCACACCGAAGCACGAAGGGAGGCCAACACAGATTCCTGAGCAGAATGGCCAGAAATTTATGAAAAAAAGCTAAGAGGTGAGATCAGATCCACAAAGGGCACCAACGTACATAAAATGACATGGAAACAAATACAAAAACTTAAGAAGCAGTATAAAAAACAAATCTGGGAAGACAAAAGAACCCAACTTGACACTTTTTGGTCCAAACTTCTATTTAATGCCAAACGATCAACCGCTAGAGCCTTTTGGGAACAAATAAACTCCCTTGTAAGATCTTCAAAGGTAATACATGTCACCTGTGTCACAGAGTCAGCCTGGGCACATCACTTAATCACCACTTTCTCTATAGTAGCTGAGAAAAGGACTGAGGTGCAGGAAACATCAAACTACTCCCTTGTCAAGGACCAAAACACAACAACACAGTCGAGGCCAACAAATCTAGTAGAATAAACATTACCTACAGAATTAACAGGCCTACCAAAGCAGACCAACCGAGTATATACAAGAGTCACGGCTCCCAAAGAGCTAGGAAATACCCCGAAAGGCAACATGGCAATAGATCAATCACTCATACAGTATACTGAAGAAGAAATATCCAAGATCATAGCCAAGGGTAGATTAGACGAGGCGCCAGGCCCAAACGGCATACCTCAAGCAATTTATAAACAAGACCCTAATTTTTGGGTGGGCCCGTTGTCCCAACTGTTCCATGAGGTGGGCACCACAGTCTTCCAGAGAGCTGGAGAGGCTCAATAATCAATCCAGTATGTAGGGGTGGGGAACGAACAGATCCAGCTAATTATCGACTGATCGTCTTAATAGACGCTGAAGCAAACTATTACGCCTCACTGATCCTGGCAGACTTTATAGGTGGTCTGAGAGTAACAACAAAATCCCTGTCAACCAATCTGGATTCCGCAGGGGCACCGGTACCATTACAAACATTCTTGCCCTAGGCCAAATGGCAGACAAGAGCTTACAGCAGCGAAAAAATCTATTTATGTTTCATAGATTTTAAAGCGGCATTTGATTGAGTCAAGAGAGGCATCTTATGGCACAAGTTGAAGCAGTGGGGCCTTCTGGAAGCAATATTGAGACTATACACCAACACATGGATGCAAGTTAAAATAGCTGATGGAAAGAGGCTTACCAGGAAAATCTACACGAGCGAGGGCCTAAAACAAGGCTGTGTCCTAGCACCACACTTGTTCAACCATTTCATGGCCAACCTATCGCCAAGGCTAGACGAGACCAACTCACATCCTCCACGCTTGGGCACACTGCCTATTTCACATCTATCTTAAGCTGATGACATAGTGTTCCTAAGTCCCACAAGAATCGGCCTGCAAAGGGCGATCAACGAACTGGGGAACTTTGCCAAGGTCAACTTGTTAGAAATAAACGCCACAAAAACTAAAGCTATGATTATAAGCCACCGCGTCCACAAACAGTCATCATTCAAAATCAGCAACACAAAACTGGAAGTGGTTAGCAGTTACAAATACTTAGGTGTACACTTGGACAATTGTTTAACCTTTCAAAAGCAGAATGAGACCTTACTGAAAAAGGGAAATGGCCTAATATTTGCTTTCTGTTCAATATCAAAGAATCTAAAAGGCCCATTGTTTACTCCACTTTTAGCGGTAATTAAAGCGAAACTTCTACAACGGCAGCCTATGCAAGTGAAATCCAGCATGGGAAAGACGTGACGATCTTGGATAGCCTTCAAACATGGCCATACAAAACAGTATTCTCCCTACCCCGCAACTTCTCACCGGCACAGGTCCGGCTAGAATTTGGGCTGCAACAGCAGTATCTACACAGAAGATAAGTAAGAATAAAAACTTGGTACAAAATCTGGAGTAGCCGACAAAATCAGATAAATAATGCACTCTGGAAGGCACTACAAGACGATCCCCAGTCCGCCTACACCAAGTCTCTACAATCATCTTTAAAGCTTATCTACACAGTTGATCTTTGGCAGCAGAACCTACCATTCTCTTCTTTCCAACAAATATTAAAGAAGGCGGCAAGGCAGCATTCATTAATGGAAGACAAAGCTAAGCTAAGCAGACGAGCCCTTACATTGATGGTCCTGCAATCGTATACAAAATCGCAACCTGCAACATACTTGTGTCTGTCTTTCTCTCCTCATCTGAAGACTTAGGGCCCGATTCCGATGTGGTTAGGAAAGCATTCCCACCTAGGGCACGATTATGATGCGGTTAGGAAGGCCACCTAATGGCATTGGCTCCTTCCAAATCGGATCGGGAACGTGTCTTCCCGACCAAGGGCCAGATTACAACGCGGTTAGGAACATAGGCTCCCATAGAAGTCAATGGGAGTCCAACCAAATCGTATCTGGAAGCATCCGGATGCATCATACTCGGTCGGTCAGACTCTCCCGATCCAAGTCGGTCGGAAACCATTTCCAAACCGATTCGATCGGTAAGATTTCCTAACCGCATCGGAATCGGGCCCTAAGTTGCTAGCAATACGATTTAGAATGCTGCCATCTAACGCTGACCAACCAAGCTGGAGGTATCAGGGCCCAAAGACATGTAGCCTTTGTTGATCCCCAACACAGGACTTTATTCATTTCATATGTATCTGCCCAGTGCTAAGTCTATACCATCGCCAATTTCTGAAAAATCTGTTTAACGCAAGAGGCATTCGTAGTGCAATACTAAAGTGTCGCGACCCGAATGACCCACAGCTTAACTGTCACTTAGTAAAGTTTTTAATGAAATATGAGAAAGTATTAAAACACAGTTAGTAGCGAAGCACAATGGCACTTTAGAGACTATGGGGGTGATTCCGATGGCGGGCCGACTCGAGTCTGCCCGCCATCGTAGCAGTGACTGGGACCACCTGCCTGTAAGGCGGTGGTCCCGCACCACGTATTATGATGCGACCGCCACCGTGACAGTCGCATCTTGCATCATTACCATTGCGGCGGTTGCTGCTGGCTGCAGCACCCGCCGCAATGTTAAAAATGTGCCTGCCACTTAGTGCATGGAAATGTAGGGGGGTACTATGGCCAGTGCACCACCACCTCCCCCAACACAAGGGGGGCCCGCAACGGGCCCCCGAATGCATTCTCCGCCAGCCTTTCAATGGCGGTTTACCCGCCACGGAAAGGCTGGCTGCGGCCAGCATTGTAATCTGGCAGACGGTGCCTGCTAGGCACCGCCACCATTTTACCCATGCTGACCGCTCCGCCAGGCAATCGGTAAGATTGCCTGTGGCGGAAGCGTGACGGGCGGTCTTGGCGTCCGCGGCGGTCAGAAAGCAATTCCCCCCGCCATCGTAATGTGGTGGGGGAAAAATTGCTGTCCGATGGCGGAGGGCCCGCCACCGCACTGCTGGCGGTGGCGGGCCTTCCGCCATCGTAATCACACCCTATGTTCCTCGTCTTCTTTCCGGTATCTTATGCACCTTTCTACCCGGTTTCCCCTAACTGTGTGTTTATGGCACTGCTGCAACCTAAAACTTTTAATATGCATATTTTAATGTATATTTTTGCTGTAATGTATTTAGTCCTACTGGTATATTGTTATGGTTTTAACTAACTAAACAATAAAATGTATTCTGATTCATTAACTTTAGAAAGAATTGTCATTTCGCATTTCCTGACTTTCCATCAGGATGGCCTAAAGCAGACTGTTTTTGTAAACTACTATTCACAGAGAATTGATTCACTAGTTTTTGATATATCCTTCACACTGGAAGTCATTTTCAGTTTAACTGGAAACTGGGATGAAAAATGACAATCTTTTCTAAAAGATTCACTTTCCTAAAATGGAAGGTTGTTTTGAAGACACACGGGGCTATTCACAAATGTAAATTACACATGTTAGTAACTATACTTGTCTAGTCACAAAATCACATGTCTCCACTTCCTGGAAAAGGGTGTGTAACTAAATTTGTGAGTGTAAGTTAGTACAAAAAAAGAAAAAACTGTAATAAGATCGGCACCACACTTGGCCAACTATTGATATTGTAACGCCCTCCCATAGAAAATAATGGAGGTAGGGACTTAAGATAAAACCCCCATAGGAAAGAATGGTAAATTAAATTACATTAATAAGAATCGTCAAAAATATAAATTAACATAATTGAATGTTAAAAACATCTAAAAATAAACTAAATGTATTATTTAATTATAAACTATTTTTTAATTATTAATGTATTTAAAAAATTGATTGTTTTTATTGTAGGTGGGAATTTCTTTTTCAATTTAAACTTTAGAAAAATAATTTTTACTTAATTTAATATTTAATTGAAAATTAGGACCTGGTTACGATCTTGGTGGAATGGGTCCTGCCGTCACTTTTTGAGGGTCTTCCCACCCGCTGCCTTGGCAGTGCTACTGCCCGACTATGATCTTGGCGAGAACTCGGCTACAAGACTGCTGCAGTCCCGCTGCCACCACTGAGACTCCTGCACCCTTGTCGACGGTGGGAGAGCCAGAGGTGGGTCATGGAGGGAGTCCCAACAAGGTTCCCACCATCCAGATTATGAACTGCCTTTCCATCGAGCTTTCCCTGGCAGGGACACCGCCATGCGCGACTCAGTGGAAAGGTAGGAGAGAAGGTGTAAGCTCACCTTTTTTTGGGGGTCCCACTTCGGAATCCGTGTTGGCCGCCATTGTCCAGGTCCTTCCTGTGGTGCTGCCTTCAGACCATGTTACTCAGCAACCCTAATATCACCAGAATCAAAGGTAGGCTTCTCTGCCACTTCTCCTATGTGGTGTTTTGCAAAATTAACTGTATTTTCTGATATTCACACGTAGTACTTACCTATCTTTAAAGCATAGAAACATCACTCCAGCAGAACACCGCCACCAAGAGACCATCAGCCCATCGGAAACATCTAAATCGGCTCAGCAGTATACCATCATCCCAGCTGCAACATCTAAATATGGCGGGCGGGAAGACCTTTAGCTCGGTGAAGTACTTAGTCCCGCTGCCTTGGCAGGATGGTGAGAAGACCGCCAAACTCATAATTAGGTCCTAAGTTAATTGTACTGTAGCATTTTGTTTTTATTTTTGTTCTACATTTAAAATACATATATAAAATTATTTACAATAATATTTAACATAAAATATTTTACTAACTGTTTGACATTTTTTTATCTTTACTCTTCCCTATATTTACCATACTGATCTCCACCAACTGTGGATTTTGCCTATTGTAAAGTGTAGGGAATTTAAAAAAAAAAAAGATGTTTAACTCGTAAACATTGGAAAAAAATAGTATGTTTAATACTACTGTAAATTAATTTTGGTATTTACTGGAAGTTTACTTTATTTCGACTGATCAGCCATAAAAGTATATAGAGACAAGCAATTTCATTCTATAAAACATAGAATAAATATACAATAAGATGCTTGCCAGAATAAAGTGTAGAATGCTATATTGTCACCGAAAAATTAGTGCAATAATAAGATACAAATGGCCAATAACAAACATAGCCAATCCTCAAGCGAATTTGGATGGTAAAAATCAGGTGGTATCCTATCTAATAATGAATCTATGCAAAATAATTAGGGGGGAATGGGCAACAGTTAGGACCCATATCCCTATATAGAAATTTCTTACAGCCTCAAGTACAGTTGAGGTCACTAGGTACAATCAATAAAACAGATGCACGTATGTTAAAAAAGTATAATCTGAAGATGGGAGAAACCAGTAAATATAAAATTAGGACAACCAGCTAAAGCAGTTGAAACAAAAAAATAATAAGAGTTAAAAAGAAAAGCTTATGACCCAGTAGGGAAAGGATTATAGTGCATAATAAATGGTCCACAGTAGGAGTTAGGTGAGTATGTTCCTGGTGAGGGCAAACACAACACACCTTGAAGTGTCCGATTTAAGAATTCTATGGGCAGTTTGGTAACATTTCAATCCTAAAATAAGGTATAAAGATCAAATTAATTTGCGTCTCGGGCCAGCATAGCAGGGACAGAAGAATAAAAAATGTACAATATCTTTAAGTTTGTTACCACACTTTTTACACAGCGGAGAGTCTTGGGTCCCTGTGGACCATCTAGAAGTAAATGCATTAAGGGGCATAATATCAAATCTAAATTTGATGAAAATAGTTTTTTGCAAGGGGAGGGGACGCCTCATGTCAAGGAAGCGGGTTAAGGGATAGAAATGAAACAAAAGTGATCCCATAGAAGAGGAGTGCCATTGTGTCACAACGTAATCCCAATAAGTTGTGATTAAAAGGCCTTTGGTATTTGGTTTGATGGATGACAGAGCTGTATATGTTGTCTGAAATCTTGGTATTTAATTTGTTTTAAACGTAGAATGAATTAAAATATGCTACAGCATGATTAACTTAATTTTGAATTAAATCTTTATTTAATTTAAATAAATTATAATTAGTTTTCTGAAGTTTAAATTAAAAAGTAAATTCCTGTATAAAGTAAAAAAATCTTTATTAAACACTACAACATATTAAAAGTGATACACAGAATTATTTAAAAGCAATTTATTAAATTTTAATAAACATGAATGTTACAATAATTTGTAGATTTATAAAGGCAAATACAATATTTTGTAATTAAATATGAACTATATACTATTATAATATTAAATTATATTTATTCATTTCTTAAACTATTTTAAATAATGTAATTCAATTTCGCATTATTTCTTATGGGGTTTTTACCTCCATTATTTTCTATGGGATGGTGTACCAGTGATTGGCCATGTGTGATGATGGACTTACTTCAGATCTGAACTGGAGTAATTTACTACTGTTTTGGGTCTCTATTTGGCTGTAGTGACTTTAGAAGTGCAGTCTGTGAACAGGGCCGGGCTGGAAACCTAGAGCAGCCCGGGCAAATTTCGTCAGACCACCCCCTGTACAGTGCATAGCAAGCATGCCGGACCACTACAAAGGGGAGATTTAGAGGGTTCTGCCCCAAGACAATTTGGGAGAAAATGGTGCATTCTACACACATTTGTCATTATATATTCAATTGTATTACCTTTTAAAGCATAGTAAATGATTACCTTACTGTGCACCAGGATAAAACAATCTTTGTTGGGGCTCTTCAATGATTGCCTCACTATCACCCTCCAGCAGGGCCTCTCATCTTTCCATCGCCCCTCTCAATGACAATGAATCATACAAGTGTACATCAGTGTATAGAAAATGTTACATAAGGCAAAGGGGCTATAGGGTGTAGGATTCACAGGTCATCCATGCTGGTAGGCATTTCCTAAAAGTGCTTGGTCTGGAGAAGCACAAACTCAGGATTCAGAACATAACACAGTGGGTAGGGTTGACTTTAATAATAATTAATATTTCTACCCAAATTAAACGTTTTTAGCAACATCAGAATAATGAAAGACTGAAGAAAAAGCATAACTTTCTAACCTGTACCATGCAGTTTGCATGCAGCTCTTTGATGGCAGTTCATAGCTCGCTGAGCTAGATTAAGATTGTAACTTATGAACTGCACAGTAACAAAAGAATCTCTGTGACAAAAGCAGTAACCCACTGATGTATGCACATAAAATACTGCTCTGTGATGGGCATGGTACACGTTCTTTGAAGTCAGCATATTGACCCTCTGCGCAACCTTAGAAGAGTCAAAACTGCCACTAGACAAAACTCGCATCTCTCTCCAGCAGGTACATTAATCACCAGAGTTATCGTTACACTTTTTTTTATTATTGCTCGAAAATTGCTGGCTATACAGGGAACTTTGCAGTGCTTTTAAAACTGTTGCTCTGCTACAAAGTCGGCCCCCACTAACAAAACCGGTCCCCCACCCTTCCAGACTCCCAGGGAAATGCCTGATGCCCAGTACGGCCAGTCTGGCCTTTTCTGTGAATAGCAATGGCCTTACTCTTTTGTGGGAGGGTGCACGTCCCTCCCTAAGCCCCTACCTAAGCCTCACTAAATGCCTGCCTCCTTACTCAATGTTTGATATTCATGGATACGCCATAAAATGAGGAAAATAATACCAATTCTGAACGGAAAGGGTTACAATTCCATTAGGAAGACAGGCAGCCACTCAGCACGCCTCCACAGGGCAGGCTCTACAACACGTTAATGTCCTGGGTGGGTCCGAGCTTTGACAGGACTGGCCCACTTCCTCGCAGAGTCAAGTGAAGAGCACCTGAGCCATCAACCTCAGAGATGGAGGAGGCGTTTCAACTGGACAGGAGTGCGATGGGCAAACATGTAAGGCCGTCAAAGGGAGTGTTTACTAACATGAGTCAAATGTCTGTTGGACGAGTTCTGATGAACAAGCGGTCACTCGCTAAGTGTGTCGGTGAGGGAGTAGAATAAGCACGAGCAGTAGCGGTCGGTGGTGGGAGTGCCGCCGGGTGCTGACGTGGGGCGGGGGAGGGGCAGGGTGGGGGGTAGTAAACTATGGATTACGGCCGATTACAGGTAAGTACACATATAAATAAATAAAACGAATTTCGTTGCGCGCGCTGCATCGCATTTGGCGATGCAGCAGGAGAAGCGAAATTTGTTTTATTTATTTATATGTGTACTTACCTGTAATCGGCCGTAATCCGTAGTTTAATACCCCCCACCCTGCCCCTCCCCCGCCCCACGTCAGCGCCCCAGCGGCACTCCCACCACCGACCGCTACTGAGCACGAGTGAGTCCCAATGGAATGGTCTATGCAATAAACATCCCTGTTGATCAAATAACCTTAACCATAACAACAGTTATAAGATAAATATGACAAAGAATGCTTATCTTGACTGTGAGCAGCAAGAAATGAAGAGGTGCTGCTCACCTGCAAGTTGGTTACAGGTAATCAACAACTGGAACATTCCAAAATGTTAAGTTCAGGTTTATAACCTCAGCAGAAATGTGACATCTCTGGCTCTCATTAGGTGTGGCAATTCTTTAAAATATACAGAGAGACTTGGCTCTGCCTGCACCAATAGCAATATTACTATATTACAATCTCACCTTTCCTTTTGGCTGGTTGGTGCATTATTCTATCTCCTCTGGAGTGCTTGCATTGCACTGCGATGCATGCGGAACAATTGTACAAAAGTACACTGAATCATCACACATTAAATTCTACATCTCATAGATGCACTGCATACACATAGAAATCATTTCCAATCGTTTTTGTTTGTTCGTTGTTTCACTGTCACAGGCTTTTTAACAATGCAAGCCAGGTTCGTTGCCTTTACCACGACCCAAATGTAGGCCATAACTGAACACTGCATCAGTAAAACCAAATCTTATTCACATATATTTCGGTGAAGCATGCAGCTGATGGCTCTATACTGCAATTGTACATTTTTCACTTTATGTAATTGGCATTGTTAAGTGTCACAAAAACACAATGTAAAACATAATGTGTGGCAGTGACTCTGTCACGTGTTGTGCTGCACTGCCAAGCAGTGCCCTTGCCTAAATGTTTAAATGAATGTTTTTTATCATCCCCTGTCCACCAATGGAATATTATTAACATACACATTGTCTTCTCTACATTAACACCAGACTCTAGATGAGGATGACTGTGTACCTGATGTACGTGACTTCTTCCTAATCCACTTGCCGGGTTAAGCAGACCAAGGCTGGGTTGGCCATTGTTTAGATCCACAAGAGAAAGCATATCAGAGAGGTGCGACATTTCTTTTCCATTGGATTTCATCTGCAGTTCAAATCAAATTCACCTGACTTCATGTTTTCAACAACACTTTCATGTAATGCATCCTCTTACCTGGTGAACAGATTATCCCTACAAACATGTTCATACCTTTCGTTCAAAAACTTCTCACTTACTTAATATACGCTTGTTTATCTAGATCAGAGGTACATTTCCAAACACAGAAGATTAAATATACATTAAAAATCACAAAATACATTTAAATAATTAAATGAACAAAAAATCAATTGATCAATTTACATATTCAATCACAATTAAATGTTTAATTAACATAAACTTAACATAACGTAAAATACATTAAAAAACAATAGTTTATAATTTAAATAACTTCCTCCTTGTCTCCCTATCAACCCAACAACCTGCTATTAAACTATAAATTATTAATTAAATGTACAACACGTTAAATTACACATAAAATAATACAAACTATTCTTACAAATGTTAAAACATTTACATTAATAATAGTAACACCTAAAAGTAATATAAACATTAATGTAATAACGAACATATATTAAAATAATAAAAAAATATTTAATACAACTATATTAAAGTAAACAATATTGTTTAAAATCAATATTATATATTAAAAAAATTCTTACCTTCTATATTTTGTCACGTGATGTTTTTATAATGGTGATATTTTTTACATGATTCTCATTTTCACTCAATATTTTTGAATCGATATATATGTTGTTCACCACCTCTTATTCCTCCTGTAAATGCCTAAAGGTTTTAATGTTCCCTCCCCCCGCCATGTTCCCGACTTTAGAGATTCCAATCAGGTCCTACCATGCATAAACCTGTCATTTAAAAGAGTGAATCTTGATGTATAAGGAATACTGGGAGAACTTCCTTTGTATGTTTATAAACAATTTCCCACTTTGGATAGAAAAGTGTGCCTTAAACATCTGGAAAAGATGATGAGAAACAGAATTAACAAAATCCAGATTAGGCAAGTTTGAAAATAACATATGCTCTTACTTTCAAAGAGTATTGGGGAAAATGTAAAAATACAGCTAATTGAATGAGAGCTGTGCTGTTGTACTTTTTCTATTTGACAAGAGCAGACTGTTACCAGTTTGAGTTCAGCGGGCTTTCACAAAAATATAGCATACATTCTGTTTGTAGAAAAATTACTGAAGCAGTGGTATACACTCTCTAATTCAACCACCATACCACACATCTCAATAAAAGTCAGCAGTGGTTAGAAAAGCATTAAATGATCATGGGCCCGATTCTCAAAGTTCTTTTCGTTGCTAACATGACCTTTCAGCCGGACTTTTAGGATTTACACTTTGCCAGGTGTACACAAAAGATCCCTAGCGAGCATTAGTCTGTTTTCTCTTGCAAAAGGATACCTAGCGAGCATTAGTCTATCTTCACTTGCAAAAAGGATACATAGCAAACATTAGTCTGTTTCACTTGCGCAATTGTATGCATGTTTGTACATATGCATGCATGCATGCATATGCTATTTTTATAGCGCAAACCTAGCCAAAAGTCAGCAGAGCCCTGTGCATCATCTAAGGCAAGCTCAAGGTCAACGAGTAAGAATGGAGTAAGCTAAGTTGTGGATGGTTTATGCATTGTGATGTAGTTTTATTTTTAAAAAAAAGTGAGGGCCATATTCTCGAGAACGGTGATAACATTATCGCCGCTTTAGCGGCAGGAAACTGCTGCTAAAGTGGCGATAGAGCCTCTTATCGCCGCTTTAGCAGCAGTTTCCTGCCGCTAAAGCGGCGATAATGTTATCGCCGTTCTTGAGAATATGGCCCTGAGTCTTCAACTCTTTCTTCTATCAGAGAAGCGTTGGGTGGTCCTAATGGATACAGGATGCTGTTCTAGATCCTTGGTGCATACATAGAAAAGGCTTGCTGTCTTGTTTTTTCTTTTTTTATACTTCATAGTCTGCCGTCTGATGACGTCCTGGCTGCAGGTGTGCTGAGATCCACCAGAGACGGTGAGTATGTCATCAAGATCAACGAGGGTACGCGTCATGATAGGTTTGTAAAAGAGCGTTCCAGCACAGCATGCACCTAAGCTGAAATAACACACACAATGTGTGGGTAGCAGAGATTGAGAAGCATGGCTAGCCATTGGAGTTTCTGAATAACCAAAAACATGTTCGTTTTTTAGCATTTACAAACTCTCTGAACCTTTCCTACCCAGGAAATGGTGAAAGATTTTCACTCATCAAGGGCTGGAGTATACCCTTTTCCAAGACAGGGAGGGTCACAGAACCCATCCAAATTTCTAGCGGCTTGGTTGAAGTCCTTTCTCCACAAGAAAGAAAGGTTTTTCGCTTTGGGAAATAATAAAAAAAGAAAAAATGTACAAATTGCAAAATGTATAATTGTACTCTGTGTTCCATTCCACATTGAGGAAATGCCCAAACACTGAAATGCCACTGGTGCAGCTTTCTAGGTCTACTCTGGGAAATTCTTGTGAATATTAAAACAACATTAAAAAAATATTGAGACGCTAGTAGAAATCTATAAAGGTACATTTTATTTTTGGTGACCCAGGTACCCAATTCCCAACAAAGCCGATAATGGCTGAATCATGATGGCACTCAGTGCGGAGCAAAGAAGACACAGATAGAGTCTGCACATTTGTCTTCACAACTTGGCCTATCTACATCAAATTCAATTACTGAGAAAATCTCTTAACCAGTGGCGGCTCCTCCGCTAAGGCGGAGGAGCATCGCCCCACTGCCAGGAGCAGCAAAGAAAGGAAAAAATAAAATGATAATGATGGAACATTATCATTTTATTTTTTCCTCCTGCTGCGGCAGTGCGTGAGGGGGCGGGGCGGAGCTGCAGGGGAAGAGAGGTAGGTCACTCCTGTGCGCCATGACTGTTTGGTCGGCCAAAACAGTCATGCACACTCCCCTGTTCTCCATGCAGGCTGCATTACAGGCCTTTGTTTTATTTGATAGAACATTCTGCCCTCTAGAGGCAGAATATTCTAATAGCCATATAGCCCACCATAGCTGGGCTATATCGACCATTAAAGGCCTGCTCCCTTATTAAAGGCCCTCGCCTTCGACTCAGGCCTTTAATGCTGGAACGGGCCTTTAATGAACGGTATAGCCCGCTACGGCGGGCTCTAAGGCTATAAGAGATATTGTTTTTTATAAAATATTGTTTCACTCACATCAAATACATGATTAATTTTCTTTTCAACTCATACTCTCTTCCGACTTTACTGTGATGGCTCTTTTAGGTTTATTCGAATTGTGTGATTATTTAAATCCTGTTTAAAAAGCAAAGCCTTTCGAGTTATCTATATGTTCCCATTTTAAAGCCTGCTTAGAAGTTGGAGAGCAATTCTCAGACTTGATAAAATAATCTTTTACATTTTGCGCTGGAAATATAATATTCCAGGGCTATTTTTGGGAGCGGTCTGGAGGGGTAATTCTGCTGCACTTATCAACCTCAGCCGAGCTAAGCTTACCATTTTAACTATTCTTCGACAAAGTACCTAATCACCCACATAGACATCCACAGTGAGGAAAATTAGATCCAGAAAATAACATAAAACTAACTTCCAACAGATTGCATTCAATTTAGAAGACATGGAAGTCATTTGAAAACTATGGAAACATTACATACCCAGAATACTTTCTTGGCAGACATGTAAGGAACTTTAGTAAGTCCAAAATCTGTATTTCTGGGAAGGCGATTTACGGTGCCAATTGACATTTTAAAAGAAAATGCTGCTGAATTTGTAACCCGAAGACTTGAAAAAATTAGGCATGAACCTCCTTCGCACATCGAGTTCCAATCTTCTAATATACAGCAAGTTATGAACATGTATAATACAGATGTATCTAGTGCATGATATGATAGCTGTATGCATTGAAGAGTAAAAGGTATGTATAATTAAGTACTACTGATATATGACAAAAACTTCACAACAGCACTCATAATTATTCATTATTAATATTTACTTATTAAGGAACATTATAAAGAATCGCATGTCGTCTTTTGGTTACCTCAGTTAGCTTCATTACTATTATTATTAGCAACTCATTTTTATTAGACTTGTTTTTGCGCAGTAGCATTCTTTATATTGCTGAGACCCTGCAGGAGAGCACTTGACATCAATTGTTAACCAATACAACGTGTACCAATAGATCAGAGCTCCTTTAAGTCATGCCAGAATCTTCAGGAAGAATGCGAGAGTGCTCGAGAGGTCGCAGGGCATGTAGGGAAGGGACGAGACTTGCTAGCCTTAGACGAGGAGTAGAGGGAAGGGAATTTGTATGGTACAACTGTTCTGGGAGGAGATTTCAGGTTCTTGGGATGAAAGCCTGTTTAAGAGTCTCTGTAAGTATCATGGGTATTTTGGTGAATAGGATTTCCAAAATATAGGAAGATGAGTTCTGGTATTCTAGGAACTGCCTGTCGAAGAATGCTGCAGGATCATTTACACCCTAGCAAGAGGCCTGCCTGACCTCACCATGTCCTCGACTCTCCTGGCAGAGAAATAACAAAATCTTTAGAGATCGTTCTTAGACAAGCTTGCATCTATAAATCGTTTAACTATCCGACTGTTTCAAAATTTATTTCAACCTTTCATCCAGTTAAGTGTAAATCTTACAGCCAGTTACAAATTTTTTTAGACTCACCTCTATGGCATAATAAACTCATTAAATTGTCTAATCGCACCATTTTTTGGAAGAGTTGGGCGCTCAGGGGAATCCTCTTGGTGAAACACCTAGTACAGGACTCTTCTCCTCTTTCACTAAGAGAGGTTCAGTCTAAGTTTGATCTTCCTACCTCATCATTAATAAGATATGAGTCTTTAAGAATGTTTCTTTTGCAACGGCTCTCTCTCCTCTCGGATCCCTCTCCCTCCTCCTCAGACACCCAGTTAGAACCCTTATCTATTTCTTCCTCCATTCGGGCTTCTCATATTTACAAATACCTTCATTTTTCTTCTTCCAATCGGGTTAAGAGCAAGGTGGAGACCTTATGGGAAACTGACTTACAACGTACCCTTTCCACGCACACATGGGACTCCATTTGGACACGCATACACCACACCTCTTGTACAGCAAGTACCACTCAAACGCTCTATTACTTTTACCAAAGACTGTTTTTAACTCCACTCTCCCTTTCTAAATACTGCCCAGATATTTCTTCAAGCTGTTGGACATGTCACAATCCCCATGGTTCTTTAATGCATTCATTTTTTCTCTGCCCTAGTATTGCCACCTTTTGGACTAAGGTTTTTGAATCAATTTCCTGTATTTGTTCTACTCAATTTCCGTTTGATGTTTATTCTATATTTCTGGGCAGCAACTCTGCAAAATGGTTTGGTTCTCGCAAGTTAGGTATTTTTGTAGACATGTTAATAGCCATTGCTTTTCAGGTGATAACCTCCAATTGGAAGGATGCCACTAAAGTTTCATTCTCTGCATGGTGGAACCTCCTTTGCTATCACCACAGATTGGATAGAGCAGCTGTTACTACCTCACAACAGCTCATTCGAAAGGAGGCTTTTTGGACCCCACTTACCAACTATTTATCCTCTTCTGCGCAACGTAGCAGAGACAGCTCCTTTGTATATCAACCTCCATGAACATATTATTCCCTTCCCCTTTCATGATATTCTCCTTAATCATTTTATGGTCTTCTAATCTGTTTTTAAGAAACTGATATATTTACTGTTTCAATTGCTTTATGTTACCAGTTATGAACGCTATTCTATCCTCTTTTCCTTTTCTTCCCCCTTACTATACTTTTCCTTCTTTTCTCTTTCTCTTTTTCCTTTTCTTCCTCCTTCCCCTAAATACATAAAATCAAAAACGCTATCTTGTGTTAATGGTACAAAATTTTAATATTACTTTACTCTTTTGGAATATTTTCTAGAGTAACTGCAGACATTCTCTGCTTTCGTTTCCTCCTTTTGTATATTGTAATCATTATCTCTTGCCATCCCTCTACATATGTATCGCCATATATTGTACCATTGATGTTACTTGCTTCAATAAAGCTTCTTAAACCTAAAAATCGTTTCAGGAGACACCTGAGTGGTGGCTTCAGTAATGGCACAAACCTTTGCTAGAAAGGCGCCATGTTTGTTGCGACAACCCAATTTCTTTTTGTTATAAAGAAACAAACTGCCAAACCAGGAAAAAAATACAAGGCCAATGTCACTCAGGGAGTTGTTTCCATGCACATTGATTGGAGCCATTGAACATTTTCCTTATCCAGGACTTCTATGTCTTGTAAGACAGTCCCAGATAGGAAAAACATATGCAATGGCGACTGCTCCCAGGAAACAGTAGCGGGGCGGAGAGAGGGAGGAGGGGTTAAAGAAAAAAGATCACTTACCTGCCGGTCCTCCCTCCTCTCAGTCCTCTTCCATCTGAGTAAGCAGGAAACACCCAGGCTCCCCTACACCAATTACAATGCTGCAATGCAGTGTTGTGATTGGTCTGAGTGCTATGGTTCTGGGACTGGGAGCTTGGGCATGTTCTCCACCCGGGCTGTACAATACAACCAGTGGAGAACATGTAAAGTGCACATGACTGTTTGGCTGGCCCAAGATGACTGGCCAAACAGTTATGCACACTTAGAGAGTGCCACTACTCCTCCCCCCTGCTCTGCCCCTCAGCCCAGCCCAGCCCCATCCCGCAAAACTGCCTCAGCATGGAAAAATAAAAAGATAATAACATTGCGTTATTATCATTTAATTTTCCTTTTTTGCAGTGCTGAAAGGCAGTGGGGCTATGCTTCTCCGCCTTAGCAGAGGAGCTGCCCCTGAACATATGACGGTTGCCAGTGGTTTGCAGGGGTGCACCTTCTTTGCCAAACTCCAAATTACCGCATTTGACTGTCACATGGCAGAGAACCCTAGTTGGATAAGGAATTGCATTTGCATGTTAATCATTTTATTAAGTCATGGAACTAATCAAAAACAAATGACATCAGCCATAACCAATCTTTTATATCATGATAACAAATACATATAAATTATATTCAAGGTTCAAGTGCCCACGTAGTGAGTGAAGAAGTGACAGAAATATAATGGGGCATAAGGCAGGGGAGGCAATGGTACAACAATAGTTTTTTGTTGCTGTTTGTTCATTCAAAAAGTCCTTTAGATCAATACAACGACCTCAGTAATTTAAACATAGTAAAACTGGCTTATACTCAATTGGCATATTTAATTTACTTGGAAATTCCCAGTAAAGTGACACTATCTGTGCCCAGGGCATGTAAATTAAATGCTACTAGTGGGCATGCTTTTGTATGTATACAACAGGAGTTAACTGTACACCCAGTAGAGACCAGGGTGTAACACAGGCCCCCGCATCCCCCGCGGTGCGGGGGGCCCCCCGAGCTGCAAGGGGCCCCCTCAGCACAGTACTTAAACCTGAGCGCTCCGTATTAAATCCGGAGCGGGGGCCCCTCCGTGTACATTGCAGGGGGGCCCTTAAACTTTTGTTACCCCACTGGTAGAGACCTGGGTAGTATTTCTATCAAGCAACAATGTCATCAATAGAAGAGAAACTAATCAAATTAATCTTTGCAAACCTGGAGAACCATGCACTGTAAAACAAACTGAATTATTGCACAAATAAAGAGAAGGTACAGATATAGCCAAACACAAAAAAATGTAATGTGTTCAGTCAATTATATATACAACTGAGAGTGGCATCAAATATAAATTGAAAAAGTGCTCAATATGAAAGGTGAACACACAGTGCTCATGAAAATTAGGTGGGTGGCGTAAAGTGAAACACATAAGAAAACAGAAAAACAGCAAAAAGAACCAATCAATATTGTGAATGAATATAGTGAGTCCACAATTTCAATAAAATCTCATTGCACAATAAATATCCTTTTTCAGCCGATATATGTCGACGGCGTTTCAACCTTCCACAATTTAACAGGTCATCATCAAGACAGAGTGAGCATAAAGAACATGATTGCGGCTTGTATCAGAACCAGGAAAGAGACGGCTTTTAAGGTGTACAATCAATTGACGCATACATATGAGCATCCGTAAATTATCTTGTATAGGAGCACGTCTTGAGGAGAAGAACAGTAGGGAAACTAATTTCTCTTACAGGGAGAGTGGCACCGGACATGTGCCGGTGCCGTACACCAGCATTTTCCCTTTCCAGCACTGCTTTCCCTGTAAGAGGAATTTGTTCCTGTGCAAGACATTTATGGGTGCCCTTCTGTATGCATCAGTTGGATGAATGTATTAAAAGCAATCCCTTTCCTTTATTTGATACAGGCAGCAATTATATTATTTGTACTCACTCTGTCCTGATGATGACCTGTTAAATTGTGGAAGGATGAAATGCCGTTGACATTTATCAGCAAAACAAAAATATTTATTGTGCACTGAGATTATACTGAAATTATGGCTCAGGTTCATGAACCTGTGCTTAACTCTCTTGTATCTTGGCACACAGCAGTCAGGCTTAACTTAGAGGCAATGTGTAAAGTATTTACGAAGCACTTCAAACAGTAATAACCCCACACTAATTTAGAAAAATATAGTAGAATTTAATACATTTGACACAAAAACCACAAAAATTCATTTGTAGAACCCGGAGATCTTCAATTTCAAAGATTTATGTAAAAATAGTGCTGAAAGGTACCAAGTGCCAACTGTTGTTACCTGGTCACTCTGGGACAAGGTTACAAGTTCAGGCCAACCATGATGGAGCACGGGTCTGATACAGTGACCATGTTAGACCACCTGAACTAAGTATCTTAAATCCTTGTTGCGGAGAAGTGCGAGATCCCGTGACGGGGATGTGTTGTGCAGCAGTAATTCCTGGGACCTGCAAGGCTACGATAAAAATCCAGCATTGAGCATGTGTTGTGCAGCAGCAGTTTCAATGAGATGCAGGCTGCAATGCAAGGTCTTGCGTCGGGGATGTGTGGCACAGCAGCAGTTCCGATGTGGGGCTGTGAAGAGTTGCGTCGAGCCACGTAAGTTCTGGCAGAGACCACAGCTGGGCTGACTAAACACCTTCAGCCCACTTCAAAGGGTCCAGGGCTGATGTGGCACTACTTGGGGGGAATGACGCACAACAGACAGAGTTCAGGTGCTGGGTTCAAGGTGGTTAGAGGCTTTTCTGTCCCAGATGCTCCGATCAGGAGGCCAGCCAATCAGCTCTTGGCATCCCTCTGGTGCTTCTGGGTTCAAGATGCAGGTCCAGTTCTTCCTACTAAGGCAGCAGGGCAGTAGAGTAGCAGTCCTTGCAGCATAGCAGCTCAGCAGTCCATCTTCTGAGTCTACCACATGTCCAGATGTGTACTGAAGAGTTGGACATGGGGGGTCCAATACTTATATTGGTGCAAGCTTTGAAGTAGGAGATGTTTCAACAGCCTTCCACCCCTGAGGAGTTCAGAGGTTCCTCCCTCCTGCCCTGACCCCAACTTTTCTGAGGCACAAAAGACTAGTCTGTAACCCTTTGTGAGTATACTGAGACAGAGTCTTTGTGATATGCATGTGTGGTAGGTAACAGCTCCTCTCCCTCATCTTGACAGAGATGGTCCATCGTACCAACACCTATTCCCCCTTTGTCTCACTGTATGACCCAGAATACAGGTTGCAGGCACCAAATGGTTGGGTCAAGAAAAGGATAACTTTCTAAAAGTGGCATTTTCAGAATGGTGACTTAAAATCAGACTTTACCATTAAAGAGTGTTTTAACTTACAATTCTTTATACACCAAACTCGATATTCCTACCTGCTTTCAATTGA
Organism: Calotriton arnoldi; assembly: GCA_963921515.1. Classification (NCBI taxonomy): domain Eukaryota; kingdom Metazoa; phylum Chordata; class Amphibia; order Caudata; family Salamandridae; genus Calotriton; species Calotriton arnoldi. The sequence goes on from CAWUFW010003589.1 coordinate 1,133,474, forward strand.
AAAGCTATCACTTATTAAATGTAATAAGGTAACTCAAAGTTATCCTATGGGAGAGGTAGGCATTGCAGTGGTGAAAACGAATTTAAGAGTTTTTCACTACCAGGGCATGTAAAACTTAAAAGTACATATCCAACTTTTTAAATTCACTCCACCCTGCCCTATGGGCTGTTTAGGGCAACAGCCCTGGGTGTTATGCCCTCTACTTCCTCTCTATCTCCCACCAGTCCTGGAATGGTATCCTCATACTGGCTTTTTTAGGCCAGGGTCTGTACCCTAAAGCTGAACGGGGGACAGGGTTCAGTCTTCACTGCCACTGCCCCTCCATTTGGTCTCCCGTACCCTCCCAGCTATCTTGACACCAGCGGAAACTAATTGCCTATAATGCAGTCTATGGGCATCTGGGGAGTAACTATGATCTTCCTCAGGTTTACCTCCCCATCCCACACCAGGGATACTAGAACCAGGGGGCAGATGAGATCCTGCCTCTGGACCTAAGTTACCCTACACACCTGGCCAGTATAATGCTCTGGAGAAACCAGCTTTTCTACTATCATGCTCTGGCTAGCCCCGGTGTCCTTCAAAGCAGTGACAGGGACCCTATTCACCATCACCTGGTGAAAGTGACAACTTCCACCCTCAGGGATCACGATCTCACCTTCTGAGTCTGTCTCCCAGCAAGGGGAGATCAGGACATGGTCTACGACCTGCCCCTGGGGCCGGCTTACCTCTAAGGCCACATTGACCACTTCCATAGAATTCCCATCAATGGGGGGTTTCTTAGGACAGACATAGTCCCATTGTTTGTGTCCTAACTGGTATGCCTCAAAGCAGCAGGGTTGGAAATGGGGTGCCCTGGACTACCACCCACCAGAGCCTTCCTGCTGTTTTCCATAAGGAGCTTGGGAACCCATTCCCCCACCTTACTTTGGGACTTGTCTGGGTCACCTTTGACCTCCATTTCATTCTGCGGGGGGAACCTGAACCACCCTTCTGGGGGTCACTCCCTGGTACCTTCTTTGACGCTCTTATACAGATCCAGAGGTCTGCCTCCTTTGCAAGTTCCCTGGAGTCAGTGAGCTTGCTATCTATCAGGTGCTGGTGCAACTCTGTAAAACAGATATTGAACATGTGCTCTCTCAGTATCAGATTACGCAACACAGTAAAATCATCAACTTTGCTATACTGTACCAACCCATTCAGTGTCTTGCTGGTGACATTGAGGTGAAATCTTTCTCAATCGTGAGGATGTCTTTGCTGCTATTGGAGCTCGTGTCAATGCGGCCTGTGAGTGCAGAGTATTTGGTGGCTTGGATCTGTTGGTGATAGTATCTAAGGGCGAATTGAAGGTGTTCCTGTCTGCGTTGTCCTGGCTCAATGTCCATCTGCACTCCAGTTGTGTGCAGTGTCACTTCGTCATTATGAACTCCTCTGTGTACCAGCTGGCTTGAAGTCTGGATCTTGACACTTTATTGGGTTTGAGGGCAGCCAAGGAGGCATATTAGGTGTAATCCAGTTGTTGAGGTTTCTGATGGAGTTGGGTAGTTAGCTGCAATGTGTGGGCTGGTATTCCATCAGTTTGGTGAACCAGCCTTCCTCTAGAACTCTGTTCTTGCCAGGGTGGGCAAGGTTGGCACTAGTGGATCTATGGTGATGTAGGATAGAGATAGTAAATTTGATGAGGGCATGGTTCAACCAGGGAATTGGGTGGACATTTTGGCTAAGATTCTGTTGAAGGTGGTGAAAATCAGATTCAAGAGATGTCCAGCAGAGTGGGTGGGTCCTTTCAGGCATTGGTTGAGGCCAAGGGTATCCAGTTCTTCGAATAAATATAAGTGTTTGTCAACATGTTTCTTGCCAAAAGGTTTTCACAAAGGATCAAGGTAATTCGTCAGAAGCGTGCGACCTACCCCTGGCTCGGCTGAGTATTCGAGCAGGAGCCGAGCCAGGGGTAGGTTGCACGCTTTCCGCGGCGATCCTCTACCGCAGTATGACGCTTATGTAGGAGCCTTAGCCCATCTACATTAGCGGTTGGTTTACTTATTGATTGCACCAGGTATACTTTATACTCTAATGCACTGGGACTGGTACAGCTTTAGATAATACATGTACTTCTGCCCGTCCCCCTCCTTATGAGTAGTTTAGCTTTTTCACGGTCCTGGCGAATTGCCTTGATCCTTTGTGACAACCTTTTGGCAACAAAACATTTGGACCAACACTTATATTTAGAGCAAATGTGGACCATTATTTCCACTCTGTCCTACATTAGTTTTTAGTGTGACCGAGGGTTCCACACATTAAGCGTTTGCCTTTTAAATACCTCGAGTCATTTTTAACCCACCACCCTACTCACTTACAAACACCCTCACATAAAACACCACACTTCACTACGGCAGCTCAAAAGAACTCCGGCAAAGAGCCCCCCTGCGGGGCCCGTTGGGCATTGCAGCTCCGGCCCAATGAGGAGCTGCCCTATGATGAAGCATGACACCCCTTGGGGTGTGTGAGGGCTCTTGTTCCTGAAGGATCAGATCCCCTGATTTGATCCCTCAGGTTCCCCCGACCTTCCCTAATATTGGAACAGCACACCTCTATGTATATTTACAGTCCTGGGGGCGTGTGTGCTGGACCTTTAACAGTCCGCTGTCCCTCTTTGTGATTATTTTTTGTCGAAGATGGAGCTTTGCACTGCAAAGAAGGAAGATTGAGGAACAACAGCTCCTTCATTTTCTGTGAAGTTTGTGATATCACCAATCTTGTGATTCCATGTTATTGCCATTAAACCTGCAGCTAGTGTTAGCCAGCAAAATGTTGTATTTTTTATTGTTTTAGCATGCATGTCTTCAATAGAATAATAATTTCCCACCCATACATTTAGCAATATGTATCTTTGTATTGTATTGAAAATCATTAACAGGATGTGCTCCCATATGAGCATTATTGCTCTGAATTGTGCCATATTGTCAGTATGATGCATGTTACTTTTTATATTACATTATATAGTCAGTGATTTTGATCGAAGAGAGTTCAGTTCTACCACGTCATATCATGCCTATACCTGGTTTGTTTTATGACTGTTTGGTATCCATGTTTGGTCCATTTGAACTGTCAGGAAAGATATGTATTACAAGTCTGAAACATTACTGTGATTCATTGTAATTACCCCTGCAGGTCCCTACTTGTGATGGCTTACTGGTTTACGAGCCAGATCATTTCAAATGCATAGCTGGTCATTTGCCTCTCATAATTTTAGAAAGAATCTGAAATAATGTCGATTTATTTTGCAGTTAATATATCGTATACAGTTTTATAATTATTTAATATTATATTTATGACCATTTATTTAACACACACTAAAAACTGAATTATCTTGTGAAATGTACATATTATTATTACTGAAATGAATGGTGCTCGTTTTATCAGCCATGGATGGATGAACATATAAATTGGCTAACACAGGATTGAAAACTGTGAAATGATGGTAGCAAATATGTCTCTGGAATAGGCATGCAACCTTCCACCAAGGTTAGATCAGTATTTATTTTTTGACAAACTCCAATGAAAATGTCAGAACACCTTTCAGACGTACTATAGATACTGAGCAACTGGGCCTAGTACCACTTCAGCACTTGACTCTCAGGGTTAGCGGAAACCGAGCAGTCCAAGGTTCCCTCACGGGGGAGGTAGATACACGGCGTGAACACCAACTCACAACTCAAAATACACGCAGCAGTAGCAATAAATTATTGTCCAGCCAAATGCTCACTTTTATGAAAAAAGAGAAGTATTTTATTTTACCGCTACCAACACAAAGATAAATACAACATTCACAACCAACTGCACAGTCCCCCTGAGGGCAGGGCTGCAGTGTTTTGCATGCAGGTCTCGGTGTCCCACTCCCTCCTTGCCCTAGAGATTGTGGTTATTACCCATTCACTTTAGTCAATAACCAGGCAAAGCCACACTAGTAGTCTGAGTCTCAAGGGTCCACTCCGTTTCTATGGTAAAGTCAAAAGTGTTATAGCACCATTGCGCTATCTAGCTTAGAAGTTTCCCCAAGGCTGAGTGGCCCTAATTTAGTTTTACCCATACCTGCAGGATCAGAGTGTTCAGAGTTCCCTCGTGCACCCACTCTGTGGGCGCCGGATTGGCAGCAGCTGGTTCAGATGAGTAGACTGCACGATGCCCAGGCGGGCTGCACTCGGCGATCCCCAAATTGGTTACTCACGGTCACACTCCTGCAGCAAGCGGAGGTTCCTTGTGGCTCATCCTGGCAGGGTAAGACTTTCACTCTGTTGTTCGATAGAGAGAAGGTGATGTGAAGTCCCTGATGCTGGTCTCCCAACCCCATGTAGCTGCGTGGGAAATCTCATGGTGGCCTAACTTCTCCCGCGATGCTCCTGGTCAGGTCACACTTCTTGATAGTTCCGGTGACCTGCTCTAGCATATGGGGGTCATAATACCTCTGCTTTACATGGACAGCAACCCAATCAACACAGCAGATGTCTTCACAGTGGCCTCTGTGGCATACAGGGTCGCCAGCTCTTCACCGCCCTAGGGCTATGGCCCACTCCACATAGCAATCCGTAAATGGTGGTCCTACTGGCATACTTGTCGCTGAATCCTCACTGTACACAGGCTCTGGCCTGAACGGCACAGCTTTATCCATGGCTCATTTCACGGCGGCCCTCCCCTGGCATAAAAGGGTTGCTGACTTGATCCATGTAGCAGCAGTTCCTCACACCTTGCACAGGGAATACACTCCACAAGATTTGCCACTGACCTTCCTCCTTCCAATGCTCTCCTCTTTCTCACAGGGCACTTTGGTCTTGGCAAGCAGGCAGAAACTGGTTCTCCAGGGCATATGGTCTTGGATTCCCTGGATGATGCCCACTCACCCAGCTGGGAGACTAGCAGGCATTGGCCCCCAGTCCTAGCTACAGACAGAAGTCTTGCAGAATTTCTACTCCTCGCTGAGCCTGACTGGCTGCTTGACAGTTCACAATTTTTGTCCGTCTTGAGATGTGCCCGGGTAGCTTCTTTGAGACCTCACCCTAAATCAGAGAGCACCCTTGTTAGTGTACAGGGGCTTCCTGGCTCGCCTTTCTCCAGTGTGTCCCACCCAGCTTATTGGACTGAAGCAATACACAAATCTGTCTAGGGGAATTCCTCTAGTTCCTCATGTTTCACCATAGTGGAACCCATAGTCTGTCATGTATTGTGCCATTCACAGGCACTCATACATCCAGTACGTGTATTTTTAATATTCACATACTGCACAGCATTATATCCTTCCTGTACTCTACCTTTCACAGGCGCACATACACCCAGAACACACATTTACCATGCATGTTCTGCACGGTGCTATAACCTTAATTTATTGTACCACTCACAGGCACCCATACACCCAGCACATGCATCTACCAAACATGCACAGTACTGCATTATCCCTGTATTGTACTACTCACAGGCACACAGACACCATCGCAGATAGATCACTCCTGCGCTGTGCAGCACTTCTTAACAACCCAATATAGACCAAGGGGTGAGTTAAGCACACTTTGAATGAGTGGGATTGTAGGCCTCACTTCACTGACCCAGGTTAACAAGGACCTGTGCACTTCTACTGCTCACTGCATAGTATGCTTCCACCACCACAAGCAACACAGAGAAAACATAACAAGGCAATTTGATGGATTAAATATTAAACAAATTAATCACTGGAACAGTGATTCTTTGTAGAATATTAGCAAGCTTAATATTTGATTGGATTCATGACAAACAGCATAACATTATGGCTCATTGACGAGGACTATAGATGAGGTTAAAGCCACTCTGTATAGGCTTGAGCCATAGGGGAGGACCTACACTATAACAAAGGAGACAACCTTTAGAGAACAGTGTATCTTGAGACAAAAGGAATAGAATGCTATAGAAATGTCCTACATTAAACGAGGAGAAACAGAAAAACAAGCTTTACTATTATTGACTCTGCCACTCAACTGTTTTCAATAAAGTACACAAAGTTCCAATATTTTAATTAGAATTTCAACATTGTTATTCTATTTAGAGCATTGGAATGTTTGGCGGTCCTTTGCAGACAATGAAGTACCAAAGAGCCAATAATAACCAATGCTTGTTTTTCTGTCTCTCCTTATTTAACTTAGAACTTCCTACCCTCAGAGAGTGAAATGTTTTGATAGCAGTATAGTCCCACAGGCTATACGAGTCTTGAACCCTTTGACTGCCCTATTGACATAAATACACACCATAAAAGGTGTTGTCAGAGGGCCTTATGATATAGATTAGCAGTTGTTGGGCTGGATCTAATTTGAGCACCACCAAACTCCTAAATGAGTTGGATGGCCCAGTGCTCACTTCTGGCCAAGCTCATTAATACTTGTGTGACATCATCAGTGACATCAAACATATTAAATGGACTTGGCAGGGAATCTCTAGTCCCACCCAGGTCCAACCAAGGACCAAGCTGGTGGGTGGGGCTACTGAAGGGGCTAAGGGTCGCTATTACTAGTCCCAGATTCACCCTAGACATGCCCATCAGCTCAAGCCACAGTTTTCAGGAAGTGCGGACTAAGGGATGTGAGAGAGAGAGACGGTGGGAGGTACACCCGGCTCCTCCTACCTTCCCTTTCACCACTCTTTCTATCCCACTAATAGAATAAATAAACAGGAGATGATAAGTGAAAGGTGACGGACTAGGATTGTTCCTATTGCCTCCTCTTTCAATTTCCTCCACCCGATTCAAATTCACACAGCTCCTTCACTTCACAATGCTTTTCTGTTCAACAGAGCATTGTGAAATGAAGGAGCTGTGTATCTGTGTCCCAGCAAGGATCAAAAGTCTGAACAATTTTGTAGCCTAATTAAAATTCAAAAAATGATCTGACACCTCAAATCCATAGCGCCCATACATGTTTGCTACCCCATTACACAGGAGCCTAGATGAACACAGATTGTGGTTAAGCCTTGACAGAGATATGTTGCTGCATGAGGGAGACTGGAGGAAATTATCATGTTTTCAAAGACAAACAATAAAAATCTCGCTAATGTTCCGCATGTTCTACAGGCCAGGCAATCAGGGCAAGCGAGGTCTGGCTTCTAGCGGTGGAAACCCTAGGATGTTTAGGTATTGAAAATGTATAGTCATGGCATATAGCATTGGTCACAAGGACCTCTATGGCTCCAGCCCTGTTCACTTAAAAGAATTCCTTAAGTGGTATGTTCCACGACGCAACCTTAGATTGGTTGTACACTCAGGCTTACAATTGATCTGTTAAACCTTCCGGCACTTTCTAGACTCAGCGCCAAGAAACCAACCGGTGAACGAGCGCTTTATAAAACATTATTAACATAACATAACATAACATAGATCATCCACCGCTTGTCTGTTGGACATCTCTAGGGCCAAGACAGTAAAGTGTGTGTGGGGGGGGGAGGGGTAGAAGCTTTTTCCACTTGGCCTGGAAACTATGAAACACCTTGCCACTTACACTGAGGACTCAAACTAACAGGCAGGTGTTCAGAAAATCTTTTTAAAAACATGGCTATTTGTATCCAAGGTCTAAGACTGCTCTCTCCCTTCCCCGTGTGATTAGTAGAGGTAACTCTAGCGCTAAGACGCCTTGGCATCATGCGCTTTACAAAACTTTTACTTACTTACTTACTTACTTATGTTATGTTTCCATACAGCCAGGGGTGATATTTGTGACCAAAAGACTAGTACCCTAAACCCGTTTTTCAATTTCATTTCCTTTCCAAATTTTCTAAATCCACTGTACCAGTTTACCGCACAAGGACACCCCGAACCCATAGAAAACTCACATACATCTGCCCCCACAGAGCATGCAGAATACAGATGGGGGTCAAATAACAGTAATTCTGCTAAAGTTTAGTTATCTGCGCTAATATTATATATAATTGATTGTGCAAGCTACATTTTCCACACATATTTGTTATTGCCAGACTCCAGACATTCAGAGCAATATTTTCTTTTTTTGCGTTCCACTATTTTTGTTTGTCCATTTGAGAAATGCAACAAAATATTGAGCCAATTTTTTTGAATATTAAACTATCTCCACATTTTTCATTATGTCTTCAGGTTGCAATTGAACATTGAAGGGATGTTTACACCAGTACATAGCATTGAATCTGCCAAAAACATTTAGATTATGTTGGTGCACAAAAGACCGAGACATACATGTATTTAAACACCCTAATGCCAATTTAACTCAACCATGGCCGGTCCCAAATCCAGCTATGCAAGGTGGAGGGTTATGCATGTGGCTAGCTACCCCCCCATGTAAAGAAATCCTAGCTACAGAAACGTCAACCAAAAGACATCCCAGCCTTGCATAAAGCGGAATCTCCTTCAAGGAGAGCTATGACACCTTGTGGTGAGAGACAGAGATCACTGGATGCCACAAAGCTGATCCACCTGCTGTCGACCAAGACCTTCACCATTGGGACATAAAATGTGATGACCATGTATGAGACAGGCAAAACAGCCAAGTGGCAGCTGAGATGAAAAAATGCAACCTTGCCCTGCTTGGCATCAGCGAGACCAGATGGATACAGTCTAGACAGAAGAGCCTGCTTCAGGTGAAATGCTGCTGTAATCTGGGCACGAGGAAGAGAATGCCCCAGATACTCATGGAGTAGCAATGATGCTAACTCCAGCAGCCAACAGAGCTCTGATTTGAGGGGAAGCCCACTGTCCCAGAATTATCACAGCGATCTACCACACAAAGAAAAGGAGGATCAACATGAATGTTATCTAGTGCTATGCACTTACAAATGACAGCAAAGATAAGGAAAAACAACAGTTTTACAACAGACTCCAGTCCATTCTGGAGAAAAGCTTTGAGAGAGACATCACCATGCTAATGGGGAACCTCAATGCCAATATTGGAAGCAACAACATGAGGTACGATGAAGCCATGGCCATCCATGGCCTTGGTGTCATGAATGAGACTGGTGAAAGGCTGGCAAATCTCTGTTTCCTGAACAGTCTTGTGATGGGCCGAAGTATATTCCCACACAAATTAATACACAAGGCAACAAGGGTGTCACCAGATCATTCAACAGAGAATCAGAATAACAATATCTGCATTTCCAAGAAGGTCCGGAGATCCCTGCAGGATGTGATGGTGATGAGACGAGCGGACATGGCATCAGACCCTCACCTTCTCGTGGCCAGGCTAAAGCTGAAAAAAGCATACCTAGTCACCCTCAATAACATGTTTCAAGTCTTACAAGAACTAGAGTTAGCGAGAGACCCAGTGGAAAGTCAGTGGGAGAAGAACAAATAAACAATGACATCAATCTGCCTGGAGATACTGGCTCCCAAAAAAGACCAGCATACAGAATGGCTCTCCATCGAGACTCTCCGCAAAACCCAAAAGAGAAAGGAAAAGAAAGCTGCAGTCAACACCAGCTGAACAAGAGCAGAAAAAGCAAGTGCTCAATGCAAATACACTAAAAACACAAGGATGGAAAGAGAAACTTAAGAGCAGACAAGCGAAGATTCATTGATGGTCTTGCCACAGAAGCCCAGAAAGCAGCAAGCCATGAAAACTTGAAAGAACTCTATGAGATAACAAGGAAACTCTTGGGCAGATACAGCAAGCCAGAAAGACCTTTTAAAAACAATGCTGGGAAGACAATCATGGGTAACAAAGGCCAACAATGAAGATGGGCGGAGTACTTTGAAGAACTGCTGAACCAGCCCGTGCTGCAGTTTCCACCAGACATTCAGTCAGCTGACAAAGACTTGCCAATCGACTGCAGCAGACCAACCAAGGAAGAAGTTCAGCAAGCCATCAAATTTCTGAGAAATGGGAAGGCAGCGGGACCTGACAACGTTCCTGCAGAGGCACTGAAGGCAGACATTGAAACATCAGTAGACATGTTCTATGCCATCCTTGGAAGACTCTGGGAAGAGGAAAAGGTGTCATCAGACTGGAAAGATGGATATCTCATCAATATGCTCATGAAAGGTGACTTGAGTAACTGCGCAAGATACAGAGGGATAACTGGTCTATCAACCCTAGGCAAAGTGTTCAACAGAGTCATCCTGAACAAAATGAAGGAGCAAGTTGATGCTCAGTTGCAAGACCATCAAGCTGGCTTTCACAAATAAAGATCCTGCACAGACCAGATTGCAACACTGCGCATCATCATTGAGCAGTCGATGGAATGGAACTCCGCCCAATATGTCAACTTCATCGACTATGAGAAGGCATTCAATAGCATGGACAGAGTGACCCTTTGGAAACTCCTGCATGATTATGGTGGGCCAGATAAACTTGTAAGAATCATCATGAACTCTTATGAAGGAATAACCTGCAAGATAGTACAAGGAGGGCAACTCACTGAAGCCTTCCAAGTGAGGACTGGAGTCCGCCAGGGTTGTTTGCTCTCACCTTTTCTCTTCCTGCTGGCCATGGGCTGGAATATGAAGACATCCACAGCAAGGAAAAGAAATAGGATCCAGTGGACACCTTGGATGCAGCTCGACGACCTGGACCTTTCAGACGACCTGGCCCTATTCTCCCACACCCATCTACAGAGACAAGAGAAGACTGACAATGTGGCAGCTGCATCAGTACAACTTGGCCTCAACTTCCACAGGCTAAAAACCGAGATCCCGAAGGACAACAAAGTCAGCACAACTGCAATTACTCTTGCAGGCGATGCACGGAAGAGGATGACACTTCACCAGCTGGGCAGTGTCTTAGACAAGCAGGGCGTCACAGATGCCGACGTCAAGACAAGAATCGGCTAATTAATGGCTGCCTTCATTGAGCTAAAGAAGATCTGGAGCTCCAAAGACCTTACATTGCAAAGCAAGATCAGGCTTTTCATCACCAACATAAAATCGGTCCTTCTGTATGGAGCAAAAACTTGGAGGACAACAGTGACACCACCAACAAAGTCCAGACCTTCATCAACACCTGTCAAGTAAGATCCTCCAAATCTGCTGGCCAAACACCATCAGCAACAACAACCTATGGCAGCAGATTTCCCAACTCCCTACTCATGAAGAAATCATGGAAAGACGCTGGGGCTGGATAGGTCACACTCTCTGCAAGTCTGCATCAAACACCACCAAGTAAACCCTGAATTGGAACCGTCAAGAGAAAGGGAAAAGAGGAAGGTCAAGAAACACCTGGCGCTGAAGCCTCAAGGCTGACTGCAAGGTGATGGGTTACATCTAGAGTCAGAGTGAAAGAAAAGCCCAGAACAAATATGGCTGGAGAGTCTTGGTTGATGGTGTATACACTAGGAGGGGTAGTAGACATAAGTAAGTAAGTAATGCCAATTTGTTAAAAAAGCTCCAGGACAGAGATGCGCAAATACCATCAGCAGTGAAAGGGTTAAAAGGCACCTGCCTCAATATTGGCTGCAGGCCTGGAACTCAAATAAAGGACCATTAACAAACTTTATAGCTCTCACCGTTGGGCTTTAATGCTACATTATATGTCATAAAGTGACATGGCAATTACAGAAATCATTATGGAGGGCTATAGTAGCTATTATGTTCCAGCGATTAAGGAGAAAATGGTCCACCTATTGGGTGATGTAGTGTTATGGATGTCTTTGAAACTGTTAAGACTTGTGAGTGCTATTGCCTGTTTTAAGTACGTCTACCAATATTATGCATATTAGACTGAATGGGAACTGTCCAATGGAGAGGGTCATGGACATACTGAATAGCTATGTTCCTGCAGGGAGGAAGAATGGGGTAAACCTGTACTGGATGCCCTCAAGAAACTAATCTGAAACATTAGATCTGATTGTAGTGAAACACCTCAGCACATTATATTAGGATGCGACGCACAAGGGAGTGTGCTACTCAAGGACAAACTTGCCTGGGGGGTACCCAAAGCTGTTATGGGAGTGTTGCAAAGTCATCCTGTTCCCTGGACACTCCCATTTTTTGCGGACTGGTACGGGTGGTAGCTGACTCTGACCGTCCCTGGGTTCAGTCTAACCAGGCCTAGGGCCAGAGCTATGCTGAAAGCCCCCTTAGAATACAGTGAAAACACCTACATACACAAGGGTAAACTATGGGGTAGGGTATCCCTATGATTGACATGACCTCCCCTATAAGGCCCTAGTACATAATAGGGCATTGTGATCAAAACTACCTTTAAATCACTAGTATATAATAGGGAATGACCATTTAGAGGCCAGCAGCCCTTTCTGCACTTGCATATGTGCACTGCTGAGGCCTGATGTCACTTTAAAAGTTTTGCAGGACTGCTTTTAAAATGTAGATTGTGCCCAAACTCGACTTTGGTGTTTGGGCACCTAAACATTAATAAACTACAATATTTTGGCATATTAGGTACCCCCAGCAATATTTTTACATATCGAGAACCTCTAAAGTCTCCCCTAGGTGTTCCAGGGGTGAAGGTTCCTGTAGATATAGGCAGTGTCCTTATAAAAGATGTTTTGTAAGCCCTGGTGTTGGAGAAATTGCCCAGTTCATTTTCCCCATTGCAGATCCCCAAACCACATAGGTTATTATGGCAAGAAATTATTAATTGATAACTCCCGCCAGGAAACACAGAAAATAGCATTGAAGGACTTACTAAAATAGTATTGATAAATCCAACAAAATGCTATTGTCGAATGTATCCTAAAATGTACAGACAAGAAGTTATAAGACTTTCATGTCTGTAAGCCAAAGTTCAGCCTTCCAGTGATCCACCCTGATTGATCAGAGTTAAGTGGATTAGCCAGGCTGCTTTGGTGAGGTGATAAGTAGCCCCTGGGGTGAAGAGCCATTCTGGGAGGAGAGGGTTCTGCTGCATAGTAATGCCAGAGCAAGAAGGAGGGGTTGTAAACCATTATCTTCAAAAGAAGGAAGGTACAGGCAGGAGAAGCCAGTTTCATGTACACCCCTACCCTCTGAACCCAGCCAGATGGCAGGCTTAAGGAAGGAATGGGCAGAAGCCAGTGGGAGGGAGTCTATGGAGATGAGCCATCCTGGAGGTTGGTTTAGCCAGCTCTTACCTCTCTGCTGAGACTTCAGCCATATTGAATTTTGGAGAAATAGTGCTTTCTGGGAGACCATTGTGCCACACTTTGGAGGAAATGGTCATGCTCTGGGGTGTTGCCCTGTACCTCATTGGACAGGAGTGCCCTCCTGTGTGACCCCAAAGAACACTGAACAAGTATCTGAGAGGGGTGGTGCCTCTCATATCTGCTGTTTGAAACTAAAGAACTGCTGGAAGTTTGATTTGCACATCCAGGCCTGGCACTCTGACTGACTGCGCCTGCTGCACAATCTGGAACTACAGCCCTGTGGATCAAACCTCCTTGAAAAGGACTAAAAATGTGACTCCCTGCAAGCTACAGGTTACCAGAGCTCACCCGGACCATCACCACCTAGAACCCCCAGCCTGGAGTACTACCAGTGGATTTGTAAGGGTTTTGTCCAAGTGGATTGTGGGAATTGAAGTCCCAAACTTTCAAGGACCATCTTGGAGCAAGTTTTGGACACTTTGGGACCCTAAAAGGAACTTCAGGAAGAAGTTCCAGAAGTTTGGAGAACTATGGAGAAACTTTGAAATAAAGCTCCATAAGTGGACTGACTCAACCTGGCCAGCCAAGCCGGCAAACGTCAACTGCGAGCCGGCCTGCCCTCCAAGTTCGTCCCACTAAAAAGCTAAGGTGGTCCAACTTCCAGAGTTTGACCGGGAGCTGGTTGAAACCCAAGCTGGCGAACTCTCATCGAATCTGGCCTGGTGAAGAGCATTGAGGGACTCCGGGAGAAAAAGCTCTGTAAAAGTTTCCAAGTCCGAACGTAGGAAAGGTGACCGGGACCAACCGCAAGACTCAAGCCGCCCACCTTCAGCCGCGTGCCAGCCTAGAACTCTGGTTCATCTCACTGGAAAGCTCTGGAGGTCTGACTTCCATAGATTTGACTGGGAGCAAGTCAGTGAATACTCACCGAATCTGGACTGGCTGAGAGCTTTGAGGTACCCCGGGAAGAAAAGCTCCAGAAAAGTTTCTAAGTCAGAAGGTAAAAACTTTTTACAGATGCTTCCCGCGAGGGGTAGCCATGCAGGGCTCCATTGCAGACGGCCTGAAACTTTTACTTTGTCCCGATCTGGCGCGACCAAATGTCCCAATAAGTGCCATAGGTTTCTATGTGCTATATAGTGCTAAATCTTATCTCAGTTTCCCTACATTGGATTTTTTCCGCTTTGGTGTCATTTTAAAGATAAAAATATTCCCTGTTTTTATAAATTGGAGTGGATTGTTAATGTGCGTTGTGTCTTAAATATTAACTGAATTGGTGTTTTTAAATGCTTTACATACCTGTCTCTAAAGTAAAATCTGCCTGCTCACAGCCAAGCTACCAAGGGTTGATCATGGAAACATTTTCTGAACCCTAGAATGTGTTATTGGCATTATTGCCAGTGGTAGATATATATTTACCACTACCAATAATCCACTTTCCAACAGGGAGGTAGCAGAGGGAGTAAGTCAGTAGGGTTCAGGTCTATGATGTTGACATGTGGATTAAGTCACCTTAATGTCTGCACCCCCTCTGTCATCCCAATAAATATGACTTGTCATGGCAACAGGGGCTCATCCTTTATAGATTTCATTTTTGTAAACATCGAAGCATGGTCAATGGTGAGGGATATGTCGGTAATACCCCACCCAGATAGTGACCATAATCCATTAGTTGACAAAAGTCACAGACCAGCGGCAGACTAACCAATTTCCAGAAGGAATTAGAGAGATTGCGCCTAGGCGAAAGACAACACAAAAGGGGCCCAAAAAGACAAGGAGAGGTGGGAGGTCAAGGAGGCAAAGGAAAGATAGACAGTCATTCCTTGCTGCTCCGCTCGAAAAAGAGCTAGGGAAAAAGAACTAGGGATTGTAGCCTTTGCTGCCACCAACACAACACAGACAGAGGAGAGCGCTACTGGGGTTACCACTAGTGTGATAAAAATTGCGCCTAAACAGATGGATTTACAGATCATTAATTTATCAAGCAGAACACTTGATGAACATGAAATAAATGTATTAAAAAAGACCCTGCAGATGTTCACATTGATCTGTACAAGTTCTTACGTGCACTAAAATTAAAGGAGTTTTTTGCACAGCAGTTACCCAAACCTGTCATGAATGTGTCTGATACGCCACCAGCATTAAGAACTATTGGTGAAATACATGAGGTCCAAACCTTACTCTCCATTGAGAATGATGAGATGATTGGCAAGCGTGTAATCCTGAATGAACTAGATATCAGTGAGAGTCTCAATCGTGATACTGGCCTTAGATGTAAATCCAGATTTGTCCCCCATAGTGGTTACCATCCCAATATTGATGTATTTGGTGATAACATCACACAGGAATTACACCTGCTTGAGATCCCCAACAAACATGCACCCCGCCACCACTTCAATTTAACTAAAGGGGAAAGGGAGGCTCTGTGTAGGTTACAAAACGACGAAACTATTGTCATAAGGGAGGCGGACAAGGGCGGGAACGTCGTAGTGATGAATAAACATGACTACATGGGTGAGATCTCCCGCCAATTGAATGACTGACAGTGCTATGAACCCATCAATTATAACCCCATCTCTGAATTAACAGTCAGCATTAACACCAGGCTAAGTGAATGGAGGGAGGAATGTCTGTTGACCGATGATGAGTTTAAATACTTACATGTCGAGAATGCCAGATTTCCATGCATATGCATCTTGCCCAAAGTACATAAGGGTGGAAATTTCCCACCGGGTAGATCCATTATTTCTGGGGTGGACTCACCCATGGAAAGGTTGTCCGAATTTGTGGACTTGACCTTGCAGAAACATGTCACCAACCTTCCATCCTATCTCAAAGATAGCAAAGACGTCCTGGTAAAATTTGAGGGGTTCCCTTGGACAGAGGAGTTACAATTTGTCACTCTTGACGTAGTAGGGCTGTATAGCTGTATAGCTGTATTCAAAAGAACTTAGGCATGATGGCAGTGTGCCATTACTTGGACAAGAAAGGGGCAGATCACTTTGCTTATAATACCATGATCACGGACATGATAGATCTTATTCTAACCAAAAAATTTTTTCAAATATGATGAAACATGGTATCAACCAACTGCAGGGAACTGCAATGGGTTCCCGATTTGCTCCCTCTTATGCCGGCCTGTTCATGGGCTGGTATGAGAGGGAGCATGCTTGGGGCAAATGTGCCTCCCCCTGGACCAAGTACATAATTTTCTGGGGGAGGTACATAGACGACATAATTTGCCTCTGGTCAGGATCCTGTACACAATTGGTGGAATATTTGGCACACTTGAATGACAATCCTTACAATGTGCACCTTACAATGCACCATCACAACGATCACATCAACTTCCTAGACATTCACTTCTATGTCAGGGACGGGGTGGTCCAAAGCACATTGTACAGGAAAAAAACAGCGTGTAATAGCGTTCTGCACGCATCTAGTGCTCATGCCAGTTCTGTCATCACCAACATCCCCTACGGAGAAATGGTACGGACAAGATGCATCTGCAGCGAGGAGAATAAATTCATGGAGAACATCACCAACATTAAGCAACGCTTCCACCACAGTGGTTATGATCACAAAGTCTTGGATAAGGCAGAACAGAGAGCTCTCAGTCTCCCTAGGACTGATACCTTAGGGGATAATGTATCTGTTAAAACAGGCAGGAAACACACCAAGGGAAAGACCAGGGAGAAAGTAGCATTCTTTACAAAGTACACAGCACATAGTGATAGGATTTTTAAGGCTTTCAGGAAACACTGGCATCTCCTATGGGGCATATCCACACTACGCCCTTTCATTAATGAGAATCCCACCATAGTGTACAGGAGAGGATGTACACTGAGGGAGTCCCTCTGTCCCAGCTACATCACTACACAGAGACCACACACAAACACTTGGTTACCCACTGCACCAAAGGGTTTCTTTACCTGTACCAATTGAAATAAATGCCAATATGGTCACAACAAACGAAGAGAGTTTTGTTACAACACCAACCAAGTACATAAAATCAGGCACTTCATCAATTGTAATATGCAGTATGTGATCTACGTTATTGAATGCCCATGTGGTCTGATCTATGTGGGTAGCACTGCACGGAGTTTGAAAATGAGAATACAGGAACATCGTAGGGTCTTGCTCAATTCTGACCCAAGATACCCCATGACGGACCATTATCGAGTAGCACATATGGGGGATACAACATTCTGTTTTTTTGGCATCAACCATATCCCCAAGAACAACCGGGGGGGGGTCAGGGAACTCATATTACGACAAACCGAGGCAAAGTGGATATGCAGACTGCAGTCCGCTGCCAAGGGACATAAAACGGCCAATGAGTTCCATTATTTCCTGAGCTAGACATACACACTGCGGACACTCCTTGATGTCATGCACTGGATTGAGTTTGTTATTGCTTTTATTGCCGTTTCTGCTAATGCCCATTGCTATATACGTTCCCAAGGCTTTGGTGGGATCCTGGCACTTGAACGCATAGTCTTGCTCTGCGGGCCACGTTTTACGGTTATTGTGCAGCCTGGCTAGTGTAACATATGCAGAGAATGGGCCTCTGATCAACTATGGTTGCACGCGGACAGATGGTCAGTCTCATATTAAATGTTGATTCCCATATAAATTCCACTTGCCTCTGCTATCCCACGGCCACATTTTATTGGGTTCTGCCTAAGGGTATCGAAACTATCTTCCCGTCTGCATATTCCCCCTTTTTTCATTTTTTCGTTTTGGGTTTGTGCATCTTCGATTTCATTATGGGTATGACTGGCCTTGAGCACTTACGGGGTTCAGTTTCATTACCGTGGGCATCACTGCGTCATTGCGCGTTATATTATCATCATGACCGTTGTGCTTTACCTTACTTATCTATAAGCATTGTATTATACTCATTGTTTCATTTCACATTCAGCTTATCATGCTTGCAGTATTGATGGTTCTGTCACACCATTGCATTGAGCTCATGTGTTCAATTTCTTATTTTCAGTGGCGCACCTTGCCATTTGTATCCTCTGCTTTGTTTTGGGCTTGTGTATGTTTGATTTCTTTTTTCTGTGTATGACTGGTAGTGATTACTTACGGGGTTCAGTCCTTATTACCCCGGGTATCCCTTCGTCATCGCGTACCACAAACTAGGCATTATCATGGACGTGGTTTAACATCTTATTTATCATTTAGTATTATTTCACATACATCGTCTCACTTCTATCTCGACATATCGTACTTAAGTCATGTGCTCAAATAAAATAATTTTTAACTCATATGCTCAAATACAATATACATATTTTTTTTTTTTATTCCTAGCGGCGTACTGTTCATTCTTCTATTTCACGTAAATAGCTTATCAGGATAACTGCATTGATTGTTTCATGCAAGTGGCGCACGACTGGCCTCCTCGTCCGGGATTGTGCAATTACTTTGTCTATGCTAAACAATGGGCGCATGAATCGCTGGCCGGTTTAACTGCTAACATAGGTTTCTATACGGACCCGTTAAAAAGCGCAGGTCGTGTTGTGGAATGCGGATATTGACCCGCAATCCACCAGCTTCCCTGCGAGGCGAGCCATCTTTACTGTTAATCTTTGCTTTAAAAAGGATACTCTCAGGGCCGGTCATTTGTTACATGTACAGGTCCGGAGACAGGACGTCGCATACACGCGTCCCAGGTAATTAATGTCTACGAAGGCTTAAAGTGTTTGATTTCTGTTTTTTAAACTACCACAACACGTTAAGGGGATTCGCTTTTTTTCATGATATATGAGGGGGAGTGTGTTTAGCTTTTTATTACTGTTTGCCCTGCATGTCCTTACCTTGCTTTATGTACCAAATAGGACAACACGGGAGCCTTACGCTTGTGTCTTATGTTAATAGTAGCCTGAGTTCTCCGACTCGGAGCACATCTCACTTCACGTGTTGGGCACGAAGGTCGTTTAGCTGATTACCGGCTTTCCGTTACCATAAACATGTGATGGCCGCGCCATACAGCTTTATTTATAATTCTGCTTTGTCTCTTGCATGTTCATTTGTTTACCATACCCAAAGCGACCCGTATGTGCAGGTCTTTTAATCAGTAATTTTATCTATTTGCGTTGTCTCTTGTCTGTTTATTCTTTTTCACATACCTCAAGCGACGCGTATGTGCAGATCGCTCTCTCTATTAGGCGCTCAATGACTTTTCGTATCGTGCTTATTAGCTTCTCTTACCTCTAGCGACCCATATGCTTAGGTCGATCTCTCCACCTAGCGTGCAATGATTGTTGGTGTGTTTTGCGACTTAACAGCGTTCTGTCCGCTTCACATTCTCACAACCACTTACAAGCCCAGGCTGTGCATATGGGGGAGTTCTTTTCCACTAATCACCATGCGCATTTCTTCTTTCTTGTTATGCCCTCACCAACTTTGCGTGGTGCGTTTTGGCCTTAATGCAAAAACAACAGTTGATGGACAGAATGCAGAACAATGTCATACATTCACCCCAGTACAGAGATCTGGGCCTAAATCCATCGTTTTTTTGCTCACCATGCCATTCCAGTTTGAACCCAGCCATATGCAAATCAGTCTTGACCCTGTGCCTCATGGGAACAGTCCAGCCCGAACTGCCAAGCCAGGTCATCCCTGGACTGGAAACAAGCATCCTAGGACCGGTTTCGGGGTTTCACCCCTCTTCAGCCAGGATAGCTTGATTCCAGTGGCATGGAGAGCACGGGACCCACGTCTGGGCATACCCGTCCCACTCGGGGTGACAAATGCAAAAACAACAGTTGATGGACAGAATGCAGAACAATGTCATACATTCACCCCAGTACAGAGATCTGGGCCTAAATCCATCGTTTTTTTGCTCACCATGCCATTCCAGTTTGAACCCAGCCATATGCAAATCAGTCTTGACCCTGTGCCTCATGGGAACAGTCCAGCCCGAACTGCCAAGCCAGGTCCTCCCTGGACTGGAAACAAGCATCCTAGGACCGGTTTCGGGGTTTCACCCCTCTTCAGCCAGGATAGCTTGATTCCAATGTGCAGCATTCCGTCCATCATCTTGTGTGTTTTGCATTTCGCCCTAAGTGGGAAGGGTATGCCCAGACGTGGGTCCCGTGCTCACTACGCCACTGGAGTCAAGCTATCCTGGCTGATGAAGGCTGATAGCCTGAAACCGGTCCTAGGATGCTTGATTCCGGTCCAGGGAAGACATGGCTTGGCAGTTCGGTCTGGACTGTTCCCATGAGGCACAGGGTCAAGACTGATTTGCATATGGCTATGTCTGAACTGGGGTGGCGTGCTGAAGCAAAATAACGATGGATTAAACCCAGATCTGTGACTGGGGGTGAATGTTTGCCAATGTGCAGCATTCCGTCCATCATCTTGTGTGTTTTGCATTTCGCCCTAAGTGGGAAGGGTATGCCCAGACGTGGGTCCCGTGCTCACTACGCCACTGGAGTCAAGCTATCCTGGCTGATGAAGGCTGATAGCCTGAAACCGGTCCTAGGATGCTTGATTCCGGTCCAGGGAAGACATGGCTTGGCAGTTCGGTCTGGACTGTTCCCACGAGGCACAGGGTCAAGACTGATTTGCATATGGCTATGTCTGAACTGGGGTGGCGTGGTGAAGCAAAATAACGATGGATTAAACCCAGATCTGTGACTGGGGGTGAATGTTTGCCAATGTGCAGCATTCCGTCCATCACCTTGTGTGTTTTGCATTTCGCCCTAAGTGGGAAGGGTATGCCCAGACGTGGGTCCCGTGCTCACTACGCCACTGGAGTCAAGCTATCCTGGCTGATGAAGGCTGATAGCCTGAAACCGGTCCTAGGATGCTTGATTCCGGTCCAGGGAAGACATGGCTTGGCAGTTCGGTCTGGACTGTTCCCATGAGGCACAGGGTCAAGACTGATTTGCATATGGCTATGTCTGAACTGGGGTGGCGTGCTGAAGCAAAATAACGATTGATTAAACCCAGATCTGTGACTGGGGGTGAATGTTTGCCAATGTGCAGCATTCCGTCCATCATCTTGTATGTTTTGCATTTCGCCCTAAGTGGGAAGGGTATGCCCAGACGTGGGTCCCGTGCTCACTACGCCACTGGAGTCAAGCTATCCTGGCTGATGAAGGCTGATAGCATGAAACCGGTCCTAGGATGCTTGATTCCGGTCCAGGGAAGACATGGCTTGGCAGTTCGGTCTGGACTGTTCCCATGAGGCACAGGGTCAAGACTGATTTGCATATGGCTATGTCTGAACTGGGGTGGCGTGGTGAAGCAAAATAACGATGGATTAAACCCAGATCTGTGACTGGGGGTGAATGTTTGCCAATGTGCAGCATTCCGTCCATCATCTTGTGTGTTTTGCGTTTTGGCCTTAAGCCACTACGTAATTAGCGCTTGATAAATCTCACCTTATGGCGTCTAACTCCTATTTCACTAAGCTCCTTTCATGTGTCCTTTTCTCATTGCTTTATTTACGGTTGCATTTCTGTTGGTGTTTGCCCACCACCTACTGCTAGTTAAAATCTGTGGTGTGTTGTGTCCTACATGGGCATGTGCTCATACCAATGCAGCCTATCCTTTGCAACCCCAGACAGTTCGGTCTATGGTCTTACAATGAAGACGTTATGGGATGTTTAGTATATCATGCATTTTTTGTTGACTCTGTATGTTTACATTCGTGGTCCCTAATCTTTATTCATTTCTTGATGTCCAGGCATTGCTGTTGGGCCCGTATTTGGGAGCCCCAACATGAAACGCCTACAGTCTTTATCTTACTAAACGATGGTTCCTACACATGGAACTTGGGGGCAATAGTGCGGGTTCTGTGTGCTTGTACCTATCTACAACTCTCGCCACCCCATAATTGGGCAATCTATCATCTGAATTTTTAAGGTATGCTTTCATCACTATTATCAGTACATATTTTTGCACCAGGACGGTGGGTTGGTCCCATACCAACTTGCTCATGAATTGAGCGTTCTACACAGTACAACTAATAATGATTCAAAAAACACACACCAAAAAATACTTCAAACTAGAAAAACTGTATGCATAAATGGTTACAATTATAATGTATTTCATGTTCCTATTCTTTGTAATACATAAGCGAGACAACATTGGTCTTTCAAATTAAAGTTGCTAACCTGACGGTAACATGATCTTGCCTCAGCATGACTACAGCTTTTGACTTCTTGGGGCACTTGTGTTGACGCCTTATACACATCCTTAATCATTGATTACGTGGGACGAACTAGGCCCCTTTCTTAATTGTTCACCCACAGCTTAGGTGTTGTGGACTGATGATGTAAATATTTATTTGTAGTACTACTTACCTGTTTTTAAGAATGTACAGTTCTTGTGTCATGGTTAGTTCTGTCTTGTTATTTTTGCCAGCTTGTCTTCTCTGTTGTGTAATGGATTGTTATCATAACGTGTTGTGTGTCTTACCATGCAACATGTCTTTTAAGCTGTTTTGAGTACTGTTATGTCTATTGTTGTGTTTTTGTATATTTATGTTTTTTATATTGTCACTTTCAGCCCTGATGAAGTTCAATGCCACTTGAACGGAATGCGTTGGCTGGAGCCTGTTTTGTGATTTCAATGAAATAAAGGAAAATAAACACAAAGGAATATTTGTCCATCTATATCTTTTGGAAGAGACACTCAGTGGTGCACCTCTCCATAATTACTCCTAATCGATTAGTTGCATTTTTTTGTGTCAGGACAAATTTGAAATCTTCTGTTCCTGATCAGGTGGTTAAGCGCAGTGGCACCTTAAAACTCCAGCAAGTCACTAGAAGGGCCGTTAGGTGCAATCTCCAAAAATATAAGCATTTTGCCCAGGACCTGGGGGAACGCAATTCAGCCTATTATAAATCAATGATTGTTGACAGGGCATAAAGAGGTTGTTATTAATAGAGTGCTGGTCCTATTCGAGAAAACTATTGCTAAGATTTCCCCCTTCTTGACAAGTTCTAAGAGTATTGATCAAGTGAGTATTAACAACTGTATTGGTAATTGGTTTGATCATGAATGTTGGACCTGGAAGAAGGAGCTGTCCTAAGACATTACAATACTATTGGTTCAGATAAGAGTTTTACTAGATTAAGGAAAGGTTATACAGAGCTGATCCAGGAAAAATAGCTTGAGATGCGTCTTAAGGCCTGGAAAAAGGCAAAACAGGCAGCTAGGGACAAGAGCTCTAGGAACGTTTGGTCACTTATCACATAGGTGCTCAGGTCCCTCAACCCTTGAAGAAGCAGTTGGACTTAATAATGAATTGAGAGAGAAGATAAACTATTTAAAGCAAATTATGTTAGGTGTGGTGGGAACCCTGACAAATTATCTGGAGGGTGCTCAAGCCTCTCCCTCTCAACGAACATTGGGGATCCAAGACTCACTACTCTATCTTGCCTTGGAGATTCCAAAAAATCTACAGCTGACCCTCATGACTATTCCCAGGTGCACCCCAAATAGTCTACAAGAGGGCATAGAAACTATGAAGGCCCGTGTTTCCTGTATATTAACAACATTGGTTTGCCCCCACCCCTGTCACAGTATCCACCTAAGGCCCTCCCACGATTATGCAAAACGATACAGATTCCATCCTGCCTCCACGTTTATTAAAGACAGCCGGATTGCTTTTTATGAACCCTATGCTTGATTGCCCCATGCCTCTTTTTCTGTATTTCCAAAAGTTTTTATTCAGGTTTTATACAGATAGATATCAAAAACAAAATGTATATATATAAATGGAACATAAATAAAGAAGCATAAACAATGGGTTGTCCATATTGCAATAGCGTAAGGAAGTACAGAGTTATATTAAATGAGCGTATTGATTTTGGATCTATACATGGACCTGTATTGTAAATGTGAGTGTGGTTGTGTCTGAGACACAGAATTCGCAGTTTGCAAAACAGGAGAAGATGGGAAGTGTGAGGTGGTGAGTCCAACAAAAAGGGATAGGTAGTATGACAACCCTGCAAAATAGTATAGGGATAGGAAAAGAATGAGAGAGAGTAATAGAATGGAGAGCAGTGAGGAGGAGAGTAGGGGAAAAGGGATGGGTGTTAGGTGATGGGGGAGCCCATGAGGGAGGGTGGGGGAGGAGGAGTTAGTTATTTTATTTTATTTTGGGGACACATGATATGTAGGCGTATAATTTCGACCAGATTTTATCCTTCCTTCTGGAGGAGGTTTTTAAGTATTCGTTTAGTGAGCTATCTGTGCCTTTAGTGAACTGTACCCATTCCCACTATGTGTGAGGTGAGAGTTTGGAAAGATCTTTCCATTAAGAAAGGATGATTTTTAGGCCTATAGAAACTAGGATATCCCAGAATATCCAGTCTTCTTTTTTCTGCATTGTTTGTATTTCAGGGGGAGAGATATCCAAGGCAATGGATGCTGCCGACAGCGTCCATTTAGTGTGTAAGATTTGTGAGATGATTTTGCTAACTTCATTCCAAAGTTCTTAGAGAAAGGGCATTCAATTAGCATACATTTCAGGTCACCCCGTGACTCTTTGCAGCTCCAGCATATATCTGAGGGTTGCAAGTTAAGTTTGGCTAGTTTAGTGGGGGTCCAGTGTGCCAATTAGGCCATCCAGTATCTGCTTTGCGCTAGGGGTGGTGTAATTTTGTTTGAGGTAAGGGTCGACCATACGGAAGGCCTGTTCAAAGACGTCTCCTGGGCACTACATGACCCGAGTAGGGGTGATTCTCACTTGGTTTGTATAGGTTTCATTAGTGTGGAGCCTGTAGGATAAAGGAGAGCGCAAATCTTAGACACCATGTGACCTCCTTTAGTAAATGTTTGTATTGTGGGGGGTAAGTCTGGGGGTTTGGGAGTTTTGCATCTAGATAAGTAGAAGTCTAGATCATCTAGATTATATTTTGTTTTAATATGGGATGAGGGTAGAGGGTAAACCGGGATCATTTATCGTTCAAATATCGTTTTTTGTTCAGTTATCCAGGTAAAGAGTTTTACCATCTAGTTTGAGATTATCATTGTGCCATAAGGATGCATGAATTGAGTAGCACATTTTGTTGGGGAGCTTACTGTCGACTTTGCGTAAGGCCTGTAATGTGCTTGACATAATAGGAGTGGAATGAACTGTTTTAATCTTCTCAGTGGTAATTAGAGATGAAAGGGAAAGCAGATATGCAAGTTGTTTTTGGATATCTAGCCAAGAGGGAGGATTGATGGTAGGGTTGGAGAGCCAGAGGCTTTCTTGTTCAGCTTAAAAGGCACGTTGGTATCTTCTATAGTCTGGTAAGTTTAGACCGCCATTATTTTTTTAATCTTAGTTTATTTAGGGAAATTCTTGGTATTTTTAGGTTGCCATTGGAAATCATTGATGGTTAATCTATTTTGATGAAGGAGGAGTCAGATAGGTACATGGGGGACATGCTAATTAAAAAGTTGAGGAGTATGTGCCCCATGATTGCCCCGTGCCTCTTAAAGCAGGTTTTCATACCAGGGCTCTCAGCTCCTCGTGACCACAAGAGGGAAACACCGTGTTCATGTTAAAGGTTCTCAAATTATCGCCTGGTACCGTTGAAGGTAGAGACTCAGTGAAAAATAAGGTCTTACACTGGATCAGAAACATCAGACATTGTTACTCAAGTGTCTATTCAAACATTGTGCATTTTAGAAGTTTTACTAGGCATGGGGGTCTATTGAGCTGAAGCTTGTAGCTCCTGAACTGGCAGAGGGCCTGATTTCGTTAGACCAGCGCACATCCCCTCATGAAGGGTCTGAAGGTTGTTTTAAGTTAAGGCTCCCAGATGATGGCAAGGATGAAGGCAAGGATGGTTCTGTTAGTACCACTACCAGGCGCAGCTAGTGCCAAAAGGCTGCGGTTTACCCAGTCCATCCTGTTGATAGTGTTTTGGATGCACTCAACTGACTGCATAATCCTCCTGTTCAAAGAGACCTGGGCAGTCAATAAGTCCTACAGGCATTTTTGTACAATGCACAGTATTGAGGCCATAGCATCAAAAGCAGGTAGCCCATCTGGGGGGCTTATCATATGGATTAAAACATCACTTTACTGTTCAGTCAAGGTAATTGACACCATTTCATTAGACCTTCAAAGTCAGGGACCCACGATCTTCTGGTTAACATCTATAATAGGTTGTCTCCTTACAATAAACCCTTCCAGACTTTAAAAACGTTGATCACACTTTTAGAAGCTTATGGGGCTAGACATCATGTGGCCATCTCATGTGACTTTAATACCTGCTTTGAGCCCTACTCTCCTATGTTAGAGCTGACTAGGGTACAAGATGAATGCTGGGTAATTCCTTCATTCTCTAACTCTAAGATAAATATTAGGATGAGCTCAGCTGCCTTACATGTAGTGGATATAGTTGTGTACCACAGCCTAAGAGCGTGCAATGGCCGCTCTATTTCATATTCTAGAGCTAAACCAACTTTTGAGAGGGGGGGACTACAAAAGTAACATTGACTATATATTAATAGACATTAGGATCTGGCATGAAATGGCCAACATGGTGGTAATTGATCACCAGGAAAGCAACCATTTTCCACTGACACTTGAATTGAAGGGGTCGCAATTTAGTGATATATCTTGCCCTGAGACACTAACATCTAATTTAACTGCCTTGATAAACAATAGACAAAATATGAGATGAGTGGACATATTCAACACCGAGAGTGACCTAAAAGAGACCTACAGAACTGTTCAAGTTTGAAAAAACTCTTTGTGAAAGAAACCAAAACCGACAACAATCCCCCCAAAATGCATGAATGGTTCAATCACTTTTGCAGAGAGGCTAAAACTGATCTGGTGAAAGCCTTAAAAAGTAAAATGAGGCCTGATATCATTATCTCTAGACGGAAATAAGCCAAGGTGATCAAGACCAGTAAGTCCCAGTGGGAAGCCGAGCTTTGGGAGGATCTGCTGGAAGCAGCGAAAGCAAAGGATATCAGACGGTTCTGGCATTGGACACACATGATGGAGGCAGGGATCATGCTCGCCCGGAATGGCACATCTCCGAAGGGGAGTAGACTAAGCATTTCACAGCTCTTTACGCAGATTCAATTCTTGAAGAGGGTAAAATAGCATCAGGACTTCTCCTACCACAAAGGGCCTAGAAGGTGAGCCAGTGGAATTTACACTGGAAGTAACCCTAATTGCGATTGTTGCCCAAAAAGTGGGGAAAGCCCCCGGCCTTGATAGGATCCCCTTCAACTTGTACCACTCTGAACCTCTGATTTGGGGACCATACATAAACTTTCTGTCCAACGCTATTGCTGCAGGCGCCCCAATACCCAACTCCTGGAAAGAGGCTGAAATTATATCAGTCTTTAAAAAGGGAGCAAAACAAGACCCAGGTAATTATCAGCCAACATGCCTTATTGATAATGTTCAGAAGATTTACAGCAAGCAACTCCTGACAAAACTGTGGGAGTGGATCCTGTCCAAAAATGTGTTGTCGCACTTCCAAGCTAGGTTTAAAGCCAAGACAAGTATGGTTTGCCAGGTCTTACGGTTTCTAACCATATAATGGAAAACTGTTGATACCAATCAGGGGTTTGCTATTTGTCGCATTTGTGAATTTGTGAGCTGCTTTTGTCCTTGTCCCAAGAGTCAAATTCTCAGATCACTTGAGGAAAATAGGGGTCCCTGCTGGCTTACTGACTTTGATCCAACAATTATATACAGATAACTTTGCTAAAGTAAGGTGGGGACCGGGTGGGGAAACTATGGAGGACATCCCTATTAGAAGAGGTGTTCGCCAGGGCTGTGTCCTGGCACCCATACTTTTCCTGTTATTCATCAATGGATGTATCACTTAACTTCTGGATTTCGAGAACAAATTCACCCAAAAAGGCTGGACTAAAAGTTCTGGGTTTGCTATTTGCAGATGATGCACTTCTCCTTTCTCAAACTTTGTCAGGCTTAACTACCCTTTTGGTGAAGTTCAATCTCTTCTGCAAAGACCATAGTATGGAAATAAATAGTAGTAAGACCAAATACATGGTATTTAGCCCCTGAAAAAAGCTAGGGGGATTGTAGTTTTAGAAGATGCTACATTAGATAGGGCCTCTGAATTTGACTGCTTAGGGGTGAAACTCAATGATTTCCATAGATGGTCCACCCAGATTTAAAAAAGTGCACTGACTTTAAAACATAGAGCTAGATCTATTACTAGGTTTGCTAACAAGCCTCTTCATACCCTATTTTATTGGCTCTGGAGCTATACAAGGTTCAAGCATGCGAGGCAGCTTTGTACGGGACAAATTTGTGGGGATACTGCAACCTTGACTCACTTGACAGAAGTGAAAACTTCTTTATTAAATCTTTGCTGAGGCTCCCTAATAGTGCCCCATTACTTCCATTAAGGTTTAATTAAACTTTAGACAAATCTTAGATTTTGCTACTTTAAAACCTATCTTATATTTGATTAGTCTATGGATGACAGAGGAACTGACTCTGTATAACGACTGTCTTAGAGAGAAATTGGCCAACCATGCGGCACTCACAATCCCCTGGCTATCTCATATAAAAACAACAAGACAGAGAAGACGGTGGACTGACGATCCTGCACCTCTATACCAGTTTCATCGTTAGTGTTGATCCCACGCAACAATCCCAAACACCAACCGTCCTATGATGCCACTGTGCTCCAGATCCTTAACAGATAATTGAATGCTGTGCGTGGGATAAAAAAAAAGTCCAGGAATGAACCGTAGAATTTTCAAAGTTCTTTATTAATCAAATTTGTAAATTGATTCCAAAGCAAAAGTTCAGCCAACGCGTTTCGTTCTCGAAGAGAACTTTGTCAGGGCTGAAAGTGATAAAAACAGACATCAATATAAACAAATGGAAAAAATGAAGAAAAGACGATAATAGCATTAATATAAACGAAAAAGGGAAGACAAAAGAAGAACACACATAACATGGAAAGCCAATCAAACATAAATATAGATATACATTACAATAACCAAAAAATGTACCTGAAATATTTAAGAAACACTAATAATCAACACACTTACATTTAAAAAGTAAATTTCTAAACGAAGAGGCAAAGAAAAATAGACAATCAAACCAATACAATTAATTAAAGAAAAATCATACAACATATTACATGAACACCTAAAACTTAGACATATGTAGCATCTTTGACCATAGTTACCCTAAAGTAACATGATGTTTTCACATGAGCACACCCAGTTGTCTCAATTGCCGCAAATTAAAATGTATACAATGCATTTAACTAATAGTCTAATGAGGTTATAGGCAAACACTGTAGGACAAACAGAACTTCCAACATTAATAAATTCAAATAACACACAAATTCGTTTAAAGATCAAAAAAAAGATTAATGTAAACAAAAAAGAAAAGAAAAAAGAGGGAAATCCTTAGAAAACAAAATAGGACAAAAAACAAGAAAGATGAGAAAGAAAGACCATACAACTATCTAAAGAAGCAAAAGGTTATACAGCAATAAAAGGTCTCACCTTCTCAGGTTAATAACCCTTCTGAAGGAGAAAAAGAGTTAATCTGTAGGCGTTGTAAAAAGCCGCATAAAGCTTGGGCTGAGTAGGAACCAGATAACTGCTTGATATTCTGAAAGGAAAATAAAAATCAGAAAAAAATATATATAAACTCCTAATCGTCAATAACGAAAATAGAGAGTCATCAAAGAGATGTCCATAACATTTTTATGGACAGAAAAAATCGAAGAGGAAATATGTCTGACCTCTGTGTAGTAAAGCTCATATAGAAGTCATGGTCCCACTCTCAATAAAAAAAAGCATCCAATAAAGCTCTTCAGAAATATAAACGTATAATGAATCTAAAAAATGACAAAAATCATAATCATCATAATATCATAGCAATTGTATAAAAGTCGCGAAATTTACCTGTGTGGTAATTATGTAGACAACCACTGTAGTAAAGGATCCAGGCAATAACTCTGGAGTAAAGAGGGAATTAACCCGAGGCCATAATAAGGCCTGAAGGAGAGAAAAGAGAGAAATATTAATACAATCGGTGTGCTCAAAAAACAACACGCAAGAAAAAGGGGGGTTATAGTTCGCTGAGGAAAGTAAATAAGCACTCACGCAAGAATATATACAAGAAAGGCTGTATTATAATAATACAGCATCAAACCAAAAAGGTTTGTAATGTCCAAAGAGCGTTAGGGACCAAATCAAGAAAATATAAAGAAATGTCAATGTGTTATGGGTGAATTAAATCACGTATGGGCAAAATTAAAAATTAATTCAAGAAGAGTAAAGAAAAGGGCACAAAAAATCTTAAGGACCGCGCTATGTTACTGCCGCAAGCACGTGATAGTATAGGGTGGGCTTCAGAACGCGCTCCGAGTCATAGGAATAGAGTGCCAATTCATACTTGTAAAAAACGTATTACATCGCGTTTGAGGAGAATTAAGGTTTAAGGGTACAAAAGAATTCGAAAGCGCATATAGCCGCTTATCTGTCTATACTTAAATTAAGTTGCTTTAAATTAACGCTGCACGGTATGTCGCATATATAGGGTGGGCTTCAGCTGTAGCTGATATTAGAGGTATTCAATGCCTATCTTCCCTGGAGAGGGAGGAGGAGGTAGGACTTCAAACTATTCTTGACAAACTTAACATTACTGAAAACCTAAATATAGAGAGTGGACTTAAGCCCAAATCTAACTTCACGCCGTCTGTATCTTATCACCCCAACATTGATCTCTTCTATGAGAAAATAACTGAGGGTCTTCATAAAATGGAAACACTGAATAGGTTCAGAAAAAGACCTCCTGTGAATCTTACTTACAGTGAGAGGAAAGTGCTCACAAGATTACAGAATGACACCAGCATAGTCATCAGAGAGGTAGACAAGGGTGGCAATGTTGTCGTGATGAATACACCAGATTATATGGGTGAAATCATGCGACAATTGAGTGACAACCTTTGCTACGAACGTGTTGGGATGAACCCTATGGTCGAACTTACTAGGGACATTAATTTAAAACTTAACGAATGGAAAGACACTTGTTTGTTGTCTGAGAATGAATATCGATATCTGAGAGTGGAGAATCCCCAATATCCCTGTATCTATATTCTTCCCAAGATACACAAAGAGGGGCTTTCCCCCAGAGAGACCAATTATCTCAGGCATGGGTTCCTCCACAGAGGGGATCTCTGAATATGTTGATTTAAAACTGCAGCCTTTTGTACAAAATTTGCCATCCTACATTCGTGATAGTAAGGATATCCTTACCAAATTTAAAGATTTCAGCTGGTCTAATGATTTAATCTTTGTAACATTTGACGTTGTCAGCCTTTACACTTGTATTGATCATCGATTTGGTATTACGGCTATCAGATCTTTTCTTGACAAGGGGGGGTCTGACTATCTAGAACATCACCAAATGATCATTGAAATGATCGAATTGATCCTTAACAGGAACTACTTTTTGCATGACGGTGCCTGGTACCATCAGAAACGAGGCACGGCCATGGGCTCCAGGTTTGCTCCCTCTTATGCCTGCCTCTTTATGGGGTGGTTTGAGAGGGAGCATGCCTGGGGTAGATGTGCCTCCCCCTGGATAGAGCACATTGCGTTCTGGGGAGGTACATTGATGACATTATTTGCCTTTGGTCTGGATCAGAAACATCTCTTCAGAACTATTTTGAATTTCTGAACACCAACTCCTTTAATGTGAGCTTTACTATGGACTACAATCATGATACTATCAACTTCCTTGATCTACACTTCTATATAAAGGAAGGGGCCATACAAAGTACTCTGTATCGTAAAAGTACTGCATGCAATAGTGTTTTGCATGCGAGTAGTGCTCATGCTAGCTCGGTTATTCAAAATGTACCCTTTGGGGCATTAGTAAGAATCAGGCGTAATTGTAGCGAACAAGACACCTTCACCAATAATGTTAAGGACGCTAAAAAAGATTTGAAGCCAGAGGTTATACACATGAAGCTTTGGATAAAGCTGAGCAGAGAGTACTCACCCTTGAACGAGATTCGACATTAGCTGAGAACACTCATAAAAGAAAAGATAGCAGACAGAACAGGAAGGTACGCTTCATCACACAGTATACTACTCATAGTAGCGAAATCTTCAGATTATTCAAACGCAATTGGCACCTTTTGCAGGCAATACCAAGTCTGCAGGGATCCATATGTAACAATCCCTCGATTACCTATAGAAGGGGAACTACTCTGAGAAATAAACTTTGCCCCAGTTATGTCACCTCCCAAACCAGAATTGATACCTGGCTACCTGACAAACCAAATGGATTTTATACTTGCAGTTCTTGCAATGTCTGCAATTTTGGAGTTAATAAAATCAAAAGTTTTAGCCATAATGGGTCACCATCATACACAATTAGGCAATTCATTAATTGTAATACAACTTTTATCGTTTATGTTATTGGATGCCCTTGTGATATGATTTACGTAGGAAGTACAAAGAGGAACCTTAAAATAAGAATACAAGAACATAGGAGGGCCATACTGAGTGGTGATACCAAATACCCCCTTGCGGAACATTATGTGAAATTTCACCAAGGTAATAGCCAATTCTGGTTTTATGGCATTGACCATATTGTTTCAAACAAAAGGGGTGGCAATAGAGAACTTAGCCTTAGGCAAAATGAGGCAAAATGGATTTGTAGATTAAGGGCGACTACACACGGCCACAACACTGATGATGAGATGCACTTTTTCCTGAAATGCTAATGTATTCTTCTTTTGAATCTCATATCAAGGTTTTCATTGTACTGATTTTGTCTAGAGATGAATATGTACAACTTCCTTTTTCTGTCTTCTCAGATTTTCTTTTTGAATATTCGCCTTTCCATGAGGTTTTTGATAGCCGAGCTGTATCTCTTTTGAGGTTATTTCTAAAAAAATATATTTATATGGGTATTTTTTAGTGAGCCACCGTATATATATTTATATATATACATATATTTGTTTATCCCTCTATCATATACAGCTTATTGCAAATTTATCGGCTTATATGGATTCTTGTTGTCTGCATTCTCCATACGACATTTTGTATATGGCTCCTTTGACTCTACTGATTCCCTTTAGACAGACTTTTTAAATTATTATATCTTGAAATCAATTTTTGCCTTTATATAAAATTACTTTTGCAAATGATTGTATAAAGTAATTTTTCTTTACAGTTATTCATTGAATATTTATGTTATGTTCTTTTGACTCATTTACGTATTTTTCGTTTTGATTTGACAAATTTCATGTGACTAATTTCTAAATAATTCTCTTTATCTTATTTTAAATTCACCATTGCTTACACCTTTTGACACGCATTGCTTGTTTTGATTTCATAATTACATGTGACTAATTTCGAAGTAATTTTCTGTACTTACTTTAAATTAATCATTGCTTTCACTTTTTATTGACTTATGACGCAATGCTCCTTTGATTCATCTCATAAATCTCATACGATTGACTCCCAAAGAAATTTCTTCCGTTTTTATTCATTGGCTTTTCTAAATTTTAGAACTTTGCATTTTATTCACTTAGGGCCAGATGTATCAAGCAAAATTGCGTTCGCAAACGCCAAAATTCACAGAATTTCTGCGTTTGCGAACGCAATTTTGCTTAGTGGTATGTATTAAGGCAAAACTGCCTTGCAAAATAAGGAATCGCAAAATTTGCGATTCCCTATTTTGCGATTGCATTTAAGGAATCGCAAATTGCAATTCCTTAAATCCAATGTAAGAAGCACCAAAAAAGTGCAATTTGGCCTTAAGGAATCAGCAAATTACCACCAACTTCAAGTTGGTGGTAATATGCGATTTCTTTGAAAAATTCACTTTTTAGCATTTTTCAAAGTGCCATGTGGCGCACATACATGCCCTTAGGGCATGTATGTGTGCCACATGTGCACACATACATATTTCAGGGGTGCAACAGGGTGTCAAAAGGACACCCTGGCACCCTTGAAATTGCATTCTCAATTTGCGATTCTCTAATTGCGATTCGCAAATTGAGAATGTCTTCCCATTCATTCCTATGGGCCTCTACGCCCATAGGAATGAATGGGAAGGTATTCCTTAATTGCGAATCGCAATTTGCAATTCGCAATTAAGGAATATTAAGGAATCGCAATTATTATTGCGATTCCTACATACATAGCATTTTGCGATTCCTTAATAGCAATTCGCTAAAATTTGCTATTAAGGAATCGCAAATGCAATCCTTGATACATCTGCCCCTTTATCTTTCTTTTGGAATGATAGTCTTTCTTCTATGGTGCGCTCTTGTCGCGCTAGTCAAGTCCACGCTACCGATCTCGCTCTAGTCTTCTTCTCCAATACGTGGCTACGTCTCCATAGCCATGCCCATACCGGAAATTGTATTTGAAGGGCAGCGCGGGAGTTCGATTTCTTTCGGCATCCCAGACGCTGATTCGCGGTCGTTAAGGTAAGCCTTGAGATGCGCTCTTCATGTTGTTTTCGTTCTTTACCTCTTCGACTCGGAGATTATTTAGAAGTCCGCTTTATATTCATATACGCTCGCAGCATTAATGTAGCACTGTTTCTTAGCTTTAACTTATTGCGCCTTGTCCTTTACCCTTTGAGCCTATACGCGACATACCGTGCAGCGTTAATTTAAAGCAACTTTATTTAAGCATAGACAGATAAGCGGCTATATGCGCTTTCGAATTGTTTTGTACCCTTAAACCTTAATTCTCCTCAAACGCGATGTAATACGTTTTTTACAAGTATGAATTGGCACTCTATTCCTATGACTCGGAGCGCGTTCTGAAGCCCACCCTATACTATCACGTGCTTGCGGCAGTAACATAGCGCGGTCCTTAAGATTTTTTGTGCCCTTTTCTTTACTCTTCTTGAATTAATTTTTAATTTTGCCCATACGTGATTTAATTCACCCTTAACACATTGACATTTCTTTATATTTTCTGATTTGGGCCCTAACGCTCTTTGGACATTACAAACCTTTTTGGTTTGAGGCTGTATTATTATAATACAGCCTTTTTTGTATATATTCTTGCGTAAGTGCTTATTTACTTTCCTCAGCGAACTATAACCCCCCTTTTTCTTGCGTGTTGTTTTTTGAGCACACCGATTGTATTAATATTTCTCTCTTTTCTCTCCTTCAGGCCTTATTATGGCCTCGGGTTAATTCCCTCTTTACTCCAGAGTTTTTGCCTGGATCCTTTACTACAGTGGTTGTCTACTTAATTACCACACAGGTAAATTTCGCGACTTCCATATATATGGTTACTGCCTTTTTTTATACAATTGTTATGATATTATGATGATTATGATTTTTGTCATTTTTTAGATTCATTATACGTTTATATTTCTGAAGAGCTTTATTGGATGCTTTTTTTATTGAGAGTGGGACCATGACTTCTATATGAGCTTTGCTACACAGAGGTCAGACATATTTCCTCTTCGATTTTTTCTGTCCATAAAGATTTTATGGACATCTCTTTGATGACTCTCTATTTTCGTTATTGATGAATAGGAGTTTATATATATTTTTTTCTGATTTATTTTTTCCTTTCAGAATATCAAGCAGTTATCTGGTTCCTACTCAGCCCAAGCTTTATGCGGCTTTTTACAACGCCTACAGATTAACTCTTTTTCTCCTTCAGAAGGGTTATTACCCTGAGAAGGTCAGACCTTTTATTGCTGTATAACCTTTTGCTTCTTTAGATAGTTGTATGGTCTTTCTTTCTCATCTTTCTTGTTTTTTGTCATATTTTGTTTTCTAAGGATTTCCCTCTTTTTTCTTTTCTTTTTTCTTTACATTAATCTTTTTTTTGATCTTTAAACGAATTTGTGTGTTATTTGAATTTATTAATGTTGGAAGTTCTGTTTGTCTTACAGTGTTTGCCTATAACCTCATTAGACTATTAGTTAAATGCATTGTATACATTTTAATTTGCGGCAATTGAGACAAATGGGTGTGCTCATGTGAAAACATCATGTTACTTTAGGGTAACTATGGTCAAAGATGCTACATATGTCTAAGTATTAGGTGTTCATGTAATATGTTGTATGATTTTTCTTTAATTAATTGTATTGGTTTGATTGTCTATTTTTCTTTGCCTCTTCGTTTAGAAATTTACTTTTTAAATGTAAGTGTGTTGATTATTAGTGTTTCTTAAATTGTTCAGGTACATTTTTTGGTTATTGTAATGTATATCTATATTTATGTTTGATTGGCTTTCCATGTTATGTGTGTTCTTCTTTTGTCTTCCCTTTTTTCGTTTATATTAATGCTATTATCGTCTTTTCTTCATTTTTTCCATTTGTTTATATTGATGTCTGTTTTTATCACTTTCAGCCCTGACGAAGTTCTCTTTGAGAACGAAACGCGTTGGCTGAACTTTTTGCTTTGGAATCAATTTACAAATTTGATTAATAAAGAACTTTCAAAATTCTATGGTTCATTCCTGGACTTTTTTTTCATCCCACGCACACCATTCAATTATCTGTTAAGGATCTGGAGCACAGTGGCATCATAGGACGGTTGGTGTTTGGGATTGTTGCGTGGGATCAACACTAACGATGAAACTGGTATAGAGGTGCAGGATCGTCAGTCCACCGTCTTCTCTGTCTTGTTGTTTGCATATTGGACTTTTTTGCACTCTAAAACCTTTTGCTACTTATTTTACAAGTGTTCTAATATGGCCCGATTTAACGATAGAAGGGAGGAATTAGCACATGACCTCTTTGGTAGTAATGTAGCTACACAACCACCAGGCAGAAGCATCGAGAGCAAGTTGAGTCTTCGGGCTCTTTTTCTTAAGCTAGAACGACTTAAGAAACAAGAGCTAGCCCGCTGGTGGGATGGGGTCACACTCCAACAGTACATAGATCAAAAGAAGACCCCACGAGGCCTTCGCATCCTCATTTTTCCCACATTTGAGGACCTCAGTGATGACCTCCTCAAGGAATGGGAGAGCAACCTTGAGGGGGCATCACTGGTAATGATGCAAATTCTCATTCGCCATGCTATTGAAAAAGGGGCTAAGCTTTTGACTGAGATAGAAGAGGTTGAACGTGAAATTGATGCAGTTGATAACAAAGACCTCATAGATAAAAACTATGAAATACTCAAAAAAGTGATTGAGGAGCATCAAACTTATTTAAAAGAAAAGAAAATGCGCAAAATACGGCGCGATGACCGCGATTACAACGACGGTCGAATATACACTTTTGCAAAGAAATTTGGCCAAATTGTGGTACCAGAAGATAGAAAGAGAATGAGAGAGGAGAGTGAAGAGGTTAGGACAGTGATCAGTGTATCCATTTCTTCAGCCAGTAGTACAACTTCTAGTAATATTGCTAATGATCACCCTTTAGAGGAAGGAACATCATTTCAAAGGGAGTTAGCAAAATTGAGAATCAGTGGGAGACAAAAGAAAAAGGACCCAAAAACTAGGAGAGGAGGGCGTAGACAAAAGGGAGGCTCAGGGGGCCTGCAAAAGAGGATCTCAGAATGTCAACCCGCTCGAAAAAGAGCCAGAGATAGGAATTGATGGAAGTAATGATCAGAATGTATTACCTGTGGAGGATTTGAAAATTGTCAATCTCTCCAGCAGACCTCTTGATGTTGATGAAAACAAATTACTATGTAAGGGTCTAAGTTTTTGCCCAACACAGGATGGCAATATGACTGACATATATGTTGATTTGTTTAAATTTATTAGATCTGTGAAATTAAAGGACTTCTTTCATGATAAACCTTTGGAGATATCTATGTATAAAAACACTGCTACACCATCACCATACACTGCAGCTGATATTAGAGGTATTCAATGCCTATCTTCCCTGGAGAGGGAGGAGGAGGTAGGACTTCAAACTATTCTTGACGAACTTAACATTACTGAAAACCTAAATATAGAGAGTGGACTTAAGCCCAAATCTAACTTCACGCCGTCTGCATCTTATCACCCCAACATTGATCTCTTCTATGAGAAAATAACTGAGGGTCTTCATAAAATGGAAACACCGAATAGATTCAGAAAAAGACCTCCTGTGAATCTTACTTACGGTGAGAGGAAAGCGCTCACAAGATTACAGAATGACACCAGCATAGTCATCAGAGAGGCAGACAAGGGTGGCAACGTTGTCGTGATGAATACACCAGATTATATGGGTGAAATCATGCGACAATTGAGTGACAACCTTTGCTACGAACGTGTTGGGATGAACCCTATGGTCGAACTTACTAGGGACATTAATTTAAAACTTAACGAATGGAAAGACACTTATTTGTTGAAATACGGCAACTCCCTCTACGCCGGAACCACAGCCAAACTTCAGAAAAGACTCCAACGCATCCAGAACGCCTCAGCTCGACTCATCCTGGACATCCCCCGACACAGCCACATCGCCGGACACCTGAGAGACCTGCACTGGCTCCCCGTCAGCAAGAGAATCACGTTCCGACTCCTCACCCACGCACACAAAGCTCTCCACAACCAAGGCCCCAGATACCTCAACGACCGTCTGACCTTCTACACTCCCACCCGCCAGCTACGATCGACCAACCACGCCCTCGCCGCCGTCCCCCGCATCCGAAGAGCCACAACGGGAGGAAGATCCTTCTCCTACCTGGCTGCCAAGACGTGGAACTCCCTACCCATCCACCTCCGCCTGACCCAAGACCACCTCTCCTTCAGGAAGCAACTCAAGACCTGGCTGTTCGAACAGTAGCGGACCCCCCTCTCCCTAGCGCCTTGAGACCCTCCGGGTGAGTAGCGCGCTATACAAATGCTTGATTGATTGTCTGAGAATGAATATCGATATCTGAGAGTGGAGAATCCCCAATATCCCTGTATCTATATTCTTCCCAAGATACACAAAGAGGGGGCTTTCCCCCCAGGGAGACCAATTATCTCAGGCATGGGTTCCCCCACAGAGGGGATCTCTGAATATGTTGATTTAAAACTGCAGCCTTTTGTACAAAATTTGCCATCCTACATTTGTGATAGTAAGGATATCCTTACCAAATTTAAAGATTTCAGCTGGTCTAATGATTTAATCTTTGTATCATTTGACGTTGTCAGCCTTTACACTTGTATTGATCATCGATTTGGTATTACGGCTATCATATCTTTTCTTGACAAGGGGGGGCTGACTATCTAGAACATCACCAAATGATCATTGAAATGATCCTTAACAGGAACTATTTTTTGCATGACGGTGCCTGGTACCATCAGAAAAGAGGCACGGCCATGGGCTCCAGGTTTGCTCCCTCTTATGCCTGCCTCTTTATGGGGTGGTTTGAGAGGGAGCATGCCTGGGGTAGATGTGCCTCCCCCTGGATAGAGCACATTGCGTTCTGGGGGAGGTACATTGATGACATTATTTGCCTTTGGTCTGGATCAGAAACATCTCTTCAGAACTATTTTGAATTTCTGAACACCAACTCCTTTAATGTGAGCTTTACTATGGACTACAATCATGATACTATCAACTTCCTTGATCTACACTTCTATATAAAGGAAGGGGCCATACAAAGTACTCTGTATCGTAAAAGTACTGCATGCAATAGTGTTTTGCATGCGAGTAGTGCTCATGCTGGCTCGGTTATTCAAAATGTACCCTTTGGGGAATTAGTAAGAATCAGGCGTAATTGTAGCGAACAAGACACCTTCACCAATAATGTTAAGGACGCTAAAAAAAGATTTGAAGCCAGAGGTTATACACATGAAGCTTTGGATAAAGCTGAGCAGAGAGTACTCACCCTTGAACGAGATTCGACATTAGCTGAGAACACTCATAAAAGAAAAGATAGCAGACAGAACAGGAAGGTACGCTTCATCACACAGTATACTACTCATAGTAGCGAAATCTTCAGATTATTCAAACGCAATTGGCACCTTTTGCAGGCAATACCAAGTCTGCAGGGATCCATATGTAACAATCCCTCGATTACCTATAGAAGGGGAACTACTATGAGAAATAAACTTTGCCCCAGTTATGTCACCTCCCAAACCAGAATTGAGACCTGGCTACCTGACAAACCAAATGGATTTTATACTTGCAGTTCTTGCCATGTCTGCAATTTTGGAGTTAATAAAATCAAACGTTTTAGCCATAATGGGTCACCATCATACACAATTAGGCAATTCATTAATTGTAATACAACTTTTATCGTTTATGTTATTGGATGCCCTTGTGATATGATTTACGTAGGAAGTACAAAGAGGAACCTTAAAATAAGAATACAAGAACATAGGAGGGACATACTGAGTGGTGATACCAAATACCCCCTTGCAGAACATTATGTGAAATTTCACCAAGGTAATAGCCAATTCTGGTTTTATGGCATTGACCATATTGTTTCAAACAAAAGGGGTGGCAATAGAGAACTTAGCCTTAGGCAAAATGAGGCAAAATGGATTTGTAGATTAAGGGCGACTACACACGGCCACAACACTGATGATGAGATGCACTTTTTCCTGAAATGCTAATGTATTCTTCTTTTGAATCTCATATCAAGGTTTTCATTGTACTGATTTTGTCTAGAGATGAATATGTACATTTTCCTTTTTCTGTCTTCTCAGATTTTCTTTTTGAATATTCGCCTTTCCATGAGGTTTTTGATAGCCGAGCTGTATCTCTTTTGAGGTTATTTCTATTTCTAAAAAAATATATTTATATGGGTATTTTTTAGTGAGCCACCGTATATATATT
Organism: Calotriton arnoldi; assembly: GCA_963921515.1. NCBI lineage: Eukaryota > Metazoa > Chordata > Amphibia > Caudata > Salamandridae > Calotriton > Calotriton arnoldi. The sequence goes on from CAWUFW010003589.1 coordinate 1,174,221, forward strand.
TATATATATACATATATTTGTTTATCCCTCTATCATATACAGCTTATTGCAATTTTAATATCGGCTTATATGGATTCTTGTTGTCCGTATTCTCCATACGACATTTTGTATATGGCTCCTTTGACTCTACTGATTCCCTTTGGACAGACTTTTTAAAATATTATATCTTGAAATCAATTTTTGCCTTTATATAAAATTACTTTTGCAAATGATTGTATAAAGTAATTTTTCTTTACAGTTATTCATTGAATATTTATGTAATGTTCTTTTGACTCATTTACGTATTTTTCGTTTTGATTTGACAAATTTCATGCGACTAATTTCTAAATAATTCTCTTTATCTTATTTTAAATTCACCATTGCTTACACCTTTTGACACGCATTGCTTGTTTTGATTTCAAAATTACATGTGACTAATTTCTAAGTAATTTTCTGTACTTACTTTAAATTAATCATTGCTTACACTTTTTATTGACTTATGACGCAATGCTCCTTTGATTCATCTCATAAATCTCATACGATTGACTCTCAAAGAAATTTCTGCCGTTTTTATTCATTGGCTTTTCTAAATTTTAGAACTTTGCATTTTATTCACTTAATCTTTCTTTTGGAATGATAGTCTTTCTTCTATGGTGCGCTCTTGTCGCGCTAGTCAAGCCCACGCTACCGATCTCGCTCTAGTCTTCTTCTCCAATACGTGGCTACGTCTCCATAACCACGCCCATACCGGAAATTGTATTTGAAGGGCAGCGCGGGAGTTCGATTTCTTTTGGCATCCCAGACACTAATTCGCGGTCGTTAAGGTAAGCCTTGAGATGCGCACTTCATGTTGTTTTCGTTCTTTACCTCTTCGACTCGGAGATTATTTAGAAGTCCGCTTTATATTCATATACGCTCGCAGCATTAATGTAGCGCTGTTTCTTAGCTTTAACTTATTGCGCCTTGTCCTTTACCCTTTGAGCCTATATGGGACATACCGTGCAGAGTTAATTTAAAGCAACTTAATTTAAGCATAGACAGATAAGCGGCTATATGCGCTTTCGAATTGTTTTGTACCCTTACTCGGAGCGCGTCCTGAAGCCCACCCTATATATGCGACATACCGTGCAGCGTTAATTTAAAGCAACTTAATTTAAGTATAGGCAGATAAGCGGCTATATGCGCTTTCGAATTGTTTTGTACCCTTAAACCTTAATTCTCCTCAAACGCGATGTAATACGCTTCATACAAGTATGAATTGGCACTCTATTCCTATGACTCGGAGCGCGTTCTGAAGCCCACCCTATACTATCACGTGCTTGCGGCAGTAACATAGCGCGGTCCTTAAGATTTTTTGTGCCCTTTTCTTTACTCTTCTTTAATTAATTTTTAATTTTGCCCATACGTGATTTAATTCACCCTTAACACATTGACATTTCTTTATATTTTCTGATTTGGGCCCTAACGCTCTTTGGACATTACAAACCTTTTTGGTTTGAGGCTGTATTATTATAATACAGCCTTTTTTGTATATATTCTTGCGTGAGTGCTTATTTACTTTCCTCAGCGAACTATAACCCCCCTTTTTCTTGCGTGTTGTCTTTTGAGCACACCGATTGTATTAATATTTCTCTCTTTTCTCTCCTTCAGCCTTATTATGGCCTCGGGTTAATTCCCTCTTTACTCCAGAGTTATTGCCTGGATCCTTTACTACAGTGGTTGTCTACTTAATTACCACACAGGTAAATTTCGCGACTTCCATATATATGGTTACTGCCTTCTTTTATACAATTGTTATGATATTATGATGATTATGATTTTTGTCATTTTTTAGATTCATTATACGTTTATATTTCTGAAGAGCTTTATTGGATGCTTTTTTTATTGAGAGTGGGACCATGACTTCTATATGAGCTTTGCTACACAGAGGTCAGACATATTTCCTCTTCGATTTTTTCTGTCCATAAAAATTTTATGGACATCTCTTTGATGACTCTCTATTTTCGTTATTGACGAATAGGAGTTTATATATATTTTTTTCTGATTTATATTTTCCTTTCAGAATATCAAGCAGTTATCTGGTTCCTACTCAGCCCAAGCTTTATGCGGCTTTTTACAACGCCTACAGATTAACTCTTTTTCTCCTTCAGAAGGGTTATTACCCTGAGAAGGTGAGACCTTTTATTGCTGTATAACCTTTTGCTTCTTTAGATAGTTGTATGGTCTTTCTTGTTTTTGTCCTATTTTGTTTTCTAAGGATTTCCCTCTTTTTTCTTTACATTAATCTTTTTTTTGATCTTTAAACAAATTTGTGTGTTATTTGAATTTATTAATGTTGGAAGTTCTGTTTGTCCTACAGTGTTTGACTATAACCTCATTAGACTATTAGTTAAATGCATTGTATACATTTTAATTTGCGGCAATTGAGACAAATGGGTGTGCTCATGTGAAAACATCATGTTACTTTAGGGTAACTATGGTCAAAGATGCTACATATGTCTAAGTTTTAGGTGTTCATGTAATATGTTGTATGAGTTTTCTTTAATTAATTGTATTGGTTTGATTGTCTATTTTTCTTTGCCTCTTCGTTTAGAAATTTACTTTTTAAATGTAAGTGTGTTGATTATTAGTGTTTCTTAAATTGTTCAGGTACATTTTTTGGTTATTGTAATGTATATCTATATTTATGTTTGATTGGCTTTCCATGTTATGTGTGTTCTTCTTTTGTCTTCCCTTTTTCCCTATTATCGTCTTTTCTTCATTTTTTCTATTTGTTTATATTGATGTCTGTTTTTATCACTTTCAGCCCTGACGAAGTTCTCTTTGAGAACGAAACGCGTTGGCTGAACTTTTTGCTTAGGAATAAATTTTCAAATTTGATTAATAAAGAACTTTGAAAATTCTACGGTTCATGGTTCTGTGACCTGAAATAAAGTTGATTGGCTGATTGAACATGGGTGTACAATCAGTGCAGGGATAAACAGGTTATGTGCACAAAGGCGCAGGAGTTGGTTTCGCACTTCAGGGGGCTTTATGCCACTGATTCGCCTGAAAATAGTCATCATAAAATGACCACCCGATATTCCTAAGAACCTGGGTACAAACTGCATATTAACATCAATTAATAACCATGTAAAAGAGAACCATTGTTACTATTAATATGTGGAAACAGTCCTCAACAATCCACAACTAGGTTTACTCAGTCTCTTATTGGATTGGGCAGATGCTGAAGTAGAAGAGGCCATCCTGCAACAATAGACAAACAGAGCCCCGGCCCTGACTTTGTACCCATAGACTTCTGCAGGGCTAATCTTTCAGTATGGGTCCCAACCGCTAGAGTCCTTAATGCGATACTGATTTCTGGAAACACCCCTAGATCAGGGTGTACTGTGACAATTGTCCCAATATTTAAGAATGGTGGCATCTCCCGATATAATTATTAGATGGGGCGGACAAGACCTATGGGAGTGTGCTTGCTAACCGCATAAGACTGAGTTGGTTCTAGGAAGAAGATGCTATCAGACAACCAAGCAGGTTTCAGGAGGGGTATTGGAACCATCAGGCCAGGCCACTATGGTCTATCTGCATAAAGTATGTTAGACAAGGGAGAGCCCTCCTCTATCTGGCGTTCATTCATTTAAAGTCAGCTTTTGATTTAGTGGGTAGAACCCTGCTATGATGGGCGCTGCAGCAGGGACTGCATCAGTGCTTGCTAACAGCCCTTCAAACCCTAAATAAGGAAACAACAGCTCAGGTAGGATAAGGGCCCAAGGGGGGAGTACAGAGCGCGTCCCGGTTACCACAGGTGTGTTTTATTATTTCTGAATGATGTAGGGTCATACCTAGACATCCTGAAGATGGACACCGCAAGAATCGGTAATTGGAGGATCTCTTTGTTTTAAATTGCGGGTAAGTCCGTTTTTATATAGCGCAGCTACTCACCCTTACGGGTCTCAAGGCGCTGGGGGCCGTCGTGAAAATTAAGTGGGCTATTGCCCAGAGTCACATGGTGCTGAGCTGAGCTGCCGCCGGAGCTGGTGATCGAACCCTGAACCCTATGCTCCGAAGTCAGCTGCCCTGGCCGCTGCACCACACCTCTCCACTCAATTTAGTGTCGTGTCCTATGCCAAGAATTTCGAAACAATTAACCCCTTCCAGGGTCAGATTATTCATAGAAAAGGAGTTTGTTTTCATTATCCTACATTCAGTTTTGGGTGACGCAGCCCTGTTCTCTCTCACAGAGCTCTCGATGCATAAGCTGATCAAGGGCTTCATTGACTATCGTTTGAGGAAACATTTGATGATTAATGTCTCCAAAACTGAATGTAGGATAATGAAAACAAACTCCTTTTCTATGAATAATCTGACCCTGGAAGGGGTTAATTGTTTCGAAATTCTTGGCATAGGACACGACACTAAATTGAGTCGAAGCCAGCACAAGGAAAGGGCAGCAGTAATACTGAAGCCGACCCCCGCAGCAGTCATTATATGTAAGAAAACGATAGGGGGGTGGGCATTCTTTGAGCACCTGATTGCATGTATACAGGACAAATGCAGTATCAGCAGAGATATATGGAGCAGAAATCTGGGGACATATAGACGTTTCCATAATCCAGAAAGTTTAGAACAGTTTTTTTAAAGATCAATATTGTCTCTGGGGCCGGGCACGCCCCTAGCTGCCCTTTTTTGAAATTGTGCATTTAACACATTTTGGAAATAAACGCCCTTGCTCCAATACTAGACTGGGTTCGTTTACTTAGGAATCGTCATGCTGGGATGTCCTTGAAATCCATCAGAGAGGTAGTTTGCCACCGTGGAATGCCGGGGATGCGTTGGTGGGATCATGTCCGAAATGTCCTAAAATTACTCGAATCTGAGATTATCCACGAGGACCACTCAGTGACTAATGGTGAGACACCCTCAAGGATCAAGGAGGCCTCCTGGCAGCACAACATTCAAAATGCCCATAAGACCAGCAGGAGTGAATCCTTGGTTCAAGGAGTCCTAAAGCATAACATTCAAGCTGGCTTTGAACCCTATCTAGACGAGATCTACCCTGAGCTACGGCGTATAGTTAAGTTACATTTGGAGACTCCCCTTAAAAATGTATGAAGCTAGATGGAGTAACTCCTGGGTAGCAACGATGATCTCTGCGACTGTGCTAATTGGGCAAAAGAAAACATCATCCATGTCATGTGATTCTGCCCAAATGCATTGCCGCCCACAGGAGATGGCTTACTCCCTTATTCAGTGCTTACAGATTATCGAATGAGGGACACCTTAGCCCTGTATTGTAGGACAGACCATAGTGATTTACTGCACAGTTTCCATGTATATTTGGAGTGCCTGGATCATGACTGGGAAACTGAAGAATAAGGGTAAGTATTATTTTATTGTCATGTATTAAATATATTTTTGTGTTTAGTAACTTATTATGGCTGCCATGATAGCTGTGAGTATGTTGACGTTAAGATTGAATCGTAACTTTTATTCTACTTTTTAATGGATAGACGGTTTCTAATCATTTATTATGACTTAGTGTTGGCCTGCACTTATGTAAATTTCTATCTAGTATTGAGATTGTTACACTGTATGATGTATATTGATAAGGCAAATGCTGAGAACAAAAAAATAAATAAACTGCATGTATTTAAACAATGTAATGTCGTTTTTAAAAAATAAAAAAAAGCTCCAGCACAGAGATGTGCAAATGACATCGGCAGGGAAAGTGTTAAAGGGCCCCTCCCTCACTATAGGCCCCAGGTCTGTAATTCAAATAAAGGACGTTTAACAAACTCTATATCCCTCACAATTGGGCTTTAATGTTAGATTATATGTCATAAAGATTTCCCTATAATTGAATATATAGCTCCATGTAAACATTTAAGCATAGCTTCCCTCTAATGTCCATGTTTATGTTGAACTACAGTCATATCCTGTGCACATAATCTCTTTGTAATATGAGTATTCTCTTTATTAAACCCAACATAAGGGATTAGTTAAATCAACAGCATTACAGTGGAACACGTTTTGTGGCATTCATTGAACAGACCTTCCTTTCCGCCTTTCTAATATGATGGATTGATATACTACACCTGTTTAAATACATTCATTATTTGTCCTCATGCTCCATTTCATGAGTGTTCTTTTATGCCAGACACATTTTCTTAATGGCTCATGACTGCTCTATCACTGTAAATTTCCAGGCGGTGGCAGATGCGAAGGTAACAACATGCTCACTTCATGCGATTTTAAGCTGCTTATATTCGCTGCAAAACGACAACAAGGACACAGGTTTGTTGAATGTACTTGATGACATAAAATATATTTCGCACCATTAATCGTTGAAATGTCATATTGATAAACCATATTGATTACGGTGTGATTACTGATAAAAAATATGGCATTAGTCTCCAATCCCATGCCCTATTAGGTGTTGCCCTCCTCAATCACTGCTAGAACCCGAAAGCAAATTCTTCAGCGAGTTCAGAATCCTCCTTACTGTCACCCCTTGCATGCCCCAGTTTGAGTACTCGGTGATTTCAACTTCCACATCAATAAGTACTCATAGATATCTGTAATATCTTTGTGTATGCACTCCCACCTCCAACATTACCCAGCTCCCTCTGACCTCACCCCGTTTATACCATACACTCTCACCCCCACCCTCACCACTACACCACACTCTACGTAGATAATCCATAATGTGCCCCTTCTAATCGCTTAGCTCATACACCAAGTAAACCAGTCTCCTCACTCTCCATCAACCACAATGCCTTTCTATTTAAACTATTCTGCACATGGCCACTCCTAGAGGACTAATTTTTAGGCAGATTGAACTTACCTTCCTCCAGAACATCCGGGTTGGCCAGCAAGTCATGTCCGAAGTCTCCCAGGGATCCCTCATAGCCTTCAGATGGTGTCCGACGGTGTCCAAAACAGTTTGCGCAAGCCTTGCAAGTCCAACCAAGGCACAAAAGGAATACAAAGTGAGACCACCTCTTGCTATGCAGAAGCGCACAGGAAAACAATATGTGATGACTGATAGTTGCATTAATCATTTGTTGAGGAATGTGGGATGATGCATGTATGACTCTTAGTCTCTGCAGATTATATTATTTTGCCAGGAATGGAGCAAGTGCCATTAATTTAAGCCTGAAAATATGTAGTTCTACAAGTTAGAATCACCCCACAAACATACATGGGTGTAAATTAGCAAGCACCGGAGGAAGTAAATGCTACTCCAAGCATGGACTTACTGCCACTGTATTAGAGTAATTAAGGTGGCAAATCAAAGTAGGATATTTTAATTCTGCAAAGAGATGTCCAGCTGCTTCAAACTGACCTCACTGCATACAATGCAGTGTTGCAAGTTGAAGCAGTTTGAATTTAGCCGTTTCAGCCAAGGTAGTGCCTCTCTGGCCAAAGACATCTCAAAAGAGGCTGAAGGTATACTTTTCAGCATGTGAGAGTGGTCTGCAAAGTCAGTTCATAAAAATCATGGAGAAACAAAAGTATAAGGTCTGCACTTCCAACAGCCCAGCTAACTTGTGAGGGTTTTAATCATCCAATAGTCATCACAGCACTAATCTATGCATTTCTAAAAGTGAACTTGGGGCATTATGAACGCTTGGCGGTAAGTTAATATTAGGACTTGTGAATTTGCAAAATGAGTGCTAAATGAGCCTTTCAACAAAATTCATAAATATGTATGAGAAATCCGCCTTTCTTACAAGGTCATCCTGGATTTTTTGCTTTTTACTGGTCCCTATTATTTTGCTGGCTTTAGAACTCTGTAAACTTTATCCCTGCTAACCTATATTAATGTGCAAGTGCTCCCCCATTAAATGGGCTGTATAACAGAACCACACATGCTATTACCATGCATGCCTTTACAACGCGTTATTGCAGTGCATGCGTCTTTACCAATCATGCCTTTACCATGAAAAGTTTTACCACGCATATGCCTTTACCACACATGCCTTTACAGTGAAAATGTAAGTATTTTACAGGCGAGTATAAAACCTAAATGTTCCCAAAAAAGTGACCTCCTGTTTCTAGTTGTGAATTGAAGGTTTGGGGGTGATGCATCAAGTGGGGGCCAAGAGAAAGGGGGGGAGGAGGGTCAAAAAATGTGCATTTCCAATGTTATTTTACATACAGATTTTAGACATGACTGTAGCCCATACTGTGAACGGAATTACACCAAATTTGGCAGAAAGCTAGATTTTGGTACCAAAAGAGTGCTTTTTGTGATTTGGTATAAATCCATTCAGTAGGTTTTGAGATATTAAAGGAAAAACACATTTGTATATCTAGGGATGCAGAGACATTGTGGCTCTTTTGCGGCGCTCTGCAAATTTTCGCACCAACAGCAATGCCTCCCAATTTTTTTTTTCCATGTGCGAGACTTTGCGGATCTGCCATGATGATCAGCATGACTCCTAACGTAACACTGTGGCAGATGCCCGAATTCAGCCTTAAAATTAAAAAAAATATATATGCCCTCACATACGCAGTCAGACACTCATTCAGCCACTCACAGACCAACTCAGACACCCACACACCCACTGATAGATCCACTCAGACACTGTCAAACCCACTCACAGGCCCACTCAGACACTCACACAACCACTGATAGACCCACTCAGACACTTACACACTCACTGACAGATCAACTCAGACACTCATACATCCACTCACAGACCCACTCAGACACTCACAGACTCACTCACAGACCCACTCAAGACACTCACAGACCCACTGACGGACCCATTCAGACACTCACACCCTCTCGCAGACTCACTCAGACACTCATACCCACTCACAGACTCACTCAGGCACTCTCACAACCACTGACAAACTCACTCAGGCTCTCTCACACCCAATGATAAACCCACTCAGACACTCACACACCCACGCACAGACCCACTCAGACACTAATTCATCCACTTCAAGACCCACTCAGACACTCACAACCCACTCACAAACCCACTCAGACACTCACACAGCCACTCACAGGCCCACCAAAACACTAACACACCCACTCACAGACCCATACAACCACTCACACACCCACTCACAGACCTATATAGCCCCTTACACACCCACCCTCAAAGGTTACAGGTTATAGTTAGGAAATACAATTAAAAAAACCTGTAGAAATTCACTAAAAAACCAAAGGTTACAGGGGCTCAGATTTTACATGCACAAAACCATATACATGCAGCAGTTATAGTTACATGAACTAACTATAATTAAGCCCCTGAAATGCACTGCTTATGACCTCACATATTACATCACTCATGACATGGTCAGTGACATCAATGATTGCATCACTGATGACATCACTGATAACATCATCCACAGAACCACTCGAATACCCACTCACACAACCACATACCAACTCACACACCAAATGATACACCCATAGAACCACTCAGATGCACACAATTACTCACTCACTCACTCAACCACTCACACACCCATACAAGCACTCACACACCCACTCACACATGTGCACAACCACTCAAACACCCACTCACAGATCCATACACCCACCCATGCAGCCATTCACTCACTCACACAAAGACTCACACACCCACTCACATACACATCGACTCACACAGCCACTTACACACCCATACAACTAGTCACACACCAACTCACAGACCCATACAAGCACATACACACCCACTCACACACTCACATAACCACTCACACACCCATAACCACTGACACACCTACTCACACACTCAGAAGCCACTTACACACCCACTCACACACCTACAGTTATTCAAACTTTTACTTACACACTGATACACCTACTTACATACATAATGACACACTAATGTACAACTCACACACCCATTCACACAGCCATAACAAACACTCACACATCCACTCACACACCCATACAACCACTCACACAGACACTCACAAACCCAAAAAAACAGTAACACACCCACTCAGAGACCTTGACAGACTGTCACACACCCACCAACAAAGCTATAGAGCCACTCACAAAACCACTTACGCATCCATGCAGCCACTCACATAGCCAGTGACAGACCCATATAGGCACTCACACACTCATACAAACTATGAAACATGCTACAAATACTAGCACTTATTAGTAGAATAGAACAAATAGTATTTTAACATATGCAGTACCTTATTATGTATCTTTACGTCTCATAAACATTTATCAAGCACTTACATTTATTGGATGATGTCATCAGTGATGTCATTTGAGATGCCATCAGTGATGTCACTCACCATGTCATGAGTGATGTAATATGTGAAGTCATAAGCAGTGCTTATTATAGTTATAGTTAGCTGAGGTAAATACTATAACTGCTGAATTTCTATGGTTTTGTGCATGTAAAATCTGAGCCTAACTATAACATCCCTGTAACATTTTTTTCTTCACTGAATATATATTTATAATACACTTTTCTGGGAAATACTTACATTTTTGTTGTAAAGCAATGCATGGTAAAGGCATATTTGTTGTAAAAGTTAGCATGGTAAAGGCATGCGTGGTAAAAACGCATGCGTTGTGAAGCCTGTGTGATAAATGCATGCGTGGTACCAAATGCATTGTAAAGGCTGTTTCCCCATTAAATGTGGTTGAATTGACATACTCCTAATGGGAATATTCACCTAACCTATATTTGCCTTGCATATGGTACAAGGTGTACCCAGGCCTGAAAGTTAAATGCCACATGCAGACAGCAGCACCTATTGTGACATCCACTACAGTGGCAGTACAAACATGGCTTCAGGCCTACCCTGTGTAGTCTGACTCTAGCAGTGTAAAACCTGCACTACATCCTGTCAAAATAAACCATTTTGACAGGTAAACACCTTACTTTAAATATTACTAAGTCACCCCTATGTAGGCCTTGTAGTCCACAAGACAGGGTGCATGGGATTTAAAAGTAGGATATGTAGGAATGTATGGTTAACATGCCCTTACAGTAACTAGCACCCAAAAACTATTTTCACTGTGGCAGGCCTAGTTGTCCTATGTAGAAAACTAGAGTACAGATTAAAATACTAATAATGTATCTCAGGAATGGGACCAGCTAGAAAAATATTAAACAATTATTTTTAATAGTTATTAAATTCCAATTTAATGATGAAGTTGGATTCTAATAAGCATTAAGGAAAATACAATTTTATAATGTTACATTTCCCCTCCCTGAGGTCCCTGGAGGCTAATTTTCATTGGCAATCTAGCTTCTCCTAGCCACAAATCAAATTAACTGTGAATAGGTGTGAACTCCCTCCCAGGAGCAAATAAGGGCTGAACTGAATGAGCAAAGATGACTCCTCTGAATCCCATAGAATATGCAGGGTTGGGGCTATGGGCATCCTTTGTGACACTGCAGCTTGACCGGTTTGTTGCATTCACATGTGATACGTGGGCCACTCTTGAAAGGGGGGATACCAGGAAGCCAAGACCATTCTTGCAGATCGACTGTCTGATTGATGAAGGACTCTACTTTTGTCCTACCAGATATTGTAGCTGCTTCAAACGGGTTCTAGAGTTAGCTGTGGGAGGGCACTAGGATTACCATAGTACACTCCCCACACACAGCCTTCAGAGCCCAAGTTCTGTGTGGGTGAAGACTTTCGCCATCTTGGAAATGTCCAAAGTAGGCAGGATTTGCCCCGGAAACTTTTACCCCAATGATTAGGGCATGCCCAGTAGTCATTCTCATCAACTTGCTAGTGCCAGGCATACATGTGGCACCCACAGGCACTCACTTGAGAACACTCCCTGGAACTGTGGATGATCAGAAGAAGACTAAACCTGCTGTCTTTGACCTAAGAGGAGTCCTGAAGAACTGGACCTACTTCTTCTTATATCCAGTACAAAGGAGTGGACGTCACGGGTCACAAGGATAACTTTCTTTCAAGCTACAGGGTCTACCACGACCTTTGACTATCATTGACTCTGGTTCCCATTATTAGATATTTGTCATTTTCTTGTCATTTTCTTGAATATATTTTGCTCTATTTTCCTAATTTGGTTTGGGGTTTTTATTATTTTGCATTGTGACTTTATTACAGTTGTTTCTTACTGCAAACATTCTTTATTTATTGCCCCAAGTTAGACCAGTCTCCTATTTGCCTTAGATACAAGGGGGTTGAGCTCAGGTTAATTTTGTGGTTGTTAGGGTTCATCCTGACAAAGGCTGTGATTATTCCTTGAGGTGGGTAGTCACTCCCTCCAAATAATAATCCAGTTTCTTACGATATGCATATTGGCATTTAAGATTTTTCAGGGTGCGCATATTGGAAGCATTTTGGAAACTTGCAAAGCATGCATTGTTAGTTGGACCTTATTGAAGCTAGTGAACATTGAAACTGAGGCTTTATGGACGCTGGTGCAAGTATTCTGTAGCACTATGAATGTCAGAATATTGTGATTCCATTTCTGAGAAGCTTACCTTGCACTTTGACATTTTTATCCATTTCTTTGCATCAAATGATTATTTTTTGTTGTAAAATATGTCTAAAAGTAATGCACGCAAAAGAAGTGAGAAGAGAAAAGTATATCACAGTAGCAGTGTATCGGTATAAAGGATAACAGACTGCGAGGGGGGGTGTCTCCCTATTAATACAAAATAAATGCATCAAGGCAATCACAAAGACTCCATGAGTAAAGAAGTCGATGAGTCACAGCACATTGAAAAACTACAGATCCAGCAGTACAGCTTCACTGAAAAGTGAAACTAGAAACCGTTTTTTCCTCCATATTTAGTTTGCACTTATGTTGTCTCAGCTACATTTCCCAGTGACAGACACTTTCAGTTTCTGCATAGTTTTATCTTGGTTGTAGAGAACTTATTAGTATTGTCTGCGACAATTGCACGGTCAGTAACTGCAAAGTAACAAACATAACTAATGGAATGGGAAACAGGACTCAGGCGGTTTTCGAAGCCCTGACCTCAGCGCCTGGATACCCTCACGGGTGACAAGTAGTGCTCTATAAATCTACTGATTGATTGATTAAGACTTCAAAAAGGAGTCAAGATAGACAGGTAAACAAATCAGAATACCAACATCTAGTAAATACACCCAGAGGTAATCTCCCGTCACCATTCATCCCCCATGATGAAGCAAATTCAGTTGGCTCCTCAATACCAGAGGACAAATGAGTCATAGCTCAGCATACACCGTAGATACTGCCAGTTGGTTCCACCTGTGTCTGATCAGGTTCTGACCCAACAAGTGAAATAACAGGCAGGTCTAGCTGACCGACTGCCCGGCAACAGAAGGGAACACATGTACAAGAAACAGGGAGAGTAACATAGTGAGCATGCTTGGAGGGTACAGTGTTCGAAGACTAGGCACATCTGTTCATGGAGGGTAATCATCTCAGCCATGGGAAAGAGCTGGTCCGTGCCTTGAACACTCATTCAGAGTCCTTTCGACAGCTCCTTAGTCATGGTCTGAAAAAACCTACCCCAAATCTCCCCAAACTTCTCTGTGGGGTCATTCAAGTTGCGGATGTTCACCCTCCACCTCCTCCCTATGCCAAGATATAATCTTTTGTTACTGTCCATGTTATGACTCTCTCCTCTCCATTCTCCACCCCTTCCCTTCTTCGCAGTCTTCTATTTACCCTATTTTCTCCTCTTGACTTTTCCTTTTTTTTCTAGGTACATCCGCTGTAGGAGCCTCTGCATGTGTGAATCTATCCGTTCAGGTGAGTGTATATTCCTAGTCTCCTCACAAGATGATCATCTCGTAAGACGCTACTTGAAACATGTCAACAGTCCAAGTCTCATACGTCAGTAGCGTTGTAGTCCTCCTCTGATGCAGAATACCTATCTTGGTTGGTGTTAATGTAGTCGAGATCATCTTGCAACATGGAAAGGCAGATTCCAGAAGTTCGAAATGTCATGCAGCAACAACGTTTTATTTATCAGGGATGCAATAGCATATGTCCCCATTTTTATATCGTTCCATATTTTCATCCAGTAATGTGTCAGTAATAGGCAATCCCATATGACATGAACTATGTTGCATCCATTCGCCCTGCATCTCCAGCACCTAGAATCAGGACATAAATCCGCTCTCAGCAATTTGGCCAGTGGCCAATGCCATTAATGAAGAATCTTGTAATTGCTACATTTCAAACGAGCCTACCTTAAGTCTCCGTAATGGGCCTCAAGAAGATTGTCAATTAGTTTTGGATAGGGAACTGAATGCTTCCCACATCCGAGTGCAGTGGAGGGCGGGAGAGTGCTGGAGTTAAGCAGGCACAGAGCTTTGTAGCCATTTAAGACAATGAGATAACAATGAGATAACTGCAGATATTTCCAGTATTGGGCCTATGATATTCCAAGTATTGGACCACGGAGGACCTCAGTCCTGACTTAGATCATCAAATGACTTAGTGGAACCCTGTGACAACAAATCATTTAACACACCCCTAAAAAATTACCACGGGCACTGCAGTTTCCTTCCCTCTACTGAATCCACCTTGTTCTACCAGATGCGTGCATCTAAATGCAATCTACCCACTATGTCAAGCTTTCTGCGTGCCCTATGCCCAAAGTAAGCTAAAGAATACAGCATTGGGTCACCCCTAGCATGTACTTGTGAACACCCCATATAAAAGAGGTCGACCCCCACCAATTTAAGAATGTCTCCTTCCATGTGTAACTATGCTGTATGGGTAAGAAGCTAGTATATTACTGGGGCTAATTGATGCGCTAACCAGCAAGACCCAAGGGGCATAGTTATGAAAATATCATGCAGCACAGCAAGTCACCTTGCTGTGCTGCATGATAGGGAAAGGGACAAGGGTAGGAATGTGTCATATTTAACATAATATAGTGCATTCCAATCTTTTACCTGCACTGGTGCACAATGTGCTGCCTACCATCAACGCAGGTACCCTTGCACCACGGTGCAAGGGTGTCTGCGTTGTAAGCAGGATTATTTTTTTTTGCAGGAAGGGACACTTTCCTGCACAAAAACAATCCTCTGAGGCATTTTCCTCGTTACGCCTCACTTTGGGAGGTATAGCATTTTGACGCATTCCCAGGTCTACCAGTAATAGTAAATCTGAGAATGGGTCGAAATCCATGGGTGGATGCATGGGAACACCCACACTCCACCCATGGAATGCCTCCCTGTGGCAAAGTGACGCAACACAACAATTTGCGCTGCATTATTCTAGATTTATCAAGTCATGCAAGTCCATGCAAGGTGGCCTTGTGTGGCTTGATAAATCTAACTTAAAAGTTTCAGCACTAGTCAGCCCCATTGCACGGTGCAAGGATGACACAACTCTTTAATAAATATGCCCCCAAGTGTGGAAGATGAAGACCTCCGGCAGAAGTGGCTGAGTGCAATTTCAGAGACTTTCGACTGGGCTTGACCTCAACCCATATAAAGGTATTGATCACATTTACATTTTATCACAGTAGGTCCGAAAGGACTTTCATCAGAAGCAATCCAAAAACATAATTGAACCTAAGGGTAAAATTTATCTTAATGATTTGGTTCCGGCTCCACATAGATAACTGCAACTTGGACCATTTTGAAAAGCCAGCAATTTAAGAGAAGCTGTACTTCATACTTGGTAGGAATTCTAAAACCTGAAAACACTGCAGGCTGAAACTCATGTGACAGCATACGCCTTACAGATCTATTGAAGGCGAATGGCTTTGATTACCGTATTGTAAATGGTTGTGTTTGATGAACAGCTTATTCATCAACTGATGCCCTATCCAGCTGTTTCTATACAGAACACTCTAAGTTGGGAGTTTAAATAATTGTTCTCTGATCAATAGTAGGATTTCAATGACATCTGTAATGAAGTAGAGGCTATCAGCATAACTCCTGTTCAGCATCTTAATATTTAGATATATCTATAGCCTGGAGGCTACAAACTATGCAGCTGAATGTATGCACTGGGCGTAAATGAAAATATACAACTTACAGCCATCATCAAACCTAAATTTGACCTTGAGAGACTCCACATTTCTATTATCCACTTGGGGGTAAATTCATGGGGGTAAAGGAGTATGTGAAGTAGTCTTCCTATATAAATACTTCACATACTCATAAATACCTTTGTGAATTAGCTCCATAGCATTGAATTAAACCTAAATAAATGCTTTGGTTGTGGTGGCTTTCTTTTTTAATGTATTTTTTTCATATTTGTTGTCATGTGGTTTGTGGCCTTATGGTCTGCATTGCTAAGTTGGCCTAGGCCTGGCTGCCATGATGCCTTTTTGCGCACGTTACTTTGTGACTTTGTTTTTCCAGCCTCTGCTTGTGCCCGGCTATATTAGAACTGTCTGCCTTTCTGCCTTTCACCTTTTCTCCTGTTCCCTGTGGGTTTCGTCTGCACAACATGTACAAGGTCGAAAAACAACGTCCCTTGTTCTTGCTGATCTGGCCAGTCCCTCGCACTTAGACATAACACTACGTACACCTGCACTGGAGAAATTTGTGTGCTTTTTAATATTGTGATTTCACTGTTAGAGACACTTGGAGAAAAACCTTTCCAGGGAGAAGAGCTGTGCTTGTCTGATGATGTAAACCTTGCATCTAGATATTGAGGTATGGGGGTTCGCCTGACAACACCCAGAGGTCTTCTATTTTTATAATAAACTAGCTAATAGCACGGGGAGGGTGGTATGGTCATTTAGCCCTATATCCACTGCTTTATGAAATGCTTTCCCCGTTTGTATTCTATGGAATTGTAACTATGCTTATTATTTTATCCTTATGCATTATGCTGATAGTATTGGTACGTGTACTGTATTTTAGAGCACGATAGTTGAAATAAATATTTTAAACTATACTGTGTCTCTAATTACGCACGTTGTGGACAGGTATGAGTGAGTTATGAAAGGGTGTTCTTGCTCCCGCGAGTCCTGAGAGAGAGAGACCGTGCTCTGGGTTGTCTAATCATTGGTAGCATCGCTGCTGATGAGACGCTGAAGCTAGTCGGATTGGGATTGTGGGTACTAAGGTGCATGGTTGGTTCACCACTATACTCCGAGGTCCTATTATCCTGTGCATAGCTCTGTGTATGTGCAGAATCCATACAACATGGTGCCACCAACGTAGTGGGCTGCTTATCTGCGAGACGCTGGAGTAGTACTTGTGCTTGTCCACAACACCCTTCGCATACGCTTCCGGAAACGTGTGTGAGGGTGATACCTTCTATATTGACGTTTTTATAGGTTTTTTCAAGCTTCAAGTTATTAAAAGGTGTTTAAATAAAACCCTATATTGTGCTGCCTCATATTAGGTTGTCGATCATTTCTGGTCTTAATGGCGGATATAAATATCCCGGCACATAGCCGCGCTGCGCTCTGGGCTCATTTACTAGCTTACGGAGTGCCCGACACGGGTGTCTCACTTATCTTTGTGGTGCAAGCTGAACCGGCTCAGCACTTTGAGGTGTTTTACTCTTGGGTCACTTTTCCGGCGGTGGATGGAGCGGACGATTTGTTCCATGAGTACACTCTCACCGCTCTACCCAATGCTTATCGGCCTTATCAGGCTCTTGAAGTACCACTTACGGCATGGCAACACCGTATTTGGTTTAATGGCGCCCTCCCACATCCGGTCACACCGGTTCGTTTAGGCCCCCTATCTATAGACGGGGCCACTTGGCCAGTTTTGGCCGGGTATACCCCACATCCGCGTTATATGACGCTTGCGGTTGCTGAACTGCGTGAATTGCTTACGTCTTTGATACGTGTGCACAGAGCTTTGGTACAGTATGTTACAGGCAACGTCCAGGGAGCCCCTCCTGGAGTTGCGGCGCATCCAGCTGGACCAGGCGGTGTTACCATAAGTCCCATCATGGTTAATTCGGTGATGGGCAAGCGCCCACAAAATAAGGATGATTTGCCTTATTGGCTTGCAGAAAAATTTGACCAGCTGGAGGCAGTTTTTCCCGATACTTCTCCTGTGGAAAAACACAGGATTTTAACGATTAGTTTGCCGAAAGACTTAATTCCCGAGTTGGCAGAATGCAACAACTGGGGTAAGGTATTCTCAGCAGTGTATGCGAAGTGTTTCGGCACTCCTTCCATGACAGTTCTCCCCTCTGTAATTAAACGCGTGCAGGATCAGCATGGCCCTGAGGCGGCTGTGGAATTGGGGATGAGACTGGTGGGAGTGTTCGATGTAGTAGCTGATTTGATCTTTGCGAACGTCAAGGGCGATGCAGTTAACTTTCAAGTAGCTAATGCTTTGGCTTTAGTCCCAGAACCGAACAGGCCACGCGAATTACCGAAAATTATTGCACAAGCTTATAAAACCATTGGCCGCAATAGTCTGGGAGTTAAGCCTTTTGCTAAAACGCAAACTCAATCACAGCCACAACAAAAAACTCAGTCTGAGAAAGATGAGAGACCATTCTTTACTAAAAAGAACTGGAGGTTGAAGAAACAGGGTAAGCAACAGAAAAGACCAGGGTCGCATCCCCGGTTTCCGTATCTTCTGAACGCACCTATGATTTGCGCGACAGAGCGAGAATTAGATCTCCAGAGAGATTTCGAGTCCCTGATCCGCGTTCTCCTCGTTCTTCACAGGCACCATCGACCTCCCAGACTGGTGGAGGAGAATGCCAGGATAGAGGCAGGGGTCGTGAGGCTCCACAGGGACGAGACCAACCTCGACCACAAGTCCGAGGGAAACCCGAAGAATTTCCACGTTCTCGTCCACAGTTTCAGAAGAAGAAAGTTGCAGCTGTAACAGCGAGGTATGCCACAGACGGTGAGAACGAGACTCCTGAATTGGCCGTGGGCAGTGACGCTCCTAGACAGTGCTGCGGAAGTTACCATAGTGCGGGAGGCGCTACGTCCTCATGTGGAGGCGACAGCAACTGATACATTCATTTCTGTCGAGATAGCAGACACCAGAGTGGCACCCCCTGACAGACTATTTAATATTGTCCTTCAAATTGAAGGTGACATACAGCGTGTTATTAAAGGGATTTTTTGGGAGAATCTGACCTCTTCTTACGACATTTTGTTGGCAGAGGCGGATTGGCCGCCCCCATTCATACTTGCTGCGCGTAGAGGGGAGGAGGTAATCCTTCCGAGCTTTTCTCGTCATGTCCCCAAGGACAAAGCGGAGGCTCTCGCAGCTGAGTGGGCTGGGGCCCTGGCTCCGGCGTTATACCGCAACCACGTGGGCTGGGATGAAGACTCTCCCCCATGATATTCCTTTGCGGTCGCTGCCACAGCCACAACCCCAATATCCCATCAAGCGGGAAGCTAAAGGTCCCGTTTCCGACATTCTGACACAGTTAGAATAACAAGGAGTAATTGAAACATGCGTATCACCCATGAATAATCCCCTTTTCGCGGTTTCTAAACCCGATGGATCGTACCGCCTAGTTTTGGATTACCGACATTTGAACTCTCATTGTCGGACCTTTGCGGTGCAAAATACACACAGTTCTGCGCTTGGAGACAGTCTTGTTCGTAAAAAATATAAAACGACACTTGACCTATCCAATGGATTTTACACGCACAACTTGTCTCCGGAGTGCAGCCAATGGAGCGCTTTCACTTCCGGTGGTAAACAATTCAAATTCCGGCGTTTACCCATGGGCTACAAACACAGCCCGGGTGTCTTCGCCGCTCGTGTTGTCTCTCTGTTGGACAGCATAGACCCAGATGCGTGTTCGTACGTTGACGATATCTATCTGACAGACGACGAATTATGGCCGCATCTTTCCCGAGTGGACCGCATTATTCTTGAATTTGCGGTCTTAGGATACAAATTTAATTTTGCCAAATCTCACATTGCTGAATTTACCGTTTTGTTTTTGGGCTATGAGCTCAACAATGAAGGTAAGGGCTTAGCTCCCCATTTCTTGGAGAAATGCGCACTTTTGTGCCCTCCAACCACTCTGAAGAAGCTTCAGTCTTTACTGGGTTTTCTGAACTTCGGGCATACTTACATTCCCGAATATGCCCAGCGTATCAAGCCTCTTTATGCCTTGATACAACCTAACTTTTCGAAGTCATGCTGGCTTCCCGAGCATTCCTCTATACTGCAATCTTTGCAGTCAGATCTACTTGAATCTAAATTCTTGTTGACTCGTGATAACCACACAAACCTGGTGATTAGAATCGTTCCAGGGGCAGTGGGTTTCACGTACTTAACCTTTAACGAAGGTGACACAGTACCGATTGCATACAAGTCACATCTTTACACTTCAGCAGAAATGCGCTTTTCCTCTGTGGAGAAAGTTTTGACTGCAGTGCAAATGGCAATTCTAAAGGAACGCGCACTGGCACAGGGAAAACGCATTTTGGTGGTAACACCATATCCTGCCCTTGAGGCAGTGATGAAAGCAAGTGTCCCGAACTCTAAGGCTTTGCACCCCCGTTGGATACAATGGGCTACATCTCTGACGTCCCCGAATGTCACTTTTATCTTTGATTCCTCTCTTCAGACACAGGAGTTCTTACAGTATGAATTCGTTCATCCTCCTCCTCTGTCTTCGCTACCGCTTGAGGAGTACGAATGTATTATCTATACCGATGGTTCGGCACAACCGGCCACGGGTTCCAAGCATGCTTATTCAGCAGCATGTGCTATTGTTGCAGGTACCATAGTGAACGGTGAGTTCAAATCGACGGTAGTGCACACACAGGCACTAGGAGACAGTACTGCACAATTGGCCGAGCTGCACGCTTTGGTGCTCGCACTTGAGTTTGCTAATCCCGACATGACGACCCTCATTGTATGCGACTCTTACTACTGTGTCCAATCTTTCAATGACAATCTGTTCTTTTGGTCGCAAAACGACTATAGAGATGCAAAAGGCAGCACAATTAAGCATAAAATGCTTTGGGTTCGAGTGGCAGATCTTAAACAACGTTTGCCTCTCACACAGGTGATTCACACTCTTGGCCACCAGCGTGTGGGCACACACACTGTCAGTAACGGTTTGGCAGATGAAGCTGCCAAATCAGCAGTAGCCACGTGCACAGTAGCCGCAGTTACAAGATCCATGACTAAAATAGATAATGATATTTCGGCTGCTATTGCTGCAACAAAGGAAGGTGCTAATTACCCATGGGGTTTCCCTTCCAAATACTCTTATCAAGTAGGTCCCGATCAGGCTCCTTACGTAAGAATTCCAGACTTTGGTGATCGGCTGATTCCCAACGCGGACTGCAAACCTTCCTTGATATCGGCCGCACACGAAGGCTTGGCTTCGGCCCATGCTGGCGTCTCTGCGACTGTTTCCATATTGCAGCAGCGTTACTGGAGGCGTGGTTTATATAAACAGACCCGTACTTATGTGCTTTCTTGTGACGTTTGTCAGCAAATTAAGCCTTCAACGGTTACACGACCACCACAAACCCCGCTCTGCATTTCTAACAGACCTTTTGGGTGTGTTTACCTGGATCACTGCGGTCCATTTTCTTCTGACACTGCATATAAGTACATCTTGGTTGCAGTGGATTCGTGCACACGTTTCATGTGGGTTTGGCCACAACGGAGTGCTGACGCTCGAAATGTCATAAGGGATTTGCGTGTCTTTGTGGGAATTTTTGCCTGTGGCACCTTCCATTCTGACCAAGGTCCAGCGTTCGCCTCTAAGGCGTACAAGGACGCAATGGGGTCACTGGGGGTGCGGGTGAAATTTTCGTCTCCATATCGGCCTGAGGGCAATTCGATTGTTGAACGAATGAACCGTGACTTAAAGCAATCCTTGACAGCTAGAGTCTTAGGTACTGGCAGGAACTGGCTGGCCCACTTGTATACCATACAACGTGCATTTAATAATCTCCCTAGAAGACCTCTGGGTGGGCGGACCCCATACGAAATGCTCTTTGGCATACAAATGTTTGTGCCCGACCTTGATGGTCTAGACATGGCGGCGCAATCCGCAAACTTTGATGTAGATAGCCATTCTACTATGTTGCAGGACTTAGAAGAAGCATGTGACAAACTTGCAAACAAACATTTACCTTCAGCCACAGACGCTGCGCTGCAGATTCCGGTTGCCGGCTGGCTTCCGAAGGTTGGAGATTTGGTCCGAGAGAAGGTGGAGAACAAAAAAGAATTTGGCCCCTCTTATCGTGCACCGGTTCCAGTCCTTGGCTTGAAGGGTACTCGTACAGTCATCTTACCACCGCTTCCTTGTCGCAAGGATAACAGATACATCTCAGTGCACAATGTCTAGCTACAACATCTGGCCGATCCTGAATAGCGCAACACCAGCGGTCTCTTGTCCAGCCATTTCCAGGACGAATGTTTGTGGCCCTCCAGCCCACACGGTCACTGATGTTGCCATCGAGATGGTAGATTTGCCTGATCGCCTGCTCGACTACCCGGATTCCCGCTGCAACTAGGAGACCGAGTATACATACCCCGCCACTGAGTCGGTGGCTCACCTACCAACAACGCCACTGAGCCCCACCAGTTATTCCTTTGATTCGGATTCCACCTCATCACTTATCCCGTCCAGATTCAGTATTTTTGTATCCTGGTTCAGAGACAATTTTTTGATTCCACCCTGGACATACATCTGCTTGGTACTATTCCTGATTTTTCTGTTCATGTCCATTGGCTTTGTCACAGTTTTTTTTCTACTCATTAATGGTCACTATTTACCAGAACGCTCTGCAGTGAACTGTGTCGCTGGGACTTTGGCTCCACATTCTTCTTCTCACATCATGAAGCGTGACCACACATTTGTGAACATTTCGGCTTTCCCAGTTGCTGATGGCATCGTATGGATGCGGTAAATTTCCAAATTCATGGACCTACCGAGATTATTAATGTACCAAATGTCCTCCGTGTTTCTGGGTGATGTCTTTAAAAGTAATATTTATTCTGACGATTTGGATGTGCATGCAGTCGAATCGTTATTTACTGATTTGAAATATTATGCTGCCTTTAATGCTGAAGATCTGTATTTAAATTCTGCAAGTTATGCTGACTTATATTGTTACCAGCATTGGGGCAACCCCTTTCTCCATAAACCAAGTACCCTTCGGGGTCCTTTCAATTACACCCAATGGGAACATTGTCCGACCCCATTGCCAGGTAGCTCCCAAACTCTTGGAAATAAGTTTACTTATTTTGCGGATTTTGATAGATCGAACCCTGGGTCCTATTATTTTAAATTAAACACTTCAACCACACAGAAAATCATGTTGACCCACATCAAATTGATATATTCGGGTTCCTTTTTGAACACCTTAGCTGTGGGTGGTTATGAGCACTGGCAGGACACCATTGACTTGAAATCTATTTGGATCCAAATCATGGCAGGTACAAGGCACGGAAGCCTTGCACCGTGCGTGCCTATTCCCGGCCCAAATTTTATTTTTAAATCATACTATCTATCAAACGACCTGTTGGGGTTTGGCTACTTCCAAACAATTAAATGCACCATCCATTCCCGTATTGTCTTCCATTCCCAGCGAGAGCTTGCATTTCAATATTTCCCTTGACACTTTGCAAGCTTTGTTTCAAAACAATTCGTTTAATGTCTCTACGTTTGTTCAGTCGCCCTGGTTGGCTTGGCCCATAGCATCTAATGCCTGCCAACTGCGTTTTCATGACACGGCTCCTGGTTACAAACAGGATCGTCCGGATCCAAAGTTTTCTGACTCTCGTACTGTTACAACATATTCTGTTGGTAAATTGTGTAAACAGTGGTTGCAGCACTCTTCATTGGATTCTGTGAAACAACATTTATCCCTCCTATCAGGCAACATTGATCTGTCCGATTTTGTTCTGGGGCCTCGTGGCCCTCGACCTAAGAGATTCATTTATGAAACTTACAATGAACTCTGGAAGCTTTCGCAAATTGAAGCTGCTTCCCGTCTTCGGGAAATCGATCAAGCAAATTTAGAAAAGGTGCTTGCTGTTGTTGACAATAGTATTAATACCCTGTCTTCCCGCATTTACACATTAGAGAATATTGTTTCCTCTGTTGTTGATATTGTACAAGATGATGTTTCTGTGTTATAACATGGTCAAAATCAATTGCGTTCAGTGATGCAGTTTGCATGGACTTTGCAAACACTTAAAATGGGTAAAGTTCCTTGGCATTTTCTGAACACCTCTGCCTTATTCTTGCCGTTTAATTTAACTGAGAAACAGCAATTCGTGTCCATGAAAGATGCAACATACACTCTCTTACATATCAAAAAAATAGAGCCCTTACCATTCTCTGTGGCGGAATTGGATTCTGCAGTGTGGCTAGTTCACGGGGTTATCGCCTTGCCTTTTTCTTTATTTGAATTCAGTTCATGCATGAAACATTATCCTGTGGGCCGTTTACAGCCCTTGGGCAGTGCCTTCCTGCATGAACTTTGGTCCCTGCCTTTCGTGTATAAATGCCTTAGGGACGGAAAGGAAGTTTTTCTCACAGGAGAGTCATGCGATTCTACTGTGGGTCATTCCCTTATTTGCAAAAACATTAAATTGCACGGAGCTTGTAATGTTTCGGCTCCGAATCTTGCTTGTGTTTTAAAGGGCATTCCTGCTCCTGCTTTATCTCCTACTTTCACTGTGCTTGCAAATGGTAGCTATCTCCTTCTGAATAATCAGGACTGCTGTGGAATGCTGGCTGGCATCCCCTATATTGTAACTGTTTCCCGCCGGGTTGTGTGCTGTAAAAACGTGCTTTTTCCTCCCCCGCACGACATCATAGATAGTTCCATTTGGCCTTCCATTCCGACTTTGAAGGCAGATTTCAATAAATTGAGCAGAATAAAGGCGCTATTATTGAACCAGGAGGTTATGCTCACATCCGCACGGGAGACGTTCATCCTCCAGGTGGCTAGTACCCACAGTGAAATACAGGCCCTTTTGAACACAAACCTCCCACAACATTTTGGTGAGCTAATTCACCGTTTTTTCAATGCATCACGCACCGAAGGTCTTGTGCACTTTTTAAAAGTTGTGGGCTCTGGCCTTGTTACCTCCTTTCAAACTATCCTTGGTGTAATACCGGCTTTTATTCATTCCATTTTTTCCAGCGTCTTTGGCGGCTTTCCGTTGATCCTCGCCTTAGCGGCTGGTATATTGCTTTTGGTCTGTTTGCTACGCAATGGCTCCACTTCCTGGGGGCCTCATCAACCAAGGTCGACTCGGATGCTCCGTGAACGCATCCTCGCCGGCTTCGGCATCCTGCCGTTGGCGACACTGAGTGTGTCCTATAGACTTTCTTTTTGCTTTGCGTATTTCACTTGCGTGCAACCTGTGATGTCTTGCATCCGATGTCCTTTCTCATGGCCCTTGGGTTGTTGCCTCTCCAATACGTCTCTGTCTGACCCAGATTTTGTCCAGTTAGTGGGTCCCTTAGAGGCCCATGAACGGGGCTGTTCCTGTGATGGCTTCATGGTGCGTGCGGCTGCACTTGGAATTTTGGCTCAATGGGCTGTCTGGGCGGCTGCTCAGACTCTCCTACGACACAGTTATATTGAGTATCACGCAAGTTGTCCTGCAATGCTGATCACTGCTCCCTCTTGCGAGGAACATGAATGCAGTTTTGATTTGTTGAACTGGATGGCGTCTCTTTTTTCTGACGGTTCCAACGATGTCCTCTTGGAAGGTGTGGCGTTTTTCTGCACTTACACTCTATTGGATTAGGGGGCCTCCGCTTTCAGCGTCCTGCCTCGCTGGAATTTTTTTTTATTCTGCAATTTTTTTCTCTCCCATTCATTGGGACTATTCCAACACAGACGTTTCCGTTCTGCTCCGTCTATTTGAACTCTGTCTTCGTCCTATGTCTTCGCCAATGGACTGACCAGGGGAGGGTGTCATGTGGTTTGTGGCCTTATGGTCTGCATTGCTAAGTTGGCCTAGGCCTGGCTGCCATGATGCCTTTTTGCGCACGTTACTTTGTGACTTTGTTTTTCCAGCCTCTGCTTGTGCCCGGCTATATTAGAACTGTCTGCCTTTCTGCCTTTCACTTTTTCTCCTGTTCCCTGTGGGTTTCGTCTGCACAACATGTACAAGGTCGAAAAACAACGTCCCTTGTTCTTGCTGATCTGGCCAGTCCCTCGCACTTAGACATAACACTACGTACAGCTGCACTGGAGAAATTTGTGTGCTTTTTAATATTGTGTTTTCACTGTTAGAGACACTTGGAGAAAAACCTTTCCAGTGAGAAGAGCTGTGCTTGTCTGATGATGTAAACCTTGCATCTAGATATTGAGGTATGGGGGTTCGCCTGACAACGCCCAGAGGTCTTCTATTTTTATAATAAGCTAGCTAATAGCACGGGGAGGGTGGTATGGTCATTTAGCCCTATATCCACTGCTTTATGAAATGCTTTCCCTGTTTGTATTCTATGGAATTGTAACTATGCTTATTATTTTATCCTTATGCATTATGCTGATAGTACTGGCACGTGTACTGTATCTTAGAGCACGATAGTTGAAATAAATATTTTAAACTATACTGTGTCTCTTATTACGCACGTTGTGGACAGGTATGAGTGAGTTATGAAAGGGTGTTCTTGCTCCCGCGAGTCCTGAGAGAGAGAGACCGTGTTCTGGGTTGTCTAATCATTGGTAGCATCGCTGCTGATGAGATGCTAAAGCTAGTCGGATTGGGATTGTGGGTACTAAGGTGCATGGTTGGTTCACCACTATACTCCGAGGTCCTATTATCCTGTGCATAGCTCTGTGTATGTGCAGAATCCCTACAACATTGTTTATATTCCACATTATGGAGCCAATTCATAAGCAATTTATTAGCATTGCTTCCTTCTGCTAGCCCTTAGACCCTCTGTGCTGGGCTCCAAATATTTGCCCTCAGGCTTGAACTGACTAACTAATGTTCTAGCCCATGGATCATGTAGACTTCCCAAGGACTGAAGATGAGACCCACCAGGAACTCCAGAGGATTAAATTAATTGGATATCAAATAGACCTCTCCAATAAGGTTCATACCAAAACCTGGGAAATCTCTTTAGTAATCTAGCTATTTCCATATATATGTTTACATGTCAACGCTGGATTTAATATAGCTCTATTGACAATTTGTCTTATGCAAAATGATAGAGGGACGTAAAACCAATTTTTCAATGGCAAAATAGGTGAATTATTTCAGGGATGCCTTCTGGGTTATACAGAGTACCAGTCACATTTCATGTATTGAGCCTCGTAAGGTCTATTCCAGAGCATACTTGGATGACACTATATTGCACAGTTGGACAACCTTCCTCCCTGCGTTTTTTTGGGGTTCCACTTTCAGTATCACTAGTTTCTATGTTATCCCTAAGGTCTATGGTGCTTGAAGGGACCTGACTTATGGTAGTATGCAATCGTTTTTGAGGATGGGGTTATCAGGCTCGGTTCTTTGGGTGTAAGGAACTTGTTGTCGGGTTGGGGCCAGTTTAGTGTGGCTTTCCAATACTGTTATTAGGGTATATGTACCACTTTTTCCTTCAGGTATCGAGAGCTCTGTCCTGGAAGGTGCCTCTGTGCCTTGTTACATGATACCCGGGAGAACATTTGGTAGAAATGGATTTTAAATAATGATTAAATATGATAACACTTTGTGAAATGTCCCCTTTTTCTGTATTCTTCCGCTGTAAATTACCTTATTTCTTTTCAACTATTTATATCTTGATGATGCATTTTTATGACTGCACAATAACAGGACTTTTATAGAGAGGCTGAAAACCCATGGCAATAATCTGAAAGGTTTCTTCCTGACCCATTGAAAAGTGTGCACTATACCCACTCCAATCTGGCCCTCTATTAGAATTTATTTGTCTTCTGTAGGCTTGTGCATACACACACAGTTCGATGAAGTTTGGACTAGTGGCTCGTTGAACTAATACGTCCAATGAAGTAATCTGTGTTTGCTCTCTTGGTAGCAGGTTCAAACCCTGGTTGGTCCACTTTGCCTTTCATTCTTTGAAGGTCGATAAAATGAGCACCATTGAGTTGGGTAATTATAAACTGTTATTCAGTGCTAAGATGGCTCAACGTGCCCTTTACAGATTTAAGTAATGTTTATGTAACTTTGCCGCTGCCCAGTTGTTGCCCGGCCCAACATCTGCATTTCACAATAGAAGACGGGCACATCTGTGAGCTCACCTGTGTGTTTCTTAGTGGGAGAGCTAAAATCCAGTAATTTGTGGGGTCACAAGTCCACTTTCTGTGTACAGTATTGGGCTGGTTTTCTTCACTGTGGTGCAGCTGTCGTTGGTGAAATAGAAAGAACAATTTGCACTTCATATATGGATTTTGCATAATTATTTCAGTACTTGGAAGTCTCCATCTAAGTCCTCCTTCCTTAATGATGCAATGGACAACAAAACAAACCAATCCATATGATGTGAATCTTTCTCGTAGTACATATAATTGCCATGATTGTTCTTATTGCAATGGAAACCATGAATACACCATCTTTGCGACAAAAAGAACATATGACGCTTATCTCCTGCCCCTTAAGTGAGGCTTTGCAAGGCTGTATCCTTTCAGAAACTTTGGATCTTTGTGGCACATATACTTTTTAAAACAAGGGGACTGCAAACATTTTGTTGAAGGTGCTAGTTAGTTATAATTCTGGGGCCAGAGAACAGTCTAATTAATGTACACACGGACCTCGCTTCTCTTTTGTGTAGTTCTTTTGGGTAAGTATGGCCGCGGTTCCCCATAAATGGACTCAGTGCAGCAAAGTCCAAAGCCCAACATGCTCTTTTGCTACTCACTATCCACCCTCCAGGTGTCTCTCACAATGCCATATGTTCACCATGTGGGATTACCGTGGCACACACTGGGTGGCATTTGTTCAAAACTTTCTGTAATCTTGGCAAATGCATAATGTCACAGCCCTTTCACATTTGGGTATTTTTGGAGACCACCTGAAATTTGTGTGATTGACAGGCCGCCACTGGACCTTTTGTAATTGTGCAGTTTTTATGCCACTTTCATGGCTCAGTTTTAATTGGTGTTTCTATTCATTGCATTACCGCTTTGGTCTGTAAGACTGACCCCCGGGTCCTTGTTATTACTCGGCATACTGTCCTTAGGCGGGACCTATTGAGATTGATCAGCATCTTACAGACTGATTGGAATTTGTTTCTACTAGTTTTCTGGGGAAATGTTGGTGATAGATCAGTATAATACATACTGATTCTGGTATTAGTTTGTACCAGGTGTCAGTGACAGTGTTGTCTTTTTCCACGCTCCTAGTTCCGTACAAGTGAACATTGAAGCAATACGACAATGAAGATTTTGGAATAGTGAATTAAACACCCAAGAGCAAAAACGTGAAACAGGCAAAAACAAGAAGTGCTCTCTTTAACTAGCACAGCTGGCAGTTAATATGAAAAACAAGTATCGGGAAAGCCAATAGCTCTGGTGTTGGCTGCCAGCCCTTTGGCTTTGTAAATGCTTGTTTTGTTTCATCATGGTTTTTGCAAAACTTTATTGTTGTGGAAGCTGTGGGGCCCCTGTCAATCTGGAAAAAAGGAATATTTTTAGTATCAAAATGCACCCAGTGCCATAGACTCCCTGGCACCGAAGGGAACTACTTTGTGTGTACTCCTTATGAAAGTGAAAGAGCAATATGCCCTCAGCCACAGTTAAGTTAGCCAATAGCTGAAGTGGGCTGCCCATTGCCTCATGGTGCATTGGGAGGAAGAACGATGTGATTATCAGAATACCACCCAATGGATGAAGAGCGCTGGCTGAAAGCCCCTGTAATAAAATATGTTATACATACAATTTTAGTAAATCAAAAAGTCTTTGCTAGCACCAGATGAAAAAAGATGTAGAGAAGCTTCATTTGTGCTAAGGGGATGCACAGATGTAAAAGCCAAAATAAACATAGCATCAAACATTACTGTTGTGAGTGCCTAAAATGGGCTCAAAGTAACATTGAAAGTAAGCTGTGATATGAGATTTTGGGCAAGAATAAATTCTTTGCAAAAGGATTGTTAAACACAAACTTCATACCATGGAAGGAATCCACGTAAACTAACAGACATTGCAACATACCACATTCTGACACTTCTATTGGAAATGTTTTTTTGCATAAAAGGATTCTGTTGTAAAATAGGAAATGTACTTGGGCCATAAGAAGCAGCACAGGCCACATACTCACTTCTAGTGTGGAAAAAAGCCGCTTTATTGAAGACAGGTGCACATCACATACATTTAACCCTAGGCCTTTGCCTCACAAAACTAGAACTCACTATACATTACTTCACCTAATTTCCCCTACCCTCCACCCCTAAATTTACCGCCCCCTCCCCCCTTTAACACCCATATCTTGCAACTGTAGCTCCTACCCCGGCATTGAACTGTCAACCTTTACAATGATAAACACTTTTACCTACATCTATTATCATCTAACTATCTAAGTATTCTAACTCTTAACTTTTCCTTCCTTCAAGTTTAATCTTATGACTCCTCATGACATGTTATCTACCCTGAATAGTACCTTTTTGTGCTCCAGTTCCTGTCTCCACAATGTAACAGCAACCACCAAAAGAAGAAACTCTTAAAATGTTATGTTCCTTCACCCGCCCCGCTTCCATGTTGCAGGCCATTCTCACTCGCACCACCTGCCCTGCCAGTAAAGCCCAAATCCAATCCCTCCAGCAGCATCCGAGTATATATGCGCATTCCCACTCCTATTCCTGCTGATACACCATAGGAATTCTATTGAAATTATCCTGGAACCGGTGCCACATGTGCCGGTCCTCCCTCATGCCTGCAGATAACCGCATGTGATGATGCAGCAAGGACAGCCCTGCCAAAGACATACCCAGGCGCATACAGAAAGTCCTACCCATCCTGACTACCCTATATGCAAAATTCAAACGTCCAAGCAAGACCTGAACCTCTTTAACTGTCACCTTTGGTTTGTCCAGTATTGCTCCCAATAGTAGTTGCATTTGCACCTTTTTGTCCAGGGGAGATGTTTTTCCATAGAATCCAAATCAATACCCAGGAAGGACAGCACCATTGCCAGCCCCATGGTTTTTTCTGGAGCCAGCTGTATCCCAATGTCACCCATGAGCTCTTGGAAAATTGTCACCTATTGCTGAGAGTCCACAGAAACTGGCAGTCCCACAAAAAAGAAATCCTCCAAATAATGCTTCACTGTTGTCTTCCCAGTGTGTGACTTAAAAAACCACTGTAAGAAGGAGCTGAACCACTGAAACAGTGCATATGATATCGCACAACCCATGGGTAACGCCTTATCTATGTACCATTGGCCTGTACCATTGGCCTTCAAACTGTATGCCTAGTAACTGAAAATCCACTGGATGAACTGGCAACAGCTGGAAGGCTGACTTAATGTCACACTTCGACATGAGTGCGCCCCTTCCAGTCTGTTCCATCAGTGCCATTACAACATCAACTGAGGAATAAGACACTGAGGTCCCCTCACCTGGAATAAAGTCATTAACTGAATTTCCCTCTGGCCATGATAAGTGTTGTACAAGGTGGAATCGACCCTGATCTTTCTTCGGTACCACCCCGATCGGTGAAACAATCAAGTTGGGCATAGAGCATTGACCAAATGGTCCAGCCATTCTCCCTTACTGAACCTCTTTTGCCAATTTGTCCCTCACCACTTGTTTATGTGTAGCCACTGCTTTCAAGTTGTCAGCCCATCATGTGATTCTGGGACCCTGGTATTCAAGCTGAAATCC
Source organism: Calotriton arnoldi (assembly GCA_963921515.1). Taxonomy (NCBI): domain Eukaryota; kingdom Metazoa; phylum Chordata; class Amphibia; order Caudata; family Salamandridae; genus Calotriton; species Calotriton arnoldi. The sequence continues at coordinate 1,205,869 of CAWUFW010003589.1, forward strand.
CTCCCTGAAACCATCGCTCAAAAGCTTAGCATCCTGTCTGTTTTGGTATCCCGTCAACCATGCTTCAAGTAGGCCTGGGCGGTGAACTCCGCTCCATGTGTGGAATTTGCAGAATTTTCTGCACTCCGCACTCTGAGAACCACCTGGAGTTCCGAAAAACTCCGCGTAGTGGAGCGGAGCTTTTTCCTCGCTCGAGCTCGTCAACGTTAAGTTGGCAAGCGCGAGTGAGGAAAATCCAACGCTGGACCACCTCCCAGTGAGATTTCTCAATGCGGGCGATCACAGATGGTCACTACCGCTCGCATGCAGAAACCCCCCGTTCACGTTGAGGAAGCTGCGGCTCGAGTAGAACTTTTACTCGAGCCGCAGAAAGAAGCAGTACCCTGCACTTTCCATGGTGTTGTTCATGCTGATTTTACAGCACGGGACAAACACCTGGCGCTAAAATCAGCGCGTGCGGCGTTACGCACTGCGCCGCTTGCGGAACTCCGCATAGCGCAGCAGAGTTTTTTGTCACTTTGTAGAGTTCCGTGCTAGCTTCAAGTTGGTAGCCCTTCATTGGCGTATGCACTTTTTCCCATATTGCTGTTTACCCCTCGTCCTCCTCTTTTTGCCACCAACAAGTGACCGTGCTGTTCATGATACTGATTCCACTGTCCTGCCTGATTGCTCTGCGTGGTCCCTCCCGCCCGGTAGCATTGGACCAGTGAATGTCAGGCCCCACACTTTGAACATTCGTGCTTGAACTTGCAGTAATCCCTGATACATGATCCTATTGTTAAAATCCCAGCATGTCCCCATTGACCCCCCCTGTGTTCTGACCATTGTCCACATGCCCTGCAGGTGGGTGGGGCAGGAAGAGCAATACACCAACGGTAACCCACTCACTGTGTATGTAGTCTTATCAAACTTCATGGACTCCATCAGCTGCTGGTATAGGTCAGTGTCAAACCCCCCCCCCACTTTGCCTCTGTGTCCCACACCAACCTTGAGCTAAATTCCTCATCATAATGTGCCCACGCATACCCCCATACATGAGTTTGGCCCTGCTGATTACGTCCATATATTTAAATAATGATATGCACCGCTCAGGATATTTTTCACAATAAACGCTTGCAAAAATGAGAAAGGCCACTGTCCAAATCTCTATCATTGCAGGCACTCTAGGCCTTCTAGCCAACTCAACCTCCTTCTCTTTGGACCCCTACCTAACCCTCAGTTTTCTATGGAGGAGTTTTGTCATCTCCAAATATTCCCCTTTCTATATTTTTTCTTTTGTAGCCAGCATTAAGTGCGTACCCAGTGGCTTGGTCACCCCACTGTACGGCAATCTTTGGATCTTTATTTCCTTGCTCTCTTTTGTCTTAGTTTCCTACTCCCTGCCTACTCTTGCACAGCTGTCCCTTCCGCTTTCCCCTGCGGCATCTCCTGAACCTCTATTGTTGTTACGTTCACCACTGTTTCCCCCTGTCCCTCCAGGGGTATATTACCCTCCCTCGCTTTGCCCTCACCATCGTGGGCACCCATGGCTATGCTTGTGTCCTTCACATATCTCCCTTTACGTAAATGTGCACCCCTCGTTCTCGCCACCCCCTGCCGTCACCATCACGGACACCATGCTTTGATGCTGTGTAGCTGCCCCTGTGATACTAGCACCCTTACCTGGTGTCAAGGTCGGCGTTTGTAGTGGATCCAGCTGCCCAACCAGTTGTGAAGGGGCGCCACCAGCCAATTCCATCTGACGTGTCCCAGGTCCTTCACGATGCTCCTGTAACGAGCTATAAGAAGTGCACTACGTGACCCCCCCGTGCACAGCTCCCCAGTTGCGGCTCCTGGAGGGAGTGCTGTGGGGCGGTGGGGTGGGGCGGGGGGTAGTAAACTCCAGCATACGGCCGAACGGAGGTAAGTACATAAATAAATAAAACGAATTACATTGCGCGTGCTGCAACGCCAAATGGCGATGCGGCGCGCCAATGTAATTTGTTTTATTTATTTATTTATGTACTTACCTCCGTTCAGCCCTATGCCGGAGTTTACTACCCCCCACCGTGCCCCTCCCCCGCCCTGCCCCACCGCCCGCAGCACTCCCTCCAGGAGCCGCGACCGCCCCTCCCCACCACTCGTCCACTTCTTCCTGTGTCATCCACAATTTCCCCTTCCTGTAAGGGGGCCTCATCGTAGTCCAGTTGTTCTTCTTCGTATTCCAGCCCTTCTGGCATTAAAGGTTCCATATCCCGCCCCTTCCAACCTGTCATCCCCCCAACTAATAGACCGCTTACCAGCTCAGATGGTGGACAGTGGGCCAAGATATGCCCTCCTGTCTGTGCCACCAACCTGTTCCACCTTCCACCAGTGTTTGATGTCCGAGAGGCCGCATTGACCTGTTTGGCCATTGCACCATCAAGGTCACTCCAGACATTTGTGAGGCAGTGTTGTCGCAGTCCCATGACAGCATCCGGCTGGCCGCCCAAGACCCTGCCATCTATTCTCCTCGGATTTTTGAGCTGCATAAGACTCTCCCAAGTCAGCATGCCCACCTTGATGCTGAGTCTGATGCAGGTCCAGCACGCCGTCGTTAGGCTCCCTCAGCCCTCACACTGTACCCTGGTCTGGCACCCATACCCAGCTCCCCTCCTGTGTCCTGCACCCCTCCAGACTCTGCTCATTTACTTATTGGGACCACCATTCACCTCCCTCACCCTTTCTCCCCCTGCCTCCTAAGTGGCCGCCCCTCCAGTCCTCACTGGGGGCTTAACTCCCCCACACCTCCCAGCACTCGATCCTCCCTACTCTCGTCTTCCCTACCCTCCTCTTCCCTCCATTCTAAGGCTGCCACAATCAAGGCAGAGACCAGGCCCGTCACATAGTGTTGGGCCTCATCAATGGACATCAACTCACCTGGGTCACCCAGGTTTTTCCTGACACTTGCCTGCCCATGCCCCACCCTGCTTCCTCACTCCATAACCTGCTCATAGCCTTGGGAGCCCTGTCTAGCAATCCTATCACCTCCAGGGACACCAGGGGGCACCTCCTCAATCTCCCATTCACCTGTGACCCCTGACCTGCCCCTTTCAATTCCCTGCTCCTCACCATGCTCCTTCCCCTTGTGCACTGCTTTTTCCACCCCCTCCCCATCTGATGCCATTGGGCAATCAGCTCATCCCCCCTGCACATCCCATCCTTTGCCTTCCACCTCCCCTCACTCAATCAATCAATCAATCAATCAAGAAAGCTTTATTCGGCTGCTTTTTTAAACAGACATAAAAGCACATAAAAAATTAAAAAAAACTATCACGTTTCATATTAAATTACAAAATTTTAAAAAGGTAAACACTTGTCAGGTTTTACAGATTGAGGTAATAATTATGGCTCATCAATTATAATACATTTCCAGTATAGAAGCACCTTCTTTAAAAACATTGCTAATCTCCATGCTATGTGCTCATTTTCCAATAGCTGAAGTAACATAAAGGCTGGGCGACATTGCCTCAACCCTAGATTTTTTTTAAATGGAATTATCCACACTTTCCTTTGTTCATGATAAAATTCACAAAACAGGACTAAATTAATAGTAGATTGTTCCGAACTTTTGTCGCAAGGACACAGTGGTAACACACGGGACCAGTCATTCAATTTTGGTAGTGACACTAATCTATGGACATTGCACAATCTGAATCTAGTTAGGAGCAACCTATCAAAACCACCAGGCACGAAAGATAAATAAGGCTCCATCCCTGAAGTAGTACGTAGTAACTGGTGTTGCCTCACACTTGTTTTTGAAATTTCCCCCGCCTTTCTAATAGAATCCAGTAGTTGGACGCCCTCTTTCTTTAAAATCTTTCTAGGAATCGCCAGCATAGAGCTTGGGTTTAAAAAATATTCCGGGTGTCCCAGATCATTCATAAAATCACGTACAAATCTAATCCAGGGAATCTTTAAAGCCCCTTCCAGCCTTAAACTGTCTTGGATGATCTCCCTGTTTAGCTTAGTTTGGTCTTTACACCAAATCCTGTGCCACAAAAGTATTGGCTCTAATTTAATAAGATCAGCTATATATGGGAGACCCAGCTCCTCATGACAAATGTAAGAGGAAGTACTAGGTGGTACAGATAAGATATACCTCAGAAAATAATTTTCTACAATTTGTAGTGGGAGGGTATTTACAAAGCCCCACACCCCTGCCCCGTATATCGCCATGGTGATACACTTGGCCTTGTATATCTGCAGGAGCTCTGTGGGTGGGTTCCTACCTAGTTTTTTTGCAAAAGTTATAAGGGCTGTAGTTGACCTAATAAACGCCAATTTCTTGGCGGAGATGGTTTGAGCCCATGAATCCTGCTGATTAAATAAAATACCCAAGTAGGAATTTTTTTAGTTGAGGCTAACTTCTTCCCATCAACAAACATTTCGCGTGTCCTCTGTGTCCCTTGACCACATCTCATGACGAAGGTCTTTTTCTGATGTTTATGTTAAGACCCAGATCCCTCATAAAATCACAAAAACTCTCCAGGACCCTCTGGAGACCATTTTGTGTACGTGCCATTAAAACGGCATCGTTCGCATATAAAAGAGCCGGTATGGAACGACCACCAACCTGCGGAAAATCTTTACCCTTCGAGAGTAACGCTTCTCCTAGTCCATTAATGTAGAGATTAAAAAGGAAAGGGGACAGCACGCAGCCTTGCCTGACCCCTCTCCTGATGGGAAAGGCCTTGGTGCACTCCCCCCCCAAGCCATACCGCACACTTGCAGTGGCACCACTGTACAAACGTCGTAGAAAGGCAATTCCACCTCCCCTCACTCTTCCCCTCCCTCCCTCGCTGCTACAGAAGTCACTGCATCACCAGAGGAGCACGCAACCTTCTTTCCCTGCTCCGGTCGGGCCTTGGGCCACCGCCTTACCCTTCCATAAAGACGAGCACAGGCCGACGTGCTGGAACTTTCCCAGCTTGCGAGCCACAAGCTACACCCAGGCCCGCTCTCCTGCCCACTGAGCGCCCACCCCCCCCACCCACTCACCTGCATACTCCTACCTCTACGCAGGGGCGAGCAGGCCAAGACAGCTGCCACCACACCGCTCGCTCCACACCTCGCCGGCCGCGCTAAGACCCATGTGCCCAGCGGTAAAAAGTCTATGCAGCCTGCCTCAGCCAAAAGGCACATAGCCTCCTGGCTCCTGCACTCTGCGATCCTGCATAAATGTAAGCACTCTAGACCTAAACTCGTTCTAATCAAACCACTACCAACAATTATGCAAAAATGTTTCTAACAGCTGCTGACGGGTGGCAGGGAATATAAAATGGGCATTTTTGTATCATGATATACAGCCCAACCCAGCCCAGCCCGAAAGGATCACAAACGAAGCCCGATGCAGCCCGGGCTGCACCATGTCCTGAACCCCCCGGTGGGGCACACCTCCTTGCGGTCAGCTGCCCCCCAAAGCTCATTGGTACAGGATTAAATACTGGTCTTTTACTCTCATGCAAAATATATACTTGATTCCTCCTGAGATAAAGTTAATATAAACCGCTTTGTTTTCATAAGTTACTATATTTTCTATTAACTGCAAAGCTTTAGCATGCTGATGCCGCTTAGAAAGGACTGGTGGCTTTGAGTTAAAGACTAAAAAAAAGCATGTTAACCCCATCACTGTCAGCCTGTAATTATCTGTTTTGAAAATAACAGCCTTTAATCACTAATTAAAATAGAGCCATTCTTGGCCGTGTCATTCAGTTCCCCTAACTGTTTGTGAAATCAGGTGCAGCACAGAAACACATGTAATTATATCCCCTCTGATATGTAATGAAGGAAAGCATGCAAGCTAGTGACATTTTATTATCCATTTCTGACACAATACAGTGAAAAGGAAAAAATATATATATATTATTATTTCCTATATAAAATAGGATTTATTTCCTCTGTAAATTCAAACACCTACTGCGTATTGTTTTTCACATAAAAGCTGTGGTATGTGGGAACAGGTAATTCCGGTTTCAGAGTATGTGGAAAATATTAATACTAGCAATTGGCAAAGTGCAAAGATATATTACTAGGCACATGGAAGTATTAATGCTTGCTAGTGAGCATTTGCAAAGTGGGAATGTAAATGTCAGGCCTGTCCTTGTGCTGAACAAAATCTCCAGGGCCTGTCCCACCAGTACCTCAGGAGTGCAATACAACTTCTGCATCACATGACGCTGTTACAGTGGTGGGCATTGGTGGAGCCCTCCGCATTAGATGCCAATGATGGAAACATGATGCAAACATGATGGGCATGGCTCCTATTTAAGCCACGCCCATTGTTCAGACGCCACTTGCTATACTTACCCGGACAGCCTCGTCTTCGAGTAGCAGCTTCTGATGTTCCTGTTCCCTCACCTGCATCATTGGAAGTTCCTGGTCCCTTGCTGGTATCACTTTTTTAAAAGTTACTGTTCCCTTGCCGGCATAATTCTGGCATTCCTGCAACAAACAAACAAGCATCATGGATTAAAGACGGCAACACGCTTGCGCCACTAATGCTTTGCATAAACAAACATAATTACGTACCTGGAAATCCGTGTGCTAATCCCTGCCAAAAAGGGTCAATGTGTAGCACTAAATTGCCTTTTAAACGTGACTTTGAACCCTGCAAACAAACAGGAGAATATTTTGATTTAGAATTATCTGGATGTTGTGTATTATGATTGAATTAGTCGAACTCCGGTGCCCTATTATTATTTAAATAACATATTTGCTGCACCCCTTTTGGCAAAAAAAGATAGGCCAATCCAGTGAATATGACTATAACATTCCTGACATAACATAGATGTTTGTGTTTTAAGATGCATGTATCAAGGTTTTCCTAAAGAAGCTAACTGTTGAATTAAAGAAATATTGAAAATGAGTCGGAAAAAACAGCCATTTGTGACAACGTTTTCATCTGCAACTTTTGGTTATGATGGTCGATTTACAAAAGCAATATACCATTATGTCCGTTATACCATTCTGGCTGCGGGGATATATAGGGTTTTAAGGTTCTTTAAGAGCCCAATATACGCAGAGCAGACAACTCAGCTGCATCATACAATGGTTTTTCATTGTGTATCAAGTATGGACCAATTTGTATGATGAAATATGTAGAGTGAAAAATGGGTATCAAGGAAACCTATGTATTTCTGAAATGGGCATAAGATATGGAGTTTAGGAGCAGTGGTTATTTGTACAACTTTAAATTTGTGGGTACCCGTGCTAGCATATGATTTAGAGGGTATTTTTCAAAATGTCTTCTTTCTTGCACACTTACTTACATTTGGAAGGCAAAATTGCAGCAAAATCCAATTGGTAATAACAAATGTTCTACTATTTTATGCTCCCACATGTCTTCTGATAAAAAATGGTACCTCACTTGTGTGGGTAGGCCTAGTGCCTGCGACAGGAAATGGCCAAAACACATCATGGATGCATCAAATTTTTCCACTGAAAACATGAACATTGTTTTATCCAATGTGGGTTTCTGCAGAATTTGGGCCCTAGCTCTGCCGGCACCTAGGGAAACCTAGCAGACCTGTACATTTTTGAAAACTAGACAACAAGGGGAATCTAGGGAGGAGTAACTTGTATGGCTCGCACCAGGTTTTTTTACCCAGAATCCCTTGTAAACCTCAAACTAACTAAAAAACACATTTTTCTCACATTTCTGTGATGGAAAGTTCTGGAATCTGCAGGGAGCCACACGTTTCCTTCTACCCAGCATTCCCCAAGTCTCCTGATAAAAAAAGGTACCTCACTTGTGAGGATTGGCCCAATACCTGCGACACAAAACTACCTAAAACGCAACATGGATAAATCACATTTTTCCATTCAAAACAGACCCTTTTTGGTAAGGTGGGTAGCTGTGGATTTTGGGCCTTAGCTAAGCTGGCACCTAGGGAAACCTAGCAAACTTGCACATTTTAAAAAACTTAACACCTATGGGAATCCAGGGTATTGTGATGTACATGACTCTGACCAGGTTATTTTACCCAGAATCCGTTGCAAACATCAAACTTTGATTAAAAAAACGTTTTCCTCACATTTCTGTGATGGAAAGTTCTAGAATCAGTTGGGGGTCCGAAACTTCCTTCCACCCAGCTTTTCCCCAAGTCTCCCAATAAAAATGGTACCTCACTTGTGTGGGTGGGCCAAGTGCTCGCAATAGGAAACTGCCTAAAACGCAACACGGGCACATCGCATTTTTCCACTCAAAACTGACCCTTTCAATGAAGAAATTTTTAAAGAGCAATCACGCATTGATAAAATAAAAAGTTCTATCGATAACTTCTTCCATGAAAATGTTACTAACAGGATTTCTAAAGAAACCCTATGGGATGCCATGAAGCTTACCATTATAGGAGATCTCATAAACATCATGTCTCATATAAACAAACATAAATGAAAACCTCAACTTAGAACAGTCAATTCAGCAAATAGAAAAGAATTCTCCGAAAATAAAAAACAAGAACACTTACATCCCTTTAAAATACTAAAATATGAATATAACAAGATATTGAGTAGCAAGGTGCACACCTTGGTGCAACATAACAAATTCCAAGACTCCAATAAGGTGGGTAAAACACTATCAAATTACTTAAAATACAAAAACAGATATAACTACATTTCTTCTATTAAAATAAAATCAGGAACGACTACCATAGACCCACTAGAAATAGTTAAGATCTTCCAAGAATTCTATTATGATCTTTATAATCTTAAGGAATCAGGTTCTGCAGCCAACTGTGTAGACTATTTAGACAAAATTCAACTTCCAGTACTCTCCGACACCAATATTATATGCCTCAACCAACCTTTATCTCGCTCGGAGATAATAAAAGCGATACAATCCCTTAAATCAGTTAAAGCTCCCGGGCCAGATGGCTTCTCAGCCAACTTCAATAAAACTTTCCAAAAGGAAATAATACCCCATTTGGAATCCCTCTTCCACCATTTCAGGTCAACTGGTAAAATCCCAGGAACAACCGCTGAAGCCACCATTGCCGTAATGCACAAAGAAGGGAAAGATCTATTAGAGGTCAAAAACTACAGACCCATTTCCCTCTTAAACTTAGACTGTAAAATCTACGCAAAAAGTTTGGCAACTAGACTAGCAAAAACCCTTCCATCCCTTATTCACCGATCACAAACTGGCTTTGTAAAAGGCAGACATGGATCAGACAAATTCAGACTCTTTTGGCACATCTTTGAAAGAGCTAAATTCCTAACTTCGCCCGCAATTGCCATGGCCTTGGATGCACAAAAGGCTTTGATAATGTCTCCTGGCCTTTTCTACATGCAGTAATGTGCAAATGTAACCTTGGAGATATCTTTATACTTTATACGCCAGGTTTTTGCTTTATATTCCCAACCCTCTACACATATTCGAGTTAATGGCCTCCTCTCAATGAAAATAGACTTAGAGCAGGGGACTAGACAAGGCTGATCCCTCTCCCCCCTACTTTATCTATTAGTGATCGACCCTCTTGTCGTGTAGTTCCTATAGTACCCATGCAGGACCTGCGCGTTTGTATAACATAAGCTGTGGGCTTGGTGCAGACTGACTCTGTGCACCCCCACCGCGTATGTTAGATTGTTTTGCATTAGCTAGCTCACAGTGCCACTAGAATCTCCTCTTATGGCAACCCTGATTCCCTCAGAATCGTGGAAACAATGTACTACCTTTCGCTCAGTCATTCGTGCTCACTTATTCGGTTTGTCTCAGAGAGTTACACAGAATAAACAGTCGGGCGTTTCAATAAGTATTTATTGAACAGTTGTTATTCTAGTGTAAAATATATGTGCTGCGGCAACCAGCAGACAATAACAGAGATATATTATCAGCAGTACGATAAAAGCAAAGGGATAGAACAGTTCTACCATATTGCAATAATCATGAATACATATATGAATATAAAAGCATTATGCAAGTGCGCGTACTCCTACGATGCCTAACTAGATGTACCTGAGTGTACCTAGTATATGTGTAGGTCTAAAAGCCTAAGAGCCAAGAATCCTTCTAGGATTTAGTCGAACCCCCATACCTGAATAGAGAGAGTGTGGGACCCCGTCCTGGTCTCGAGTTGGACACCCTGTCAGGGATGTGTCAGACCGCTGTCAGCTGGAGCGACTGCATGCAGGAGCCTCAGCGTCTCTGGTCAGTGTGTCAGCATGGAAGTCTCGGTTCCCTCTCCCTTACCGGGGAAAGATGTGGTGTATTTATACACTAAAGAGTCTCGGTCCTCAGTATGGTTTGTATTGGACATGAGGAAGACGTCAGGGGTGAACTTTGTACATACATATTATGCCAGTGGTGTATTCCTAGAGAGCCATGCATAATTAATGAGTACAGTGTGGGCCTGTGTTTGGAAAAACCCTGCTGTATTCAAAACCACAGGATAGATAACGTTCAGCCCTCAGAGCTCGTTGTGTACTAGCTGGGACCAATGTAGGTGAAAGATCATGCCTATATAAGGAATCATGACTATGATAGGACATGTAGTTATGACCATAATTGGGCATATGCGGCCATTACCATAATAGGGCAAGTACGAATATGACCATATTAGGGTAAATATGAATACGTCCATTTTAGGGCATGTACGAACGGGTCTACATTAGGGCCTCTATACGGGATATAACACTCTCCTTGTTGGCATTAGATCCAACACACTGATTAAGGGCATCTCTATTAGGAATACTCCCTACAAAGTTGTCGCCTACGCGGATGACATACTAATATTCGCGTAAAAGGCTGAATCTGCCATCCAAGAAATCCTCAATGAAATTAACTCCTATGTGCAGGTCTCATGCTACTCTTTAAACTAGTAAAAACCAAAGTCTTCCTGCTAAACAACTTAACCTTACCATCCATTGTTCACAATACTAAACTTCGCTGGCAATCTTTGCAGATCAAATACGAAGGCATACATCTCAAGAGTAATCGAGAATCTTCTTAAAAATCAAAGATACTCTTTCAGCATAGTCGCCAAAATGTATGACTTGACGGAGTCGTGCTGAATGCATCAAAATGATGACTGCCCGCAGATAAACTTAATCACTTCCAAGCTTCCCCTACAACTATCTACCAACTTCTTCCTTAATACAGAGACCGCAATCTAAGAATTCCTTTAGAAAGGAAAAAGAGGTAGAATTGCTCTAAGAAAATGTAAACTAAATAAATGTTATGGAGGCCTCAAAATTCCCAACTTTTACAAGTACCAACTTGCCTTCCTTATCAAACAAGCCACATTGTGTCTCAATACCCAGTCCCAAGACTCGCCGCTGTGGGTACAGATTGAAGAATCCCTAGTTAAACCATCCTCCTTAATCTCAATGTTAACCATGAAACCGCTTCCATCACAACACTCTCATGCGATCCTTAAGGATATCCTGGCTCTTAAATCACTTGATAAAATGCTACCAAACAGAATTCAAATCTCAGACTATGCATCCCTGTGGAACAATCATAAAATCAAAATTGACAGTACTTCCCCATCATGGACATCTTGGGCTTCAAACAATATCTTATATCTTAAAGACCTCAACTTATCAACTTATCCCAAAACCTTTGCAGAACCACAGTACTCCTCAACTTAGGGAACATCGAATTCTACAATTTCCTTAAACTGAAAGTCGCGATGAAAAAGAGTCCTATCCCACACAAATCTGACCTTATTCCCCTTCTTTCTAAAATACTTAACCTGCCACATGAAGCCGCCAAAATATACAAAACTCTAAACTCAACCAATAGCAACAAGAAAATCACATCCGAAATACAAAACAAATGGCTAGAATTCCTCTCTACCTACCCCAAACGAAGAAACCTGGAAAAAGATTAGGACTTTTGCCCTAAAAAAAAAATCTCCCCTCCCTGTCTCAATGCAAATATTGGACACTACATAAAATATATTGTCCCCTTGGAAACTCTCCAAATTAGGGATATTGGAGTCAGACGAATGCTGGAGCTTCCAAGACTCACCAGGAACGTTTAGCCACATGCTTTTCCACTGCAAAAAGCTTTACTCCTCTGGAAAAAGATTTGAAATGTAATTATTGCTATTTTCAACACTGACATTTCCCTGAACTTCCACACTGTGTTCTTAGGCCCTTGAACCCATTATCCTGACCTGAAAGTAAATCCAAGAGAAATGAGTCTCATGGACCTCCTACTAACTATAGGAATCAAGAATATCTTTTGTGAATGGAAGTAATTTCAGAACCTATCACATTACACTTGGTGGACTTGGGTCTGTTTTACAAGAAACGCTGACAATACGTTTACAAACAACTATTTCACAATTTCAACTGTCAAACATCACAGAAACTATGGAACAAAGTAGACTTATACATACAAAAAATGAAACCCTCATGAGCTCTCACACATTAGATCCCCAATCCCTAAAATAAGACTAATCCACCTTTCCTCTCTAACAACTGTAATATTACCTACCATCGCATCAATATCCCTTTCCTTTCTCTCCCCGGGGCTTGTTTTTGTCTTCTTCCACCCTCTTCCCTTCCCTGTTTTCTCTCATCTGGAGTTTACAATCACTAATGTTACGGAACCTCCTCTGCTGCTATAGATCTGGCTAAACATTTTGATTACATTTTGTCTACTCATGGATGTATTCATAGACTGCAAGCATACTCTCTTTACAAATGTATGTTACCCCTATTTATCTCCCGTTCTCATTTTTGTACCCCTAAACTAATAAAATACTTTGAAATAAAAAAAAACTGACCCTTTTTTTGCAAAGCGTGTAGCTGTGGATTTATGGTCCTAGCTTAGCCGGCACCTATGGAAAACTAGCAAAATAGCAAATTTTTGAAATCTAGACATCTAGGGCGATGCCGTGTGGGATGACTTGTGATGTAGCATGATTTTAAAAATCACAATGCACAACACATTTATTGATTAAAAACCCCGAAAAGCTGAAAGTGCACTTTGCACATGTTAGACACAGTGACACATAACAATGAGACAAGTGTAGTAGACGCCCCATAAAAGCGTGCTATAAAATGCAAGATGAAGAAATCATACATACAAAGCAATACTAATACCATTTAAATGAGTTGCACTAATTAAATTTCTTAGGAAAGTGTTGTTTATTAACGTTAGAGATGGAATTGTGATATTAATAAGTGGCATAGTGTTTCTAATGCTTTCTGTTAGAATGCACCATTTAGAAATGTCGGTGCAAAAACGTGTAGAAACTAGATACGATCTTGAAATTTTGCATAGTCATAATAGAGGTTCTATAGTTTATGAGATGGAAAAATTAATTTTGTAGTATGAACGTAGAAAATTATACACTTAAATGAATGTTGAGAAAAATTGTGGTGGTAGAGTATTTCTGACGTTAGCTATCTTCATGCAATAATGTTTGGTGAAAGTTCTATATATTCTCTATTTGAATTGATTTAATTACAATATATTTGACTTTGGTTTAGAGATTATTTCATTTAAATGTGTAACGCTAACTTAAAATGTTTTCGAAAATGCTTTTTCTCTAGTGCTGACCTTTCCCCTGTCCTAATACAATGGACATTTACCACTAGTGAAATGTTGTTTTATTTGTTCTGTACATGTATAAACCCTGACATTCCTAAATGTTTCTTCAACATTCACAGTGAAATATTCCTGTGGTAACATGTTTTCAGATATAGCTATAGATGGTTACTTTCTATCTCTTTTTCACCGATGTTAGGCCTATGTGGACTTCCAAATCTCTTGTTTCTCATGACCAGCATGGGAAAGCATCTGACTGTTGCAAGTGTCCTAGTTGACATTATGTGAAGCTGAACGTATAATAGTCTTTCGAATGGTGGTGTGATGCTACATCACCAGGACGTTGTTAGAGACTTTATAAAAGAAGAAATCTAAAAATGAGCGGCATCGCAGATGCCATCTGATTTTACCTACTCTGAAACCTGGACGCTATTCTGATCGATTTTTGATGATTGATAAGAACTTTTTGCTTTCTTTAGACAGCTTTGCTGCTGTTACTGTCAGTGGACTGAAACCTCCTTTGCCAAACAATTTTCATTTTTCATTTCCTTTTTTTCCCTTATTTATGCTAATGGACTTGCCCTTAATGGACTTTAAATCTAAACGCTTTCCCCTTCTTCGTAGGATTTGAGCTGTTAGACAGCAAACTATCCTTCTGCCTTAATGGGAGTGGGACTTTGTAACTCTGTTAACTGATTTATAATAACCATCCGATAAAGACTAAGTAAATGTTTGGCGCATTTATACAAGCTGTGATAGTCTTAACTGAAATTCTCAAGAGATTTCTCTTGGCTATGAACTTTGAATCTTTAATAGAATAACCACATTAATCTAATATCTGTTTGAGTCTATTATTGAGTCCTGTTGGTTCTTCCATTCAAACTGTGCTGTTTACGAATGACTTAAATGTGTTGTAGAGAGAAACAGCGAGCTCTGTCAAAACATCAGGTATTACCTATTTTGTTTTGCGTTGCTGTTGCAGAGTCTGTGATCTACATAATCCTAACTTGACTTAACCTCTTCAGGAGGTTGGGTCTTCCCGTTGCTATTCTTAGTTTCTACAGCATGATTTTAAGAGTGGTGTACATAAATCTGATCTCAAATTTGTGAGTTGGCTGTCAATTACTTGTCCTCATTGGATAGCTAACGTGGGGCCAGATGTCTGACCGTTTTTGGAGGCCGCAAACCAAAATCGGGCCGTTTGCAGCTGCTACAAAGGGTTGTAGCATGTACAAACCCAATTTTGCGAGTTGGTAACCTATTACCGACTCGCAAAATAGGGTTTGCAAATCAATCAATCAATCAATCAATCAACTCTCTTTATTCGGCCAATGTAGGACTTAAAAGCACATATAAACACACACAAGTCAAATCTTTTCACAGCTGTACATACAAACATATCTTGACATAAGTATGCAAACAAGTATATAAAACACGAACGTGGCGCAAGATAAATACTCTTACAATTTCATTACTGGCATGAATATAAGGCACTCCATGTGCAAAACACAAGTTGAAAAGAAAAACATCTAAAATAAAGGAATGGTTGTGAATAAACAGTGTAGTGCCTCATCCTAATAAAAGCCTAACAACAAAAACCTCTTGTTTAGGGTCCGCTATGTTAATAGGAACTAATCGGGGCTATCTAAAACCATTAATCTAGTTACATTGATTTAAAATGCAAATGCGTTGTTACAGTACCAGATATGTAAACTGCAAACACCAGGTCATCCCCTGTGTTAGCCCTGCATGGCGCTGTCTATTATGATTACAAATGACCTCCAAACAGTAAATAACTTTTTTACCAAGTCTAATTGCTCCGGCGAGGAAACTTGCAACCCCAAAGCAAACTGTGGGGGACACAGCATTTGTAAGTACATCAAAGCTGGTCTTACTTGTGCAAATTTATTGTTTCTTCCTAGCGGAAGAATTTATCTAGACCTTAATGCCTGATAAAAATCGCCCAAAAACATGAAATTTCCAATGTCTTGATGTGAGAAGTTATCACAGGGACATGGTTTTAAATCATCCAGCTTATAAAATCCATTGGGAACAGCTTAAGACCAATGAATTATGTTAAACCTGAACCTTGTTAATAAAAAATGATGGTGGGCATTGGTAACAAATAACAAATAAGGTTCCCTCGGGGGCATGCTTTCAGCTAAATATATTGTTTCACTGTAGGTTTGAGTAACTCCCTATCCTCTCATTCACTTTGCCACCTGGTTAGGAACATGTTTTTTATATCCTACATCTCCCTTGGCCATAGCTGTCTAGAGTAGGTAAACAGATCTAAACAACCCACACTCTTCAACATACCTAAGCAATTGCATGTCAAGTGCGCCAGCAAGTGATCTACAATCCTCAATCACAAGCTGATTTAATTTCAGAGCTGGGCTAGACCAAATTCTAAACCACCATGAAATGGGTGCCAGAGCAATGAGGTCAGTGATGTAACCTAGACCCACTTCCTCATGAACCAAGAATGATGGAGTACTGACGAGAATGGCGAGGAGACAACGCAGGAATTTATTTTCAAACTTTGTACCCCCAGATATCATACCCATACGTTGCCATTGGAAGGCACTTCTCATGGTACACCTTAACCATAGCTTGCACCGGTTTGGCCCCGAGCCTCTTGGTAAAGTCCATAGTCGCACCTACTGCCCTCAGTAAGATGTTCTTTTTAAGGGATTTTTGTGCTAGCCAGGACCCTCTGTTATCAAAGAGTACTCTGAGATAAGGGAAGGTCAATACTTGGTGAGTTCAATCCCTTTACCAAAAACTTGGACCTAGCGGCCTTCTGACACCCAATCTTCATTGTGTGTGATTTGGTGTAGTTAGTGGACAGGTCTAGAGAATCTATGAAATCTATGAAGGAATTCAAAAGATGTTGTAGACCCACAGTGGTCCGCGCATTCAGGACCACATCATCTGCGTATAGTAAGGAAGGTGTGAATTTGGGGCCCACTCTAGGAATGTCCCTACAGGCAGCTGTCAAAACCTCCACCAATTCATTAATGTATAAGGTAAATAGCTGGGGTGCCAGAATGCACCCCTGCCTTATCCCCACTGTACCCTCCATGAGGCAGACAGACTGCCATTCTCATCATACCTTACTGTGGCAGATAGGTTAGAATAGGAACTATGTAAAAAAGGCCACTAGCTCGGGTTCAATGCCCAAGTCCAGGAGAACAGACCAAAGCTTTGATCTATTAACTCAGTCGAAGGCTGAAGTAAGATCCATAAAAACCAAATGCAGGCAACCCCCTTGACTACAGTATATTTACCCATGATGAACTGCAGGTTGACACACTGGTCCAGCATCTCTCTGTCCTGTCTGAAACCGTATTGCAACTCAGATATTAAATTGGTATTTTCCAACCAGGATGTTAGGAGCCCCAGAACAACCTTCCCCATAATTTTGGCAGCAGAATCTAAAAGAGAAATGCGGCAACAACAGAGTGGGCTGTCCCATGCCCCTTTTTTAAAAATAGGTAGTATGATAGCATTAGACCAAGTGGGAGGGAAGTTACATTTACAAGCCACATTAAAAACACGATTCAGCACCTTGGCCCAGGTTTGGGGGTCAGCTTTGTATAAATCTGGGGGAACCCCATCTGGGCCTGGCACTTTCCCCCATGCCATGGCAGAGATTGCTTTACATACTTCGTCTGTGCTGAAGGTGAGTGGTTCAATGTTACTCCAAGGCACCCACGGGGTATCTGGGCCCTCCATGTTATGTCCACTATACATCGCCTCAAAATGGGTGACCAGTATGTCAGGGTGATGGTGCAGTCCACTCTAGAGTTTGCTGTACCTGCAAAGAGAGGTCTATTGACAATCTCCCAAAATTTGGAGATGTTGGTTAACACGCAAGTCTGCAGTAGATCTTCCCATGACTGCTACTTAATTTCTTTTTTCCTCCCAAGTGTTGCTAATTTGTATGCTTTCCTGCATGCCCTAATCTTTACTTCATCCCTGTGCCACTACTTCAGGACATCCATTAGATTTCTATGAGTTCTGGAACAACTACCATCAAACCACTTTTCTTCTTTAGGGTTCCCGTGTTTACCATGGGACAGGAGGTTTCTGGCGATCTGCTCATAGAGAGCCTGCCAAAGGCATCAAGAACCTCCTCATCCTGCGAGCCACTTTCTAAACAGAGTGCAATATCTCCTGCATTCGCTATGTAGAGGTTTTCTAAAAATGCCCCTGGTATCACCCTGTCTCACTTCAACCTCCGGGCTTGGTCCTTACTACCAAGGATATTATTAGATGGACCATTTTTTCCTTACCATCCACGTCAAAATCCCAGGCTAGGTCCAACATTATAGGGCTATGGTTACTGAAATTGTTCCAAGTTACACTCAGGTATTTGAATGCAGAAGCCAGAGACGCAGATAATATAATGAAGTCAATTGTGGAGGAGCAGCCTCAACCAGTAATAAAAGGAGTAGCTTTGCCTTCCCCTGTCTGCTCCAGGCAGTACAGGTTTTTGGCCACCAATAACTCCTCTAGCAGGTTACCTTGCTCGAAATGTTCAAAGTGCATTGGAACAGGAGTTGCGTCAAATGGACCTCTCGAAAGAACACAACCTTGCTGACATAAATGTATGTTAAAGTCACCCAGTATCGTAACCTGGTAATAGGCGACCCGTTCCTCCCCGTAAAATTCCAAAAAACACTTCAAGGCATGAATATGTTCTATTTCTGTTTTTCTGCCAAACGAGTTATAAAAATTCACTACCAGCAAGGGGGATTTATTATTAAACTTCAACTCAACTGCTAATATATTTGGTGAGGTATATTCCACCACGGTGGTGGTGCAGGAGTCTTGTGGAAAACTAGAATAAGAAGGCCATCCTTAGCTCGCCTTGCAGGAGAAGGGAGCGCAGCTTTAAACAACTACGAAAACACGTCTATAAAGAAAGAGTTTTCAGTGTCCCATGTTTTCTGTATGGCTATGATGTGATATCCGCAAAGGATTCCAACCACCTTGGGTCGTCCCTTTTTGACTTCAATGTTCCATGTCATGACTTTAAATGCAGGGGTGTGGCAGACTCTGGCTTTTGGCTAAAACTTCTTTACCATCCAAAGGACTCTGATGCCTAGGGCTAGTGGGGTCAACTTGTGGTGTCGTCAGTCAATCGTTCTTGTCCAGCCCAAACAATGGTGCAAACCTATTGTCAAGTGATAGATCCTTCCCCGGAGCCTCCCTCTGAGCCATCACTTGAGGCCTTATGGTGGTCCAACCTGTGCCTGCTAACCTAGAAGAGTGGGAGGGTAGAAATACAGTAAGGAGACAATCCTGATCCTTGTATCCTTTTCTTGTGTTTGAAAATTGCTTTGTGTAAGTGCTTTAGTGAATCTTGGGTGCCTTAAGTTAACAACAACGCAGTCCTTCTCAATGTTCTTCTCTATGTTCCGTCCCACCCAGCCAACTCTTCTTGCCATTATGAGACTGGGCAGAAGATGCCCATTTACTAGGTTGTTGTCTTACCAGTTCTTTACCTTAAGCATTAAGTCCACCGTGGTCTCGCTCACTACCTGCTTAATAGGTGTTACCCCCGTTAAAATACTGACCAGGGGTGCTGAGTCGGGTGGTAGATGTAATAATGTAATGTCACCCGTCCGTGCTATATGAGACCCGTTCAAGGAAGATGCACTTTGTACAATACCCCTCAGTTGATCAGACACTAGGCGGGTGCCCTCCTGCCCAGTGATACATTTGGCCTGGGTAATTTGGGATGAACCAATCCGACTCAGACCCCTTGATGGACCCCTCATGTCATTATGCCCCCCTATCGTAGTCTGACTGGGTCCCTCCATTGCATCCCTATTGCAGTATTAACGACTCCTGTGAGACCACCCTGACCTTTAGATACAGAATCCACTTCCTTTGTACTAGTAGAACCTGTCTTGGGGAATAAGTGTTGCCATAGCTTTGCCTCAATCACCTCTAAGCTTAACATAATGGGTGCCAGCAAACCTTTTAACAATGCTTCAAAACTTGGGAATAATTTGTCAACAACCTGGGCCATTGAACAGTCAGCACCCACATCCGGAAAAACACCCTCCCCTTTCTGTATTGATGCTGCCCTCCCCCCTCTTTCTTTTAACTGGTGGATTGTCAGGCAGGATATTGTCATCAACATGAGAGTCCTCCACAACCGCTTCGTGGCTAGCAGCTGGGGGGGCATCGATTTCTCTGGTGGTATGGTAACCACCACCCTGGCATCAGTTTGGGGCAGCAAACCAGATTCTCCTCTAGTGGTCTCGAGGGAAAGTCGCCTTTCAGTCATTGTGATTTCCTTGGAAATAACACTTGCCGCCTTCACCAAAATGAATCTATGGTTGTAAAAGTGTCTCCCCCCACAGTATCTGCCCTCATCTTCCTTTTATCCATAGTATTCCTTACAGTACAAATAGCCTTTACCTTGCGAGTCAAAGAGGGGTGGCCCAGCCAGCCTCTGGCGGGCTATGACGGGCTAAGATGGCCTGGTCTTGGCCCGGGTGCATGCCCGGGTGCGTCCCATGCTGCGGGAGCCCCAGCGGGATTTGAAGGCACCTCCTGGGGCAAACAAGCAACATTGGCGGCGTCTTGCCTAGGCATGTGGTCCGGCACCCAGCACCAACATCGCTCTCTTGTCCCACACTGCGGGAGCCCCAGCGGGATTTGAAGGTGCCTGCAAACAAACTGCGTCGGCAGCGTTTTGCCACAAGGTTTACCGGGGCTTGTGGTATGGCCCCCAGCACCGTCAGCATTCTCCTATGCCTTTTGTTTGCAAGTCACTATTAGGAAGGGGCGTGCCAAGGGCGTCCCTTGTCGCAGGGGGATGTACGATTGTTTTGCAACTGCAAATGCTGTTGCAAAACAATCGCAGTTACCAATTTCACACAAACGGGAAGGGGTCCCCAGGGAACCCCTTCCCCTTTGTGTTTGGCAGCAAAAATATTTTTTAAGAGCAGGCAGTGGTCCCATGGACTTTTCATTTTTTTCTTTTAAACGCATCCTGTTTTCCTTTAAGGAAAATGGGCTGCCTTTGGAAAAAAAAGTTGCTTATTCATAAAGCAAACACAGACATGGTGGTCTGCTGTCCCCAGCAGGCCACCATCCCTGTGATTGTAGCCCATTCCCAATGGGTTGCAAATTGTGACCTGCTTCATGATTATTGATAAGGCAGGCCATTTAGGACCCCATTGGAAATCACTAAATGTGTCTGAGACACATTAGTACATTCCATTTTGTGAGTCACAAATTGCGAGCCGCAAAAAACCACAATTTGCAACCGGAAAAACAGAATTCGTACATCTGGCACCAGGTGTTTGGCCACACTTATTTCCACCACCCCCTATCAGCGGAGAAAGATTTGCCAGAGGATCATTGCCACTGTGGTAAACAGAAACGCTGCAGATTGTCTAATCGTACAGGGCCCAGTACAGTTAGAGTAGTAAGGAGAATAAGTAAGCTTTCACCAGGTTTTTTTAAACCAGAATTATTTGCAAACTTTTTCTTAAAAAACACATTTTACTCATATTCCTGTGATGTAAAGTTCTGAAATCTGTGGGAAGCCGCAAACCTCATTCCATCCTGAATTCCCCTAAGTCTCCTAATAAAGATGTTACGTCACCTCTGTGGGTAGGCCTAGTGCCCACGACAGGAAACGGCCCAAAGACCAACATGGATACATCACATTTTTCCACTCAAAACTGATCCTTTTCTTCCAGTGTGGGTGGCTGTGCATTTTGGGCCCTAGCTCTGGTGAAACCTAGGGAAACCAAGGAAACCTGCTGTGGTGGGGTTCAACAGGGACTAAGCACAAGATTGCCATTTTAGCTACACGTTTAAAATTGACAACTTTCTACACAGTGGCTTTTAAAATGCTTTGCACGTACATGACAGCATACTTAGAAATGGTTCTGCAGGAGGCACATTTCTTCGTAGGTATATTATCACGTTGTCTAGGACAGTTCATCCAAGGTTTGGAAAATTGAGCACGATACTCTTGTTTTTAGTTGTCCGGCTGGAGACAGTTCTGAGTCATAAAGACAAACACATCAGTGTTGCACCTCTGACACATTGTGATTGCAACAATGGTTTTATTAAATTAACCACCATGGAGCATTATGTGCCAGAGGAGCACTTCCGTGGATTATCCTGAATGAGGTGAATGAGACGCAGCCCTGCTGATTCACTTTGTATCCTGATGACTGCGGCCTGCTCCACACCAGACTGACTGCCTGAAACATCATACACAGCTCTGGGGGTTTTGGCTGTCTCAAGAGATCTGGCAAATGGTACTCTCACTATTAACCCTGGGCGAAGTACTGCGCTACGCTCGCGTAGTTTGCGAAGTTTGCGCTACTTCGCACTACGCGAATTGCACGTAGCACAGTGCAAACACGCGTAGCGGTAATTTTTTGCTTGCTCGCGGTCCTCAACGTCAAGTTGGCGACCGCGAGCGAGCAAAATGACATCCCGAGCGGCAGAAAACGACCGCTTGCACTGTGCAAGATGCCGTTTGCAATGATTGCACAGTGCGGACAAGCATCCGGCACAGTGCAATCATCGCGAACAGAATTTCCTACCGCACTACGCAGTTCGCGTAGTGCTACGCGTAGCTCGCGTAGTGCGAAGTGCACTTCGCATAGCTACGCGTAGCGTTACTACGCAAACTACACCCAGGGTTACTCACTATGCTCTCGAAGGTGTATGTAGAATTAGGGCAGGAATATTCAAATACTCATATATGCGTTATCATATAATCATATAATAATCACGCAATAGTGTCATGATGGTTGAATTGTTTATCTTCTTCACTATTCTTGCAATGCTGGTAACAATGCTTTGTTTTGTCCTGCTAATAATTGCAGCTCGTGGTTTTTAACGCAAGAATACAATTGTTCCCATAAATACTTGAAAGGCCAATTTGTAAATTTTTTGTGTCTCCCTCGGGGCATGCCAAAATAACCAACGAAAGGGTAGATCTGTTTATATTATTTCCTTGGGGGATCAGATTGGTCATGTTCTGAGGTTGCAGATACCATCTAGTACCCTGCCATTGTTAGGGGAGGCACTATGAGCTAGCTAGGAATCAGTGCCACACACACTGATGGTATGGATGTACTCAGTCCCCATATTCTGGCGTTTATGTTGTTCGAATGCACAGTCCGACTTGATTCGTAGGAACCGTACGACATGGCGCCACCAACATTCCAGGTCAGGTACTTATTTAATGGGTCTCCTGAGTAGTTCTTATGTGTGATCACAGCCCCTAGTCACCTTTTTTAAAGAGATGTCTGTGGTGTTAGGAATTAATCCTCCTCAGATAAATATGAAACCTTAGTTTTGTCTGTAGGTTATTCACATCTTAACCTTTTAAAAAGATCATCCCTTTATAGTTATTACCTTCTCTGAATTCCATTAATTAAATATGGCGAATGCAGCACCGGTGGTTATACCACTTAATTGCAGACATGTTGTAACATATATGTTGCAAACCCAAGGGCTCCCTCTCACGGGGGAGATGTTACCTTCATGGTAGAGGCTCACATGGTGTATAAAACAGTTATTCTATTCATGGGTCACATTTCCTGCAGCTGATGCAAACACACAAATATTTCACACATACACTAAGGCTGTAGCACCAAGCCAATATAGAGCTTATGAAGATGTAGAAACTCCAATAACATGCCAGGAACATATACATTGGTTCCAAGGTGCCCTCCCATATGTATGAAACAATGTAAGACTGGGTCCCCTCACTAATGATGGAGCAAACTTTATTTCCACTTACTACAGTGGAGCTATGTGCTCTTTACACAGGTCTAGTCTGACTATACAGATGTCTAACATGGTTCGTTATGCAAACAATCACAGCAACTCCAGCAAGGGCTGTTCAAGCTGTGTTGTACCTGCAATTAGTCCAGTGACTATTAATGCAATAACAGGTAAGGTTCCCACAAGACGAGAGGAAATTCTGTTCTAGTTTGCACAAAAGAACAAACCAACTTGAAGCAGTATTTCCCAATATGGGAGCCCAAGATAAACATGGAATCTCACAATGAGCCTCCCACTAGCAATCGTTTGCCCGGTAGATGAATGTGCCACATGGGGCACAGTTTCTGCTGAGGTGTATACCATATTGCATGATATACCATCCATAGCTGTTTTGCCTGAAGTGCTAAAACAGATTCAAAATGAATACGGGCTGCCCCTGCCCTGTACTTGGGGAAAAAACTTATTGGCAACTATGCCACAGTCACCTCAATTATTTTAAGTAACATTAAAGGGGAAGCAGCAGTTTTGGCAGTATGCCTACGCGTCGCACAATTTCTATTAGTGGATCAAGAGCACGAACTACCAAAAATTATTGCTGAGACATATACATCTATAGGTTGAGATAATTTGGGTGCCAGACCAAACAATCCACAACTTAAGGGTGATTCTGAAAAGGATGACTCAATACAGGCACCTGATTCTTCTAAAAAATGCTGAAATAATCAAAAAAATAAAGGAAAGACGAAGTCACAAGATGGATCTCCCAACCAAAGTCCACTGAGAAGATTTATAATCTGCATAACCGTGAGAAACTTAAACAGCCTGATAAGTATCAGTATACTGATACTCATCATTCTTGTTCCTTTCAGGACTCACCCGACAAATGTTCGGACAGAGGAGGGCGATCAGAGCACAGACCAGAGGAGTAAAAAAACAAAGAAAGGACTCACAATGATCGTCTGGCATCATCATAAAAAAAGGAAGAAAAACTTCCACAACAAAAGCCTTAATTCAAAAAAGATGAAAGTGGCAAGTATTTCTGTTAAATATGCTACACATATTGAGGACGCTTCTTTGGAACAAGGAGTGGGCACTGACACTGCTAGACAGCGTGGCAGAGGTCACAACAGTTTCTGGTGGCAAGAGCAACTAATGATTTTATTCAAGTGGAAACACTAGATCAGCAAGTTAGCTCTCCAGACACATTATTTAATTTGGACATCCAAATTGAGGGTGATAACCTCGTACCATCAAAGTAATTTTTGGGGAAAATTTGACACTTACATATGACATTCTCTTGACTGAAAAAAATTGGCCACCTGAGTTTGTTGGAAAAGTTTCATAGTGGGAAGATGTAATAGCATCGTCTTTCTCTGTCCTTTTTCCTGAAGTAGTAAAACAAGCGTATGCCATGGAGTTGGCTATTGCATAAGCCCTGGCATTATACGGCAGCCATATAGGGTGAGATAATTATTCACCTTACCACATAATACCTATAAGGCCCAGCCTACAAGTGCAACCACAATACCCATGATGCCCAAGCTCCAGTTAGAGAAATTCACTCACAGCTAGAATATCAACGCATCATTAAGCCTTGTATCTCACCAATGAACAATCCTTTGTTTCCAGTAGTGAAACCGGACCATTCATACCAACTAGTCTTAGACTACAGAGACTTAAACAGTCACACACGCACATTTGTGGTGCACAATGCACTGCACACAGTGCAGGACTAATGAACAACATAGTGCACAAAAATGACAAAACATTTGAAATTTCAAATGGCCTTCTCTGCCAAAACATAGCGCCGGAAAGCATGGATTTAACTGCATTCACTGCACTGGGTCTCAGAAAAGATTCTGTTGACTCTTGCAAGGGTATAAGAACAGCCCTGGTCTGTTCTCTGCCCAAGTAACATTGATTTTACAAAAAATGGACACAGAAGCATTGTCCTAGGTCGATGACATGTACCTTTCAGATGATGACTTAACCACACATCTAGCCAGAGTAGATCACATAGTCGTGGAATTTGCTGAACAAGGCCACAAATTAAACTCCCAAAACCAAAAATTGCCTATTTCAGTGTCCTGTTCTTGGGATACAAACTATCAAATGAAGGCAAAAGCTTAGCTCCATATTTCTTAGAGATATGAGCACTCATACAACCACCAAACACAATTTAAAAGCTCCAATCACTTTTGGGCTTTCTAAACTTTGGAAGAACATACATTCCAGATTATGCCCAATGGACAAACTGTTCCATGACTAAATATGTCCAGACTTTTCAAGCACGAATTGGACACTACACCAGAACATGCATAGATTCTGAGAACACTGTAAACAGACATGCTTGCATCCAGACATTTAAGCACATGCCTAAACATCACAAATTTGGTGATCCGCGTAATCATCAGTTTCAATGAAGGTGATACAGTACTGATTGCATATAAATCGCATTTATATTAAAATGCTGAAATGTATTTTGCACTTACAGAAAAAATACTGACTACAGTTCAGACAGCTGTTGTAAAGGAAAGATCATTGGCTCTGGGGAAATGCATTATTGTGTTTACTCTTATCCCAGCCTTAGAGGCTGTCACCAAGGCCAGTGTTTCAAACGTGAAAGCCTTACATCCTAGGTGGATACGGTGGGCCACCTCCTTAACAGCTACAGATGTAGACTTTGGGCCTGATTTAGATGTTGGCGGTCTTACCGCCATCCCGCAGCAGTGGCGGGCCCAAGTACTCCGTCGAGCCAACAGTCTTCCGCCCACCATATTTAGATGCATATGTGATACACAGAAGACCGTCGCGGTAAAAGTCTTCTGTGCTGACAAACTGCCCTCCATTGCCGTCTGGACAGCGGGGTCCCACCTAACAGATTTGGAAGTTCCTGATGGGCTGGTGGTGTCCTGTCTGCGGAGTACTGCTGGGGGGCGACCGTGGTGGTGGGGAGACAGGTAGGTGGGATTTATTTTTTTCTGTAAAACACATATATGTTGTGTATATGTACCTAGGTGTATGTAGGTTATGTGCAGTGAGCATGCTGTGTACATCCCCCAACATACGCACACCATGCAAAGTATACATGCATACACCACAAACACCTACCTTTGGGTCCATCAAAAAGGGCTACCAGTCCATTGCAGTGAGGGTACATGAGGTAAGGGGGACCTGAGTAAAAGAGAAGAGGACAAGAGCACAGCCTGTACCCTGAGAATAGGTGAGTTTACACCCCTTTTCTAACCATTCTTCCGATCCGAAGTGGGAGGGACTCCCATTGGAATTCCCTTAGAAACAGGCCACATCAAAATCTGGAGGACGGGAATCCTGACTGAAGTCCCGCTACCACCTGCTGCAGCCCATCCAGGCGTAGGGGTGGGGAGCGAAGTCCTGGTGGAGTCGGCGGGACCACAGCAGTCTTTTCTCCCATTGCCAGCAAGCATCTAAATCTGGTGGGTGGATTGCCAGGTTGGCAGACGGGAAGACCGCCAAAAAAACCCACTCTCTCGTGATCCCATCAATATCTAAATCATGCCCTATGTCGTTGACCCTACACTTCAAACACAAGAATTCCTCCATTATGAACAAGAATACCCTGGGCCCAGTAATGTTTTGCCTCTTGACAACTATGCCTTCATAATCTATACTGATGGTTTAGCCCAGCCTGCTGTTGGAACAAAACAGCAATACTCCGCCGCTTGCGCATCAGTATGTGGCGTGATGAGGAATGGAGCATTCCACCCTCAAAAAACATTTACACAATCCCTAGAGGATTGTACTGCCCACCTGGTTGAACACAAAGCTCTAATTCTGGCATTAGAAAATACTGATCCTGAATTCCCCACACTTATAGTACGCGATTCTTATCACACTGTCCAGTCCTTTGTTGAGCACTTACACTGTGGGCACTTGAGTAGTTTCAGGGACTCAAAAGGGAGCACTATTAAGCATAAACTGCTTTGGGGACAGGTAGCGCATCTGAAAGAATGTTTGCCACGGGCTCATGTAATTCGTACACTGAGTCACCAATGTGTTGGAATACACATTGCAGGGAATTCACTGGCTGATGAAGATTTTAGCATATATAGTTTGGTGTTAATCAATGAGATAGGCTTGTAGGAGGAGCACTTCTCAGGGAGGTGTCCCAGTTTGGGAAGAACTATTATTGAAGCAATGTCCAATTCAGGGGGAAAAGTACCCTGCTTGGCCACCATGCATCATAAAGTTTAAGCAGGAAGGGGATCAACTCAGTACAGAAAGGCCGGTAGTACTGGAGAGGGAAGCCGTTAGGTCTGAAAGTTTGCCTGCCGGCATGTCTGAGGAGGCCGAGGAGATTTCCTCTGCAGTGATGGGTCCGCCCAGGTCATGGGCGAGGGAGGGAGGACAGTAGGTAGTGGAATGTCACGCAATAGTGGATGGTCAATCTCCTGGGGGAGACGGGTCTTTGAGCATAAAGGTACTCATAAAAGGTCACAAAAGTCCACATAATATCAGGGGTATGGGACAAACACCAACCGTCTGCATCTGTCATTTGGAGTACGATGCAAGAGATGGTGTCGTGGGTGGTGAGCCAATAGAGGAGCTTCCCAGACTTAATGCTATGCTTCTAAATTTGGCACTAACTGAATCTCAATGGAGATGAAAAATACAACACAAAGACAAATGAAAAACAAAAAGGGAATCATACAGTGAGCACATGACAAGGATGGTTTTGGGATCCTTAGGAACAGCAGCACCCAGAAATCCACTTTCCAACAGCACTGTCTCTGGTAACAGATATTAACCCAGATGGACACCGTGGTTAGATGGGGGGAAAGGTAAAAGGGTGGGTACTGCAGGGAAGGAGACCTGAAAGAAGGGATGTTAGGCAATAAATAGTACTCAGCATAAGATGCCAATCAAGCATATCAAAAGTATGTCAGCATAGTATCATAACTCAAGCATCAGGTAACATAGTGGTAGTAATTTGCTATATACATGTTTTGGTTTAGTATGTCCAGAACATACAAATCACCATACACTAGTGCAATACCACTATACAGGATTGTCACCTTTTGTGATGCCAAGGCTTAACATAAATAATCATAAACAATAACTCAAGAAAAACTTTTTCTCACATTTCACCAATGGGAATAAAAACAAAATGGCTGTTAACCACACAGTACCTTAGCCACTGACGTGAGAGCATGAAGGGATGAACAGCCTCCAAAAGGGAAGCTGACATTCAGAATATGCCTAAGCCCTGTAGCTCTGAATTCCAATATTGGGTTAATGATAAACAAAATGTAATGTAATGGTAGTACCCTCCCGTGAATTTGAAATGCTTGAAGAGCATTGAGTATGGTGTAAATATTATCCAAGTAAACGTTACACCAATAGTCACTGACTTGACCAGACACCGCCCGAGAGTTTCCATTAGCATAGGAATCAAAAAGAACACGGATGTGCTCTGGAGCAGAGACCAGACACCTCACCTTGGAACTCCCCTGGGGTGTCAGCACTGGCAGACTGCGAGTGCACAAGAGGAGCGCCCGTGTGCACGCAATTCAAAGGCCACAATACCACACTGGCGATTAGGAGGACATGGCAGAATCCAGGGCTTTCTCAATGACTAGCATCTGCCTGGAATCCAGACTTCTCACATGCCACAGAAACATGAAATAGAATAGCAGGCACCAGACCCATAGGTCATCAATCACTTATACTTTTGTTGGCTAATACGAACAAAGGTTAAATTTTCTCACTAATACAGGCATCTTGCAATCCAGGGAATACATGGCAGCCATCTTGGAGTGGAGTGCACAATTTATGATAGTCTCTTCCAGCACTGCCACCATTTTTGACCCGCAGCCAAATGTTGCTTACCACATACAGTGTTATATGGCTGATCCCTCTGTTTCATCTCACCAGCCATATTAAACGCGGGATGGGCGCTGCCAAAGCAACGCATAACAGTGCAGTTAGCCCAACACACCCCCTTATAGAAGGATGGTGTGCCGGAGAAAGTCATATTAGGTGCAACATACAGTTACCAATAGCAGACCCAGCTGCTGAGGAAGAGACAGCCACCGGCTCATACAGGTCCAGGATCACGGAGGCTGGCCTAAACAGGGTCAGTTTGAGAGACCTCTCACTCAGGGGTATGTGTTGACGAGTCTCCACTCTGGCAGCTGTCAGTCCCCGCTGTCTTGGATGTAGGGGGCTCCAAGTCAGAGCCTGATGACTCATGCCAACTACATGGGCCGGGTCTATCGGATAGGGCGTGCGGGTCTCTCCACTCCTCAACCAATTACTTAGGACTTAGAGTTAAAGAGGACTTTAATCTTTGCCTGGAAGAAAAGCATATATTTGAGGTTTGATGTCCAGAGATTTTCCTTGACCTCCATGAAGGAATAGCAGCGCTTCTGAACAGCCCTAGTATAGTCAGAAAATAGCATAATGCGTATGTTCTGGAAATAGAGCTCAGACTGCCCACAGGTCTCCCTGAGGATTGCATCCCTGTCACGAACGTTAAGGATCCGGGCAATTAAAAGCCATGCAGGGGCCCGGGGTAGTGTTGGGCAAGGGATCTCTGGGCTCGCTCCACAATAAACCCAGGCGAGAGACCCGATTCTGGTACCTACAAATGGAACCAATCCTCCAGAAGCATCGGAGAGCTCAGGTCAGCGTCAGGTGCATCCGAGAGCTCTAGGAAGCCCAATATTCTCAAATTATTACAGCAAGAGCGGTTCTCGACTTCATCTGCCCACTCCTCCAGGGTCACTGATGAGGCCAGGAGTCCGGCCACTTGCCGCTTCAGGATGGACACATCATCTTCCACAGTGGACACACAGCGTTTGGCCTTGCCAATCCTGGGTGCAATGTTGAAGAGATCTTGGCGGAGGAGTGCTACGTCCATCTGGGCTTCATCAACCCTGCTCTCCAGTACCATTTTTTAGTCTTAAATGGCCTTAAGGATAGTGGCCAAATCAAGTTGGGCATGTCCCATAGAGTCCGCTATTCCGGAGGGCCCTCAGAGCCCCGAGGCACATCTGCGTCATAGTGAAACAATTCATTTTGGTCTGGGCTGGAGTAGGCTGCAGGGCTTTTTTCTTACCCATTTTAAATAGTGAGATGCCAAGTCTGCAGAGCCTTGCTGAAGAAAGAACCCCTATCCGGCACACTTACCAATTGGTAGCATGAGCATCCGGAGAGCTGCAGACATTCAAACACGTAGGATAAAGTTGCTGGCAAAGTAAGGATGAAGTGCAGTGATGTCCTCCCTGGCCCGCTTGCCTCGTGGCAGCACAAGCAGCTAGGTCACCACCAGGAGGAAAGAGAGCTCAGAATGGTCCAGTCGCCAGGAAGCACAGACCAGGTATGGTAGAGCTGCCAGTCAGGGTACAGTCCTTGGGGTGTGGAAAGTCCCTGGACCTGGAGCGTTGCTATCTCAGGGGACCCTCACAGAGTCAGGCCAAGAGGGGACCCTCAACACTGAAGAGAAACCATCTGGACTTTCACCACACAATCAAGTGAAATGTCCAAGGCAAGAGTCAAGCGGGCTATTGGAGGTGTAGCAGGGCCTCAGAGAGTGTCCCAGGAGAACCAGAGAGGACCACAACAGCCAACAGCACACCTCAACTGCCCCAGTTCTCAGACAGTTATGGACACAGTGCCCCCCAAACAGGAGAAAGGTAGCAGGATAAGAACCCCTGCTGGTGGCCCATCATTCTAGCAAGTAGGCCACAATTTGAATATGTGGGGGCCCTCTCTTTACCAACGTCAGCTAAACAGCCTCGCAAGGGTAAAACAGAGGTGCAACTTGCACCCTCCTGCTAGAACGAGTGATGCTCCCCCAGGGCCAGCTCCAAATCTTCACGGCCCTGTGCGTGGGCAGGCCGCAGCTTCAAGATGTAGGGGACTCCTGATCCAGCAGTATCCGAGCATGGTGGAAAAAAGAAACAGAGTCATGTCTCGCATCCTTCTTATTGCCGCAGGCAATGCTTCCCCAGGGACAGCCCCAGTCTTCAAATCTCTCACACGAGGGGTCTAAAGATCACCAGAGGCAGCCCCAGTCAATTGTCAGGGAGACCCGGTCACAGCTACGTGGTCCCCTGTGGCCAGATCAAGCACTCAACTGCTGGGGCCCGGGTGAAACAAAACACCCTCAGACTTCACAGCACAGATGCGACTAGGCAGCAGGGTGGCCCTGTCTCCACAGCACCTCTCCAGGCTCAGCCTGTGCAAGCAGATTGCAGAGTCCATGACCGTGCCCAAGCCTGGGACACGCAGCTCGCTGCACCGCCAAAACTCCCTTCGCAGCATCTCAGGCCCCTATGGCAGCCTCAGGGTCATTTAGGTTACAGGGGAGGATTACAGTCCCTCTTGAGCGCCTGCTCCAGCAGGATAAAGACAATGACAAAAGGGTGTTGGGAGCAGCCTCAAGTTGCGACCGCCATCTTGGCTGCCTTGGCCAAACCCCCAATTAAAGCAGTCTTTAGCAGCTGGGGTATTAGGTTCAGGTTGTAGTTGGATTCATCATCTGTATCCAGAGAGCTTTAAATAATCTGCCTAGAAAATCCTTGGGTGGCCGGACTCCCTACGGAGCCCTGTTCAGCGTCCAGATGTTTGTTGCAGACCTTGATAATCCTGGCACAGTTGCAGCATATGCCTTTTGACATCAAGGAACATTTTGCTGTCTTACAGTAAACTGCAAGAATTCTGAGATGAACACTTCAACGCATTAACCAAACGTTCTGCCACTGAAGAAGTGAAGGTGCAACCAGCAACTCCTGGCTGGATTCCAAAGATTGGGTGTCTAGTTGGAGAAAAGATTGTCAATAAGAAGGAGTTTGGACCATCATACAGAGCACCCGTGCCAGTCCTAGCAGATCATGGTGTCTGAACAGTTAATTTGCCATCCTTTGCTGGTTGTAAAAACAAAAGATTTGTGTCCATAGACCTCATTAAACCACATCATGTGGCCAGCCCTTCACAGTAGACCATGAGGGCTCCTGGGTCATTACCTGTCTCCTCTCACTACCATACAGAAATCTAATTACAAGCATTAAATACTACAGAAACTGTTACTCCCTGGCTGGGGACATCTGATACCGAAGTTCTACTTCTTCGGGTTGCAACTACTAACACTGTAACCACACCATATGTGACTTAACAGTCTTCGACTGCTACACCTAACAATTAAGTTGTTTATTATCAACCACTGTTGGAGGTACAAACGAGTGCTACTTTGTCCTGTGAGGTTCCTGTTTTTGCACAGACTACCTCTGGCTATTTGGCGACATTGATGACATTTCCTCGAATACATCACACACTTCATTGCATGGGATTTGTGCATTTAATTTTTGGTTAAGCAGACTTACCTGATTCCATCACGGTTCTGTTTATGGTTAGCCATTTCATTGCTTTTCCTCTTCATTTTGATTTGATTTGTCACTGTTTTCTTTTTGTTCCTAAATGGACAATATCTCCCTGAATGCTCTGCTGTTAAACTAGTAGCTAAGTTGTTGAAACCTCATTCTTCGTCCCATAAACTGCGCAGAGACCTGTACTTGTGAACATTTATGCTTTTTCCGTCCCAGATGGCATTGTATGGGATAAGGTACCATTTGATATTTTAGGTCCTACAGAAACTGTACAAATTTGGTATGAGCTTTTTTAGTAACAACCCCTTAGATCCTGTGTCTTACTATTATATACTTACCCCTTCCCCAGTGTAGAAAAATATGCTAACCCACACCAAATTCATATATTTGTATTCCTTTATTTCCCAACTGTCAATACAAGGTTATGAATTTTGGAAGGAAAATAGTGATTTGAAATCAATTTGGGGAACATGCAATTGGCAAGTGCAGGTCAATGTAGCTTTATTTAGAGCTTGCCTTGTACCTAGACAAATTATTTTGCTGGAAAAGACAGTACAGCAAACAACCTGCCTTGATTTTGCTAAAATTAAAGACATGAATACACCAAACATTCCCTCCATTGCACGTTTTGAAAATTGGCAACATTTTACAAATTACACTGAGGAAATGCTCAACAACAAAATACAGAATGGTACATATAATTCTACACTTTTGGTTTCAGACGGATGGTTAGTGTGGCCAAAATACAGTAATGGCTGTCATACACATTTTTTAAACACCTCAAAGGGTTTTAAAGCAAGTAGACCAGATCCATGTTGTGTGCAAACACAACAATCAGGGGTAGTCATGAGTCGCGGCAAAATTATGGCAGCAATGGTTGCAGCATTCTACCTTGTCAGCGGTTAAGGAACACTTGCCTCTCATCTCAGATGACATGGATTGTAAGATTTCTTGTTAGCTCCTAGATCACCTCATTCTAAACACTTTCTATATGCTATTTACAACAAACTCTGGAAAGTTTCCCAACAGGAAGCTGTTGAACTTAAATGAGAAATTGAACAGGGCTAATTTGGAAAAGGCTTTGGCAGTAGTGGACATCGACATGACAATATTGTCAACTCAAATTTATTCTTCAAATAATATTGTGTCACATGCATTCGAAATAATACAAAGTGACATGTCCTTGTTGCAACAGGGGCAAAGTCAGCTTAGATCGATTATGCAATTGAGTTGGACGATGCAAATTCTAAGATCAAATCGCGTGCCCTGGAAATACCTGAAAGCGACTGATTTATTTTTGCCATATAATTTAAAATGCTATAAAAAATGAATGGCAAAAAAAGACGTGACTTACAAAATGTTAAGCATTGAGAATTTAGAGAAATTGCCCTTCACATTAGCTCAAATGCCATCTGCTGTGTGGTTAATACACAGATTTATTTCGCTACAAATTTCAACGTTTCATTTCACATGTTGTTTGAAACATTCCCAGGTGGGTAGATATGAGGCATTAGAGGAGAGATTAGTTCACAAGACATGGCTCCTGCCTTTTGATTACATGTGTAAGAATGGTGAAACAACAGTGTTTCTCAGTGGAAACTAATGCGAAACTACGTTGGACCATTCATTGCGTTGTAAACAGATAGCACTTCATGGAGTTTGTAATGTGTCCATGGCCAATTTGACGTGCTATTTGAAAAGTGCCCAGCTGTCTTGATTTGGCCCCTTTTCAAATGACTTTCAAATGGGAGTTATTTGAGTCTGAACGACCAAAGTTGTTGTGGGATGAAACCGGGAGTAACATATGTGGTGATGGTTTCTAGGGTCGTGACCTGCTGCAACAATGTACTATTTCCACCAGCACACACAGTCAGAGAGTTACATTATGGCCTTCCATAGCTTTTTTGAATGTGAACTTTGATAAGCTGAGCAAACTGAAAACCTTAATGTTTCAATGGAACGTAACGTTGACCTCAGCTAGAGAAACGTTTGCTCTTCAAGTTGCAAGGTTGTCTGCTGAAATTCAATCACTACTATGCACAAATCTCCCTCAACATTTTGGTAAGCTAGTGCACCACATATTTAAGGCTTAAAATACTGTGGAAGTAGTACACTTTATCAAAGCGATTGGGTCTGGCTTTGTTAGCACGTTCCAGAATGTGTTTGGAATGATTCCATCCTTTATGCACTCTCTGTTTTCTAGCGTATCTGGCGGCAAACCATTGGTTTATTCCTCATTGCTGGGATTTTGGTTCTATTTTTGTTGCTCTTCAATGGATGTTCCACTTTGAGGCCAAGTGGGGATGGAGCTGTTACATGTCCTGCTGTGTCGTGAATGCATGATACAGTACTTTGAAGTGTGTTTTTGCTACAAGACCTGAACAAAAACTGGTCTTTGTCCTTCCGACCTATAGTTACACTGCATACAGCTTGTGTTCCGCTGTCTGCTGTGCACTTTTGATTGTGCACTGGATTTGTGTCTTGTAATGCAATTGGTTGAATCTATGGATATGGGTGTTGAGTACTATCCTATGAGACTACCTTTGCTATGGGATGCATATTATGAGCCTTTCCTTGATGCTCCGGCTCTTGGATTTCTGGATTATGGCTCCTCCTCTGCAGGTACACTGTTAGCTGGCACACCATCAGTGGCTGCTGATTGGGCTGAATACAACCATGTTTGTTCTTTGAAACATGCAGCCCGACTACTGAGGAAACATCGTCTGCGGCAGCAGGAAACATTCTGGAACAGAATGATGCTCCGAATGTATAAACATTTTGGGGGCCTTCTACTTTTTAATTTGCCATCATGTTTTTATTTCAAATGTTTTTTATTTATTTAATAATTTGCAAATGCAGTTTTTAAAGCCGTTAAGGCTTTTCATTTGTTGAAGTATATTTTATAATATTTTAGAAGGCTTTGATACATATACTTAGAAGTTAATTTTTATGTGAAAGTCTCCCTCTGGCCAAGGAGTCGGTGTTGTGAGATTTAACAGGGACTGAGCACAAGATCGCAATTTTAGTTGCACATTTAAAATCTTTTTGCATGGTGACTTTTAACATGCTTTGCACATACATGATAGCATACTTAGAAATGGTTCTGCAGGTAGCGCATTTCTTCATAGGCTTATTATCACTTTATCTAGTACACTCCATCCAAGGCTAGGAACATTGAGCATGATACTTTTGTTTTTAGTTGTCCGGCTGGAGACAGTTCTGAGTCGCAAAGACGAAGAAACAGCTCTGACATAGTGTGATTGCAACAATGATTTGTTATATAAACCCCGTTAGATATTTATGTGCCAGAGGATCACTTCCATGGATTATCCTGGATGCTGTGACTGAGATGGAGCCCTGCTGATTCCAGTCCATATCCTGCTGACTGTGGCCTACTCTACACCACACTGGCTGCCTGATACATCATACACGGGTATGGGGGTTTTGGTCATCTCAAGAGCCCTGGCAGATGGTACTCTCACTATGCTCTCGATAATGTAGGTAGAATTAGTTTAGGAGTATTCATATATTCAAATATGCATAAAAATATAATCATATATTCATGCAATATTGTCATGATGGCAGAGTTTTTCATATTCTTCACTATTCTTGTAATGCAGGAAACAATGCTTTGTTTCTTCCTGCTAATAATTGCAGCTCATGTTTTTTACACAAGAATACAATTGCTTCAATAACTGTTTAAAAAGCCAGTTAGTACATTTCTTGTGCCTCCCCCTGGGCATGCCTAAGTAACCAACGAAAGGGTAGATCTGTTTCCACAATTTCTTTGGGGAATCAGAGTGGTCATGGCCTGAGGTTGCTAATACCATCTAGTACCCTGTCATGGTTAGGGGTCTGGATGGGACACTGTGAGCTAGCCAGGAAGCGGGGCAGCATACTCTGATGGTATGGATGGACACAGTCTCCATATTCTGATGTTTATGTTGTTCAAACGCACAGTCCTACTTGATTTATAGAAAGCGTACGACACTGCACCTTTTTTAGAACTAACAGGGGAGTCCAGGGTAGTGTTTCTTGCATGGATCCCATGAGGCTTTCTTACCCACAATGCCCTTCAACCCTCAAACATTCCCTGAAATCATGCATTTTCCTTACATTTCTGTGATGAAAACTTCCGGAAACTGCAGGCATCCACAAAATTCTTACCACCCACGTTAACCCACTTATGCCAATAAAAATGCTGCACCACTTGTGAGGCTGGGCCTAGTGCCCGTGACAGGAACGGATCAAATCAAGGTCGCTGTGAGCCCTTGCGAGGGGACTCCCATTGACCTTGGTTTTTTCCGTTCCTGAGGTGCTTATTTCGGCAATGCAGATGTTCTTTTCCTCAAACACCCAATTACAATTCTCACACCACAATGCAGTTTGTTCATTTCCATCACTATATGTTGATCATAATTTCCTTACAACAGAAACAGTTGGCATATTGTGGTACAGGAGCCATGTTACTTTTCCTTTTGTAGTTTGACATATTAAAAAAAAAATTTAAACCTCTCCCAGTGATGCCAACAGTCAAGAGCATTTATAAGTATCTCTGTGCTCTATTCACATATTGCACTTTGATGCATGTAAGGTAGTACTAGAGTAGTATAACTCACATACTAAAAATGCTATTTACAAACATATGTGCAGAGACCTGCATTTCTGCTTCTCCTATTTTTTCTCTGTAACAGATCCACATACATGCAGGGATATGATTTAGCGGTAAATGTGAGAGGAAAAAGCGGGAGTGGCCGTAAAATGGAGAATATTCACCACTTATTGGGAGTGGTTTAGCGAGGTATAGTGAGGGGTTTAGGATGACACATGCTAATACAAGCACCCATCCACAAAAAACATAACAATGTTGCCATTCACAAACTACAGGTGACAACAGCACAAAAGGCCACAGTAAAGTGGTAAATGCACTTTAGCCCAGCCTTGGAATATGTCTAGCATCACACAGGGCCACTCATAGGTAATGTACCTCACTCCATACAAAGTAATGGCGGCAGGGTCTTACCATAACATCCTATAGTAAATGATATTAAATAATTTAAATTACTTTGACTTATATATATATATTCCCTGGAAAAAACAAAGGGTAATGTAACGTTATAGTTAGGTAAACATTTCAGTGACTACATAACATTTTAAACGTGTAAAACCACTTAAGTTCACTAGTTATTGTTATCTCTAGTAACTATAACTTGAGCCAAGGCCAGACTGGCCACACCGGGCATCTGGCTTTTCCCCAGGAGGCTGGAAGGGAGGCGGGACACTTTTTTTTTACTAGAGGCAGGTTTCATAGGAGTGCAGCAGTTTTAAAAGCACTGCAGAGTTCCTTGTATATCCAACAGTTTTCAGACGACTGTAAAAGTGCCAGGGTCACTCTGGTTATTAATCTACCTGCTGGAGTTAGATCAGCGTTTTGTCTAGTGGCAATTTTGACTCATCTATCATAGCGCAGAGGTTTAGTATGCCTGCTGCAAAGAGAGTGTACTATGCAGATCACAGAACAGTATTTTATGTGCATAGCTTAGGGGGTTACTGCTTTTATTACACAGATCCTTTAGTTACTGTGCAGTTCATAAGTTACAATCGTAATCTAGGTTAGAAAGTTATTTTTTTGTCCTAGTCTTTCATTATCCTAATTTTTCTAAAAAAGTTTGTTTGGGTAGAATAAATTCTTGTTGATAAAGTCAATCCTAACCACTGTGTTACATTCTGAATCCTGAGTTTGTGCTTCCCTAGAACAAGCACTCTTAAAAAATGCCTACAAGGATTAGTGACATGTGAATCCAACAACTTGCAGTCCCCTTTGTCTTATGTAGTATTTTCTATACACTGATTTACACATGTATGATTCATTGTCTCTGTATGTGTTTGTGATGTAAAATGCTCTGACACCCTACACTTGTATGAGAGGCACTATAAATCAAATGAAATACATGTGAGAGAGGGGCTATGAGAGATGAGAGGCACTGTTCGAGTGATAGTGAGGGAACCATTGAAGAGCCCCAATAAAGATTGCCATATACTGGTGAACTGTAAGGTGATGATTTACTATGCTTACTTGAGTTACCTGAAATAACTATAACTTGTGAATTACAGTGCTTTTGTACGTTTAAAATGTTATGTTGTCACTGAAATTTTACCCTAACTATAAAGTTACTATAACCTTTTTTCTGTGAATTTCTATGTTTTTTTAAAATTGAAAGTAATACTTTATTACCATCCACAAAGCCTTTGGCCGTGTATGGTGAAGGTTTTGCCACAGGGCCTGGCCTGTGGCCAGGCCTTGCATCCAGTCAATCTGCGGCAACCACCCAACTTTGCATATGGCCTTTGGCTGTGCATAGCGTGGGGTTAACCGCAGGGCCTGGCTTGTGACAAGGTCCTGCGTCCAACCTATTGTCACAGGCCCCCTCCCCAGGCCCTGTTTGCCACAACCCCCGGGGCCTTTCTTTTTTAAAGGTGAGAGGAGCATGTGACCTCCCTCCATATGCCACTTTGGGTACCGTAATGCCATTCCCCGGGGCCTTTGTTTTTTTTTTTAAGGGGGGCGCACAGCCTTCCCTTAGAGAGCCACTTTGAGCCTGGGGAACCCCATCCCTGGGGCTTTTTTTTTAATTACGGGGAGGGAGGCACCCCCCTCCCTGAGCCAATAGTGGCCATCAGGACCCCATCTCTCGTGGCCAGCTCCCACTAGGCAGGAGCATTTTTAAAGTTCCCGCTGGCTGGGAACAGACATGTCTTTCCTGCCCAAGTGTTTGAGGGCATCGAAGGCATGTCTCCTCCCACATGGCGGATGATTTAATGCTCCAGCCAGGTGGGAGCAGACACATGTTTCCCTGTCCGGGCTATTGAGAGCAGGGAAACTACAGTGTCCCGTGGGTGGGCTCCCCAGGACTCAGTAATTGATCCAGCCCCAGGGAATGTGGTCCCCGGGACAATTACAGGTTCAGAGAGAGGGGCCACAAGCCCCCCTCCTCTTCAAGTTAAGATCGGCCTCGGGGTGGGGCTCCAGGGGCCTATTAAGGATCAGGGAGGGGGACACACAGCCCCCCTCCACTTATGAATGAAATTCGTCCTCAGGGGGCTACATGTATAATTATTTTAATGTTATGTGTTATATTACATTTAATATTTAATATTTTTGAATTTTAGTAATTAATGTATTTAATATTAAATTACTGTTTTATATTTTTGATAAAAATAAAATTATTTTAAATTATTTCAAAAACACATAACTTTATAATACATTTCCTAAATATTAACTGCATATTAAGATGCTGCAGATGTACATTTTTAGTTAATAAATAATATTTACAAATTAAATTGATATGTTTCAAATATGCAATTTTATATAACTGTTTAATTTGAGGAGTCACTGTGCAGTAACATTTCATTTTGTATTTCATTAGTTACAGGTTTATGATAATGGTTATATTTTTATAGTACATGAACATATATATATTTTTTTAAATATTAGTAACCTTCATCATGGGAAAATCTAAGCCTTGGTGGTGGAGATCTCCGCCTACGTGTCAAAAGTTAATAGTAGTAATTCTACACTCCTATATTCTGCCGGTAACTTGCCACTTCCTGCCTATTACTTAGTGTCTTTCATGCTGGGCACTGCTGCGTGTTGCAGGGTGCTCAGCCTTTCTTCTCACCGGGGTCTAACTACTCTGTTAGCGGCCTGATTTTAATTAGTTTTATCCTGGCTGTGCACTGCTGGGTGTTGCAGGGTGCACAGCTCCTTCTTTTAATGCACTTACCTTCCTGGTTCTTTGACTCCGGCCCCCTGCACTATACGGTGTGGCGTGAAGACGTCCCACTTGAGCGCCATCTTGCCTTACGCCGGTGGTGACATTTTCCGCTGCCATTCTCTGAGGGTTAGCAGTCCAGTTCTTTC
This sequence comes from Calotriton arnoldi, assembly GCA_963921515.1. Taxonomy (NCBI): domain Eukaryota; kingdom Metazoa; phylum Chordata; class Amphibia; order Caudata; family Salamandridae; genus Calotriton; species Calotriton arnoldi. The sequence continues at coordinate 1,246,463 of CAWUFW010003589.1, forward strand.
GACTGGCTGCTACTTAATCACCACGGCGACGCGGATGAGCAGTGGTCTTCAGAGTGGAAGCCCGTACTGCTGCCCGTGCCTGCCGGTAACTTGCCACTTCCTGCCTATTACTTACTGTCTTTCATGCTGGGCACTGCTGCGTGTTGCAGGGTGCTCAGCCTTTCTTCTCTACGGGGTCTACCTACTCTGTTAGCAGCCTGATTTTAATTGGTTTTATCCTGGCTGTGCACTGCTGCGTGTTGCAGGGTGCACAGCTCCTTGTTTTTAGATTATTTTAATGCACTTACCTTCCTGGTTCTTTGACTTTGGCCCCCCGCACTATACGGTGTGGCGTGAAGACGTCCCGCTTGACCGCCATCTTGCCTCACACTGGCGGTGACATTTTCCGCCGTCATTCTCTGGGGGTTAGCAGTCCAGTTCTTTTGACTGGCTGCTACTTAATCGCCACGGCCACACGGACGCGCAGTGGACGCGCGCAGCGGGCACGCCGCTGGCGCGGGTAAGCCTGTCTGCGCCCGTCCGCGTCCGGACCGCGGCCAGCGCCAGACATGCTGCCCAAACTGCTGCAGGCTTCACGCTAGGTTGGGGCCGAGATGATTTACTAGCGCTTAGGCCCATTATCTGCCCTGGCGCTTCTTGTGCCACACTGAGAGATAGGGACAGGCCCTTTTGCTGCCCTAGTTGCATTTTCACCCTCAGCCCCAAACTCGCTAATCAGGAGGCAGAGACGACGGGTTTCGCCCCTCCCAGGACCTCAAGCTCCTCTGAATTAAAAGCCTGCCTTATTAACTGTAGATCCCTGCCTAAACACGCATTCGATATACACCAATCCCTCGTAGATAACAATTGGGACTTAATGTTTCTCACTGAGACTTGGTTACGTGAAGACGCTAGCCCGGCGGTCTCCCTGGCGATCCCTCAGGGCTATTGCATAGTCTGTGCTAATAGGGGGGTCAACAGACTTGGGGGTGGAGTGGCGATAATCCATAAAGACACTTGGGAGACGGCCACAACCAACTTTAGTCTTATAGGAAGTATAGAAGGACTCCATTTCTGTATAAAACTGTCCCCCACTGCCTCCTTCTCAGGGCTTCTCCATTACCGGCCCCCGGGCTGTTGCCACAGTGCCACGCCAATTCTGGCAGACTATATCGCCCAGGCTTGTACCTGCTATTCTAAGTTTACGGTCCTAGTTGACCTTAATTTTCCTGTTGACGACCCGCTTTGTACGCATAGCACAAACTTCATTTCGTCGCTTGCTGGCTTTAACCTGATCCAACTGGTTTCCTCCCCTACTCACAAAGCTGGTCACACGCTTGACCTCATCTGTTCTAATTTGCAGGATGTAACAGTGGACAAGCCAATACAGGTTATCTGGTCTGACCACTACCTGGTCCCTTTCCAGCTTCACCTAAAGGCCACTTCTAAGGCCATAGCCCCTCCGAAGGAAACTAGGAGAAACTGGAGCAGAGTCACACCTGAGGCTTTAAGCCCATTACTGAAGGACTTTAGCCCCCCCCACGGATAACCCCGACAACAGTATTTCGAACCTGAATGCTTGGGTTACGGAGGCCCTCGATAAAATCGCACCACGGAGACCCGTCAGCTCTTCCAGAGCTACCCCCTCCGCACCATGGTTCTCCGAGGATATCAGAGCCAAAAAAAGTGATTGCAAAAGACTGGAGCGTGAGTGGAGAAAGATCTACTCACATGATGCCAAAATTATTTACAGAAAAGTTCTGAAAGAATATCATAAATTACTCGACAACAAACGAAGGGACTTCCTGGCTGCCCGCATCGCGAATGGTAAAAACTCCTCCAGGGAAGTATTTAGGATTGTGAAATCTTTCACTAATCCCACTGCACTTGTGCACTCAGTTATCCCTTCTCTGGACCTGTGCAATAGCCTTTCGAATTTTTTCGAGGATAAAATCTTGCAGATTTATGCCTCCTTTCCCCCGTCTCCCTGCCCCAATGCGGAGGGTGACAACCATTGCCTTCTCAAGAACCAGCCGGTGTTCACCGACTTTTCCATGGTGCCCGCAGAGGCATCGCTGGCTGAACTACGGAAATGCAAATCCGGGTCACCGGGGGACCCCTGGTCAGCAGGACAGTATAGTTTACTAGCAGAAATGGCTCAACCCGGTCCTCAACTCCATCTGGAATTCCTCACTTAGGTTAGGGATTTTTCCCTCCGCTTGGAAACATGCTTTCCTATTTCCTATCCTGAAGAAGCCCAACGCCGACCCCGAAGTAGCCAGTAACTTTAGGCCTTTCTCCTTACTATCAGCTCCTGCAAAAATATTGGAGAAACTGGCCCATCAGCAACTGGCCACCTTTGTAGAAACCAATGAGCTGCAGCATGATTCTCAATCTGGCTTCCGCACTGGTTACACTATGGAATCAGCATTGATTGAAGTTGCAGATTTCATCCGATGGGTGGTTGACAGAGGCTCTGCGGCCATGCTGGTACTCCTCGATCTGTCGGCAGCGTTTGACAAGGTGTCTCACCCTATTCTGCTTGACAGACTTATGCAAATAGGCATCCGAGGGACGGCATTAGAATGGATCGCCTCCTACCTCCACGGCTGAGACCAACAAGTCTTTCTCCACCCCTATACCTCTGCTGTGAAACCACTCAGATGTGGAGTGCCTCAGGGCTCAGCTTTAAGCCCACTACTCTTCAACATCTATCTGACGCCATTGGCGGATCTCATTGTTAAGAATGGGGTCAATGTGATATCCTATGCGGACCACACCCAGCTGATGTTTTCTTTCAGAGATGTTTCATCGTCAGTCTTTGACTCTTTCAGAGAGTCTTAAAAACATTGCCATCTGGATGAACAGTAACTTCTTAAAGCTCAACGCTGATAAAACGGAGGTTCTATTTTTTAACCAAGCGTCTCTCCCCCTCCCGCAATAATATGGTGGCTGGTAGAACTCGGTGCTCCACCAGTGCCTAAGTATTCGGTTAAGAACCTTGGCTGTTGGGACAAAGACCTGTCCCTTTCGACCCATGTCCAGCAAGTTTTGGCGGCCTGCTTTGGAAAGATGAGAACTATCAGAAAATGTATTGACTTTCTGCCGGAGGAATGCCGAAGAACCGTTGTGCATGCCTTGGTACCTCGCACCTCGACTATGCCAACGGCCTTTACCTGGGCCTGCCCAGCTGTCTGATCAGAAGGCTGCAGATAGTGCAGAATGCTGCCGATGGTCCGTAAGGTTCCACTCCGCCACCATATCTCACCTCATCTCAGACAACTCCATTGGCTCCCAGTTGCCTAGAGAATTGAATTTATTCCCTTACGTTTGCATTCCGGGCCTACCAAGGCAGGGGCCCTTGTTACCTAAGGAAGCCACTTCTCCCTTACCAGCAGGAGAGGTCTTTGAAATCCAACCAAAAACGTTACCTCACTGTCCCTCACTTTGCCAAAGCCAGGCTAGGGGGTAGATCGTTTGAGGTGGGAACCACCAAACGATGGAATGACTTGTGTTAGAACTGGGGGTCTCTAGTTGGCAGAGGTAGGTACCTTTGACCAAATAGGGACCCTTGCTTCTACGTCAGGGCAAGGGAGTTACACTACTGGATAACCCCTGCTCACCCCCTTGGTAGCTTGGCACGAGCAGACAGGCTTATCTCAGAGGCAGTGTGTTAAGCATTTGTGCACACATACAGTAATACAGTGAAAACACTACAGATGGACACCACACAGGTTTTTATAAAAATAAGTATTCTTTATATAGACTTAGCACAAGACCACAAACGACAAAAATCCACAATATTGTACTCAAAATAGACATAAAGATGGTAGATGTAACTTAGTTCAAGTTGATGGTAACTGCGACAAAGTTCTCACAAAAGTACCTGGATGCGTAACGCAAAACAAACAAAAAGGTTCGCAGGGATGGAGATGCGTCAGTTCCTTGCTTCGAGGGAGACGATGCGTCGTGCCTCAATGCTTGCGCAGAGTAGGGGATGCGTCTTGGTCCTTACCGGAGAGGAGTTGATGCGTAGATTCTCGTACTGCGTTCCGGTTGCGATGCGACAAGATGGCGCCTCGATGCGATGCGACGATCCGGTGCGATAAGATGGCGCCCTTGATGTGGCGACGTGAAGACGATGCGTGCACGCCCGGCGGCCGTGCGGCGACTCTGTAACTTTGGAGCCGCGACAGGCCCTGCGACACGCTTCTCCGGTGATGCGCCGGCGACCTCTGCGGCGGCGACACGCTTCTCCGGTGATGCATCGGGTAACAGCTTTGACGAAGGCTCGTGTTAGACTTGGCATCTTTTGGCGTGTTTCCCCTGACTTTTTGCTTTCTGACCTCCCGGTTTTGACTCTGTTTTTGCTGGTGTAATGATTCTGCGCACTTTCCTCACTGCTGTCCAGTGGGAAAGTGCAAGTGCTCCTGTATAAAATGTGTTATGGATTGGCGTTTCCATGATTGGCCCATTTGGTTTATGTGTCAGTCCCTTGTAAAGTGCACTGCGAGTGCCAGGGCCTATAGACCAAATGCTGTTGGTGGGCTGCAGCACTGGATTGTGCCACCCACGCAAACAGCCCGTAAAGTGTAACTCGGGCCTGCCATCGCAGAGCCTGTGCGCAGCCTGGGGCTGCCATGTCGACTTGGCAAGTGCACACACTTGCAAGTCCCTAAACCTTCCCTTTTCTACATGTAAGTCACCCCTAAGGTAGGCCCAAGGTACCCCTGTGGGCAGGGTGCGTTGTATGCGAAAGGTAGGACATGCCCTGGTGTGTGTGGCATGTCCTGATAGTGAATTACAGCCTAGTTCGTTTTTCACTATTGCAAGGCTACCTGTTCCCCCTAGGCCAGAACGGGCAGTTTTGATTATTACAGCTTATAATCCTAACTGACCCCGGGAACATGGTAGAAATTCGAGTTTAGTATGCCTGGACTCAGAATGATAAAATGCATCTTCTAGTGAAGTTGGTTTTAACATTCGGTGTTTGAAAATACCACTTTTAGAAAGTGGGTATTTTCTTGTCTAACCATCCAAGCCTGCCTCTGCGAGGTTGTGTATTCCTTGTCTGGAGTGTGAGTGACAGGGGCTGGGGGATGCCAGGAGACAGGGTGGGAGGGGTTGCACCTGGGCCCTGAATAGGACAGTGCCTTCCCTCCACAATGCTGGCTCCACCTCCTAAGGTGCGTCTGATGTCCCTGGCCTACTCACTGAAAGAAGGGACGGAGACTTGTCAACAAAGTGCTCCAGAACTGGTTTGGACTAGGCACAGGCCTCTCTGCCTTCAGAGAACAAAGGAATTTGGGATATAAATATTGGGGCCCTGACCCCATGAATTTAGATCTCGCTGGAATCAAGGAACCTGCCAAGACGAAGAGCTGGAAGAGCTGCCAGGAGGAGTACTGCCCCCTTGCTGTGTTGTTGCTTTGTTGGGTTGGCCTGCAGCTGCTGCTTCTGCCTTGGGCAGTGAAAGGACTGAACTTTCTACAGACTTGTGCTGAGTATCTCCAAGGGCCTGGAACCGAGCTGGCCTCTTGTTAAGAAGTCTCAGGGACTGCAAAGACTTCACAAGCCTCTGGGTACCGCTTCTGGAACGCTGTTTCAGTTGCCACAGAGGAAGGGAACCGCAACCGACTCCGTCAACCGAATCCATCCCTGGCCGGTGACCTGTTTGCACCGCAGACCGCATCGCCCCGCTTCGCAACGCAACCCTGGTCTCACCGTGGGCGACGTCCGACGCCGCCAACATCGAGACGCTGCTTGCACCGTGACCTGTGGGCACCGCAGTTCGCATCGCATCGCTTCACTGAACCAGCCGGACCCGACCGACGCGGTCGCTGCAACTGGCTCAAGAGTCGTGACCGCATCGCATTTGGGGCACCGCTCGCACGTCTGCGACGCACCGCTCCGACTCGCACCGCTGTCCGACGCCAGCTCCCGCACTCCGGCTTGGTCGCCTGCATCGCAACCTGTCAGCACCGCATCGAGCATCGTCTCACCCTGCATCGCACGCCTTGGACTCACCGACTCCGTCTGCACGATGCTCATCGAGCCGCTGCCTGCACCGCATCGAGGGACACCGCACCTTGCATCGCTCCGTCTTGCACCGCAACCGCGACGAACGCCGACCGGCTCGTACACTCCGTACCAGCCACAACGAGAAAAGGTACTGTGACCGAGTCTGTTCACGACTCTGCTGGCCCGTATCGACGCGGTCGGCTGGAACTGTTAGACTCTGTGGTTTTCAGCATTGCGGTAGGCTCGGACGGAGCTACCGACTCGTACAAACTTTGTTTTTGGACTATTCCTGCAAAGAAGAAGTTATCTTATCAAGTATTCGTTTTTAAAGTATAGTATTGTGGATTTTTGTCGTAATTGGTCTTGTTTTGAGTATATAAAATATTGGTTATTTTTCTAAACTGGTGTGGTGTCCGTTTGTAGTGCTTACACTGTATTACTGTTGGTTATGTGCAAATGCTTTACACACTGCCTCTGAATTAAGCCTAACTGCTCGTGCCAAGCTACCACGAGGGTGAGCAGGGGTTACTTCACGAGTGTAACACCCTTACCCTGACTAGGAAGAAGGGTCCCTACTTGGACAAAGGTGCAAGCCCTTGCCAACTAGAGACCCCATTTCTAACATTGGTTGTCAGCGGTGAGGATAGGACTTGTGTTTGCACTTGACTTACAGTGATTGGTGTGCACTACTACCATATCGCAGACCATTACGTACCACATACTGGTTCTTTTTCTTTTGGCCTATTTTTGATCTTGCCAGTTTTCAACTCACTACTTTTGTCATGCCTGACACAGCTGCATCATCCGTTGCATCTCTGGAAATTATCTTTGAGGAGGATAGGTTGGAAACCTACGCCGTAAAGGAACTACGAGCAATTTGTAAAAACCTGAAAGTCCAAATTAAAGGCCTCACAAGGAAGGAGGAGCTACAGAAGGCGCTGAGGGCCTGGGTAGCAGCCAGACATGCCAGTGGGCAGCCTGGTAATCTCAGTGAGGAGGTGGAGGAGCCTATTTCCAGGGTGGATATGCTTTTGGGTAGGGGGAACCCGCCAGGTCAGGCAGCAGCAGTCTGTCCCCAGAGGAGCTGGAGGACAGGCGGGAGGCAAGGCAGTTTGAGCTGCAGAAGCTCAGGCTGGAGAGTGAGCGGGAGGAGAAGAGATTGGCCATGGAGGAGAGGAAGATGCTCTTAGAGCATGAGAGAGAACTGAGGGAGCTAGAACTTAGGAGTAAGTCAGGCTCAGATGGTGGCTGCAATTCGTCCAGAAAGGCAGACAGGATTGTGCACATTCCCAAGAATGTAGGCAAGGAGTTCCATAAGGGGGATGACATACAAAGGTGGTTTCAGGGTTATGAGGCAGCCATACACAGGAATGGGGTCCCTGAGGAGAATTGGGGAGCAGGATTGTGGCCACTTTTCCCTGAAGAAGCAAGGGATGCTCTGTTAGCTTTGGGTAAGGGGTATCACCTCACCTATGCTGACATGAAGGATGCCCTTCTCACTAAGTATGGTCTTACTCCTGAAAAGTACAGGGATCAGTTCAGGTCCAGTAAGAAGTCTGATGCCAACACCTGGTTGGAATGTGTGGATGTGTTCTGCAGGTCGCTGGATGGTTGGGTGACGGCAGTAGCGTAACAGATTTTCAGGGGCTCCACAACTTGATTGCATGGGAGCACTTGTCTAGTCTATGTTTTGCAGATCTGCGCCAGCACCTAGTTGATAGTAAGCTAACTGACCCCAGGAAGCTTGCTATGGAAGCGGACCGCTGGGTGAGTACCAGGGTCCACAAGAAAGCGTTTGGGGAGACTCAGCCAAAGGTGGGCAGGGTCCCCCGCAGAAAGGTGGGGGGACAAGGGTAAAGCACAGGAGTTCTCTAAAGGGCCCCAAACTAGTACCCAGGGTAAAGGTTCCCAGCCCCCGGTGATAAGAAGAAAGGGGTCTCTACAGGGAAGCCTGTTGAGACCGGCCCCGCAAGTGTTATGCATGTGACCAGGTAGGTCACTTTAAGGGAGACCCCAAGTGCCCGAAGGGGACACAGCCACCCACCGGTGGACAGTCCAAAGTGTTGGCTAGTGTAGCGCTTGGGGAGGAGGGGTGCCCACAGGAGGGTGGGGATCCCGCAGAAATGACCCTTGTCTCACTAGGGGACAGTGAGATGGTCCCAGGAAACCAGGTGCCCCCTAACACAAAGAAATATAGCACCTGGGTGACCATTAATGGGAACAGGGTAGAGGCTCTCAGAGACACTGGAGCCAGTGTGACCTCAGTCCGGTGTCACCTGGTCTCTGAGAAGCAGGTAGTCCCAGGGGCATTCCACCAAGTAGTTGCTGTAGACAACTCAGAGCGCCAATGTATGGTGGCACAGGTTCCCTTTGAATGGGGGGGGTCTCAGGTCCCTTGAGGGTGGTTGTGAGCCCTACCATGCCTGTAGATTGTCTGCTAGGAAACGACCTGGAGCAGTCCTCATGGAAGGAGGTTGAGCTCAGGTCTCACTTGGAGATGCTTAGGTTGCCAGAGTGGGCATGCGTGTCTACTCGGTCAATGGCAGCCAGAAAGGGTGATCAAGAGGACTTGGAGCCTGAAACAGTGGCCCAAGTCCCTGCCAAGAGAAAGGGCAGGGGGCACGGGAAACCGGCCCCCGAAGTTCCCACGGACCGGGAGGAGGCGGACCTCGAGGGGGACGCCCGGTGCCTACAGGGGAGCAGGTAGCCGAACTGGGAGACATCTCTGAGCTGACCCATTGGCAGCAAGAAGGGGGTCCCACCAGGGAGGAGTTCTGCAGGGAGCAGAACGAGTGCCCTACTCTGGAGGGTCTGCAGCGGCAGGCTGCAGACCAGGCAGCTGGTAATCAGTCCGGGTCACATCTGATCTACTGGGAGAGTGGTCTCCTATACAGTGAGCCTAAGGTTGCTGAGCCTGGGTCAGCCCGTGTGCTGGTGGTACCCCAGCGCTTCAGAACCTTCCTACTGGGTCTGGCTCATGACGTGCCTTTGGCAGGACATTTGGGGCAGGACAAGACCTTTGACAGGCTTGTCACCCACTTCTTTTGGCCCCAAATGCGAAGGCAGTCAGATGCACACTGTAGGTCTTGCCAAACTTGCCAGGCAAGTGGTAAGAGTTCGAGGAAGGTCAAAGCTCCTCTCCAACCTTTTCCTGTTGTTGGAACACCCTTTGAAAGGGTAGGGATGGATATTGTGGGGCCACTGGATCCCAAGACAGCCATGGGCAACAGGTACATCCTGGTCTTGGTGGACCATGCCACCCGGTACCCGGAGGCAATCCCTCTCAGGACAACGACGGCGCCAGTGGTGGGCCGGGCGTTAATGGGGATCTTTTCCCGTGTGGGATTCCCCAGAGAGGTGGTTTCTGATAGGGGGACCAATTTCATATCCAAGTATATGACATCCCTGTGGAAGGAGTGTGGTGTAACCTACAAGTTCACCACTCCTTACCACCCACAAGGAAAGCGGTCTGGTGGAGAGATTCAACCAGACCTTGAAAGGCATGATCAAGGGTCTAACAGAACCCATGAGGCGTAAGTGGGACGTCCTCTTGCCATGCCTACTCTTTGCATACAGGAGGTGCCTCAGAAGTCTCTTGGGTACAGCCCCTTTGAGCTCCTGTATGGCCACCCTGTCAGAGGACCTCTGAGTTTGGTAAAGGAAGGCTGGGAGGCAGCTCCCAGGTAAACTCCCCAGGATGTATTTAGCTACATGCTGGCCTTTAGAAACCAAACTGCCCGCTTCAGGAAACTCGCTCAGGCGAACCTAGAAGCAAGCCAGGAAGAAATGAAGAGATGGTATGACCAGAACGCCACTCTGGTCGAATTTCAACCTGGGCAAAAGTGTGGGGCATGGCCCCAGTGGCACCTTGTGCCTTGCAGGACAAGTGGACTGGGCCATATGAGGTAAAGAGCGCAAAAGTGACGTCACCTACCTGGTGGATTTGCAGGCTCCAAGGAACCCTTTGAGGGTCCTTCACGTGAACCGCCTCAAGCCCCACTTCGAGAGGTCCGAAGTGAGTATGCTCTTGGCGACAGATGATGGGGTGGAAGAGGAAAGTGAGCCTCTCCCTGACCTCCTGTCTACCAAGGAGCATGATGGGTCAGTAGAGGGTGTGATCCTCTCCCCTACTCTGACTCAGGAGCAGCAGGGGACTGTTGCCAGTTGTTGGGACAGTTTGCCCCACTGTTCTCTCTGACTCCCGGTGTTACTCACTGGTGTACCCATGACGTGGACACTGGTGACAGCCCTCCTGTGAAGCACAAGATTTACAGGTTGACTGACCGGGTCAGAGCCAGCATCAAGGAGGAGGTCTCTAAGATGTTGGCGTTAGGGGTGATTGAGCCCTCCCACAGTCCTTGGGCCAGCCCAGTGGTCTTGGTCCCAAAGGCTGCGGCGCCCGGTGCCACTCCAGAACTCCGGTTTTGTGTGGACTACCGTGGGCTCAATGCCGTCACCAGGACTGACGCGCACCCCATCCCCAGAGCTGATGAGCTCATTGATCGCTTGGGAGCTGCCCGGTTCCTCAGCACGTTTGATTTGACGTCTGGGTACTGGCAGATTGCCTTAACCGATGGGGCCAAGGAGAGATCAGCATTCTCAACCCCTGAAGGTCATTACCAATTCCGGGTGATGCCCTTTGGGTTGAAGAATGCCCCTGCCACCTTTCAGAGGTTGGTCAATCAGGTGTTGGCTGGGCTGGAGGATTTCAGTGCCGCCTACCTGGATGACATTGCTGTGTTCAGTTCCAGCTGGGAAGAACATTTACAGCACCTTGAGAAAGTGTTGAGGGCTCTGCAAGGTGCAGGCCTCACGATCAAGGCCAGTAAGTGCCAGATCGGGCAGGGTTCTGTGGTGTACTTGGGACACCAGGTAGGAAGTGGCCAGGTGGCGCCCCTACAACCCAAGATTGACACCATTCTGGCTTGGGAACCCCCCAAAACCCAGACAGAGGTGAGAGCCTTCTTAGGTCTCACCGGTTACTATAGGAGATTTGTTAAGGGCTATGGCACCATCGTTGCCCCCTTAACAGAGCTGACCTCTAAGAGGCAGCCCCGGAAAGTGATCTGGACTGAGTCCTGCCAGAAAGCTTTTGATGCCCTGAAGGCAGCCATGTGCACGGCGCCCGTGCTCAAGGCACCTGACTTCTCCAAGGAATTCGTCGTGCAGACTGACGCTTCAGAGCATGGTGTGGGAGCGGTGCTCTCACAACTGAACGAAGAGGGCCTGGATCAGCCTGTAGTATTCCTTAGCAGGAGACTACTCCCCAGGGAACAGAGGTGGAGTGCCATAGAAAGGGAAGCTTTTGCTGTGGTCTGGGCGCTGAAGAAGTTGAGACCATACCTGTTTGGGACTCACTTCCGGGTTCAGAGAGACCACAGGCCCCTCAGATGGTTGATGCAAATGAGGGTGAGAATCCAAAACTGCTGAGGTGGTCCATCTCCCTACAGGGAATGGACTTTACGGTGGAGCACCGTCCAAGTACAGAACACGCCAACGCAGATGGTCTGTCCAGGTTCTTCCGCCTTAGTGAAGAGAACTCCCATGGGGTTGGGTAGTTCTCCCTACTTTCAGCTGGAGGGGACATGTGTTAGACTTGGCATCTTTTGGTGTGTTTCCCCTGACTTTTTGCTTTCTGACCTCCCGGTTTTGACTCTGTTTTTGCTGGTGTAATGATTCTGCGCACTTTCCTCACTGCTGTCCAGTGGGAAAGTGCAAGTGCTCCTGTATAAAATGTGTTATGGATTGGCGTTTCCATGATTGGCCCATTTGGTTTATGTGTCAGTCCCTTGTAAAGTGCACTGCGAGTGCCAGGGCCTATAGACCAAATGCTGTTGGTGGGCTGCAGCACTGGATTGTGCCACCCACGCAAACAGCCCATAAAGTGTAACTCGGGCCTGCCATCGCAGAGCCTGTGCGCAGCCTGGGGCTGCCATGTCGACTTGGCAAGTGCACACACTTGCAAGTCCCTAAACCTTCCCTTTTCTACATGTAAGTCACCCTAAGGTAGGCCCAAGGTACCCCTGTGGGCAGGGTGCGTTGTATGCGAAAGGTAGGACATGCCCTGGTGTGTGTGGCATGTCCTGATAGTGAATTACAGCCTAGTTCGTTTTTCACTATTGCAAGGCTACCTGTTCCCCTAGGCCAGAACGGGCAGTTTTGATTATTACAGCTTATAATCCTAACTGACCCCGGGAACATGGTAGAAATTCGAGTTTAGTATGCCTGGACTCAGAATGATAAAATGCATCTTCTAGTGAAGTTGGTTTAAACATTCGGTGTTTGAAAATACCACTTTTAGAAAGTGGGTATTTTCTTGTCTAACCATCCAAGCCTGCCTCTGCGAGGTTGTGTATTCCTTGTCTGGAGTGTGAGTGACAGGGGCTGGGGGATGCCAGGAGACAGGGAGAGTCAGCACAGGGCTGAATAGCAAGATCTACATGTAGATGGGTGGGAGGGGTTGCACCTGGGCCCTGAATAGGACAGTGCCTTCCCTCCACAATGCTGGCTCCACCTCCTGTGGTGCGTCTGATGTCCCAGGCCTACTCACTTAAAGAAGGGATGGAGACTTGTCAACAAAGTGCTCCAGAACTGGTTTGGACTAGTCACAGGCCTCTCTGCCTTCAGAGAACAAAGGAATTTGGGATATAAATATTGGGGCCCTGACCCCATGAATTTAGATCTCGCTGGAATCAAGGAACCTGCCAAGACGAAGAGCTGGAAGAGCTGCCAGGAGGAGTACTGCCCCTTGCTGTGTTGTTGCTTTGTTGGGTTGGCCTGCAGCTGCTGCTTCTGCCTTGGGCAGTGAAAGGACTGAACTTTCTACAGACTTGTGCTGAGTATCTCCAAGGGCCTGGAACCGAGCTGGCCTCCTGTTAAGAAGTCTCAGGGACTGCAAAGACTTCACAAGCCTCTGGGTACCGCTTCTGGAACGCTGTTTCAGTTGCCACAGAGGAAGGGAACCGCAACCGACTCCGTCAACCGAATCCATCCCTGGCCGGTGACCTGTTTGCACCGCAGACCGCATCGCCCCGCTTGGCATCGCAACCCTGGTCTCACCGTGGGCGACGTCCGACGCCGCCAACATCGAGCCGCTGCTTGCACCGTGACCTGTGGGCACCGCAGTTCGCATCGCATCGCTTCACTGAACCAGCCGGACCCGACCGACGCGGTCGCTGCAACTGGCTCAAGAGTCGTGACCGCATCGTATTTGGGGCACCACTCGCACGTCTGCGACGCACCGCTCCGACTCGCACCGCTGTCCGACGCCAGCTCCCGCACTCCGGCTTGGTCGCCTGCATCACAACCTGTCAGCACCGCATCGAGCATCGTCTCACCCTGCATCGCACGCCTTGGACTCACCGACTCCGTCTGCACGACGCTCATCGAGCCGCTGCCTGCACCGCATCGAGGGACACCGCACCTTGCATCGCTCCGTCTTGCACCGCAACCGCGACGAACGCCGACCGGCTCGTACACTCCGTACCAGCCACAACGAGAAAAGGTACTGTGACCGAGTTTGTTCACGACTCTGCTGGCCCGTATCGACGCGGTCGGCTGGAACTGTTAGACTCTGTGGTTTTCAGCATCGCGGTAGGCTCGGACGGAGCTACCGACTCGTACGAACTTTGTTTTGGGACTATTCCTGCAAAGAAGAAGTTACCTTATCAAGTATTCGTTTTTAAAGTATAGTATTGTGGATTTTTGTCGTAATTGGTCTTGTCTTGAGTATATAAAATATTGGTTATTTTTCTAAACTGGTGTGGTGTCCGTTTGTAGTGCTTACACTGTATTACTGTTGGTTATGTGCAAATGCTTTACACACTGCCTCTGAATTAAGCCTAACTTCTCGTGCCAAGCTACCACGAGGGTGAGCAGGGGTTACTTCACGAGTGTAACACCCTTACCCTGACTAGGAAGAAGGGTCCCTACTTGGACAAAGGTGCAAGCCCTTGCCAACTAGAGACCCCATTTCTAACAGCTCGCTTCTCTGGTGATGCAGCGGCGACCTCTGCGGCGGCGACACGCTTCTCCGGCGATGCAACGGCAACAGCTGCGACTGCGACACGCTTCTTCTCGTTGAGTCGCGCTACCAGCTCCCAGCGACACGCAGGCTTCTGCAGACAGAATTCCCAGCAAGGGAATTCAGAGGGGAGCTGGTGGTGAAGTCTTTTGTCCCTGAGACTTCAGCAGGAGGCAAGCACAAGTTCAAGCCCTTGGAGTAATATTCTGCAAGATGATGAAAGTTCTTTGAAAGTTCCTTCTCCTCTCCTTGGCACTGAAGACACCACTGTAGGCCAAACCAGCAACACAGCACACTGGCAGGGGGGAAGTCCAACTCCTACAGCTTCCTTTGGTTCTTCTCCTTGGCAGAGGTTTGTCTTGTTGTTCCAGAAGTGATCTAAAGTCTTGGGGTCTGGGTCCCCATATTTATACTTCAAAATCCTTTGTCCTCTGAAGGCTGAGGGGCCTGTACCTAGTCCAAACCAGTTCTGTGCAGTCCTGGAGCACTTTGTTTACAGGACTCCTTCTTTCCTTTGGCAGGGTGGGCCAGGGACATCAGACGCACCACAGGAGGTGGAGCCAGCATTGTGGAAGGCAGGCACAGCCCTATTCAGACCCATGTGCAACTCCTCCCACCACTCTACATGCAGATGGGTCTATTCAGCCCTGTGCTGATTCACCCTGTCTCCTGGAATCCCCCAGCCCCTGTCACTCACAAAACCAGACACACAATACACAACCTAGCAGAGGCAGGCTTGAACAGTTAGGCAAGAAAATACCTACTTTCTAAAAGTGGTATTTTCAAACACAGAATGTTAAAACCAACTTTACTAAAAGATGTATTTTATCATTCTGAGTTCAGGCATACTAAACTCGAATTTCTACCATGTTCCCTGGGTCAGTTAAGATTATAAGATGTTATAATCAAACTGCCCATTCTGGCCTATTTGGACAGGTAGCCTTGCAATAGTGAAAAACGAAAATGGCTGTAATTCACTATTAGGACATGCCACCCACACCAGGGCATGTCCTACCTTATACTTACAATGCACCCTGCCCTTGGGCCTACCTTAGGGGTGTCTGATATGAAGATAAGGGAAGGTTTAGGGACTGGCAAGTGGGTGCACTTGCCAAGTTGACATGGCAGTCACAGACTACACACAGGCTCTTCAATGGCAGGCCTGAGACACATTTTACAGGCCACTTCTGTGGGTGGCACAACCAATGCTGCAAGCCCACCAGCAGCATTTGATTTACAGGCCCTGGGCACACCTGGTGCACTATACTAGGGTCTGACAAGTAAATCAAATGATCCAATCATGGAGTCACTAATCAATACATCAATTTAACATAGGGAGCACTTGCACTGTGGCACTGAATAGCAGTGGCACAGTGCCCAAAGCATCTAAAACCAGCAAACAGATCAAAAACAGAGGAGGCAATCAGAAAAAAGTGGAAGGGAGACTCACGCCAATGGTACCAGGTCTAACACGTGTCCCCTCCAGCTGAAATGTGGGGAGAACTACCCTTCCCCTTGGGAGTTCTCATCACTAAGGTGGAAAAATCTGGACAGACCATCAGCATTGGCGTGTTCTGTACCAGGGCGTTGTTCCACCGTAAAGTCCATCCCCTGTAGGGAAATGGACCACCTCAACAGCTTTGGGTTCTCACCCCTCATCTGCATCAGCCATCTGAGGGGCCTGTGGTCTGTCTGAACCCGGAAGTGAGTCCCAAACAGGTATGGTCTCAACTTCTTCAGTGCCCAGACCACAACAAATGCCTCACACTCAATTGCACTCCACCTCTGCTCCTGTGGAAGTAACCTCCTACTGATGAAGGCTACAGGTTGATCTAGGCCCTCCTCATTAATCTGTGATAGAACAGCCCCAACACCATGCTCTGAAGCATCTGCTTGAACAATGAATTCCTTTGAGAAGTTGGGCGCCTGAAGCACGGGTGCTGTACACATGGCATTCTTCAGGGCGTCAAAAGCTTTCTGACAGGTGTCAGTCCAGTTCACTTTCTTGGGCTGCTTCCTGGAAGTCAGCTCAGTCAAGGGTGCAACAATGTTGCCATACCCCTTGACAAACCTCCTGTAGTACCCCGTGAGTCCTAAAAAGGCTCTCACCTGTGTCTGAGTCTTTGGGGTTCCCATGCCAGGATGGTATCAATCTTGGGTTGTAGGGGCGCCACCTGGCCGCTCCCTACCTGGTGCCCCAAGTACACCACGGAACCCTGCCCGATCTGGCACTTACTCGCCTTGATCGTGAGGCCTGCCTTTCGCAGTGCCATCAACACTTCCCAGAGGTGGCGCAGATGTTTTTCCCAACTGGCGCTGAACACTGCAATGTCATCCAGGTAGGCGGCACTGAAATCCTCCAGTCCAGCCAACACCTGGTTGACCAACCTCTGAAAGGTGGCAGGGGCATTCTTCATCCCAAAGGGCATAACCCGGAATTGGTAGTGCCCATCTGGTGTGGAGAATGCTGACCTCTCTTTGGCCACATCAGTTAAGGCGATCTGCCAGTACCCAGACGTTAAATCAAACGTGCTGAGGTACCCTGCAGCCCCTAACCGATCAATGAGCTCATCAGCTCTGGGGATGGGTGCGCATCAGTCCTGGTGACTGAATTGAGTCCTCGGTAGTCCACACAGAACCGGAGTTCGGGTGTGGCACCAGGCGCGGCAGCCTTTGGGACCAAGACCACTGGGCTGGCCCAAGGACTGTGAGAGGACTCAATCACCCCTAAGGCAAACATCTTGGGGACTTCCTCCTTGATGTAAGCTCTGACCTTGTCAGTCACTCTGTAAGCCTTGTGCTTCACAGGAGGACTGTCTCCAGTGTCCACATCATGGACGCACCACTCAGTGACACCAGGAATCAGGGAAAACAAATCAGAGAATTGTCCCAACAGTTGGCGACAATCTTGCTGCTGATCAGGGGTCAGTGTGGCAGAGAGGGTGACACCATCCACTGACCCATCTTGCTCTGTTGCAGACAGGAGGTCAGGAAGAGGCTCAGTCTCCTCCTCCATTCCATCATCTGTCGCTAGGAGCATGCCCACTTCGGACCTTTCTAATTGGGGCTTCAAGCGGTTAACATGCAGGACCCGCAAAGGGTTCCTTGGAGACCGCAAGTTCACCAGGTAGGTGACATCACTCTGGCGCTCCACCACCTCAAATGGTCTGGTCCACCTGTCCTGGAGCGCACAAGGCTCTACAGGGGCCATGACCCAAACTTTCTGTTCAGGTTGAAGCTCAATCAGAGTTGCATTCTGATCGTACCACCGTTTCATCTCTCTGCCTGGCTGGCTTCCAGATTCGCCTCAGCGAGTTGCCTGAATCGCCTGGTCTGGTTCCTGAAGGCCAGCATGTAACTGTATACATCCTGGGGAGGTTTCCTGGGAGATTGCTCCCAGCCTTCCTTGACCAGACTCAAAGGTCCTCGTACCGGGTGACCATAGAGCAGTTCGAAGGGACTGAACCCTAAGGACTTCTGTGGCACCTCACGGTAAGCAAACAGAAGGCATGGTAAGAGGATGTCCCACTTACGCCTCATAGGTTCCTCAAGACCCATTATCATGCCTTTGAGGGTTCGGTTGAATCTCTCAACCAGCCCATTACCTTGGGGGTGGTAAGGAGTGGTGAACTTATAAGTAACACCGCACTCCTGCCACAGGGACTTCATATAGTTGGATATGAAGTTTGTACCACGATCTGACACCACCTCTCTGGGGAACCCCACACGGGAGAAAATCCCCATCAGTGCACGTCCCACCACGGGGGCCGTCACTGTCCTGAGCGGGATGGCTTCCAGGTACCGGGTAGCATGGTCCACCAAGACCAGGATAAACCTGTTGCCCATGGCTGTCTTGGGGTCCAGTGGCACCACAATGTCAATGCCCACCCGTTCAAAGGGGGTACTGACTACAGGGAAAGGTTGGAGAGGAGCCTTGTGCTTCCTTCCACTTTTCCCACTTGCCTGGCAAGTTTGACAAGTCCTACAATGAGTGTCTGAACTCTTCCGCACCTGGGGCCAATGAAAGTGGGAGACAAGCCTTTCAAAGGTCTTGTTCTGCCCCAGATGTCCAGCTAAAGGTACATCATGAGCCAAACCCAGTAGGAAGGCTTTGAAGCGCTGGGGTACCACCAGCACACGGGCTGACCCAGGCTCAGCAACCTTAGGCTCGCTATACAGGAGGTCATTCTCCCAGTAGATCCAATGTGATCCAGACTGATCACCTGCTGTCAGGGCTATGGCCTGTTGCCGCAAACCCTCAAGAGAAGGGCACTTCCTTTGTTCTGCACAAAACTCCTCCCTGGAGGGTCCTCCTTCTTGCTGCCAATGGGTCAGCTCAGGCAGGTCCCCCAGTTCAGCAACTAGCTCCCCTGTAGGTTCCAGGGCATCCCCCTCAAGGTCTGCCTCCTCCTGGACCATGGGAACAATGGGGGCTGGTTTCCCACGCCCCCTACCTCTTCTCTTTAAGGCAGGTTCCTGGGCCATACTTTCAGGCTCCAGGATCTCTTGAACACCCTTACTGGCTGCCATAGAGCGAGTGGTCACACACGCCCATTCAGGCAGACCCAACATCTCCAAATGAGACTTCTTCTCCACCTTAGCCCAAGGGGAGCTCTCTAAATCATTGCCCAGCAGACAATCAACAGGCATGGCTGGCCTCACAGTAACTTGGAGAGTACCTGAGACCCCCCCCACTCAAAGGGAACTTGAGCCACCTCACACTGGCTCTGTGAGTTGTCCGCGGCAACTACAGGGAAGAATGCATCAGGGATAACCTGCTCCTTGGACACCAACCGGCAATTGACAGCTGTCACACTAGCCCCGGTGTCCCTCAGAGCCTCCACCCTATGGCCATTGATGGTCACCCACTGCCTGTATTTCTTAGTGTTATCAGGCAGCTGGGTCTTAGGGACCATCTCAAAGTCTCCTAAAGAGACAAGGGACATTTCTGCGGGACCCCACCCACCTTGGGCACTCATCTCCTCCCCTCCCAGGGCTACACTCGCCAACTGACGGGGTGGTGCACGGGGTGGTGCTTTGGAATCCTTCATGGGACACTGTGCATCATACTAATGGTGGCCCACTTGACCACACGTAAAGCACTTGTAGGGGCCCCTCTGAACAGGTTTACCTGTCGGGCCTCTTGCTTCTTCTCAGGGGGAGGCTGGGAACCCTTCCCTTGGTTCCCTTGGGAATTACTTTGGGGCCCTTTCTGGAACTCCCTCTGTTTACCCTTGTCCCCCCACTCTTCTGCTGGGGACCCTGCCCACCTTTGGCGGAATCTCCCACATGACCCTTCTGGACCCTGGTACTGACCCAGCGGTCCGCCTCCTCAGCAAGCTTCCTAGGGTTAGTTAACTTGCTATCAATAAGGTGTTGGCATAGCTCTGGAAAACATTTAGTAGACAAGTGCTCCCATGCAAACAAATCATAGAGCGCTTCAAAAGTATCCACTTTGCTACCCTTCACCCAACCATCCATAGCTCTGCAAAAGAAAGATACATATTCTACCCAAGTGGTTGCCTCCAGTTTCTTACACTTCCTGAACGTCTGTCTATAGAGTTCTGGGGTCAAACCATACCTTGTCATCAGGGCTTCCTTCATGTGTGCATAAGACATCCTATTTTCACTGGGTAGGTCTAACAAAGTATCCCTCCCCTCACTCACAAAGCGGCCCCACAACCCAGCTCCCCAATCCTTCTCAGGGACCCGGTGGGCCAACATTGCTATCTCATAGGCTGCAAACCACTGCCCAATATCCTCATGCTTATGGAAATCTTTGATGACATCTTTGGGGATATATACCCTGCCTTCTGAAGACACAGATGGTGCGCTGCCACCAGAGGGATTGATCTCTAGACCCTTCGCCTTGATCTCTAACTCCCTCAACATCCTCTCATGCTCCATTCTCATTCTCTCTCTCTCCAAGGACAACTTGTTATTCTCTATTTCCCTCTGACCCTCCATCTTAAGCTTAGCCATATCCAGCTTGTGCGCCCTATTTCTCTCCCTGTCTTCCAACTCTCTGGGGGACAGGTCTTTGGAAGAGATGCTACTACCAGGTGGGGACGGTACCCCTCCCCTGTCTGGAAACTCTGGCCTATCCAGTTGCCCATCTGCATCCCCAGCTGGCTCCACCACCAACTCAGGGGCATTTCTTGCTTTTACCCAGGCCCTCAGCACCTTTTGGTAGTCATCCTTTTTGGAAATGCCTGGTGTAGCAACTTTCAATTTCTTGCAGAGATGCTTGAGCTGTTTCAAAGTGTAGGTTTCCAACCTCTCTTCCTCAAAATCTAGATCCATAGATGCAACAGATGCTGGTCTACTCATGGCAGTAAGAATTGGCAGTTCTCAGGAAAAATAACAGTCCAAGGAAAAATAAATTCTACCAAAAAGTATGTGGTCGCGTTTGGTCTTGCCCTTTGTCTGGAACAAAGAGACTTACATCATATCATATTCACATTGGAGGACACCAACTCTATCCTGGGCCTGCATGCCCCATGGGTGACTCTGAGCACAAAGCCCTATCACATGGCGCCATGCACCTCAAGCCGTCTGGTAACTGGCACTGACGTGCAGGCCATCACAAGATGAGAGTCATCGGGAACACACAGTGCTCCTTCAACAACGTCAGGTCTGCGACAAGAACTAGGATCAGCAGTCAGACTAACCACTGACCACCCATCCTCATATGCCATCACCCGGGGCACCCACAGGGTAACCAAGCTTGACCAAGTGGCTGCCCTTGTAGAAGTCTGGAGGGTGGCCATTGTTGGTACATGTAATCACAAGACAGAGCCTTGCCCCTGATCAATGATTCACCTCACCCTGGCTGACGCCATATTCCAGTTTTGAACTCTTCAAGGACTCCCATGGAGGGGGTGCTTTTTTCCCCAGTTGCCTTTCTCTCTGTTTCTTCTTCCTCTTTTTCGGGGTCCCCTCTTAATCACCTGAGTCACCTGGGAGTGACAACACCCCATTTCACAGCTGAAAATCTGTAGGATCACCTGCACCTTCACCCTTCATCACATATCCTCATCCAGCCCTGAGCCTCAATGTTAGGGGCCTTAATATACTGGTGAAGTAGCTGGCCCTCCTTTCCCTTTTCTGAGAATCTGACTGTGATATAGCTCTCGTACAGGAGACCCACCTTTTTAGAAAACACTGGAAAAGGTTGTAGTCTCTGTGGTTTGACAGACAGTACTTCTCCTCAGGTTCCAGCAAGAAAGCAGGGGTAGCAATATTGTTGGCCAACACATTCCATTGCCAAATCCCTCAGGCACAAGCGGACATCCCTGGGAAGATACTGTTTCACCCTGGCCATGCTGTATATCCCCAATGACCGCCAGGAACAGCTCCTGCTCTGAGCTCTGGGCTAGGTGGCCGCTTCTCCAAACGCAGACATGGGGGTGGCGACTTTAACCTTGTTGTCACTAACACTCAGGGGTCAGGAGAGGTCATCTTAGAGACAAGGCCAATCTGGGGCCTTTACAGACTCTGGCAAACACTGGCTGGAAGGCATTGGCTTGATCGATATTACAAAGGTGACAATAAAGCTGGCCACCTCCTTGCCAATAAACTGCATGCCCAAAACCAACGGGGTGGAATTTCTGAGATCCAAGAAACACTAGGCCATAGGGCATGGAGTGTCAGAACAATTGTCCGGGCATTTGCACAATTTCATAAGGCCTTATACTCAGTGGAGGAAACAGACCCGGAGGTACTCAGAATCTCCTTACCTCCACACCCACCACCTTGTTGCCTCTCTGAAGGCAGACATCCAAGTTTTAGTGGCCATTTCCAGGCTTCAGATGGGTAAAGCTCCTAGGGTGGACAGTTTCACCCCAGGTTTCTATAAAACCTTTGGGCGACAACTTACTCCTGTCCTAAAGTGTTTGTATAACTCTTTCGGCGAGACAGGCACTCTTCCTGCCATAATGTGGGGGGCAGTGATCACTGTCATCCCCAAATCTGGGAAGGACCCTACCCTCTGTTCCTCTTACCACCCCATATTGCTCTTCAATGTGTATGGCTAGCTCTTCATGAGCATCCTGGCGGCCTGTTTCAATTAATTGATGGGGGGATTCAGCGATAATACTAAACTCCTGCCCCATTTTATAGATACGGCTAACCGATCACACACCCCATTGCTACTATTGTCTGTTGATGCTGAAAAGCCTGTCAACTGCGGACACTGGCCGTTCCTCAGACAGCCATAGAGCGAGCTGAGCTGGGGCCACGATCCATCATTGGGTGTGGAACAGATACACAAATCCACTGCTAGGGTGAGGGTTAACAGTATACTTCTGAGCCTTTTCCCATAATGAGGGACAACCTCCAGGGTTACCGATTATCTCCACTCCTCTTTGCCCTGTACATGGAACCATTTGCAGAGAGAATACGAATAAACACAAATATTAGAGGCATTCCCTTTGGTGGCCAGGAACACAAAATAGCCCTATACGCCGATGATGTCATATTTGCTTGGCACAGCCCCAGTCCTCAATCCCAGCCCTCATAAACACACTTGACACCTTCAGAAATGTGTCAGGCTTCAAAGAGAACATCCAAAAAACACAAGATTTAAACTTGGCCAAACCACAGACAGAAGAGACTCTGCTAGAGGGTATCTTTCCCTTCTCCTGGGTGAATAATGGAGTATCCTATCTCAGGCTAATGATACTCCCCATAATGCGGGAGACTGCGTAACAGAATTACGTAGACCTCCTTGACACAGCATGCAGAAACCTACAGTCCTGGAGGGTCGGAGATTGTTCCTGGATCAGCAGGATAGGGGCAGTGAAATTGACACTAATGCCTAAGATTCTATGTACTATGCAGACCTCCACCCCCTCCCCGAGCCGACCCACCCAAACACTGGGTAAACTCCAATGCAACTCCAATGCATGCTGGAGTTTTTTTTTAAATCTGAAATTGGAAACTGGCCCGCATGGGCAGAAAGTGACCATACCTCCCTATGGAGGAGGGGGCATGGGTGTCCCCCCCCTTAGCCATTATTACCTCGCAGCCCAACTTCAATACCTGGTGGAGTGAAATAGGCCAATGACAGAAAAGCATTGGGGTTTTATAGACAATCAACAACAGAAGTCAATATATGGAAGGTCCCTTGCAGACACGGCGCGTTCAGAAAGGAGCGGTGGGGCGGGGTTGTGGGGAGTCGACAGATGGCAATGAGGGAAATTCAAAAAAACAAAGCACACTTACCTTGCACTTGCTGCATCGCCGACTCAGCAATGCGGCGAGCGCAAGGTAAGTGGTTTTTGTTTTTTTTTATTTACGTTTCCCTCATCATCGTCTGTCGACTCCCCCCCCACTACGCCCTGCCACACCTCTCTTACCTGCACGGGACACGCCTGGTCCCCCGGCTTCCCAAAAAAACATCGCCCATCCGGGGTTTCCATCTCACCCGTCACTTGGTTGACTATGCCAGCCTGGGATAGGGTAGCGGTGGCGAAGGACCTCTCCATCCCCATATCCCCCTTATGCCCATTATCGTTAACCCAGAGTTTTCACTGAAATACAACATCTCAGAATTTCTAACATGGCAAACCGCAAACTGCAAGCACATCAGGGACTTCTTTGATCATATGGGAATAATGGACTTCCCCTATCTTCAGTCCAACTATGGCCTCACTGCCAGTAAACAATATCAGAATACAGAGGTCAGACACTGGATCACTCAACCAACAATCTGCCCTCACGCTTCCAGGCCACTCACAAAGTTTGAAAAATGGCTGTTCACCAAATCGGACGATAAACTACTGCTTTTCAAGATTTATAACTTCCTGAACATCCCAACGGAGGCCAGCAAGTCCCTGGCCCAGAGTTGCTGGAAGAGGGAGCCGTAGCGCACCTTCACACCCAAAGAGTGGGCTGACATCCTCCTCCATTAGCACAGCAGGGAAAGAATCCAATGTTAAATGTCACACAATACTGGTATTATACCCCTACCCACTTTATCATATGGAAAAATGACCCCACTGGCACCTACTGGTGGCGCTGCAGTGGATTAGTAGACTTACACATTTACTATGGAAATGTCCCAAACTCAAGAGATACTCGGAGGATGTGTGTTAGACTTGGCATCTTTTGGCGTGTTTCCCCTGACTTTTTGCTTTCTGACCTCCCGGTTTTGACTCTGTTTTTGCTGGTGTAATGATTCTGCGCACTTTCCTCACTGCGGTCCAGTGGGAAAGTGCAAGTGCTCCTGTATAAAATGTGTTATGGATTGGCGTTTCCATGATTGGCCTATTTGGTTTATCTGTCAGTCCCTTGTAAGGTGCACTGCGAGTGCCAGGGCCTATAGACCAAATGCTGTTGGTGGGCTGCAGCACTGGATTGTGCCACCCACGCAAACAGCCCGTAAAATGTAACTCGGGCCTGCCATCGCAGAGCCTGGGCGCAGCCTGGGGCTGCCATGTCGACTTGGCAAGTGCACACACTTGCAAGTCCCTAAACCTTCCCTTTGCTACATGTTAGTCACCCTAAGGTAGGCCCAAGGTACCCCTGTGGGCAGGGTGCGTTGTACGCGAAAGGTAGGACATGCCCGGGTGTGTGCGGCATGTCCTGATAGTGAATTACAGCCTAGTTCGTTTTTCACTATTGCAAGGCTACCTGTTCCCCTAGGCCAGAACGGGCAGTTTTGATTATTACAGTTTATAATCCTAACTGACCCCGGGAACATGGTAGAAATTCGAGTTTAGTATGCCTGGACTCAGAATGATAAAATGCATCTTTTAGTGAAGTTGGTTTTAACATTCTGTGTTTGAAAATACCACTTTTAGAAAGTGGGTATTTTCTTGTCTAACCATCCAAGCCTGCCTCTGCGAGGTTGTGTATTCCTTGTCTGGAGTGTGAGTGACAGGGGCTGGGGGATGCCAGGAGACAGGGTGAGTCAGCACAGGGCTGGATAGCAAGATCTACATGTAGATGGGTGGGAGGGGTCGCACCTGGGCCCTGAATAGGACAGTGCCTTCCCTCCACAATGCTGGCTCCACCTCCTGTGGTGCGTCTGATGTCCCTGGCCTGCTCACTGAAAGAAGGGACGGAGACTTGTCAACAAAGTGCTCCAGAACTGGTTTGGACTAGGCAAAGGCCTCTCTGCCTTCAGAGAACAAAGGAATTTGGGATATAAATATTGGGGCCCTGACCCCATGAATTTAGATCTCGCTGGAATCAAGGAACCTGCCAAGACGAAGAGCTGGAAGAGCTGCCAGGAGGAGTACTGCCCCTTTGCTGTGTTGTTGCTTTGTTGGGCTGGCCTGCAGCTGCTGCTTCTGCCTTGGGCAGGGAAAGGACTAAGACTGAACTTTCTACAAACTTGTGCTGAGTATCTCCAAGGGCCTGGAACCGAGCTGGCCTCCTGTTAAGAAGTCTCAGGGACTACAAAGACTTCACAAGCCTCTGGGTACCGCTTCTGGAACGCTGTTTCAGTTGCCACAAAGGAAGGGAACTGCAACCGACTCCGTCAACCGAATCCATCCCTGGCCGGTGACCTGTTTGCACCGCAGACCGCATCGCCCGCTTCGCATCGCAACCCTGGTCTCACCGTGGGCGACGTCCGACGCCGCCAACATCGAGCCGCTGCTTGCACCGTGACCTGTGGGCACTGCAGTTCGCATCGCATCGCTTCACTGAACCAACCGGACCCGACTGACGCGGTCGCTGCAACTGGCTCAAGAGTCGTGACCGCACCGCATTTGGGGCACCGCTCGCACGTCTGCGACGCACCGCTCCGACTCGCACCGCTGTCCGACGCCAGCTCCCGCACTCCGGCTAGGTCGCCTGCATCGCAACCTGTCAGCACCGCATCGAGCATCGTCTCACCCTGCATCGCACGCCTTGGACTCACCGACTCCGTCTGCACGACGCTCATCGGGCCGCTGCCTGCACCGCATCGAGGGACACCGCACCTTGCATCGCTCCGTCTTGCACCGCAACCACGACGAACGCCGACCGGCTCGTACACTCCGTACCAGCCACAACGAGAAAGGTACTGTAACCGAGTCTGTTCATGACTCTGCTGGCCCGTATCGACGCGGTCGGCTGGAACTGTTAGACTCTGTGGTTTTCAGCATCACGGTAGGCTCGGACGGAGCTACCGACTCGTACGAACTTTGCTTTTGTGCTATTCCTGCAAAGAAGAAGTTACCGTATCAAGTATTCATTCGTAAAGTATAGTATTGTGGATTTTTGTCGTAATTGGTCTTGTCTTGAGTATATAAAATATTGGTTATTTTTCTAAACTGGTGTGGTGTCCGTTTGTAGTGCTTACACTGTATTACTGTTGGTTATGTGCAAATGCTTTACACACTGCCTCTGAATTAAGCCTGACTGCTCGTGCCAAGCTACCACGAGGGTGAGCAGGGGTTACTTCACAAGTGTAACACCCTTACCCTGACTAGGAAGAAGGGTCCCTACTTGGACAAAGGTGCAAGCCCTTGCCAACTAGAGATCCCATTTCTAACAATGTGCTTAGGGACATTGATGATATTTGAGACGGAAATCCCCTGCTTCCCCAGTTACACACTATTGGGTCTCCCAAACCCACTAACATACCCATTCAACTCCGACAGGGGGAGGGCAGTGATGCTGGTGCTCGGCAGCACGAGGAAGGGGATGACAGCTAAATGGGGCACGTACACCGCTTCCACCCATGCGGACTGGCTTAGTAAATTGCAGTATACTGTAGCAATGGAAAAACACCCAGCCTCCCTGGACCAGACATCGCCACACTTCGATAAAATGTGGGCTTCATGCATCCACTTCTTCACTCAAGAATATAGAGAACTCGCATGCCCCCGCTATGTCTGAGTGCTCCAAATAACAGGGGCAAACCCCTACAAACTCACAAAATGGACTGACCCCAGACCGTATTGGCTTATTCCGGAACTGCATGCTATGACACATCCTCTTGACAGGCAGATAGTACCCCGCTTCACTATCTACTCCCCCGTCCACGCCCCACACCCCCAGTTAAAACCTTTCCTCTTCAGCACTCCTCTGCGCCCTTACCTCCACCTCTCTTTCTTCCACCTCACTGACCTCTGGATGTAGATGAGAGTATATGTTTGATATACATTAATAAAGAGATTTGAACTATAAATGCTTTTTTTAATTGGCCCCCTACATTGGGAATACAATGTAAATATTTCAGGAATATAGATATATAATTAGTAGAATAGAAAGGACTGCAGCCTCATTGCACTTTTACAACTAGGAAGCTGAAAATTTCGGAATCAATTAAAAAAGGCATATAAAAGTACACAAAAAAAGTGTCCCTCTAGTATTTCTTCCCATAGTGATAAATACTTTGGTGAACTGGCCGCAGAAACTTCCTTTTCCAATCTGTATATTTTCAATTGACACACAAAACGTATATACAGAAGGAAATAATCCAACAAGATTAAACGTGCCACTGAAAATTGTTAATGTGGTTTAAACGGTAATTATATTTTGGCTTCTAGCTGAGCCATGCAAAGCTCTTTCAAATTAGTGCACTTGTCTTCGCTTAAGTTTTAAGAATTGTGTTTTGAAAGGCTTTGGTTACATATGAAAAGGCAGAAACTACAATTATGGTTGGATCTGCTGAAAGCCTTAAAAGAACAGTATTCTGCTGCAAACACATTTATTATGTGCGCCCACGGCTTGTTTACTTTGTCTCGACCGAGCTATTATGCACTTAACTGTGCACAAAAGAGAACAAACAAAACAGTACAGAAGTCAAACAATTGCTCCT
Source organism: Calotriton arnoldi (assembly GCA_963921515.1). NCBI lineage: Eukaryota > Metazoa > Chordata > Amphibia > Caudata > Salamandridae > Calotriton > Calotriton arnoldi. Next base: position 1,274,245 of record CAWUFW010003589.1, read on the forward strand.
GACTACTGCTAGCGTCACCTGGCCTTTTCAGCTTGAAATGCTGCATAATGGCAATGTACACACTGAAAGGTTAAGTTTTAAGTTACTGTCTTTTTATATTTTAGAGCTCAGACCAAAAATAGAAAACACCAAAACGCCATTCACTCAGGTTCAGTGTAAATATATGCTAAATGCAATAAGGTTCAAGGTTTAATGAGACAATCGTATGTGTGGCATCTTGGAGGATGAGACCTGATGTACCTACTTGTTTTTCAAAACAGTAGGGAATTATTCTGCAAAATGTTCTCTAAGGAACTTCGAGACCAAAGGACAAATTCGAATAAACAGCAAGATACGTGAAGAAAAAAGAAAAAAACAGAAAAGTAGTTGACTTGTATCACTGTTACTTGAAGGAACAAATGCTCAAATTCTATGAGGTGCAGTAGTGGCTCCCACCAGCACCTTTAACCCCTTTCCACTATCAGTTCCAGTGACGGAATAAAATAAAATTGCTTCTGAGACACCTTCATTTTGGGGGTGGTGGCAGAAGCAGCTGGAGTCATTAGAGAGGGAATCCATGAGGTTGTGCTATTGTTTGGTCCACCACATTTTTGGAGCTCCTCTTCAGAGTTTTAACATACCCTCATTCATCTGATGTTCCTAAGCATATTACTCTTATCTTGCATTTCCGAATCCATTAACTCACCTCCTCCCCACCCATAACGGCAAACAACACAAAAAAGAAGGTTACTCACCACAAACACTTCCTCAGGACACTGGGAACAATACACAGAAGACTTTACATCCGCCAGGCTATTCCAAGAAGTCTATAAAAACATTAAGCTTAACACTTTTACCAAACCCAGATCCTGATGCTGACAAATATCATGTGTTAGGTGTGTCTTTACTTCTGACATGCAAACATTGACAGAGAAGTTTTGGAATTTTTATAGTTGCATGAAACTCTAGGATTACTTCCGGACAAAAATTAATATTTAACGCTTTTGTTAATCAGGCTTGTGATGTTCATATCAGCATTTTTAACGATGCAAGATTATGCTCAAATCTACACTAATAAATGTCCATAATTTTACCACCATTGTCAACTGTCTGTAAAACCTAACCCCAGCAACTCTCACATTACCTCTCCTACAAACTCCACTTCTACTTCCAACATCATAGATGACCACACTTACACCCGGTCAGTGACCGATATCATCAAAAATCTCACTGATAAACAGTCAGTCACCAATACTAACTACGATGATAACTATCCTCAGAACTATACATCTGCAAATCATATTACAAATGAATCAACCTCTCCAACACTCACAGATATTCCCCAAAACCATCACAGTCCTAATGTCTTTACCCCAGACCCTGAACCACTGGGTACCCAGGGAACCACTCTTGCAACACCAAAGACTGTTCTTGTTAATACACCAGTCATTCCCTTCCTACATAGATCACTATTGCCTCCCTCACTTCTCTCCCATTTACTTTGGCAACATTGTGAAGGTCTTGTCTGTCTGTCCCCAACTACGGATACCTTCAAATTCAAGTGTGCAGTACTGCATGAAAAACTATGATACTGTATCCAAATTGTAGAATACATGCCTTTCCATGCCCAAATCACAAGCTCTTATATTGCTGTCCCTCTTCTCTCAGCTGTCGGTAGTTCACCCTATAATGCATTTCATCTGAAATCTCTATTACTACAGTGAACACGGGATCACACTCATATGCCAGTCTTCCCCTTATCTCCCCTCCCTCCCTCATTCAAAATATTGATCCATTATCTAAATACACACCAATAGTAGCCCCTATTTTAAATCTTCACAACAAACTATTTGAGACTAAGGGTGTCATTATGGCGGTGGCAGTCCGACGGCAGTGAGCAGTCTGCCATATTACAAGTTGGGCAGATTGCCTTTGCAAAGATCGTGGCTGGACTTCCAGCACCGCCAGCACACCGTCGGCCGCTGGGGTCATGGCCGGGGGAAGGCAGCCTAAATTGGTTGGTACAGAGGAGCAACACCACCATTTGTATTATGAGCTGACTTCCTGACGAGCCAACCGCGGTGGTCGGACTGCTGCCTAAAGGTCGGCCGGAAATGAAGGATTTGGGATGCATACTCACCTCTTTCCAGTTGTTTGTTCCATGCAGATATCAATGTGGATCCCTTTCTCCAGGTCCCCCCTACACAGGAGCTTCTTCTCCCCGAGGAATATGACCCCATCTTTGGAAAAATACAGGTAAGTGCTTTGGTATCATGTACCCATTTCTGGGATTGCCCACATATGGGTCAGACTCCAGCAATAGGTAGGTGGTATTTTTCCACATATATTATGCAGTTGGAATGTACACACAGTCAGCGATATATATGTAACTACATTGCCCACCATCACAAGACCACCACAGCCACATCGCCGACTCCTCAGGAAACTCATAATACAGCAGTCAAAAGGCCACAGGTGCAGAGGTTTCCTCGCGGTCCTTCAGTGGTCAGACCGCCAAACTCGTAATAAGGCCCAAACTCTCTCCACATTCTCACCATCACCAGGAATAGAATTTACAGACCAAATTTGAGATCAATGTTCACAAATAACTTAATTTCTATCGATCCCCAAAATTTAACACAATACAAGACACTTCCCACCAGAGGATCCACTTTAAACTGAAGATCTACAATAGCTAACTTGGAAGACAAACTAGCTTTCTTGTATGCACAGAAACATGATTCATACCCTCATCCACACTTTTCCTTGACCCGCTTCTGACAACCATCTACAAAATAATTCACCATGTCAGAAATGAAGAAGCAGGCGGTGGGGGTACCTATAATTTCTAATAAATCATTATACTGTATTTTGATAGATACCCTCACAGCTAAAACCTTTCTATCTCTTACTGTTGACACTGGTACCACCACAGCCTCTAAAGCTAGAATGCATATAATTAATCACATCTGTTGGTAGGAAGTATTTCTAGAAGTTTATAGAATTCATCATAAATTAGCTACTTTCAAACTGTAAGCACATCTTTCTCAGAGATTTTAACCTCCCTTGGAAAAACTGACAGACAGACTAAAAAACTTGATTCTTTTTTCCAAAAGAATGACTTAACAAACCTCTGCAACTTTCCTACTTACAAAAAAGGTGCAACTCTTCACTTAGTGATTTCTGAACACAGCTGCATCAATATGTTCAACTCCTTACATACTGATTGGTCAGACCACATTTTCATCCTATTCAACATTCATGACCTATCCCTACTATGCTGAGCTAAGAATGAGAAGCTACTAATAGTCAGAGATGTAAAAGCATCAATCATAAATTTTACTCTATGACCCACTCTTCTACACTGAATAGACCTCCTTCTATTGACCCTGCTGAACTAAACAAGCAATACAATGTTCAAATATACACCATAACTAATAATATTGCTCCAGCAAAAAAGTAATCACAAATATCCCAAAAATAATAATTAATAGTCAGAGAAAGCACTCCTTCTCCCTTCAAATTCACATCCATATGAAAGGAATAAAAAGCTCCTTTTCTATTCAAAGAACTCTTTTATCAAGCTCAGACTTCTACTAAAAACAGTCCAAGGGAGCTTTTTAAATAATCCATGACCAGATGCATGCAGCCACTACTCCCCTGCCTAAGCCTCCTAATAACAATGACCTAGTCACACACTTTACACAAAAATACAGAAGATCAGAAATGACATTGACTGCCTTCCACCCCTACCAGAACCTGAACAAATGGCTCTCACCAGAAAAGTGTCATCTGAATCACGGTTCTCCTTTAGTGCCATTTCAGAACTTTTTCTGATAATGTCATTGCAAACACTAAGGGCCTAATTAAGAGGTGTGCCCCTCAGTGTCCACGCACCCCAGTGTCTGCACGGCATGGACTGCAAAGTCCATGCCGTGCAGGAACTTGCTTTGGCGACCTTCGGTGCTGCAGTTCAAAGGCTCACATATGAGACTTTGAACTGCACCGCTGCAGGACGGCCATGCCACCTGCCTGCCAGACCACGAAATGACTCATATAAATAATCTGTCGGGCAGGAGGCGGTCGAGTTTGGTGGTCTTGGAGTGCGGCGCTGGCGTGGTGACCCACTCCAAGACCGCCAAACTCATAACCAGGCCCAAAGCCTTCTCCCTAATCCAATGAGCCAATAACCCACTGCAACATACCCTTTCCATGGAACATGCTTATGCCTCCTGCCCATTAGATCTGGTCACAGCACAGAAACCTCCATATTAAAGATCATAGATCACTTTGTATAGCTCTTCAGTGAAGGCACACCCTGCATGCCAGTACTCCTTGACATATCTGCAGCTTTCAGTACCATTGACCTCAACTTTCTCCTACCACATACTCCTACACACTTTATGCAATAGGGTGTGCAAAGAAGTCATGGTGCTGAGTCTTTGCAAGTCATACCTGTCAAACAGAACACATTGCAATAAAATATGTGATTATCTGTCCACTCCTCCTTCCAATCTTAAACATAACCCTCGAAAGATTGAACTCCTCTTATTAACTAGCAGATCTAAGCTCCTTTCCCTGAGTCCTGACTGGATTGCTGAGTTACAGGCCTTAATCATCTTCCCAAATGTTGTTAAATCAGCTAAATCCCTAGGTGATTATTCACCCAAAACATAGTTTAAAAAATATTGTAAGTCACAAAATTCATGTTAAAAATATTGCAATGTCAACAATGTTGTGTGGCAGAAAACAGAAAATAAGACCATCATTTTTAAAGTCTTTTATATTGTTTTTTAAATGTAGTTGTACATAATCTTTCTTTTTGTTATTTAATTGACTTTTATTATTTTTGTGTTATAATTTGCTAATATCTTAATGTTAAGTATATTTAAATATTTTTTTAGTATGATTTTGTTTTTTCTCTGAATTGGTAATATATTTTACTTTTTTATTATTATGTTAATTTCTTTTTTAATTATAGATAACTTTTAAATTATGATAATTATTTGGTAATTGGTTATTTAGAGAATTGACTATGCTAATTATTTATTCGTTTCTGATAATTTAGGTATTAATTAGTTATTTTATCTATATTTTATATTAACTTCATAGTGGTAATATTATTTAAATAATAGGCATTGTTATTTGTTTCCATTATTAACTTAATTTGTTTTTTTGGTTGTTAAAATTTTAGGGTACTAGGTTGGGAAGTGTTTTAAATGAGTTGTATGGCAATTTTCATTGATTTAAATGTTAATATAATTTTATGTACAGTTTTATATGTTAATTTTCTTTTTGATTTATTTATGTGTAGAAATTATATTAAAATCATTTTTGTACAGTGTATGAAAATACATTGTATGTTTATTTATTCTATATAATTATAATTATATTTTGCATTTGTTTAGTATAGGAAAAATGAAATCTGAGCTTTCTAAAGTAAGTAAGTAAGTATATAACCTTCTTATCGCATAAGCGTATGCCAGAGCGTCTTAGCTCTAATGGTTCCAAAAATGAGACAGATTGTTTACTTAGTGTGACTAAAAACAGCCAGGTTTTAAGCTGCTTTCTGAAAGAACATAGATTAGATTGTGATCGAAGTTCCAATGGCATAGAATTCCAAAGCTTGTCAGCTAGCTTCTCCAACCCCATCTCATTTTCTGATTATTTTCACTATAACTAGCCATGCTGTGCCAGACCTCAGATTTCTTCCAGGGACATACCATTCAAAGATATTCTTAAAGTAGACCGGGCCACTACTGTGCATGGCTTTATGTACTATGCACAAGGCCATAAATTTAATTCTGGCATGTATCAGCAAAAGCTAATTTTTGCTGGGTGCCCAAGTATAGCGCATTACAATAATCTATGTGAGATAATATTAACACTACCATCACCATCTTCTGCATTTCAGTAAGGATAAAAGGAAATACTTAATGGTGAAACCCTCAGAAGGAAAAAACAGGACGAGGCAACCTGGTTGACCTGATCTAAAAATTACAATTCTTTATCAAATCGAACTTGAAGGATTTTCGCTTTCTGCACAAGACATGGAAGCGGTCCGAGGTTGGTAGGCCACCAGGGACTGTTCCAAAAATAGATATCAGCATCAAAGATTATTACCTCTGTCTTATCTGAATTCAATTTCAAACAATTTTCCTGCATTCAGAAGTCAATATTTTCAAGACAGTTTTTGAACTTGCTTGCGGTTCCCCAACCTCTAATGAGACTTTTTGTGTGTCATCGGCGTAAGATACAGAAGCAAATCCAAAAGAACGAATGAGTTTTATCAAAGGGGTAACATAGATGTTAAACAAGGTGGGCAATAAGGATGAGCCTTGGGGGCACCCCACATGGAAGCGAGAAGGGCTCAGAAGAAAAGTCACCTAAAGAGACTGTTTATTCTCTCCCTAAAAGAAATGACCTAAGGATGGTAAGGGCTGTGCCCCTTATCTCGATACTCTCCAGCCTACTGACGAGTACGGTATGATTCACCGTATCGAAAGTGGCTGAGAGATCGAGTAAAATTAGTACAGCTCTACTTCCCTGATCTACCTGATTGCAAATGTATTCCATTGCTATCAACAGTGCTGATTCTGTACATTGTTGGGATGTAAAGCCCTGTTGAAAGGCATCCAAAACAATGTTTGCCTCCAAAAAAGATCGGAGTTCCTCATTAAGCGCTTCCTCCTGAACTTTTGCAGGCAGGAGCATGGATATGGGTTGATAATTTTTTACCTCACCCGGGTCCAAATATGTTTTTTTCAGTAATGAGCAATTGATAGCTTTTTTCCAAGCTGTAGGATATATTTCAGAAACCAGCACTTTATTTAGAAGAACAGTCAGTCGAATGGAAATCATGCTTCATACCATGTGCAGCATGTAAGGTGGACAAGGGTCCAATGAAGACCCAGATTTCATTGTCTACAAAAGATGAATGACTCTATCCTCTTTCAAAATGTCAAAAATATCTAATATGCTCCTATTGGCTTCCACAGATTCTTGGACAGCTACCGTCACCACAGGAATATTCTCTACACTATCTATTTGATCCATCCCATTTCTAGAGAAGAATTCCTTATATACATCTTAAACTTTAGCTTGAAAGAATTCAGACAAATGTGAGGCTGAATTTAACACTGCCTTCAGATCATTGATGCACAGTACTGCAACCCCTCCCCCATTTTCTCCTGTCTGTCAATTCTAAAAATGTCAGAGCACTCAATTATTGCAATATCATTTCGGGCTCAGAAGCTGAATATATCTAGGTTTCTGTAAGAAACGCCACATGTGGACTATATAAATACAGCAAATCTGCAAATCCACACTTATTTTTGACCAAGGATCTTGTATTTAACAAAACACACCTAAGAAACTTATCCACACACCCTGATGACTCCACCCGACCTTTAAGACTCATAGCATTCATCTCACTAACCTCTGCTTCATGCTGAGTTCTGAAAACAAAATTACACCTACCTCAATGATAATACCTAATGGACACATTACAATTAAAAACTTCACAAGCCAATGGCTTTCCCCTATGTCCTAGTTCTAAGAGCTCTTCCCTCGCATAGATTCGAGCAAGAAAACAACCAGGGGTCCTGGTACTTGGAACTGTCCAGCCGTTGGCTGGTTTCCCATCAAGACAGACATAGGAGTGTGGCCAATGAGAATGGAAGTGGCCACCCTCGAGAAGTGAAGGCACACCTCCTCTGACAAAAAGTAAAAGAAGAACAGAAAACCAAACTGGGGTCCAGCAACCCTGTACTCACCACAGCAGGCTCCCCTGCCAGTGAGAATACTGGCAACCAAATTACAAACTAAAATAAATGTCTGAACGGTTAGCACATTAAACAGATTTCAAAAGGGCATTACACCTGTAATGTGGCGCAATTAAAGGTCAACATATTCCTTATTGTTGCTTGCGTTGGAGTAAGAATTGTAAATCTACCCCACTAAAGTCCAACACCTTCCCTACTGTTGCTCAGATTGAAGTGAGAATAGTAAATCTGACCCCTCAAAAGTCCAATACTTTCCCTGTTGTTGCTAATATCAGAATGGGAATAGTAAATTTAACCCCTCACATTTCCAGCACTTTCCCCACTCATGCTAACATAGGAGTAGGAATAGTAAATCTGACCTCTTCTGAGTTCAATACTTTTGCTACTGTTGGTCAGGTTTGAATGCGAGTAGTAAATCTGATCAATCCAAATCAAATTTTTAGCTGTTTCTTAAATTGTTTTAAGAGATATATATATATATACCAAGAGCTGTTTAGCTCGAAACGCGTCGTTTGTGCCCGAAATAAAATCGATTTCTTGAAACTTGGACCGGAGTGGCTCGTGCTTACTATAGTTTGTAAGCTTGGTGGTGGATATATATATATATATATATATATATATATATATCCCATGTTTGTCCTGATCATGAAGACGCACTCCTACTGTAGGCAATTCATCAGAACTTTCTTTTGGGGAAACCGGCTAGTTGTGTCTTGATTATTGTCGCTTGATGCGTTTCGGAGCCCCCTGGCTCCTTAATCATAGGCTGCCTGCAACAAATGGAAACAAATTTCAAGGGTCACTTAAGCCTATGATTAAGGAGCTAGGGGGCTCCAAGACACAACCAGCCGGTTTCCCCAAAAGAAAATTCTGACGAATTGCCTGCAGTAGGAGTGCGTTCTCAAGATCAGGACAAACATGGGACTTATAAAATCACGGCGGTCCGGCCGTGGAGGACTGCACCACCCTCAAAAGAAACATGGGGTCGCATGGTTAAGGACTGGTTCTAACCGGATATGCGACACAGCAGTGCTTCCAATTCAACTGTGCGATTTGTGTCTTGAGGCCCACTGGAGGGCTTAGACAGTGCATAAAATAATTGCAACTCCTTAAACACCCACTGAAGGGTTTAATTGAAATAAGGAACACTACGGATACCAGAATCCTTTGGATAATTGAAACTCACCTGTGTAGCCCACTAGAGGGCGATATTTTGAAAATGTGAAAATAAAAGTGAGCCTTAAACCTATTTTCGTTTGTTGCATGTTGCCTATGATTAAGGAGCTAGGGTGCTCCGAAACGCGTCAGGCAACAATAATCAAGACACAACCAGCCGGTTTCACCAAAAGAAAATTCTGACGAATTGCCTGCAGTAGGAGTGCGTTCTCAAGATCAAGACAAACATGGGACATATATATATATATATATATATATATACATATATATATATATATATATATATATATGTATATATATATATATATATATATTCACTGAAAAAACCATAGGTTTTAGGGACAGTTATAGTTAGTTGGACATTTCACTCAGTACAAAACCATAGAAATTCCCCTGTTATAGTTAGTTCAGCTAACTATAACTCGCGCCCATAATGCACTGCTGATGACGTCACATATTACATCACTCATGACATGGTCAGTGACATCACTGATGACATCTCAAATGACATCACTGATGACATCACTGATGACATCATCCAGTGACTGTGTGTTTCTGTAAAGTTTAAATATGTTTAATATATATAGGGAAAGGCGTATTGAAGAATGAGTGGGTGTATAAGTGTCTGAATGGATGATTTAGTACGTGAGTGACTGACTCTACAAGTGAGTGATTAAATGTATCTTACTGAATGCATGGGTTAGTGACTAAACTGTGTGAATGTCTGTATCCGTCTGTCTGTTGGTTTGTAAGCGGCTGCATGGCTTTCTGAATAGCTACATGAGTGTCTACATGGGTTATTGATTGATTGTCTGAGTATCTGTATGGGTGCCTGAGTGTTTGTGTGGGTGGGGTGTGTGTGACTCTGTGCATAGATGTGTGAGTTGGTGATTCACTGGGTGCATGGTTTCAAGAGTGCATCTGTGATGGACTGTATGGGTGGGTGAGTGTGTGTATGGGTGTGTTAGTGATTGAATGTATATCTCAGTGGTACATGTGTGAGTAACTACATATGTGAAAGGCAGTATATATGTGTGTTGGAGTATATAAATGGCTATAAGTGAGAGTGTGTGATTGTGAGAGTGGCTGTATGGATGAGTGTGTACTTGTATCAGTGATTGTATAAGAGCGTAAGAATGTGCTAGTATTTGTATGAGTAAGTGAGCTGGTGTGTGTATAACTGTATAGATGAGTAAATGGGTGTGTGATTAAGTTTTTTGCATGACTGACTAGGTCTGTGAGTACCTCTATGGATGAGTGGCGGTGTGTGAGTGTTTATATAGGTGTATGAGTGCATATGATAGTCCTGTACTGAGTGACTAAGTATGAGTGACTGTACGGGTGAGTGAGTGGATGTGTGTGTAGACCTAAGAATCAGTGAGTGGGTATGTAGTTTTTGGTGTTGGAGTGTCTATGGTTTTGAGAATGGCAGTCTGTAATTTAGAGTGGGTGTATCAAAAGTTATTTTAGGGTGTGAGAAGATGCATGAAATTATCACATGGATGATGTCATCAGTGATGTCATTTGAGATGTCATCAGTGATGTCATCAGTGATGTCACTGACCATGTCATGAGTGATGTAATATGTGACGTCATCAGCAGTGCATTGTGGGGCGCGAGTTATAGTTAGCTGAACTAACTATAACGGGGGAATTTCTATGGTTTTGTACGAGTGAAATGTCCAACTAACTATAACTGTCCCTAAAACCTATGGTTTTTTCAGTGAATTTCAAAGGTTTTTTAAATGCTAATTTCTAACTATAACGTGTCTGAAACCTATGGTTTTTTCAGTGAATTTCAAAGGTTTTTTAAATGCTAATTTCTAACTATAACGTGCCTGAAACCTATGATTTTTTAAGTGAATTTCAAAGGTTTTTTTAAATGCTAGTTTCTAACTATGCCTACAGAGGTAGGACATGTGAAGAAAGAAGAAAAAAACGCACAGAAAGAAGCAAAAGATGTGCAGAAAGAACCAACAGAGGAGCAGAAAGAGGCCTTGTTGCAAAATCATCCTGTGCCCACAACTTTTTCAGACGGGTACTGGTGGTAACTGACTCTGACTAACCAGAGCCAATGCTATGCTAAAAGACACTTAGAATACAGTGAAAACACCTACATACACTAGGGAACACTATGCGTTGGGGTACCCCTGTGATTAGCATGACCTCCTCTGCAAGTCCCTAGTACATAATAGGGCAGGGGATTAAAACTACCTCTTAAAACGCGCTACAGGGCGCGTTTGCACAGTGGTGAAGGGAGGGGGGCCTGAGGTGACGTGTGCAAACGCACCCGTGGCGCGTTTTAAGTTGCGGGATTAAGTCCCCTTGAATTCTGAGGGTCCCTGGGGCCCAACTAGCCCCCAGGTACCTACAGTTAGGACCACAGAGCTGAGTTGCAGAGAGGCGTTCCGAGGCCACGCACCTTTTTCACCTCTCTGCAACACAACTCTGTTGTGCTTACTGAAGGTACCTGGTGGGCTAGTTGGCCCCCAGGGTCCCTCAGGATTCAAAGGGAATTAATTCCCCAACTTAAAACGCACCACAGGGCGTGTTTGCGCACATGTCACCTGAGGCCCCGCCCCTCCCTTCACCACTGTGCAAACGCGCCCCGTGGTGCGTTTTAGGTTGGGGGATTAGGTCACCTTGAATCCTGAGGGTCCCTGGGGCCCAACTAGCCCACTAGGTACTTCCAGTAAGCACCACAGGCCTGCGTTGCAACGCCTGTAACAAATTGTGCAGTTGTGTTTAGGTAGTGAAGAGGGTCGTGCTGGGGGTAGTGTTTTAGGGTTTAGGGTAGTGCAGTGGTGTTTGTGTAGTGTAGGGGGTCATGCTGGGGGTAGATTTAGGGTTTAGGGTAGTGCAGTGGTGTTTGGGTAGTGTAGGGAGTCGTGCTGGGGGATTGTTTTAGGGTTTAGGGTAGTGCAGTGGTGTTTGGGTAGTGTAGGGGGTCGTGCTGGGGGTAGTGTTTTAGGGTTTAGGGTAGTGCAGTGGTGTTTGGGTAGTGTAGGGGGTCGTGCTGGGGGTAGTGATTTAGGGTAGTGCAGTGGTGTTTGGGTAGTGTAGGGGTACTGCTGGGGGTAGTGTTTTAGGGTTTAGGTAGTGCAGTGGTGTTTGGGTAGTGTAGGGATACTGCTGGGGGTAGTTTTTAGGGTTTAGGATAGTGCAGTGGTGTTTGGGTAGTGTAGTGGTTCGTGCTGGGGGTAGTTTTTAGGGTTTAGGGTAGTGCAGTGGTGTTTGTGTAGTGTAGGGGGTAGTGTTTTAGGGTTTAGGGTAGTGCAGTGGTGTTTGTGTAGTGTAGGAGGTCGTGTTTTAGGGTTTAGGGTAGTGCAGTGGTCTTTGGGTAGTGTAGGGAGTCGTGCGGGGGTAGTGTTTTAGGGTTTAGGGTAGTGTAGGGGGTCATGCGGGGGTAGTGTTTTAGGGATTAGGGTAGTGCATTGGTGTTTGGGTAGTGTAGGGGTCATGCGGGGGTAGTGTTTAGGGGCAGTGCAGTGGTGTTTGGGTAGTGTAGGGGGTCGTGCTGGGGGAGTGTTTTAGGGTTTAGGGCAGTGCAGTGGTGTTCGGGTAGTATAGGGGTCGTGCTGGGGGAGTGTTTGAGGGTTTAGGGCAGTGCAGTCGTGTTCGGGTAGTGTTGGGGGTTGTGCTGGGGGTAGTATTTTAGGGTTTAGGGTAGTGCAGTGGTGTTCGGGTAGTGTAGGGGGTCGTACTGGGGGTAGTGTTCTAGGGTTTAGGGCAGTGCAGTGGTGTTTGGGCAGTGTAGGGGGTAATGCTGGGGGTGGTGTTTTAGGGTTTAGGGCAGTGCAGTGGTGTTCGGGCAGTGTAGGGGGTCGTGCTGGGGGTGGTGTTTCAGGGTTTAGGGCAGTGCAGTGGTGTTCGGGCAGTGTAGGGGGTGGTGTTTCAGGGTTTAGGGCAGTGCAGTGGTGTTCGGGCAGTGTAGGGGTCGTGCAGGGGTGGTGTTTCAGGGTTTAGGGCAGTGGTGTTCGGGCAGTGTAGGGGTCGTGCTGGGGGTGGTGTTTCAGGGTTTGGGGCAGTGCAGTGGTGTTCGAGCAGTAAAGGGGGTCGTGCTGGGGGTGGTGTTTCAGGGTTTAGGGCAGTGCAGTGGTGTTCGGGCAGTGTAGGGGGCGGTGCAGGGGTGGTGTTTCAGGGTTTAGGGCAGTGCAGTGGTGTTCGGGCAGTGTAGGGGGTGCTGCAGGGGGTGGTGTTTCAGGGTTTAGGGCAGTGCAGTGGTGTTCGGGCAGTGTATGGGGTCATGCAGGGGTGGTGTTTCAGGGTTTAGGGCAGTGCAGTGGTGTTCGGGCAGTGTAGGGGGTCGTGCTGGGGCTGGTGTTTCAGGGTTTAGGGCAGTACAGTGGTGTTCGGGCAGTGTAGGGGTTCGTGCTGGGGCTGGTGTTTCAGGGTTTAGGGCAGTGCAGTGGTGTTCGGGCAGTGTAGGGGGTTGTGCTGGGGCTGGTGTTTCAGGGTTTAGGGCAGTGCAGTGGTGTTCGGGCAGTGTAGGTGGTCGTGCTGGGGCTGGTGTTTCAGGGTGTAGGGCAGTGCAGTGGTGTTCGGGCAGTGTAGGGGGTCATGCTGGGGCTGGTGTTTCAGGGTTTAGGGCAGTGCAGTGGTGTTCGGGCAGTGTAGGGGGTCTTGCTGGGGCTGGTGTTTCAGAGTCTAGGGCAGTGCAGTGGTGTTCGGGCAGTGTAGGGGGTCTTGCTGGGGCTGGTGTTTCAGGGTTTAGGGCAGTGCAGTGGTGTTCGGGCAGTGTAGGGGGTCGTGCTGGGGGTGGTGTTTCAGGGTTTAGGGCAGTGCAGTGGTGTTTGGGCAGTGTAGGGGGTCGTGCTGGGGCTAGTGTTTCAGGATTCAGGGCAGAGCAATGGTGTTCAGGCAGTGTAGGGGTTTTGCTGGAGGTGGTGTTTCAGGGTTTAGGGCAGTGCAGTGGTGTTCGTGCAGTGTAGGGGGTGGTGTTTCAGGGTTTAGGGCAGTGGTGTTCAGGCAGTGTAGGGGGTCTTGCTGGGGTTGATGTTTCAGGGTTTAGGGCAGTGCAGTGGTGTTCGGGCAGTGTAGGGGGTCGTGCTGGGGGTGGTGTTTCAGGGTTTAGGGCAGTGCAGTGGTGTTCCGGCAGTGTAGGAGGTCGTGCAGGGGGTGGTGTTTCAGGGTTTAGGGCAGTGCAGTGGTGTTCGGGCAGTGTAGGGCGTCATGCTGGGGGTGGTGTTTCAGGGTTTAGGGCAGTGCAGTGGTGTTCGGGCAGTGTAGGGTGTCGTGCTGAGGGGTGGTGTTTCAGGGTTTAGGGCAGTGCAGTGGTGTTCGGGCAGTGTAGGGGGTCGTGCAGGGGTGGTGTTTCAGGGTTTAGGGCAGTGCAGTGGTGTTCGGCCAGTGTAGGTGGTCTTGCTGGGGGTGGTGTTTCAGGCTTTAGTGCAGTGGTGTTCGGGCAGTGTAGGGGGTCTTGCTGGGGGTGGTGTTTCAGGGTTTAGGGCAGTGCAGTGGTGTTCGGGCAGTGTAGGGGGTCTTGCTGGGGCTGGTGTTTCAGGGTTTAGGGCAGTGCAGTGGTGTTCGGGCAGTGTAGGGGGTCGTGCTGGGGCTGGTGTTTGAGGGTTTACGGTAGTGCAGTGGTGTTCGGGCAGTGTAGGCGGTCATGCTGGGGCTGGTGTTTCAGGGTTTAGGGCAGTGCAGTGGTGTTCGGGCAGTGTAGGCGGTAGTGCTGGGGCTGGTGTTTCAGGGTTTAGGGCAGTGCAGTGGTGTTCGGGCAGTGTACGGGGTTGTGCTGGGGCTGGTGTTTCAGGGTTTAGGGCAGTGCAGTGGTGTTCGGGCAGTGTAGGGGGTCATGCTGGGGCTGGTGTTTCAGGGTTTAGGGCAGTGCAGTGGTGTTCGGGCAGTGTAGGGGGTCTTGCTGGGGCTGGTGTTTCAGAGTCTAGGGCAGTGCAGTGGTGTTCGGGCAGTGTAGGGGTCATGCTGGGGGTGGTGTTTCAGGGTTTAGGGCAGTGCAGTGGTGTTTGGGCAGTGTAGGGGTCGTGCTGGGGCTAGTGTTTCAGGATTCAGGGCAGAGCAATGGTGTTCAGGCAGTGTAGGGGGTTTTGCTGGAGGTGGTGTTTCAGGGTTTAGGGCAGTGCAGTGGTGTTCGTGCAGTGTAGGGGGTGGTGTTTCAGGGTTTAGGGCAGTGGTGTTCAGGCAGTGTAGGGGGTCTTGCTGGGGTTGATGTTTCAGGGTTTAGGGCAGTGCAGTGGTGTTCGGGCAGTGTAGGGGGTCGTGCTGGGGGTGGTGTTTCAGGGTTTAGGGCAGTGCAGTGGTGTTCCGGCAGTGTAGGAGGTCGTGCTGGGGGTGGTGTTTCAGGGTTTAGGGCAGTGCAGTGGTGTTCGGGCAGTGTAGGGGGTCGTGCTGGGGGTGGTGTTTCAGGGTTTAGGGCAGTGCAGTGGTGTTCGGGCAGTGTAGGGCGTCATGCTGGGGGTGGTGTTTCAGGGTTTAGGGCAGTGCAGTGGTGTTCGGGCAGTGTAGGGTGTCGTGCTGAGGGGTGGTGTTTCAGGGTTTAGGGCAGTGCAGTGGTGTTCGGGCAGTGTAGGGAGTCGTGCAGGGGGTGGTGTTTCAGGGTTTAGGGCAGTGCAGTGGTGTTCGGCCAGTGTAGGTGGTCTTGCTGGGGGTGGTGTTTTAGGCTTTGGAGTGCAGTGGTGTTCGGGCAGTGTAGGGGGTCTTGCTGGGGGTGGTGTTTCAGGGTTTAGGGCAGTGCAGTGGTGTTCGGGCAGTGTAGGGGGTCTTGCTGGGGCTGGTGTTTCAGGGTTTAGGGCAGTGCAGTGGTGTTCGGGCAGTGTAGGGGTCGTGCTGGGGCTGGTGTTTGAGGGTTTAGGGTAGTGCAGTGGTGTTCGGGCAGTGTAGGGGGTCATGCTGGGGCTGGTGTTTCAGGGTTTAGGGCAGTGCAGTGGTTTTCGGGCAGTGTAGGCGGTAGTGCTGGGGCTGGTGTTTCAGGGTTTAGGGCAGTGCAGTGGTGTTCGGGCAGTGTACGGGGTTGTGCTGGGGCTGGTGTTTCAGGGTTTAGGGCAGTGCAGTGGTGTTTGGGCAGTGTAGGGGGTCGTGCTGGGGTGGTGTTTCAGGGTTTAGGGCAGTGCAGTGGTGTTCGGGCAGTGTAGGGGGTCGTGCTGGGGCTGGTGTTTCATGGTTTAGGGCAGTGCAGTGGTGTTCGGGCAGTGTAGGGGGTCGTGCTGGGGGTGGTGTTTCAGGGTTTAGGGCAGTGCAGTGGTGTTCGGGCAGTGTAGGGGTCATGCTGGGGGTGGTGTTTCAGGGTTTAGGGCAGTGCAGTGGTGTTTGGGCAGTGTAGGGGTCTTGCTGGGGGTAGTGTTTCAGGGTTTAGGGCAGTGCAGTAGTGTTCGGGCAGTGTAGGGGATCGTGCAGGGGGTGGTGTTTCAGGGTTTAGGGCAGTGCAGTGGTGTTCGGGCAGTGTAGGGGTCGTGCTGGGGGTGGTGTTTCAGGGTTTAGGGCAGTGCAGTGGTGTTCGGGCAGTGTAGGGGGTCGTGCAGGGGTGGTGTTTCAGGGTTTAGGGCAGTGCAGTGGTGTTCGGGCAGTGTAGGGGTCGTGCTGGGGCTGGTGTTTCAGGGTTTAGGGCAGTGCAGTGGTGTTCGGGCAGTGTAGGGCGTCTTGCTGGCGGTGGTGTTTCAGGGTTTAGGGCAGTGGTGTTCGGGCAGTGTAGGGGGTCTTGCTGGGGGTGATGTTTCAGGGTTTAGGGCAGTGCAGTGGTGTTCGGGCAGTGTAGGGGGTCTTGCTGGGGGTAGTGTTTCAGGGTTTAGGGCAGTGCAGTGGTGTTCGTGCAGTGTAGGGGGTCGTGCTGGGGATGGTGTTTCAGGGTTTAGGGCAGTGCAGTAGTGTTCGGGCAGTGTAGGGGTCGTGCAGGGGTGGTGTTTCAGGGTTTAGGGCAGTGCAGTGGTGTTCGGGCAGTGTAGGGGGTCGTGCTAGGGGTGGTGTTTCAGGGTTTAGGGCAGTGCAGTGGTGTTCAGGCAGTGTAGGGGTCGTGCTGGGGGTGGTGTTTCAGGGTTTAGGGCAGTGGTGTTCGGGCAGTGTAGGGGGTCTTGCTGGGGGTGATGTTTCAGGGTTTAGGGCAGTGCAGTGGTGTTCGGGCAGTGTAGGAGGTCTTGCTGGGGGTAGTGTTTCAGGGTTTAGGGCACTGCAGTGGTGTTCGGGCAGTGTAGGGGTCATGCTGGGGGTGGTGTTTCAGGGTTTAGGGCAGTGCAGTGGTGTTCGGGCAGTGTAGGGGGTCGTGAAGGGGTGGTGTTTCAGGGTTTAGGGCAGTGCAGTGGTGTTCGGGCAGTGTAAGGGGTCGTGCTAGGGTATGTGTTTCAGGGTTTAGGGCAGTGCAGTGGTGTTCGGGCAGTGTAGGGGGTCGTGCAGGGGCTGGTGTTTCAGGGTTTAGGGCAGTGCAGTGGTGTTCGGGCAGTGTAGGGGTCGTGCTGGGGGTAGTGTTTTAGGGTTTAGGGTAGTGCAGTGGTGCTTGTGTAGTGTAGGGGTCGTGCTGGGGGTAGTGTTTTAGGGTTTAGGGTAGTGTAGTGGTGTTTGTGTAGTGTAGGGGTCATGTTTTAGGGTAGTGCAGTGGTGTTTGGGTAGTGTAGGGGTCGTGCTGGGGGTAGTGTTTTAGGATTTAGGTTAGTGCAGTGGTGTTTGGGTAGTGTAGGGGTCGTGCTGGGGGTAGTGTTTTAGGGTTTAAGGTAGTGCAGTGGTGCTTGTGTAGTGTAGGGGGTCGTGCTGGGGGTAGTGTTTTAGGGTTTAGGGTAGTGCAGTGGTTCTTGTGTAGTGTAGGGGGTCGTGCTGGGGGTAGTGTTTTAGGGTTTAGGGTAGTGCAGTGGTGTTTGTGTAGTGTAGGGGTCATGTTTTAGGGTAGTGCAGTGGTGTTTGGGTAGTGTAGGGGTCGTGCTGGGGGTAGTGTTTTAGGATTTAGGTTAGTGCAGTGGTGTTGGGGTAGTGTTTTAGGGTTTAGGGTAGTGCAGTGGTGTTTGTGTAGTGTAGGGGGTCATGCTGGGGTAGTGTTTTAGGGTTTAGGATAGTGCAGTGGTGCTTGTGTAGTGTAGGGGGTCGTGCTGGGGTAGTGTTTTAGGGTTTAGGGTAGTGCAGTTGTGTTTTTGTAGTGTAGGGGGTCATGTTTTAAGATGCAACGCTCCAATACCTGACCAGTCTGCACTACATAAAACTGCAAAAAAACTAAAAATAAAAAGTGTTTTGCACACTTTTGTCATTGGGCTATATGTGGGCTACATCTGGGTAATATTTGTGCTACATTTGGGCTCTTTTTTCACTGGTGGCCATCTTGGAAGACTTCTTTGTTATGAAGTTTCCTAATTTCCTCATTTACTGCAGTCTCCTCAGTAGGAAATGCTTTCAGTTTTTACTTTGATTCCATCAAGAAGGCATTCAGATGTGTCACACATTTGCCATAAATTCAGAATGTTATTACTCTAGTTGTTCATTAGATCACTGTAGTAAAGCTTCTGCTCACCAAGGAGTTAACTGGAAGTCTACTGCTGGTATTGAAAGTGATTGTTTCAGTCTGCATGTCAGAATTTTCTAATGAAATAGAAGAGGATTTGAGATCTCACTTAAAACATGCACTAATTTTTCTTTCTACAGCACTAACCATAATTTCTATGGCAAAATGAACCCCCTCATTTTGTTCCTTTTTAAATTAAATGTGTTAAGTGTTACCAGTTTATTCCAATCAAGATGGCTTCAGGTGTGCCATACTTTTGTCATAAGTAAGACTGTTAGCGCTCTAGTTGTTCTTTAGAACACTCTGGGAAGCTGCAGTAGAACACAAAGGCATCAACTGACAGGCTGCTCCTGTTGAAATATAACAGGAAGATATTTGAGATCACACTTGAAACATGTCCTAATTTTTCTTTCTACAGCACTAACCATAATTTCTATGACAAAATGAACCCCATCATTTTGTTCCTTTTAAATTAAATGTTTTAAGTGTTACCAGTTTATTCCAATCAAGATGGCTTCAGGTGTGCCATACTTTTGTCATAAGTAAGACTGTTAGCGCTCTAGTTGTTCTTTAGAACACTCTGGGAAGCTGCAGTAGAACACAAAGGCATCAACTGACAGGCTGCTCCTGTTGAAATATAACAGGAAGATATTTGAGATCACACTTGAAACATGTCCTAATTTTTCTTTCCAGAGCACTAACCATAATTTCTATGACAAGATGAACCCCATCATTTTGTTCCTTTTTAAATTAAATGTTTTAAGTGTTACCAGTTTATTCCAATCAAGATGGCTTCAGGTGTGCCATACTTTTGTCATAAGTAAGGCTGTTAGCACTCTAGTTGTTCTTTAGAACACTCTGGGAAGCTGCAGTAGAACACAAAGGAATCAACTGACAGTCTCTGCCCTTGTTGGATGTACATGTTTTACTGAGAATGTCAGACTTCATTCTCACATGACTGAGAAAGATAATGTGAATTTACAGAAAATATGCTCTCATTTTAGCTTCTGGAGCACCTTCCAAAACTGTATGGGACAAGCATGTGAAAATAGTTTCTCTCAAACATGATTCATGATATCCCAGCAGAAGGTTTTTCACAGGGTAAAATCACCTTAGAACACACCACAATTCCTGAAATTAGTATGGTACCATCAACAAATGAATTCTAATGTAACTAAAGTCTGTTATCACCCTTTATAGTTCTCCTTTTGGTAACCCTCAAAATCTTCGATTCACTACAATGCATTTATATTGGTCCCAAGATGGCTGCCAGCAATTCCAGGATGAAGTGCTGACAGCCAATCAGATCTCACGATGACATGTGTGGTTAGGCTCCGCCCAGATATATATGTGTTTTTACTTTTGATTTTCTCAGCAACTACTGAACGGATTTACACCATTTAACAAAAAGGGTTCTTTTTGAACCAAGAACTACCTCTTTGCCAAATTTGGTGTAATTCCGTTCAGCAGTTCGGGCTGTAGCCTTGCATAAAGTTTCCTATGGGAAATTGATTTTTGACTCTTATTTTTTAATTTCTCCGTAACTACTGAACGGATTTACACCATTTAACAAAAGGGTTCTTTCTGAACCAAGAACTACCTCTTTGCCAAATTTGGTGTAATTCCGTTCAGCAGTTCGGGCTGTAGCCGTGTCTAAAGTTTCCTATGGGAAAATGAATGGGGAAAACACGTTTTGGGACCCCCTTTTTCTCGGCCCCCGCTTGACGAATCACCCTGAGACTTTCAGGGTAGGAGCGGACCGGAGCGGGCCATAAAGTTTGAAAATTCGCGAAGATTCGTCAACCGACGCAAGAGTTATTTCAAATAGAATGTCGCGGATTTCCTATGGAAAATAGGTCCTAACTATAACTATCTACTGGCGACCGCCAGTAGATAATATATATATATATATATATATATATATATATATATATATATATATATATATATATATATATACCAAAATCCTCACCTTCAAACTCCTTCACCAGGAACAGAACGAGCGTAGACCCAGGTTTAGTGCTTGCTTTTTGTTTTATTAGCACACCATCACATCGCCATAACGCGTTTCAGCAGATCCCTGCCTTGATCACATGACAACGTTGCCTTACGTGAAACCCCATTTTAAAGTGCCAGTGCATTCAATTGGTAATAGACATAGTAAAAATCCTTATGATTCCTGCGTAAATGCATACATTCAAACTTGTATACATACAATCATATGTTCAGTTGGAATTAATAGAACAGAGAAAAATAGAACAACAGAAATTGGGCAAATGGTATCCTATTTCAAATAAAACGAAGTGTCGTTATAAAATTTCTCTTGCTTAAATGCAGTTTCTCGTTCCATCTCCATATTGAACTATGTTAGTACCAATTCATGTAAACTTTTTGAAAAAAAGTGCCTAAAATATCTTATATAATAAAATAATACCCCACCTGTGCCACCTGTGTAAAGTGCAAGTGCTAATTTAAAACATCCTGTCCAGTTGCCAAGATCAGTACAATATTAATATAATATCTCATGATTTGCTGTTCTGGCTACTTAAAACATTGTGCTGCAGACACGGTGTGCAAAATAGCTCAAGGGAAAAAAGCCTAATGTTTTACTGTACTGAGACAAATGATTCCCACAATCATAAATATGTTTCCATAAATATGTAAATAAATAAATAGATACATATATAGTCCTATAAATACAATTCATTCGTCTAAAAACCCAGTAAAAAATGTATTGCTTAGAAAATTATTTATGTAAAAAACATCATTATCCAAAAACTTGATTGTGAGGAATGCGCAAATGTTCAGACTTCAAATAATTCAATTATGTACGAGAGAAAGACAAAACTGTAATTTAAATGATCTAAGACCCATTAGTGAATTAACATAAGTTTGGATAGAATCTCCCCAATGCTGTCATTCTCTAATAGCCGTTTGGACATGTTTGGGAGATTCATAAACTTAGTAGGGATAACAGAGACATCTAATATTAGCTGCTTTTTGCACGCATTTCTTCAGAGGGTGATGGTCTGCTAAAGTATTTATAAATAAGTGTGCAGATCCTCACTCGTGTTCAATCCCCCTGGCTGCTTAGTATCTAGCTCCAGAATGAAATGCGTTTCTAGACGTCTCAGCTTCCCTTCTCGGTCTCCCCCTCTCCTTTGTGGTGGGACTGAGTCTATGACATAGTACTTCAGATGTTTTAGGTTGCTCTCATGTTGCTCTTTAAAATGTCTAGCTATAGGATAATTCGGGTCATTGTTAATTATCGCCCTAGTGTGCTGTAGAACCCTTTTATGTGCCGCCAGTTTTGTGCTGCCAATGTATGCTAAGTTGCAGCTACATTCTAAAACATACACCGCAAAATCGGTTCTACATGTAAGGTGTTGTTTTATCATATGTAGCTTATCACTGAATGCTGTAAAGTAAGATGTTCTATTGCTTCCATATAGACATGCTTTACAGTTGGAGCACTTAAAAAACCCCTTTCTCGCGGCGAGCCAACCCCATACTTCCTTGTCCTCTGGGCTGCTCTTCACTAAAATGTTGGCCATAGAAACTGATTTCCTATATGTTATCGCCGGAAATCTGGAAAGAGTACTGCCTATAACGGGATCTTCCTTAACTATAGGCCAGTTTCGTTGTACAATTTTTCGCAGTTGTTGTTCCTGTCTGGAAAAAGTCAAAATGAGTCTTACTGGTTCAGTGGGAACCCCTGGACTTTCATTAGTTGACTCCTGCGAATATTCCTTGTACTGTAACAGATCTTCCCTAGCCAATGCTCTGGATTTGCGGATAGCTGCATCTATGGTTTTAGTGTTGTAACCCCGCTGCAAAAAGCGTGCCTTACTATCCATCTGGTGTTTTTCCAAATCCTTTTCATTGCTACAAATCCTGCGCAGCCGCAGCATCTCCCCATAGGGGATGCTGTGGATTAAGTGAGGGGGATGTGCACTGGACGCATGGAGCAGGGTATTACCCGCTGTCTCTTTACGGTATAGGGAAGTGGTTAAGATTTCATCGCTTACTGTAATTTTTACATCCAGAAATGTAACACTACTGTCACTAATGCAAGATGTAAATGCGAGGTTAACATTGTTCACATTAATTCGAGAAATGAAATCTCTGGCTTCTGTCTGTGTACCATTCCATACAATGATGAGATCATCGATATATCTAAGCCAGGACACCACATTCCCACTGTAAATTTGCTCAAACTGCTTTCTCAGGACCAGCTCCTCCCACCAGCCCATAAACACACAGGCATAGCTGGGGGAGAAGCTGGCCCCCATTGCAACCCCTTGCACCTGCTGATACATTTGTTTTTTGAATAAGAAAAAATTGTTTTCCAGGCAGAAACCCAGCATTTCCATCAACATTCTATTGTGCTGCCTGTACTCTATGGGTCTTCTTGCTAGAAAATGCTACACCGCCTTTATTCCATCGCAATTTCTGATGCAGGTATAAAGCGAGGACACATCCAGGGTTATTAGTTGATATCCTTTTCGCCAAACCACATCCTGAATCTTTCGAATGAAGTCACTTGTATCCTGTATATATGACTCCAGACCGTGGACATGTTCCTGCAAAAAAAAGTCTATATACCTCGACAGATTTTCTAGGGGCCCATCACAAGCTGCAATGATGGGCCTTCCAGGTGGCCTTTCAATGTTTTTATGCACCTTCGGAATGAAATAGATGATGGGAGTTTTGGGGTGGTCCTTTCTTAGGAATTTAAACTCTTCCAAGTTAAGCAAACCCAAACTTTTCCATGCCAGTAATTTAGTATAGAGCTGGTCCTGCATGGCTTTATACCTGAGGGGAGTATTTTTGCGATAGCAATCAGTATTATTTAGTTGACTACAGGCTTCTGTCATATAGTCTGCTAGGGGCCAAAGTACTATATTTCCCCCTTTGTCCGAATTTCTGATTACCATGTTCCCCTCTTTCTTGAGTTTAGCCATAAGCTGTCCATATTTTCTTTCATGATTTGTAATTTTACTTTTTTCTTTGTTGGTTGTGATGTTGAGTTTCTTTATTTCAGCCACAACTAATTCATTGAACACATCCACTGAATCTCTCACCGTAATTGGTGTGAATTTAGATTTAACTTTGAAGGGTGTGTCTGGCTTGATCCAATTCACTGCTCCAGATCCCTGGAATTCCAGTCCTGTACAATCTTCCATATTCACCCCCTGCTGTCCATGTTGTTGGGGGATTTCAGCTCCACTTGCAGGAACCCATTAATAAGAGTCATAGTCCCGCCCACCTGGGCGTGTTGCACCATAGCTTTCTGGTACTCGTGGTTCCATTTATTAAACTCCCAGTGGAGCCGCAGTTGTCATCCCAAATTTGTTTCATCACAGGTATGATGAAACAAATTTGGGATGACAACCGGCGGTCCCCACTGGGGGTTTAATAAATGGAACCACGAGTACGAGAAAGCTATGGTGCAACACGCCGAGGTGGGCGGGACTATGACTCTTATTAATGGGTTCCTGCAAGCACGCGGTTCTCACTCAGCTGCCATTGATGAAAGGAGAGATCCTGAAACGCGTCTGGCAATACTTACATGAACAGAAGTGGAGGTCTTTTAATGTTGCTGCCGGTAAAATTGATGTGTGGTACACTCCTCCTGTGTGGCTTCTCCTTTTGGGCAACCTTTTGTGACTGATATATATATATATATATATACAAATCAAACCCGCTATCATCACAGTTCAAAGCAGACACCGGCAACACGGGATCTGGGAAGGTGTTTAATTAGGCAGAAATTAACGCTGGACGACGCGTTTCGGTGGACACAGCCACCTTGATCACATAGCGTGGCCGCCATTACAAGAGCCTTTAAATACCACTTGTTGATACATGACAGGTACTGGCCACAGAAAACATACTAGAATGTATGCAACAATGGAAAGTGAAAAAGCGCGAACGTTTCATTGTGAAATTCAAAACATAAAACATTGTAACTCATCAGTTCGTGACAATAGCAACTTAAAAATCAAACACTCAAAGTATAAATAAATGAATAATAAAGCGTAAAGCAAGATCTGTGAAACTTTACAAAAACCAGTGCAGAACCATACATTTTATACATTTAAAACTGCAATATTGCCTATCATTCAGACAAAAGCATAATCTGCCTGGAACAAACATAAAAGTAAATGAACTCTTAGTGTGGCATGACCCTAACTACAGGGTGAAATACGATCCGGGGACGGGAGCAGGACACAATGTTACCAACTATATTCACAGCAGGTAGTGAGTGTAATCAAAGTAATGTTGCAATGCACTTAGTAAGCCAAAAGGGCTGAATGGACCCTAGTGGCTAATATGGTGGTGCATATGGAGATCCCAAGTGGGCGTGTCCTAAACAACAGATTAAAATAAAGTGTGCCAACATGCTCTAAAACATGGAATGTTGGACAAGTGTCCAATTCGTCCCTCATTGGTCTAGACATGAAAAAAGGTACTCCTCTGGCCAAACCACACACGCCGCAAGGAGTTCACTATGTGGTACTGTTTGACAAAAGTGAACAAAAGTGAAAATTGAGTGTTTGACCAATAGAGTGACGCTAAACCCACCCAAGTGAAAGAACTTGAAAAAGGGATAAAGGCCAGCAGAAAGTTCAGCATGCAGCTGAAAGCGCTTGAACTAGGCTTGAAGGAACGTTGAGGTGCACACCCAATGTTGCTTAAAAGCAGAAATATTACAAATGAATGTACAATTCCTCGTCCGAGTTCAGACAATTGGGGATCTTGCTATTAAGCAAAATGATGTAACGGGACTCGAGTCTACGCAATTTGAGCTCCCTATTGCTACCCCTAATGTGACTGGGGACTGAATCAATGACAAAGTACACCAGATCTCCACTATTGCCACCATGTATGTCATTGATGTGTCATGCCGCAGGGTATGTTTTGTAATCCTTCGCAATAGCACGTAAATGCTAAAGGATTCTAATGTGGACCATATGTTTGGTGCTGCCCACGTATTGTTTAGGACAAGAACACTGAAGCACGTACACCACGAAGTCACTCCTGCAGTTAAATGAATGACCAATTTTGAGAGTGGTATTGCTGAGAGGACTATAAATCTCACTGGTGTTTTGGCCGATCGTGCATGCCTTGCATTTGTGACATTTATGGAAACCTGGGGGCGATACCAACCATGACTCCGATTTAACCTTTTCTGGACTGCTGGTATAAAGTTCTCCCCTCATGGATTTGGCCCGCCTAAAGGATAGGAGTGGATGTTTGGGCATTGAGGGTCCAATAATCGGATCACTGCGTATCAAATTCCAATGTGAGTGGAAGATGTTCCTCACTCTCTGGTGGTAAGTATTGTATCCCGTAATCATTCTCACAGCACTCTGTGTGTTGGATTCGATCTTACTCTGTTTAAACAACAATGCCTCTCTGGGAATAGACTCGACTTTAGTCTGTGAGTTTTTCAACACCTCAGGGCTGTAGCCCCTCGCACGGAATCTGAGGTCAAGCTCAGCCTGAACTTCCCTCAAGGACTGAGTATCGCTACAATTTCTTTTCATGCGCAGGTTTTCAGCATAAGGAATGGTCTGCCTCAGTCTAAGCAGATGAAAACTCTGCGCATGAAGTATAGAATTGCCCGCAGTCTCCTTGCGGAAGGTCCTGGTGTGTATTCGGTTATTGTGTACATAGACCTTCAAGTCTAGAAATTCGACCTCCCATTTACTGATGTTACTAGTAAATGCTAAATTGAGGTCATTGACATTAAGCCGATCCACAAAGGCCCTAGCTGATTCAATGGACCCTTTCCAGAGCACAAAGAGGTCATCGATATACCGTGACCAGAGGACGATATTCTGAGTCCATTCTTCTGAAAATTCCGAGGTGAGCACCTGCTCCTCCCACCAGCCCATATGCAAGTTCGCATAGCTGGGGGCGAAGCAGGTGCCCATCGCAGTTCCCTGTATCTGTTTGTACAGATGCTTATCAAACAGAAAAAAATTGTTGTCCAAACACCACTCCATCATTTGAAGCAACATGATGGTGTGTTGATACGAACTGATGAACCTGGCACCTAGAAAATATTTAGTGGCTCTTAGTCTTTGTTCATGTCTTATGCTGGTGTACAGATATGACAGGTCTAAGGTCATGAAGACATAAGAGTCATCCCAAGGAGTGTCGTAAATCTTTCTAAGGAAATCACCTCTGTCTAGTATGAAAGATGGTAAGTTCCTGACAAGGTCCTGAAGGAAATGATCAATAAACTTGGAGGTTGTTCCAAACAACCCCCCTATGGCTGATATGATAGGTCTCCCCGGGGGGTTGGTAGTGTGTTTGTGTATTTTAGGAATTAGGTATAGCACGGGGATTTCTGGATGTTCAATTTTAAGAAATTTTAATTCATCATCATTAAGTAACCCCATGCCATGCCACCTAGACAACTGATTATGAAACCCCTCCTTGATCACATTGTAGCTATTGGGGGACATTCTGCTGTAACACTGTGTGTCATTCAGTTGTGAATACGCTTGGGCCTCATACATGGACAAGGGCTGCAACACGATATTGCCCCCCTTGTCGGACTGTTGGACCACAATATCATTTCTGGCAGAAATCTTTTGCATAACAGCATTATACTCAAGCAAACGTCCTGCATTGTCAATACTGAATCGTTTGCTGGAGTCACATGCTAGTCTCTTGAGGTCCATAGTGACCAGTTCAGAAAAAACGTCCAAGCCATCTCTAGGCATGACTGGTGTGAACACCGAATTAGGTTTGAAAGGTGAGTGGACCCTGCACCCAAGTTCAACCCCCAGGTTCGTGTCAAGAGGTCTGTTGTCAGTGCGGCTCTCTCTTTCTAATTGATCCAAATCTTGGAGGAGTTCCAGATCCGCCACTTGCAGATTTGCTGACAGATTCGTGGCCTCATGACCGACCTCAATTCCTGGGGATGAGAATGGAAATGTTTTTGTAGTTTAAGTTTCCTAACATACTTGAACAAATCGATTTTAGTCTGCACCTAATTAAAATTGGTAGGCTTGCAGAATGTGAGACCTAAAAAAAGAATGTCCTTTTCTTTATCACTTAATTCCAGTTCTGAGAGATTATTCACTGTTTTGGCATCCCCCATATTCATTTCTCGGAGCGGGTCTGTCTTTGTGCGGACGGCTGTTCGGTGCTTCCTCCTTCTGTTTTTCTCTGCCTCTTCCTTTGGGATTGCCAGTTTTATCTTTTTTTGGCGGCCGAGGTCTTACATTTAATGTCCGATACAGCTGTAAAAAACACAACTCATCTGCAATGGACGTCGGTTCCCCACTGGGGCCCTCATCCGGGTCAGTTTCTACCTCAGAGCTTAAGTCCGATTTACTCGCAGCAATCTGTTTCTGGGTTGCTGAAAGTGTCTTGTCCGACAGTTGTTGACGTCTGATGTTGCCGAATCTGCGCGCGAAGGTATAGATCTGTCCCCTCTGATAATCAAGCTTGTCTCTTAGAAACTTGGTGGCTTTACGTGTCTTTATAACTTGCTCATGTTTTTGTAATCTGATTAGCATGTCCTTTTCAAATTTAGCTATTTCTTCCTTGTCAGGGTGCTGGGTAATGTCACTTTGCAATGCCTCGATTGCAGCCAGGATTCTTTCTCTGTCACTATGGGCGTATTTGATTAGAATCTGTAGCATTCTCAATGACGATTCAGAGTTGTTGTCCGCCCATTCCTTTAGCATGTCCTTATCTGGATTCTCATACGTTGGCACAATTAGTATGCGCAGTCCTCGTGGGATTCTGCCAACCTCAAGGTACTTGGAGAGCGATTTGTGCTCCCACCATTTAGTGATTTCATTGCGACGTAGTTTTTCTAATTCCTTGAATTTAATACGAATATTAGCTTTGGGTGTCTCTGACCTTGCGCTTGCAATGCCCAGACTGTCCCCTACGGGCTTCACTGTCTCATCGAACATTTTGTCAGCGGCTTCCTCCCGCTCCTTCAGCCAGTCCAACGACATGCCTGCCCAGTCACGGGACTTTTCTCCCAGATTCCAACGCTGTGAAGCTCACACGGCTGCCTCTCCCTCTACATAGCCAATTAATGCACACGGAATACCAAAACGGCTTACCTGTACTCCGGGCGCCCTCCGGCTCTCCGGTTATGGGTTCCGCGGGCGTGCTTTCAATCGGCTTAACGGGGGGCATCACGCTGTAGTTTTGCGACAAATTCCTTAGAGATGCTTATGAGCGCGAAGCACCTGAACGAGGGGGTGCCGGTGAGACGAGCCAACATGCTCGTGAATACATCCGAATCAAACCCGCTATCATCACAGTTCAAAGGAGGCACCGGCAACACGAGATCTGAGAAGGTGTTTAATTAGGCAGAAATGAACGCTGGACAATGCGTTTCGGTGGACACAGCCACCTTGATCACATAGCGCGGCCGCCAATACAAGAGCCTTTAAATACCACTTGTTGATACATGACAGGTAGTGGCCATAGAAAACATACTAGAATGTATGCAACAATGGAAAGTGAAAAAGCGCAAACGTTTCATTGTGAAATTCAAAACATGAAACATTGTAACTCATCAGTTCGTGACAATAGCAACTTAAAAATCGAACGCTCAAAGAATAAATAAATGAATATTAAAGAGTAAAGCAACAGATCTGTGAAACTTTACAAAACCCAGTGCAGAACCATACATTTTAAACTGCAATATTGCCTTTCATTCAGACAAAAGCATAATCTGCCTGGAACAAACATAAATGTAAATGAACTCTTGGTGTGGCATGGCCCCAACTACAGAGTGAAATATGATCCGGGGACGGGAGCAGGACACAATGTTACCAACTATATTCACAGCAGGTAGTGAGTGCAATCAAAGTAATGTTGCAATGCACTTAGTAAGCCAAAAGGGCTGAATGGACCAGAGTGGCTAATATGGTGGTGCATATGGAGATCCCAAGTGGGCGTGTCCTAAACAACAGATTAAAATAAAGTGTGCCAACATGCTCTAAAACATGGAATATATATATCCTCCCCATTTTGCCGCTCTGCTCCTGACTGTTGGGGAATGTCAGCAAAAATGGTGCCGTCTGCTCCGTGTAACATGAACATAAAGGGCCCAATTCCCAAATGTAAACTGAGACGAAAGTCTAACTTTATGACTTTTGGTATTCACAAAGGACATTTACTACTTGTAAATTCCCTTTTTGAATACCAAAAGTTAAACTTTACGACTTTTGGTATTCACAAAGGGCATTTACTACTCGTAATTGTCCTTTGTGAATACCAAGAGTTGAACTTTACCACTTTCGGTATTCACAAAGGGCATTTACGAGTAGTAAATGCCCTTTGTGAATACCGAAAGTCGTAAAGTTAGACTTTCGTCTCATTTTACCTTTGTGAATCGGGCCCAAACTATTTTGAAAAACAGGCGCCGACACTCAGAACTGTTTTCTTTCTCCAGTTTATTGAGAACTTGCCGCTTGACGCATTTCGGCCTCGTACACCGTCCTTGGACACAAACAGTGAAATGCCATTTTTTTTGCATTTATACAAGTTACTTTAGACCGGCATTTAACATAAAAGTTTAAACACTGGTTTTCCTTCTCCTTTCCGTTGAACATTACCAGTCAGAGAAACAAAATATTATTCACAGGAAAAGATGTTAATACTTCAAATTGATAGTTAATGCGGCTTGTTACATTGTAATTTAAAATGCAAAGATTGCATTTTTCGATCTGTTCGTCGAAGTGACCATTTCTCCTTGTCCCACATTGCTAATGTATACTCAGGGATTTTCATAACATACTACATGATCTAATTCTATGTGTCTAATCATGCTATTGAGTGCATATCCATGTATAAATATATGGTTCCAAATGGAACATTTCATGTATATTATTTCCACACCAATTTGACATGGCTGACCAAAATATATTGCTTTTCTAATATAAATTTAATATAAAACAAGCCACAATTTTTAAGTGTTAACTCATGCTCTTTAAATTTTCCTTCCCAAGTGAGGATTCAATTCAATAGAAATATAGTTCCGTCACAGTTTAATCAACCATTCTGCCGGTGTCAAACTTACTGCCATTATTCACACAAAATTAATTAAATTCAAACTTTCAATACTGCTTTGCATTTCATCCTAAATCAAAAAAAAGGATTCGGAGGAATGTGAACAAAACTTCTTCCATATTTAAACCATTATCGACTTTGCTGTCTAGTTCTAATATATATCTAGACTCCAATTGACGCAATTTCTTCTCCCTGTTTCTAACTCATAGGGGCCGATTCCGATTCAGGCCGGAAATCTCTCCGACCGACCCGGACCCGGAGAGATTTACGACCGAATCGGACCCTAGCAGGACGACCGAACGAGTACAATGCGTTCGCATGCTATCGGACTCGATTCGGTCGGACTCCCATTGAAGTCAATGGGAGCCGGTCCTACAACGCGTATGCGGGCTCCCATTGACTCAATGGGTGCGAGGCGAACAAGGGCGCCCCCTACAGCGGGTACGCGTCGAAGCGGGTCGCGCCGTACATGCACAGGTAGGGGGGACCCATGGGTCCCCCCTGTGTGCGACTCGCGCAGCTAGGCGTACAGGGGGGTCCGACACCCCCAAAGTGCGGCTCCGACTGCTCTATCGAGCCGGACGACGCGAGTCGGTCGGACTGCTCGCGGCGCGCATCGTATTTACCCGGCCGCGGAACGTCTCCATTGTGCGGTGCGAGTCGTGTCCATGCGAGTCGGTCGGAGCGGTCGGCTTTCGCGAACGAGTCGGTCGGTGCGGTTGGGTCTCGCGAATGAGTCGGTCAGAGATTTCGCATCGTACTCGCTCGCCCGGACGCACATACGAATCGGTCGGGAAACAGGGCTCCGAATCGGATCCGATAAAGCCGAATCCGATTCGGAGCCCTACCGGCCGAGATCGGAATCGGCCCCTTAGTGTCTGATTATGAGTTTGGTGGTGCGGAAGCGGACCACCACGCCGGCAGCCCGCTCCTGCACAGTCAAACTCATGTGCACACCGCCCGCATGATTACTAGTTTTCTTGTGTTTGGTGGGCTTATTTTGGCGGTCCCACAGCAGTGCAAAGGGAGCTCCAAAAACAGTTCCTCCACAGCATAGACTGTAAAGTCCATGCTGTGTAGGAACTGGGCTGCATGCACACGGGGGGCACATGTTGTGTCCCCCTGCATTCATCCCCATGGGCAACAGGAGGCCCTGTAGGGTACCCTTTGTTTCAGGACTGCCAGTCTTTACACGCAGTAAAGACCTCCATGACACTGCTGGCTGTCCTGAAACTCGTAATATGCATGGCAGTGCTGCAGCGGCACCACCAGCATATTGCTGAGCCCCTGACTGCAGCGCCACCACCAGGAAACGGTGGTTCCCTGGCAGTTGTGGCAGTGCAATGGCAGTCCGACCGCCAAAGTTGTAATTGGGCGGTCGGACAGCCGGCGCCTCCGCAGGTCTGGTGGTCCTCGTACCACCAGACTCGTAATTATTCCCTTAGTGTTTTTGGTATTGAATCAATTACATAGTACCTTAGGAGCTTTTCCTCACTACCATGTGTTGTATTGATGTGTTGTGCAATGTATTTATTTATTCTTTTAGGGTATTTGTAGAGCACACTGTGACCAGACTGGTATCCCAAAGCTGAGGCATATGCTACCTAAGGGAAGAACAGGAATGGTAAATTGCTGTGGGCACCTACTGCTTGTCAAATAGCCAGGTCTTCAAGGTTTTCATAAATTTCAATAGGTCTGTGTGCATTCAGGCTGGGCGGAAATTTAGTCCACATCTGAGCAGCTTTGAATGAGAAAGCTCATCTGCCTTGTCTAACTTTCTGAAACTTATGTACCATGATAAGTTTAGTCATGGCAGATCACAAAGATCTCCCAAGAACATAGCGTTTTAATATATTTTGCAGCATTTCAGGGCCCCTACCTTGAAAGACCTTGAACACAATACACATGGACTTAAAGAAAATCCTCTGCTCAATGGGAGCCAATGGAGTTCTCTCAAAGCTGAAGAAGCTGAGGATCTTCTAGATCTGTTTAATGTTAACTTGTCGGCCGCCGTCTGGACTCTTTGCAGTCTCTTAAATCAGATAATTCGGGGAACCAAAAAGCAGCAAATTACAATAGTCGAGTCGACTAAGTATAAAGCTCCATGCAATTGAAGTTCTGGCATGCATAGGTAGCACCGGGAGTACTTTCCTGAGGCCAAAAAGCAGGACAAAACAGACACTCGCTACCTTATTGATGTGCTTCTTGAGAAACAGCTGATCATCAAAGGCGGTGCCGAGATTACGAACCACCTTAGATGGACGCATCTCTGTCGCCGAAGGTAGTGGCCAGAAATTAAAAGGAAGGGACATCGGAACTCTATTTGCTGAACAACCGAGGAATTCTGTCTTACTCCTGTTCAGATTTAGGGAATTTACATTCATCCACTTCAGAATATCTGTCAGGCAGGACTGAAAAGTGTTTACAACATCCTGCAGATTATTGTTGAAAGACAACATCAACTGTATATCATTGGCATAGGTAATAACCATAATATGATGTAGTTTTATGAAAGAGATTAATGGCTTCAGATACACATTGAACAATATTGGACTGAGTGCCGAACCTTATGGCACTCCATATTGAATACATCTAAACTCCGATTGATAAGGTGGCAATGCAACTGCCTGACAGTGGTCCTCCGGGTAAGATTTTATCCATTCTAACACGGTCCCACCAACACCCATAACACAAGTCTTGCGAGCAGGCTGTGGTGGCTAACCGTATCAAAGGCTGCTGATAAATCAAGCAAAATCAGCATAGAATACTGGCTCTTGTCTGCCCTCAGGCGTTTTTCATCCAAGGCACTCAGTAGGTCTGTCTCGGTGCCATGGCCATGCCTAAAACCAAATTGTTCTTCATCAAACGAGTGTGTTTCTAAGTAGGAGGAAACAGTCTTACTGACATGGTGTTCCAATATCTTAACAGGAAAAGGAAGTAGAGAAATTGGCCTACAGTTGCTTAGAACTGCCAGGCCCTCAGAGGGCTTTTTCAATAACGGCTTGACTATGGCCTTTTTACAGCATAGAGGTTATGCAATGAAATATGTCTTGTCATTATTTTTAACTGCAAGTATGTGCTGCAAGATGTGTTTGTTCACCTGGTGCACTGTACTCCCTACATATATTAGGGCACATGAACATGTTAAAATGTATACCGCAAACTTGGTCTTGCAATGGTATGCTCCCTTGATTTAGATGATTTTTTTTTTAAAAGGGTGATGTATATTCCATCTTGTCTATATTATATTGGCAGGCTTTACATTTTATACATTTTCTAAACCCCCTAATCCTTGACAGCCAGTGGGTTTTATCTATGACCTCAGGACTTGTATTAACCAACATATCTCTCATGGATGTTACTCTCCTATACATCCCTGGTACTCTTCTTGCAATTTGTTTTACCAATCGGTGTGTCATTCTCAGCCAATTGCCAATGTTTGGCCATGATTCTCCTGATCTGTTGCCACTAAGTGCTGTAGTTTGTTATGAATCTTTTTTCATGGGCATTAGCTTGCTTTCTTTTCCTAGTGTTCCGAAAAATTACCTCTTCTCTCTTTATTGAGTGTACTCTCTGTTCTGCTGCCACTAACATTTGCTCCGGGTATCCTCTCTGCTTAAATCTTAAAGCTAGCTCCTTTTGTGCCTTTGTGGTTTCCTCTCTTAACAGTAATTCCTCTTTATTCTCATATGCTCCATGTATGGGATACTTCTCTTAAGGCAACTCGGATGGAAGCTGTTGGCATGTAACACAGTATTTCCCACAATGGGTTTCCTAAATATTTTAGAGTGCAGTTTACTGTCTTTCACATATATGGTCAGAACTAAGAAATTAACCTCAGTTCTGCTGATTCTAATAGTCAGTTTGAGATTTAAATCATTATCATTCAGTGAATTAGTGACAATTTCTGCATCTTCCTCTGCCCCCTTCCACATTATAAAGCAAATCATCTATAAAGAGCAGCCATGACACCACATTCTGTTCCAACTTATTTCCAAATCAAACTGCCCCATGTCAAATTAGCATCAAACATGGTTCCTAAATTGTTAAATGAGAAACCTTAGTGGTTGGGTTCTCACCAATGTAAAAGGATCTAGATTTAAAAAAATTGGGCCACAGATCAGAATAAACGATTTCTGATGAATCACTTTTAGATTTAAATTAGTCATAAAGTTATTAAAACCGCTTTAAAATTTCTGGAGGCCAATTTCCATTTGTGAAGTTAAAACCGCATCATACGCATATAAAACAACTGGGACTGGGAGAAAGGTGATTCTTGGAATATCGTTACTATACTGGACCAGGGCTGCATCTAGAGTATTAATATAAAATAAGAACAAAAATGGTGCCATTATCCAGCCCTGTCTGACCCCTCTAGCTACCTTTATGGCTCGTGCACAGTTGCCTTGTTGTATGTAGTGGACCTTAGTGGTGGTGTCGCCTGATGAGGTTTAACAGGGGGGTGTCCTCTCCGGCAGACTCCATCAAGTTCCACAACTTTCCCCTATCAAACAAGTCAAAAGCACAGGAGAGGTCCATAAACACCATTGAACCTCTCCTGGCCTTGACATAATTTCCCACAATAAGGGACAGGTTGAGTGCATGCTCGGTTGTCCCCAATCCCGGACGAGCCCATACTGGGCTTTAGAAAAGAAGGAATTTGTTTCCCCCATGCTTCCAGCTTGTCCTGGATGACCCTGCCTAATTTTTTTACTGTGGAGTCTAACAATGAGATCGGGCGGTAACAACTGGGAGAATTCCTGTTCCCTTTCTTACATTTTGGCACTAAGAAGGATTCCCTCCAGGTATCAATTGGAGCCCCCTTCACAGCAGCTCTAAAGACATTGGTAAGTAGTGGGCCCCTTAATTCCAGATTGCATTTTAATATGTCAATAGGAACCCCATCAGGGCCCAGAGCCTTTCCTGAGGCAGCACTCTGTAGGCCTTAGTAACTAATGTTAAGTCAATGAATTCACTTAGCCAGGCATCATCAAAAAAGAGTGGATCAATTTCTGGTTCCATATGGGAATCATCCAGTTGATCATTAAGGGAAAAGAAATTGGAAAAGTGACTTATTCATTCCAGTTCTAATATATGACACTCAATTCCATTTGAGGAGGCCTCTGAAAAAAAGTTTGATTAATGATGTCCCAAAAATGCATGCTGTCTTTCAGGTTGGCCGCTTTATCTAAATCTTCTCATGCTTTAGCTCTAATTTCCCTTTCTCTTTCTTCTTAAGCTTTTTGGTAGCGTTTCCTGGCTCCAGGTTTCAATATTAAAATAGAGAAGTAAAACATTCCACTCAAGTGCAGGACACGTAAACATGTTATGCACATGTGTCTTGTTGCGCCTGCACATTCCAAGCATATTAGCCTGTAAATTAGTATCTTACATGTGTACATTTTAACATTTCCCTTTTCAGGTAAGCAGTTCTATAAATACGCCAAACATTACTGGATGAGCGTTTGTATAACAACAAATCTTTACATTTTACAAATCCCACACTCCGCAAAATCTTTGTATTTTACACTACAGTGGTTTTGACTCAATTTAATGAGAAAAATGTGATAGAAATGACACTAATTAATTGCAACAGGTGAATGGAGTCCCTAATTACATCTACTTGCTAATTATATTTTGGGTGCAACCTCCCTTTGAACCTGCAAAGGGTTTCTACCCATTTGCCCATGTGCAAAGTGCACAGGTGCTCTTCACCCATGAACAAATTGGGTACTTCAGTTACTTACTCGCATGTTTGTGTCATGTACAACCTGGTGAAAAATCTATTGGCTAGTAACCTGAAATTCTATAAGAAAATGCATAATGGATGTCCCCAGCTCAAAACTGGCATATTTCGGATCAGCAAAAATAGCTGATTAAGTGTTAGATGTACTCTTGAAGAACTATGATTTGCAGAGATTGTTGTGCACAAAAAGACTGATTTTGGGAATCACTGTGGGAGCAAAATGGTAACCCAAAATTTAGACACCCCCAAATAATACCTGAACCAAACCTCCCTGATTTGCTGGATCAGAGATGGTGTTATTATTAAACCTCAATGTCATGAGGCAATGTGTCCCCATGTTAAGTCTCCTCCCCAAACATCATATCAGCAGAGTAAAACAATTCATTAAGTAATGGGTTAAACAGATGGAATGGACCCCACTCAATGACTGAGTTCTAGAACAATAAAAAGAAAAATGGTTTTATTACAAAAATTAAAAAATAAGAAGTACAGAGTCAATGCAATGAAGGCTCACAAATGCAGAGTTATACCGAGTAAGTACATATCAGAGAACCTTTTAAATCCCAATGGGCAGTAAAAACATTAGTAAATTAGACTTTATCCCTTGTAGAATAGGAAAGTCTTCAGGTTCACCCCCAAAATCAAGGGTTTTTATACACAGTTTTTGCATGTTAAATCAAGAGTTCTACAGTTTCTTCGTGGTGTGAGCAAATGTATTGTTTCTTCAGCAAATGAGAGCACACAGAAAATAAACATCATATTGCCTTAGCTCCTAAGTGCTAAGCCATTTCATGGATAATTATTCATCACCCTCAATGCTGTCATCTGGAGATATTCAATCAAAATATGACACACTGACAATAAGACTTTAGTCAAGTGATTAGGTCTAGTATAGAAATGGAATATGAAGTCACAAACAGTGCTTAATTTGTGCCAGTGTTTGCAGGTGCTAGACAGCAGTACTTAATTCTTAACACTGGCTCATATTTATGACAGCCCACCATATGGTGGCACTGACTGCCTATTTTTAATCTGAGAACATAAGAAGATTGTTTGCAATTTCAATATAACTCTGAAAAAGAATGATAGCACCTTCCAGGCCATTCATGCCTCTTTGGCAACCTGGAATCGTCTGAATTGTCAAATTTTTTAGGAGCTGATGGTTAGTAGGTAGCGTTTGCACTCACATCTGGTAGCACTGGTAGGGACACTGGGTGGTGCAAGCTGCAGTGATTGCTTGAGAAATGTTTAAGCCCTGGCACTTATTTATTTATTTATTTTACAAATTAAAATGGATGGGCTTGTTAGACATATGTGCAGCTGCTTATCTTAGATCTTTTTCCAGTAAAAAGAGGAATTTTCATAAGAAGATTTTCTTCCTACCGCCTCTTCCCCTGGAAAATGTTGAACATTGTTGCATGTTTTCACTTGTACTGCACCACGCTCACCTCGATCACACTAGTGACGGC
Source organism: Calotriton arnoldi (assembly GCA_963921515.1). Taxonomy (NCBI): domain Eukaryota; kingdom Metazoa; phylum Chordata; class Amphibia; order Caudata; family Salamandridae; genus Calotriton; species Calotriton arnoldi. The sequence goes on from CAWUFW010003589.1 coordinate 1,311,894, forward strand.
TTAGAAGTGCAGATTAGTGGTGAGAATGTGCTCATTGTAGGAGCTGGCTCTGTATATATTATACCAAAGCAAGGTATAGTGTGCACAGAGTCCAGTGGATCCCCAGAGGCTTTACAGAGTCTAAGGTAGATAATACTAATACTTTTGTGGTATGTGGGAGAGCAGTTAGGCTTATCAGAGGGCAGAGCTAAGCACACAGACTAGAAATGATTAAACACACAATAACTAAATCCTAGACCAATGGTTTATAACAATATTACTTTTAGTATGCGTATTTTATAGACCAAAGATTCTTTGTTGCAGTAAAATACGTTTTGCAATATCATTGTTTTTCAATGTAAAAAGTGGACACAGTTCATTTTTCAATCAGTACAAAGTTATCCTATGGGAGGAAACAGAATCAGCAATATGCAGTTAGGTAAACGATTTATGGTATTGAGCTTTTGGATAAAGAATCAGTACCAGGCAAGGTATAGGTTTTGTGACCTCAATGCACCACCAGCTGCACTGGGGCGGCCGGGTGCAGAGGTCAAACTCGGGTTCTGGTGCCAATGTTATCCAATAGAGAAAGGGGGCAATCAAAGAGGTACTACTTACAGGTAAGTAGAACGATTTGGTAATCTAGTCTCCGGGGGTTAAGGTAAGCAAATGGGGGGACACAAGCCAGCACCTACCTTACACCCTCAGCGGCACAGGGGTGGCCAGGTGCAGAGTGCCAACACAGCGTCAGGTGCCCAACGCAAACAAGTGGGGAATCTTGAAATTGGAAAAATGCTGCAGGCTCAGACCAGGAGGCTGGACAAAAGAAACCTACAGCTGTACAGGCAGGTTGGGATGTGCTGGAGTGTTAGGACACCATCGGTAGATCTCCCCAAGGCCCAGGGGCTCCGGGTGTAGGGGTGTCCTTTGGCATCTGAAGTCAGATTACCAGTACGGTCGCGGTTCGGGGGGGTCATCATGTAGAGGCTGCAGGCGTCAACGTGGAGTCCGGCAGGGGTCAAGCCATGAGGGAATTTTGCTCAGGATCGTTGGGGAACCTTTTCTGGACTGGTTGGCCTCTTCGACTTGGGCTGTGGGCACCAGGTGCAGAGGTGGTCGACTTTGCGGTTTCACAGGCAGAGTACTTGGTCTTTAAAGTTGGTTTCCTTCTGGAAAGGTCTGCTCTTCACAAGAGATTAGGAGTCTTTTTAGAAATCAGTCAGTCCTCCCAGGCTTCTGGATGTTGCTGGGATACAGTACAAGTCTCTCTTCTGTAGCAAGGTCTTTGAGGGCTGCAGACAGGCTGGTAGGGCTGGGGCCAAGTCGGTGTCTTCAGCTTTCGCTGCTGCACAGCTATTTTTTGTCCTCTTCTTTGTAGGTCATTGGTAATCTGAGGATTAAGGTTCAGGGGCATGGCTGGACTGGGAACCAAAACCAGCCCTGGCAAGCAGCTCGACCGCCCCCCCGGGGGATGGGGGGGGCGAGTGGGAAGCACCACGCTTGCTGCATGGCTGCCGTTTTTGTTACAGGGAGCCGATATTGCAGCTACAAAATCAGACCCTTGTAATAAAACCTTTCCCCACGGGTCCAAAACAGGCACCACACTTCCGGTCCACTGGGAAAATGCCCGATGCCCTCTACGGCCAGTCCGGCCCTGTTCAGGGGTGCCCCTAAACACTCAATTTAGGGGTGTTACAGTGGTTAGAAGGCAGTAGCCAATGGGCTACTTACCTTTAGGGTACCTACACCCTTTGCATGTCCACTCTGTCTGGGGAGGGGGCATATCCCTAACTCTACTGGCTAGAATCCTCCAAAATAATATGGAGGATTCTCAAAGGAGGGGGGTCACTTCAGCTCAGTGCACCTTAGGGGTGGTCCTGGCTGAGGGGGGGGACACCTCTCTTGCTTGCAAATTTTTCCGCCAACCTTGCCGGAAAAAGTGGTGCTTGATCAGGGGGGCGGGCATCTCCACTAGTTGGAGAGGCCCTGGTCAGTATAACAAAGAGCAGGAAGCCTTTGAGGCTCACTGCCGTTCTATGCTGTTCCTGCTTGGGGGTAGGTGTGAAGCACCTCCACCCAGAGCAGGCTTTGTTTCTGACCGACGAGAGCAAAAGTCTCCCACCTCAGGGGGTCAGAAACATGTCTAGAGATAGCAGGCTGGTGCAGACCAGTCAGGCATACACTAGTGGTTTGTTAAGTTTGCAGGGGGCACATTTGAGGTGCCGTCTGAGTGTATTTATTAATGAATCCAACACTGGCATCAGTGTGGGCTCATTAATCTGAGATGTTTGGTATCAAAAATCTTGGAATTCGGTAAATCCATCATGGAGCTGTGGAACTCGTATTGACAAGCTCCCAACCAATGTACTCAGTATGGCTTCACCGTGCATTTATAATGTCTAAGAATAGACTTAGACATTATAGGGGCATGTCTGATCATGCAGTTCTGCCCTCACATGAGATATCGTGCACCCTGCCTTAAGGCCGTAAGGCCTGCCGTAGGGGTGACTTACCTATGCCTCTTGTAGTGCTGGTAGGCCTGGAATACAGGAATGTGTGTCAGGTCGACTCTTCACTTTTATCTGCACCAAAACACGCAGGCTGCAGTGGCAGGATGCCCTTGTTTGGTGAGGGGTCTCTTAGGATGGCACAATACATGCTGCAGCCCTTAGAGACCCTCTCTGATCACATGGCCCTTGGTACCACTGGTACCTTTTACAAGGGACTTATATGTGAGACAGAGGTGTGCCAATTGTGGAAATAATGGTGCAGTTTTGGGAAAGATACAGGCAGTGGGAACCTGGTTAGCAGGAACCCAGTACACAGCCAAAGATGCATCAGAATCAGGCAGAAAGTGTGTGTGGGGGGGGGGGGGTACTCTAACAGAAACCCACTTGTTTCCTACACTCACTATATAGGTAATACAGCAGAGCTCATGGTACACATATTTGCAACTGCTAATTATAGATGTTTTTGCTGTAATGAGAGTAATTTTAACAAGGGAGTCCTCCTTTTCTGAGATTTTACTTTGTATATTTTAAGTCAGATTCCGGGGGTATCAGGTTCGCATTCATTTAAACAGAGGTAGAGTTGAGCTCCCTTGCAAAAGAGTTGAGTGATTTAAAATGCGGAGAGTGGTGTAATTTAGAGATGGAATGCAACATAATATTTCCTTTTGTAGATATCGGGTAAACTGCAGAGGCAGACCGGATGGTATTTAGGGCCTATTTCGATAATAGCTGGAATGTGAAAGGACGCAGGCCCGAAGGGAACCGTGAAGAATTCAGTGTTAACAGAAACAACTGGGCTGACAAAGGTTATTCGAAACAGGAAAGATTCGGGACATGATCGGCCAAATGTTCTTGTCGCGGAATGCATCCTCTTTGACCTCATATCGTCACCTTTCAATGCTTTTTTTTAAGTGACTGTCCATTTATATTTTGATGTATTTTTTCTGCGTGTCAGATGCACAACTTGATGTTCACCGTCAAGACACAGTAACCAGGGCTTTAAGTGGGATGCAAAAAGTAAGGGGTGTGGAGGACTTTAAAAGAGGCATAGAGTGTCGCTTCAATACCATAAACGAAATTTCTGTGATTCCCATAGCGTGCCGCTCTGAGTTTTCTGTTATTGCATCCAACTTTACAACAGAACTGGCATACACCTAAAAACAGCCAAGAGTGCTATTGGCTTTGTCAATGGTTGTTAAGATGATGTTGTTGTAAATAATATTGAAAATGCTTCAATTCTGAAATTGAAACTGTAGATTAAACATTATTGAGGCTTGTGAAAGAGGCAGCGGTTTTCATAGTGTCTCATTTACTCCAATTATTCTGTATGATAGACATATACACCCTTTTTCTCTCCACATCTCACGTCATCTCCTTCCTCTTCAGCACCCTCTTTTCCCTCACTCCTTCAGGTAACGACCCCCAAACACACAATGCGCCCAATCACTGGTAAGGATTGCATTTTCTTTTACTTTCTTTCACTTTGTCAGTATTTTGAAAACTGTGTACCTTCTTCACACACATTTGCACAGAATCACAATTGCAATTGGAATACGTGACCATTGCTCTGGCACTCTGTTGAGAGGCCGGGGATTGGATGACCAGGTATTTTGGACAACTTTTTGACCCACTGACAGGCACTGACAGGAGCTGTGGCTCCAGAGCTCTCAATTGTGACCTGTTAAAAATAACTGGAGGCGACTCAGTTCAAAGTTGTACAATGCAAGAGTAATATGCTCCGTAATAAAATACAGAAACACAACTTCCTACAAAGAGCTCACACTCTTTGGGAATGTATGATTAAGCAAAACTTGGAATGTAAACAGGAACTAAATCGCTGACATGGACTACCTTAAGGTTTTTTACATTAATTGTTCAGAACTCGATTAGTGTTATTTGCCAATAAATCAAAGGACATGAATATAGGGCATGATTAGGACCCTTTTTAATGTCCTTGTTTTATTACTACCAGATCTGAGACTTGGAAGGACTTGGCCCACTTAAAAGCCTGATTGTAACCATTGCCTAGCTTTAGGCTGTCATGTCTCGCTTGTGTAAACACTTCCTCTATTTGCATTCTGGGTGCAGTTTGCAGATAACTTCATAAATCCATGGATTCGCGACACACGCCTAAGTGTTGCAGCGAGTTACCAGGTTCACAAAACAATCAGGTAGGTAGCTAGGTATTGGAAGTTAAAGAGCCTTGTGCCCAGAGCTTATTTGTCTGCAAATGAGTCTTACTTCTGGGTTACATGTGACTTAACACTACATTTCCAGAAGCGAGACGCACTTACTCGAAGAAAAACCTTGATGAATTGGGCCAGCAGTTGGCCAAAGTTAGGAATGGAAGTGTAAGGAATTGGTATACAATTCTGGTGTTCACCCTTTTCCACTACACCTACTGTGCAGTGTGTGCACATCCGAGTTTAGGAAACTAGTGAAATTCAGGAAATATATTTGTATTTTCTTGCTGTTATGTTATGTTAAAATATTTCTATGAAAATACTTTTCTTCCTACACTACTCTGCCCTGGGAAAATGGGGAACATAAGTGCATGTTTTCACGTGGACTGCAACAGTTCAATATATTTGTATTTTCTTGCTGTTATGTTATGTTAAAATATTTCTATGAAAATACTTTTCTTCCTACACTTCTCTGCCCTGGGAAAATGGGGAAAATAAGTGCATGTTTTCAGGTGTAGTGCACCAGTTCAACGGGTGACAGATTCGACACGTAGAGGAGTGTTGCGAATGCATTACAAGTGTTTGTGACTCCAACAATGTTATCACTGGAACATCATATTTGCATTACGTTTCCTACACCATCTTGTGAACACTCGTTTGGAAAGGCCCACTTCTACCCACTTAAGGGAAACTTACACATGCAGAAATTGTGCATACTTTACCCTTTCTGCACATGTACATGACACCTTGCAAGCACAACTTCGACTTATTTTTATCACTACTGAATCATGTATTGTGAATTACCACCACTTTGTGCATACATATGTTACAATATTCCTCACACTTTGAGTTCGACAAAACGTTTGAATCACTTACAAACGATTAGGCTGTTTAAGCATTTTCTTGTCCCTTACTAATTTCTAAAACACCTGTAATCCATCATGCACAATGGCAGTTAGGTGGTTTGATAATAGGGTAAAATAAAGAGAAAAATACATTTCAACATTTTTAAAGTTTGTTTTATCTGTCAATGTCCGCGCATGGACACGTCTATATTGACCTGTACAAGTTTCCAAACTCCTTTCAAAACAATTCGACGATCTGTCTCTTGCACGTGTGCACTTCGTATCAAAGCATTTTCCTTCTTCCCTCGATGACTTCTCACTCTGTGAAGTGTGACTTCAAACACACTTTGAAGTTTGTCTAAAGACGCCTCATCTGTAATGCAGAGCTAAAGTAATCTATGAAGAGAGCTACAAGCGGCCACCCCACCACCCCTCTTCATCCGCACGGTGCTGTAAGTGAGATTCTCAGGCTTCATTAGACATTTGTTAAAAGTAACTGTCCTTTACACACATGGAATTTCAAGGCACCCTGCCAATCAGATGAGTCCACATTGTCATGGGCATTATCCTTTATTTCTTATGCGTATTTAGTAGGGGTGGGTAATAAATTCCGCTCCGACGGCAGTATTCATGGAGGTTGGCCCACTCTGAGTTACGCTTGTAACTTGGAGTTTCGGCAAAACTCTGCTAACCACCAAGTGGTAGAGTTTTTTCTTGCGCGTGGCTCGCCAGAATTAAGTTGGCAAGTGCGAGTGAAAATTGATGTACCCTAGCACAATTTTCAGGCACTACAATGGCATTGGCAGGTGGTTGTGGGCAGTTGTGACCGTTTGTGGTGAAAAGCTGCCGCTTCCAGTGAGAAACCTGCCACTTGGGTAGAAAATTTACTCGAGTGGCAGCAAAGAAGCAGTGCCCTCTAGCACGCCACGTTGTGCCATTCGCGCTGAATTAGCAGCATGGAACAGCTTTTTGTGTAACTCTGCGGAGCTTTTTGTGTAACTCTGCGGAATTCCACAGAGTGAAACTCTGCAAGTTCCACCCACCCCTAATATGTAGCAAAGTTAGTAGATAGACTTGGCCATTTTACACCTGTTGGGCATTTATACATTTTTGTGCTTGTGTACCGGACAGCTATTGTTCCTGGGGAAGTAAAGAATGTCCTGCTAAATCAGGCACTTGCAGCAGCAGAGACAACCCAGGAACCAGTTACTTTTGAACTTCTTGCATGATGTCGTAATAAGAGTTAAAGTTGTTGCTGGGCTGGGTACTGGGTAGTTTGCAAGGTGGATTCTTGGCAACATGCAGTGATGCTAGTTAATCTCTGCCCTGCATTGAGCTGCCTACTTTTCCGATAAGACTGAAATTATATGGTAGAACCAGAGGCTTCAGATTATGCTCTATGTTTTCTCTTTATTTTTTACCAGACATATCATTAACATGAAAATGGTGTGAATAAAGCAAACCAAAAATCTACAACACCCATGAATAAGTAAGAACTACAAGTTCCGCAAGGCCCATGAACAATAGCCAATCAACTTACAGATGTCCATTTAAACAATGATGACGCAAGAAGGTCTGCCTCTTTGCTGCTCGTTGACATGTTAAGTACATTATTTTCATTATTTTGTTTACTTTAATTTTATGGCTGCAAATGTTATTTTGGTCTTTAGATATATTGATATTGTGGCGCCACTAGGATTATGGTAATCGGTGCCACATTTTACTTCAAAATTGACTGTCCCCACATGTCAGGTGCATACTAGTATCGTTTCCTCAGGAGGCCCTTTTTCCCCTCACTAACGGGTCTCCTCGCCACCATCATGTTGTTAAATCTTCAGTGTTTGGCGCATGTACACAGAGACCTGCTACTCTGTGCCAACGGTGCTTGCTACATTACCTAGATTCCTTGTTTCATGCCATGTGCCAGTAGGGCGAATAGGATGATTGGAATACTTCCTCAGACTGTTTACTGCCCAGCCACCTTCATCCAATGCTGTCATTGTGTCATTCCAAGGACAGCCATGTGAGTGTCTTCAAGGTGAATGCCAACAGCAATTCAGGGGAGTAAATAAGCGCTTATGGCAGGTAAGAGATAGGATAAAGAAAGTGGTAAAAAAAGAGGGGAAGAGAAAGTCATGCATAACATGGATTTGCAGCTCTCCCTGGGCAGCACTGGTAGCATATACTGCTATTGACCAAACTACTCTCACTATGTTCCAATGTTCTTCCGGTGAATTGTGGACATTCATTCCAGTGGAAGTCAAAGCACATATTCAGGTATGCTGAGCCACAGCCCTGATCCCACATAGATGACTGGAGATTCATATTTTCCTCAACCAGCACGTCTGACGCAAAGTGTTTCACTTGAAGGCCCATCAGTAATTGCTTTTGTCAGAATGCTATAGCTTGGAGAGGGGGACAAAAGTCAAATAGAGTTCAGCTGAAGTCTACAATGCCTGCCTGCTCCTCCTCAGAAACAAATATGCATCCTTTCCAGTCCTTTTCACAAAGTGGTCAAGAGGTAAATGTGGAATTAAAGCTTTATACCCTTTCAAGCTCTAAAAGGGCAAAGGAATGGCAAAAGAAAACAGTGACAATTCTTTGTGAGAAAATACTCTTAAAAGAAAGAGGGAAACCAAGAAATGTTAGATCCAAAATAATATAGCTGAGAAAAATGTATGACTATTCAACACACATTTATATGTAATATGCTGTACTCACGTATGCCTATATGTATCATTATACTAAGAATGACTACTCATGTAGTATACTGTACAAACTAAATTCAATTCTGTCACTCAAAATCAGGTGTTCATTGTTACCTTAATCAATTAAATAGCTGTGATATTACTTAAAAGAACAAAGGATTGAGTTAAAATCTCCAAGGATTGTATTGTACCTGGATAGCGACTCCCAAATATCGATTGACCATAATATTTTGGTCACAATATTGTGACTGTAAAAATATTATAGGGTCTAATGTAATAATAAAAGGTAAGTATATTGGTATTTTCCTGTTGCAAATAATATTGATGTTAAACATATAGCACACCAAAGTATCATGGTATTTAACAGAGTTATATTAATGTTGTAATGTATGGATTACTTACCGGTAATCTTCATTATTCCGATTCTTCTCTAACCTCATCCCATTCCTTACTAATGGAGTGATGCTAAAGCAATCAACCTGTCAGCAGCATCCATCAACACCAGAAAAAACAACAACAGAAACAGAGACTCAGAAGTAAGAATTTTATTGTCATTCATACAAATATTTTACAGTAATGTAGGACATCAGAAGAGTACAAGATGTGAAACAAACATCATACTATTCATTCAAAGGAACCTTTAAGACATGGGAACCAAAAGAAAGGTCAAATCCTTGAGACAAAATCAGCTTGTAAAGAGAAATAAAGGTGGTCGCTGTAGACCATATAGCAGCCCTAAAGATATCTTTAATAAAGACACCAGACCACTCGGCCAAAGAGGCTGCCATACCCCAGGTAGAGTGAGCCCTGACTCCATCCATCACATTCAGACCAGAGACTGCATAGGCTGAAAAAATAATTGTCTTGACCCATTTGGCCAAAGTAGAGGAAGATGGTTTCTCACCCTTTCTCACAGGACCAAAGTTGACAAAAAATCTCTCCGAATGGCGGATGTCCGTCGAACAGGAAAGATAAATCAGACCACATCAAGGAATGAGGCTGGCGAATCCGAAGACGTATTTTCTTGCGGAAAAATTGGTAACACAATCTCCTGGTTATGATGGAAAGAAGAATTGACCTTGGGAAGAAACTTTGGATAAATGGATAAAACAACCCTATGATCCAAAGCTATCAAGTAAGGGGAACGGCATACCAGGTGATTTAGTTCCCCCAACAGTCTTGCGGAGGTGATAGCCACCAAGAATAACACTTTAGAAGTGAGAAACATAAGGAACACCTCCTGCAAAAGCACTTAAGGATCTCCCTGGAGATGAGACAGAACCAAAGGGAGGTCCTATGAAGGAAAAAGGGAACGAACCCTAGGCCACAAAACTTGAAAACCCTTAAATAACTTAGAGGCCAGGAGTTCAATGGAGGATAAATCCTCCAAAGGCGACCTGAAAGTCTTGATGGAAAACCACTGGAGTTTAAGAGTATGATCGAAAGTCCCTTGTCAAACCCTTCTTGGAGGAACTGAAAAATACCTTAAGTCGGGGTGGAAAAGGAGATAAAGCTCTTTCCCTACACTAATGCTCAAAGGATTTCCAATGGTGCTCATATGCCTTATTGGGGGATGGTCTTCTTGAAGACTGCAGGGAATGAGTCATTGAAACTGAAAGACCTTTCTTCAACAGTCCCTCCCTCTCAACCTCCAAACCAAAAGTTGCAACCTGGCCAGAGTCTTAGGAGGGAGAGCAAGCTGGCTCAGTGGAGTGGGGGAGAGAGGAAGAACCCATTCCCTCTCCAGGGCCAGAAGCCAAAAGATAGGAAACCAAGGTCGCCTGACCGAGTGAGGTAGAACCAGAATCAGTTCCGCTTACTCCCTCTGGAATTGTGCCACAAACCTGGGAATGAGATAAGAGAGAAGGCATACAGGAGTCCCAGGTCCCGGACAGAGCATCAACACCTCCTGCTCCTGGAGTCTGAAATAGAGTAAAAAAGAGAGAAGCATTGACATCCGACGAGAAGCAAACAGGTCTGCTACAGGAATTCCCCATCTAGTGCAATTCTGGTGAAACACCTGGTGGTCTAAGACAAACTGCTGAGAAGGGGAGAAAGCACAGCTCAGTTAGTTGGCCTGACAATTAAGAACACCCTCGATGTGAGTAGCTTGGAGGCTGAAGAGATTGGACTCTGCCCAGGACCAAATCAGGAGAGCCAGACTGTGGAGGAATGAGGAATCGGTGCTGAACTGGCGATTGATGGAAGACATCACTACTTGATCATCTACTTGTACCAAAATGGCCTGACTCCTCAGGAGGGAAGCAAAATACACCAGAGCAATCCATAGCTCCCTTGCCTCTCTCCAATTGGACGAATGACTGCTTTCCTGTAGAGTCTAAAGACCCAGTGCTGTCCGGTGTCCCAAAACTGCCCCCCAGCCCAGACTGCTTCCATTGGTTGTAAGAATCATTGGTGCAGGAGGTAAAAGCAGAGCATTTTATAATGTGAATAATGAGTCAGAAGCAGAACCTAGACTACAAACAGAGCCAAAGTAGAATGATGGAAATAAGAACATTTATTAGATTAAAGCGTGGCTCGCATTGGTGAATATACAGTCTTTGACGACCAGATGGGAGGCTGAGCATTGCGATTGCCAAACATTTCGATGATCAGGTCCACCCTCCCAGACAACACTGCAATGGAGCTAGAAAATGAACTTAACCTTCTCAAATGAGGCCTGAGTCACATATCCACGCCTACAATGCACCAATAGCAGAATCCGAATCACGAACCGATACATTCCTAATTACTGGCCCCTTGCCCAACCTCCCCAGAAACAAACAACAAGTACACAGTGTATCTGGAAAAGGACACATTAACGTAGTAGTAAGCGCAAAGTAAGCACATGTTCACGGTGAATGAAACGGCAGTACAAGAGAAGACACAGTTAAAACAAGCATTTGCAATGCAATAGGTCTTGCATTTGCAAGAGCTTGAGCTATTAGCGTTGGAAATGACAATACATTTTATTTATGTGTGTTGAAAATCTGCACGCGATACATAAACATGCACTTTGAACTTATAGTTGTTGCTTACGAGAAGCAAGGCTGGCAGTAATCGCGCCTCTTTTACTGCCAGCCATGCATCTTGTAAGCAAGGACTATAAGTACAAAGAGCATGTTTACGCACCGCTTGCAGGTTTAAAAAACACATAAATGGGGGGGCGTGGCTTGAGCGCTAGCGAGGATGGCGGCCAGCTGATTTAGCTCCGGGCCGATATCGAGGGAGCCGGAAACATTCACAGATGGAGTTGCTCTGCGGGGAATTATACTTGCAGATTTGAACGTCGGAACATCTATGGCATCCAAAGATACCTTCGTTGTGCAGCGGTAAGCCCGAATTCCTCTTGAATTCTGTCCTGGATATGTGACGCGCTGACTGAGAAGTTCGCGACCGCCATTTTGGGCTCGCCGTGACTTTACCTCACAAAGCGGTTAACCTTCTCTACACAACGCTTCAAGCCATGTGAACAAGTTATTCCCTAAAAGCTATTTCTCCCTTTATAACGAGAACACCACTCTCCTCGTACTTCATGTCATATTATGTATGACACCCTCCGTGAATTGGAACGCAGCTGATATTCTTCCATATTCTTCTCAGAACAGTTTTCCTCCTCACAGTGGGTTACTATAAAAAGAGTGTGTGCTACATGGAACAACATCCTTTATTTTACAGCAAGTATTCTTTTACTTTCTAGAAACTTGCTCTACCTTGTAGTAAGTTTTCTAGCTGATTAAGGACTGCCATCTGGTGGTTCTTTCTAGTATTTATCTCTTGCTGCAATTACTTTTCAACACAAATGCCATTTTTCAAGAGATCATTTTTTCCATATCTGGAAAGGAAGTGACTGTCATCTTGTGGTTCTCTCTGGCGCGTATTAATACATTTTCTTTTCAAATTAATGACATTTTCTCAAGGAAAAGTATTGTTTTTGATTTCTTGGGAGGGGATCTTTCCTTTTACCTGATGACCTTATAATAACGAACTCATTTCTGCGCCATTCCTTCCACCTTGTGATCTACAGTAACTATCTTTCAATTGCTGGAAGTCATCTTATAATCTGACCACTATTTCTTAACAGTAGCATTGCATATGTTATGATCATTCTGAAATATCAGTGCTTTCCCATTGAGAGCTATTAACTTCCTGTTCTACCAATACTTGCGTGAATGTTTTTCTTATGTCTATGGGGAGAACCAGAGGGGGGCGAGGTAACATTTCACCCAATTTGTCTACCTCCCGCTCAAAACCCACCATGCTGCCTACCTCTAACCCCTTTTCTGTTCTTCAAGACGACATGGATGATCCTACGCAAACTAATATATCTCACCTTACTGAAGCTTCGTCTACCATGCCCTCTCATGTTCCTGCTTCCGAACCTCCTTCCTCTCAAGTCAATGTTAAAACTATACCTAAACCAAATACTCCTTCGTCATTATCCTACATTAAAAGAGTCAAAAAGGATCCTCCCACACCCACTTTCTCTCCTCCTCCTCTCTCAATAGAATTGCTTCTGGATGAAATACGTGCTCTTAAGCCGTATATGACAGAAACGAATACTCGTCTACAAAGCTTGGAGGATAATTGGTTTTCACTTCAAAATAAACTTACTTCTATGGAAGATCAAATTGAGTCGTTGCAAACCTCTTCACGACAAATTTCACATATGAAAGCAGAAATTTTACAACTTCAGAAACAGGTCGAAAACCTCGAAAATCGCAGCAGACGTAATAACCTACGTATTTATGGCCTGGCCGAAGGATTGGAAGGATCCAATCCTTTAACCTTCTTCCAATCTTTTCTTCCACAATTGCTTGATATTCCAGAATCACCTCTTTTGAACATACAAAGAGCACATAGACTGGGTCCCCCCCCCCTCTGCGGCTTCATCACAACTTAAACCAAGAGGGGTCATACTCTATTTCTTGGAATATACTGACTTATTGAAAGTTTTGCAGGCAGTCAAAATCAAACGTCGCATCTCCTGGCAAGGCTCACAACTATTTTTCTCACAGGATTACGCCAAAACTACTGCAGATAAAAGGAAAAGCTTTCTTGCAATGCGACCAGCACTACGAGATTTAAATGCCAGATTTGGTTTGATAAACCCTTGCCTCTTCAAAGTAACTTACAAAAACAAAACCACCACATATGAAGATCCAGCTTTACTTCAACGTTTTCTTGAAAATTGCAGAGAAGAATCCATGGATTTTGTAGGACCATCTTCCTCCTGAGAACTTTATCATTTTTTCAGTGTCGACGCTGTAGTCTTGCAATTACTTTATGTCTTCCTTGTTCTTGATAATTGAATCCTTCAGTTTTTATCTTCCATTGTTGTTGATTGTTTGAATTATTTTATGTTTTTTCTTTGAGAACGTCTCCTATCATCTATATGTTTTATTTGTAGTCATGTACTCATCTTGTGTTTTTCCTTGTTCATGACAATCGAATTAATTTTTCCCTTTTTCCTTTACCCTCTTTTTTAGGTGCTATCTTCCTCTGGCTTCTATCCCCCATTGTTTATTATTGTCTAGAATGTTCCTTCCCTTGTGGTCTCCCCCGGAGATGTTTCAGTTGGTTTGCCTTCTCGTCCTTTGCCTCAACACCCTCCACCCATGTTTGAGTTTATGGTATGTTTTGATGTTCTTCTTTTATTACCATTGTATCTTTTCCTCTTTATTCTTCCTCTTCTCTCTTCCTTGTCCCGCTCTCCTCCTTCCCTTATTTGGTTCTGTTTCACTATCATTCTCTCTTCTTTTCTTTCATCCCAATTCAATATTTATCTCACCATCATTTTCCTTTTCTCTCTTATTCTTTAGCTCGAAAATTGTTTACCATTCTTTTTTCTTTTATTATTATGAATTGTATATTGCATTTGAACTTATGTTGTAATATTGTAAGTGTTCTATTTTATATGGTAGATTAATGACTTTACGCGTTGTTTCTTGGAATGTTAAAGGTTTGGGTACACCTAATAAAAGGCAAAGAGTACTTTCCCATTTAGTCAATCTTAAATCAGATATTGTTTTCCAACAAGAATCTCATTTAGTAGTTTCAGAAGTTCTTAAACTTAAGAGACAATGGGTAGGACATGTTTTTTCCTTCCCTGGCACTAGTAAGCGTAATGGTACCGTAATTCTTATTCATAAAAAACTTAAAGTTTCTTTTCTCTCTCAAGACTCGGATGACGATGGTCGATGGTTAATTATTCACCTTAAAATTAATGATGTCCCTATTACCCTGTTTAACATATATGCACCTACTAAACCAGACAACACCTTCTGGCCACACATTTCCTCGCTTTTGATGTCTATTGATACGCCATATGTTATTTTCGGTGGAGATTGTAATCTAATTGTTGACCCTTTCATTGACCGTACCTCTAAAACACCTTTTATTTCTTCACCAATGCACCAGCAATTCACTAACCTCATTGCTCACAGATCCCTCATTGATTCCTGGAGATTATGCCATCCACAACTTCGTGAATATACTTCCTTCTCCCCCACGCACCTCTCACAATCATGAATAGACTATTTATTTGTCTCAAAAGCACTAACTCAATCTATTTTACATGCAGACATTGGATCCATTCTGATCTCTGATCACGCTCCTGTAATATTAGATCTAGAATTACTTCCCATATCTACCTCTGAAAAGAGATGGCGCTTTAATACTTCATTATTAGCTGACCAATATTTCACTTCCTCCTTTGAAAATTTCATTACTGAATTTTTTAACCTTAATTTATTTTCTGTCTCGTCCTTTTCTATTGTTTGGGATTCTTTTAAAGCTTCGGCCAGAGACTTCATTATTTCCTATGTTGCTACAAAGAAACGTCAGAATTCCCATAAAGCAAATGAAATTCTCAAATCCATTAAATTACTTGAATCCCTCTATATAGTAACTAATTCTGTAGCTGATCTTAATAACTTAATCAAAGAAAAATTTAAATATAATAAGTTGTCCACAGAAAACGCCACTGCCTACCTTCTTAGAGGTAGTGCTCGTTACTATGGTGGTCAAAACAAAGCGGGCAAGCTTCTTGCCTCATACCTCAAAATTAAAAAAGACCGCTCCAATATTGATTATGTACTAAACTCTGCCTCTGCTCCAGTCACTAAACATCTTGAGATTTTGGATGAGTTCAAAAAATATTATACTTCTTTATACACTCCTGAATCTTCTCCAGACCCTCTAGACATACAAAATTACCTTGCTTCCATACAAAAGCTTTTTCCCACAGATGTTAATTTATCTTCATTAGAACAAGATATTTCCATAAAAGACATCTCTTATGCCTTAAAACTTCTCAAAACGGGGAAAGCACCCGGCCCAGATGGATTCCCTGTGGAATTTTAATCCCATTTTTCCAAAACCCTCCTTACCCATCTCCTTTCCTTGTTTTCCTATTTTATCTCCTCTAATGCCTCCTCTGGCACCTTTCAAGATGCTCTTATTTGCTTAATCCCTAAAGATGGAAAAGACACTCATCTTTGTAAAAATTATAGGCCGATATCATTAGTCAATTCTGATTATAAAATATTCGCTAAATTACTTGCTCTCCGTTTGGAACCTATTTTACAATCTATTATTTGTAAAGAACAGTCTGGCTTTATTAAAGGACGGAATATCTCGGACAATACTCGAACCTTCTTTAATATATTGCATAAAGCTAACAAATATCCCCACTCTCTTGCAGCCATCTCTTTAGATGCAGAGAAAGCTTTTGACCGAATGGATTGGTCTTTTATTTTTCATACTTTATCCTGGTTCGGTTTTGGTCCCAAATTCATTTCTTATATTTCTTTATTATACACTTCGCCCAAAGCTACCATTTTTACCGATGGCTCTTTTTCTGAATCCTTTCCTCTACAGAGAGGAGTTCGCCAAGGATGTCCTCTTTCCCCTCTCCTTTTTATTTTAGCTTTAGAACCATTTTTAGCTAAAATCAAACAAAACTCTGAAATACATGTTTCCAACATGATAAACTCCATATTAAAATGAGTGTATATGCGGATGACATTCTTTTATTTTTATCTAAACCACAACTCTCCATTCCAGCCTTTTTAGCAGAAGTCAATACTTTCTCTTTACTTTGTGGGTACAAGCCAAACCCCGATAAATGTGAAATCTTACCCTTAAATATTTTTTGTTTTAAACAAGATTTTCTCTCTACGAGTTTTTCATGGAATCCTCAACAAATTAAATATTTAGGTCTCCTATTTGCTCCCTCTATTAAGAAAATGCTTTCCCTAAATATGACCCATCTCTTCTCTACTTTGTCTTCTTCCACTGATAAATGGCATCCTTTGTATTTGTCCTGGTGGGGCAGACTTGATACTATTAAGATGATGCTTGCTCCCATCATTTTTTATATGATTTCAGCTATCCCTCTCACTCTTCCTGCATACTTTTTCAAAAAAATTAATTCTATTCTTTCATTATTCTTATGGAACAAGAAAAAACCACGTATGTCTTTAATTAAGCTAAGGCGCCCTAAATCTCACGGTGGAGTTAATTTTCCAGATTTTCAACTTTACCATAACGCCTTCCTTCTTAGGCAACTCTCTAAGGGGCATATTATCAAGGGCTGGCGATATAATTATCGCCGCTTTAGCGTCCGTTTTCGGGCGAAAAGCGGCGATAATTATATCGCAATATCATCAAGGACACGCTAGCGCGTGTTTCCTTGATGTAGAGCCCGTTTTTCACAGCCTCGCCTTGCATCGCTAATGAGATGCAAAGAAGGCGTGGCTGTGAAAACAACACAAGTTAATATCGCGAAGGCAGCTTCGCGATATTAACAAGGAGGTGCAGCGATAAAAGAAATCGCGCTACCTCAGCTTTTAACTCAGGAATTTAACGTCTGTTAAATTCCTGACTTAAGCATACTTTTCATGGGAGATGGATTCTGCTGATACGACCACAGGGTCGTATCAGCAAGGTTATCGCCGTTTCCATGGAACATCGCTGGAAAACCAGCGATGTTCCATGGAAAACAAGCTATCGCAGGAATAATTATCGCCATTGCGCTATGCGTTGTTAATACAGCGCTAGCATGGCGATAATTATCTGCGGTAGCCGGCGATAACTATTCTCACGTTAGTGAACGGCCAGCGATAATTATCGCTGGCCGTTGATAATATGCCCCTAAATCTTTAAAGGACTCTGCTACTAATCCCTCTCCATTATGGAAGGATTTAGAACATTCCTTTTTATCCCCTTTTTCTATTGATGAATCCCTCACTTTCACTCATAAATCTCGTTTTCAATCTTCACCTATACATAACACTTCTCACAAATTATTGCATTCCTTTATGCTATCTCACCTCTCACCCAAAGATCAATTTCTTAACTCCTCTATTTGGCAACATAAATTTCTTAAAATTAAAAATAAACCCATTTTTTGGAAGACTTGGCCAGATAGAGGTTTACGTTGGATCCATCAGTTATACTCAAACGATTCTTTCCTTACCTTCTCTGATGCACAATCACTTTATCAATTACCAAAATTCTTTTCTGTTAAATTTAATTTATTGATCAAACATATAACAGACTCTCTACCTCTTCTATCCTCTATACCACACTCCCCTTCATCTCAACGCAATATTCTTCCCATTTTAAGTGCCCAAGCTAGTGCCTCATCCATTTACAAATTTCTCAGTACTCCAATTATACAAAGATCTAAGACTCACACAGAACTCCAATGGGAATCTGATTTCCATTTTTCATGGCCTATTATACTTTGGGATAAATTATGGTTGAAACTCCGCAAGACCTCAAGATCAGCTAGTACGACCCAAACACTTTTCTTTATTTACAACCGACTTTTGTTTACACCATTATCCTTGCATAAATTTCAACCCTCACTTTCTTCAGATTGCTGGACGTGTAATGCTTCTCACGCAGACTTATTTCATATGCTTTTTTCCTGTCCCTCTACACATCAATTTTGGTTGAAGGTATGGGCTCAAATTAACATCATTTGCCATACCCATTTCCCTTTTTCTCCTGAAGCTGTATTTCTAGGCACATTATCTGTTCATTGGCAAACCCTTTCTCATAACATGGACATTGTAGACTTATTGATTGCTATTACTTTCCAACAAATAACAAAAAATTGGAAACACTCTACACAACTTTCCTTTCAATCCTGGTGGTACAGTGTATGTTATATATGACGACAAGACAAGAAATGTCCCGAAGCACACCCTTATTATTCTTCATTATGGTTCATATTGCCTTCCTTTTTTATCGTTTGGCGTGCAGCACCCGTATTAGTGTGTCGTTCCTTCCGCACCTGAACATAATACACTCAAGTAGTGACCCGCAAAGTAGCAGGTCAAAACAGGTTGCACAGCCGTGTACACCTTGGTATCTCGAAATAATACGCATCCACCTGAGTAATCAATTTTTGTCCAATTTATTTTCTTCACTTTTCATCATTATTAATCCATTTATTTTTTCGTCACGTCAAAAGCTGTGAAATTCGTTGATAACATTTTTAGCATGTAACTTGTTCTATGTATTGCCCATCCAGGCCTATGCATGAACGTGTTCCGAATTTCCTCCATAACATTTAGATTCACATCCCACTCAATGCATTTCGGTTAGAAAAACCTTCATCAGGAGTATCTACAAATTGTAAAATTATGTATGTCAGTCACATTGCATTGCATTGCATTGAATTTCCGTCCCACATGATATGAAATAATTATCCCCATGATTTCCCATTCTTCTTTGATACCAACCAATTTATACAAAAGTACCTATATCCCCATCCCATCCCCCGTGACGTGACTCCCACCTCACTCACCACATACAAACCATTCCGTGTGACCCACGAATCTAACCCCTAACGTAAACATTCATCCTAATTTTAAAAAACACATCCTTAATCTGTGTGCCTTAACGCAACTAACCCCCTGATATCCTGACATCGAACCCCTATGAACCTCAAACCACCTCTACTCAACTTAAACAACCCCCCAAAAATACTACATTGTTACCCTATGTTAGGTTTGTCACCTTATCGAACCCCCGTGCATACCTGATGTAAAACTCACAGCGTTTCAACCTCCTCTTACACGCTCGTTGTTTCTTTGTGGCGACCATGCTAATCATCCCAAATTTAAATGGATGTTACCCACCCCGCCTCTACGATCATTGGTGCAAACCATCACGTGTATCCCCACCAACTCCCACTCTCAAATCCTATCAACGTTTTGTGTACTTACTACATTAACCACAATCCTTTGCAAAATCAAACCTCAAACCCAATCCCCCTCTATTATATCAGTGCGTGTATTAAAAACATAAACAACTATCAATGTGCAAAAATAAACATTCTGTAATATGAGCAGTCCATGTATTATGACTTATCCGTGATCCAAACGTAGTGAACTGCTTTTGACGTGAAGCACGCTGTTATCTTTTGATCTCAGTTTGTTGTTTTCCCTTGTGTTGGGGTGCTACCGGGTGGTGAAACGGTATATATGACAACAAGACAAGAAATGTCCCGAAGCACACCCTTATTATTCTTCATTATGATTCATATTGCCTTCCTTTTTTATCGTTTGCCGTGCAGCACCCGTATTAGTGCGCCTGCTCCTTCCGCACCTGAACATAATACACTTCAAGTAGTGACCCGCAAAGTAGCAGGTCAAAACAGGTTGCACAGCCGTGTACACCTTGGTATCTCGAAATCATACGCATCCACCTGAGTAATCAATTTTTGTCCAATTTATTTTCTTCACTTTTCATCATTAATCCATTTATTTTTTCGTCACGTCAAAAGCTGTGAAATTCGTTGATAAAATTTTTAGCATGTAACTTGTTCTATGTATTGCCCATCCAGGCCTATGCATGAACGTGTTCCGAATTTCCTCCACGTCAAAAGCAGTTCACTACGTTTGGATCATGGATAAGTCATAATACATGGACTGCTCATATTACAGAATGTTTATTTTTGCACATTGATAGTTGTTTATGTTTTTAATACACGCACTGATATAATAGAGGGGGATTGGGTTTGAGGTTTGATTTTGCAAAGGATTGTGGTTAATGTAGTAAGTACACAAAACGTTGATAGGATTTGAGAGTGGGAGTTGGTGGGGATACACGTGAAGGTTTGCACCAATGATCGTAGAGGCGGGGTGGGTAACATCTATTTAAATTTGGGATGATTAGCATGGTAGCCACAAAGAAACAACGAGCGTGTAAGAGGAGGTTGAAGCGCTGTGAGTTTTACATCAGGTATGCACGGGGGTTCGATAAGGTGACAAACCTAACATAGGGTAACAATGTAGTATTTTTGGGGGGTTGTTTAAGTTGAGTAGAGGTGGTTTGAGGTTCATAGGGGTTCGATGTCAGGATATCAGGGGGTTAGTTGCGTTAAGGCACACAGATTAAGGATGTGTTTTTTAAAATTAGGATGAATGTTTACGTTAGGGGTTAGATTCGTGGGTCACACGGAATGGTTTGTATGTGGTGAGTGAGGTGGGAGTCACGTCACAGGGGATGGGATGGGGATAAAGGTACTTTTGTATAAATTGGTTGGTATCAAAGAAGAATGGGAAATCATGGGGATAATTATTTCATATCATGTGGGACGGAAATGCAATGTGACTGACATACATATTTTTACAATTTGTAGATACTCCTGATGAAGGTTTTTCTAACCGAAATGCATTGAGTGGGATGTGAATCTAAATGTTATGGAGGAAATTCGGAACACGTTCATGCATAGGCCTGGATGGGCAATACATAGAACAAGTTACATGCTAAAACTTTTATCAACGAATTTCACAGCTTTTGACGTGACGAAAAAATAAATAAATAAATAAAAAATAAATGGATTAATAATGATGAAAAGTGAAGAAAATAAATTGGACAAAAATTGATTACTCAGGTGGATGCGTATTATTTCGAGATACCAAGGTGTACACGGCTGTGCAACCTGTTTTGACCTGCTGCTTTGCGGGTCACTACTTGAGTGTACAGTGTATGTTATAATCATAGATTAGATCGTGCCTATGTTGCTCCTATGTCTTTACTCCTCAAAAGAGAACGCATATGGTCTCCCGTGACTACTTTCTTAGACGTCTCTGCACGAAGGTCTACCCATCGTCATCCTTCATCTGAAGAGGTTCCCAAGCCACCATGACTTGTTAATAATGATATACTGTTGCTTTTAAAGTTGTAATTATATATTTTCTCTTTTTTTTCTTCTTTCATTTTAAATTGTTATCTTACACTGTTAAACAGCAATCTCTTTCTTATATTGTTCGATACCTTTTAAAATGTATTAATCTATTTTACCTGCACATGTATTTATTTATTTACAATATGAATATTTCCTTTACCCTTGTCTCTCCTTTCCCCCTTACCCCCCCTTTTTCTTTTTCTCTTTTCATTCCTACGTTTTTATACCAAAAGTTCCATATGCAACTATCTTTGATTCATTATTTCTTTTTCCATATTGCGTAAGCTTTAATTTGTCTAATGTTTTTACCTATCAACTGTTAGCTACTTTGATTGTTTGTAATTGGTTGCATTTTTTCAAAAATAAAATTTATGTTTAAAACTTAAAAAAAAAAACACATAAATAAAAGGCATTGTAAATATCAGTGCCAATAGCTCAAACCTTCGCAAATGCGAGATCTATTGCATTATAAATGCTTGTTAAATTTATCATTCTAGCTTTGCGCTCGACTACGCACATCAGCTCAAATAAAGGTAGTCGGTTGCCCAGCAGCTGCTGCCAGTCTCTTGTTAAAAAAATGTAAATTGGGAAGCAGGATGGAAAGTGGGATGTGGGGGGAGGGTGTAAATTAAGAATGAATCCAGGGAATAAAAAACACGTAGGAGATAGAGAGCAAGGAACACATGCATTCCCATGGAGTGATAAATGGTACATAAAAAAGAGGCACGTCAAGTGAGCGGAGGGAGAATACAATTCCAGTCACAACACTATGAGACCGAAATGGTACTTGACAGGGCAAAAAGAGGAACATGGAAGGAAGACATCAACTCTATAACAAACATGTGAGATAGGCAAGAAAGCCATCAACTATATGCAAAATCCCACTTTAAATATATGTCATATGTATTAGAAGCAATACGTCTTTCCAACACACAGCTAAATTGATCTGTGCCCGAGACCTAAAAAAGCAGGCACATCAAAATAATCGAAAAACGTGACAATTTCATTGTAATCAGTGCAGAACAGTGTTTTAGAACTGCCTATTTTGGACTTTTAACATACCAGCAGTTACATGAACCAAGACTCTGTAGAGGAAAGATCATGTTTGTCTTAAAGTCAAGGAACCCTGATGGAGCAAGGACTCACAAATGAGACTTGCTCGGATGCAATCTTCTCAAAAGTATTAATGTATTAAACTTGTATTGTTCGTACTAATAAATACACACACCAACATAAGTAGTAAGGAAGCTTGCCTATGTGTTTAAACTAACAAATAACGCTTGTCTATTCTAAAATGGCCGCTAAAGCACGGGAACCCTATTGCGCATGTCTCAACCATATCACATGGTGTGACGTCTTTCTTTGCTTGGTGGGAAACTCTTGCTTCTGCGCAGTGTGCATTAAAATGGCTGCTTTATGTTTTCACGTGCTACAGCTTGCTCTTGTGTTGCAATTAAACTGTGGTATTTTAACGCTACTAATGCGGGATAGAATTTATAAATGAATGGGAATAGAGTAGAAAGAGTGGGTAGTCAGTGAAACATTTTATTTGTGATTTTAATATTTTCTTCTTTGACTTTTATTAGTTCGTAAATTGGGCCTGGGATTGGTGAACTGAAAACTCGTGTGACAAGGGTTCTGCGCATGCTCCCTGAAGGCTGCCCAGAGAGAGAAAAGGATGAAGTCAACCTGGACGTCGTCCAAGGCCGTGACCTGATGGCCAATATTGCTGTACACATGAATGTCCTCACTAATATGTAACAATGTACCTGAAGAATGTATAAACTTTGTCGTGAGACGGGTGGGAAATAAAGCAAATGTATTAAAATTGATGGGCGGTATTTTAAAACAAAGGGCTTTAAGAAAATGAATTAAATCAATATGGTGTGAGGATCAACCCCTGTCCCTGTCCAATCAGAAATAGTGGTCCCATAATTCTGCAACATTTAGGGGAGGTACATGGGCGTAGAAGGGTATAACAGATATAGAATTAGCTAATTAGTTAGCATTGGCATTAGCATTAGCGCAGCACACAGACTAGACGCTGAGAGATTTTAGGCTCCAGACGTACGAGCAGATCAATTGCAGACTGAACCGCTGTCCAGAGAGGTCCTGAGGTGGGGGCGGCGGAGCACCTTAGAAGGAAGACTCGGGAGAATTCGAGGAGAAGCGAAGTGCCAGAGAGGGGAACGACGCAGGCGTCGTTGATAGAGAGGTCACCGTTCCTGTCCTGATCCGGGAGGAGGTCTTTACTCTTCATCCTTCCAGGGTCCTATCTTTTCCAACTCCTTGGCCAAGGGGTTTGGTTCTCGCACTTTAGGTAAATATAAATGCAAACCTTAGTTGCACTGCTGTCTCTATCTTCTCCTTTCCTAAGGGAACGTCATTGATCGATAATTGATTATTATGCTTCATCCTTGATATGCGATTAAGTATCGTGTGGTTCTGTATTTTACTCTGCTAATTCTTTAGATAAACAATTTAAAACTTCATGACTCAGTGATTATTTCAGAAAATGTTAATTGTAATGAACGTCACTCATTTTAAACTTCCCAATTAGCAAAGGATTCATTGGTAAGTCATTACTCTTCAATCGGAAAAGTAAGTGGTAGCAGGGATTTTGATAAAGAGTACAACTGACCCACCAGCGGAAATTACTAGCGTAGTATGAATGTATGGGCCCAAGTGAGTATTTTGTGTATGAATGCTCGTTGCTAGTAACCCGCTGGATCAGTTTTCTGGTTATCAGAGGATGGTTGTGCTTTGTTAATTGGGTAATGAGAATTGTATTTATTTATTTATTTATTTATTTTGTACTAACATCCGTTATTGTTTAAAGTTTGTTTTATGTTGTCCAGAAAATCCCCGGGGAAAAGTTGAATAGCGGATGGTAAGTGGAAACCATACTGCAGTGAGGTTATCTGTCAGGCAGAAATAGTACTGAAAGTTAAGTAGGGCTATCAGTACTTGTTAGGGACTCTGTGCGTGTGAATAATAGCAGAAGAATACGCTGGAAAATTTTGATGTTATATCACCTAGAAAGGGTAGCATTGAAAAGGTAACAGGTATTTCTGAAGATTGTTTGAGGAGTAAACGGAAGGGTTTTACTCGTAGTGTGTGTCTAGTAAAACTGAAAGGTTTTTACTACGTGTGAGAGAAACTATCTTTTCGAACTTAGAGAAACGGACACGATAGCGAATGTTTTATGTTGTTACTGAAATTTAATTAAAAGTCGTAGAGAAATAAAGTTTGCGTACGATTTTGTAAAGGGAGGGTCAGTTGCCGGAGAGGGAGCTGATGTCACAGGTGCCGCGCTGGGATTGGTTGAAACAGCAGGCGTGGAAAGACTCTTGTAAAAGAGGGGTCAGTAGTCAGGAGCAGTACTGACATCACAGGTGCCGCGCTGGGATTGGTCGAAAACAACGAGGGACAGAGAAACGCAGATTGTAAAGGCGGGGTTGGCAGACAAACGTCACAAAAGGCCGCGCTAGGATTGGTTCAGAGACAGAAGTTAGACGAAATTTGATTTGTTGTTACCATAGAAGCTGAAATCTTAGTGGATAGGAGATTGTATGTTAAAACACGACCCAACTTTAACAGGAACTCGTCCGGATAGGAGATATCTAGGCTTTGCAGAATATAATTATATACATCGAGATTTACCCAAGATGTACGGAGAAAAGAGGAAAATGTCATTCCTACAAAAGATTAAGAATTATTTTAAAAAGGATAAACCAATCAAAACTAGAGAAGGAATTATCATTCCACCAGCTAAAACGCCCGCTTCATTTATGATGATGGAGAGAGGTTATCACACTTGCGTATGGATAGAGAATTGGATGGAATATACCAAAAATGATGAAATACTAGCATTTCCCGAGAATGGTACTTTCAATGGGAGAATTCTTCAAAATTTGAGATTAAGAATGAATGACCTAGAACCCAGACCTAGATTAACTCAATACGAAGCCTTAGAGGAATGGGAAACTGAGGCATTTGAACGTGATCGATCCAGAAGTAATAGGGGTTATCGGGGATTTTTCCCCAGATACCAAAATGAGTCGAGGGATGGTCAGATGAAACAGTGGAGAAGAGCAATGCTTACAGAGGGTTTATATCCAATACTATTGGCAGAAGAATCGTCAGGGAATAAATGCACAGAAAAGACAAAGCACTTAACTAGATTTGGAGATTACGAAGACGAATTTATGGAAGATATATTAAAGAATCCACCACCATATCAGGAAGGGACAAGTGGATGCACCCCCAGTGCACCCTTGTTAAAGACACCCTTGGTACCACAAGTATTGCATGATTCACCAGTTAGTAGAGTACTTCACGATAAAGAAAAGGAAGCAATAGATAAAAACAGAGCAGAATTAATTCAGAAAGTAACACAATTGAGTATTCATCCTGATTCATTGACCATACCTGTAACAATTGGTCCAGTGGTTCCCTTGTACGGTGACAAAGTAACTTATCCCAAACCTCTAGTTATGCCTACACCTGTGAATGTTCCTAAACCTGAAGCAGTAGTAATGGTTGAGGATCACTTTAGTGATTGCGAGTCTATGATTTCATTAATGGACTTGCCCATTCGAGATTCTGTAAATAGTACCCCCAGAAGAGCTACACCTGGTTGCTCAAGAGATGTAAACATAGTAACCTCAGCAGGAACGAAAAGTGCCACAGTAGTTACACCTGAAGATTTAGAAAGGTGGGCACAAGGATCAGACAAACAGAGTTCACCCCCAAAGATCATGGACATTTATAAATTAAAAGTTGAGTTAGAAGAAATGATAGCAGGAAATGTAGGGGTAGATCGCCTAAATACCTTCGATGAAGAAGAATTATTGTTCGTATGCAGAAGCATCACAAGAAATGTAAAAATATTTCATGAGAAATTATCAGATTTAGCTCAACAGATGGGAATTGAAATAGGGAAGTCAAAGGTATTACAAAAACCCTATAGAGCAGATTTTTCAGATAAAGATTTGGAAAACATGAATGCCTCTGGAAGAAAATTACAAGTAAAGGAATTAATGACAGTCTTGCAGAAATGGGGAGAACTAGATAAATGGAAGGTTAGATGGACAAAGAAAAAGGAAGAGGCCCGATACAGTAGAACAACTTCTGAATATTTAATGAAGGAAACAGGGAAAGGAGATCAAATGTACCCGATGCGGGAAGTTCCAGGAGGGGGATATGTACATGTCCCATGGAGCAGACAGGATATTTTGTCATTTACGAATGATTTTCCAAAGTTGAGGGAAAAGCCAATTGAATGGTACTGTTTGTGAAGGTGTCAAAGGTATTGTTGAAAGATTTGGATGGTTTGTTCGACATAGTGGTACCTGCCGATTTGTGGACAGATTGCAAAATCACAGTTTATTGGCCCAGTGAAGAGTATCCTAGAGATCCAAAGACTGGTGCCCCGTCAAGCGATGTCATGAAAAAATATCAGCAGGTGATAACTTACCTGAAAGGGAAAATACCACCAAAAGAAACAGATTGGGTGAAAATAGATAGAACTACCCAAGAAGCCAGTGAATCGGTACACGCCTATTATGAGTGTTTATTACAGGTATTCAAGCAGTATAGTGGATTTGAGGACATTGGAGATAAGAACATGAGTTAGTTTGTCTACCGATTTGTTTACGGTCTGAAGCCAGAGATTTGTCAGATGATTAAGCAGCATATGTTATGTTGGCAAGGGAAGCCAATAGATGAAATCTTGAAATATGCAAAATATTGTGGAGATGACATCGAGGATAGGCACAAGAAATTGCAGGAGAAAGTAATGTGGGCTCAGGTAAAAATGGCCGAGAAACCGGGAATTAATTTGGATAATCCAAGTGATAATCAGGGAAAAGATTCTGGAACGAATGGTGACTCTGGGAATAGAGGGAAAATGAGTGGACGAATGAGCAGAGAAGAGGCTAAAAAGAAGTTTCCTTGTCACGGGTGTGGAAAATTGGGGCATTGGAAGGATGAATGTAAAAAGATTCGGAATAATAATGGCCCAAATCAAAATTTAAATCCACAGACGCAGAATGACTCACAGCAGGGTGTAAATCCTCAGAGTCAGTTGCCACCTGCACCTATACAGGGTAATGTAAGCAGAGCAAAGCACGGTACAGACGTCGGATATCAAGGAGGAAGTGGTAAGAATGATTATGTAACATCACAATTTCTTTTACAGAACGACTTTTGTACCTATAGCAATTGACGGTGCCTAGGAGAGGGGGAGAAGGAGTGCATACTTGGTGCATCCTTACCGGTAGATCAGTCAGGTCCATATGTTGAAGGAAATGTGAAAGGTAATGATATTACTTTCCTTTTGGACACTGGTGCTACCCGGTCTACTGTGAGAACAGCAGACATCCCAGACCTTCCTCTCTCTGGAGAAGCTATCCAAGTTGTGGGGGTGGCTAATCAAAAGATTAGAACACCTCTTACCGAACCAATGGAAGTAAAAATTGGAAACTTTAGAGAAATGCATCAGTTTGTAGTATGTGATTCCAGTCCAGTAAATTTATTGGGCCGGGATTTGTTATGCAAAATGAATTGCA
Source organism: Calotriton arnoldi (assembly GCA_963921515.1). NCBI lineage: Eukaryota > Metazoa > Chordata > Amphibia > Caudata > Salamandridae > Calotriton > Calotriton arnoldi. The sequence goes on from CAWUFW010003589.1 coordinate 1,339,901, forward strand.
CACTTTTTTGCACGCCGGATGGTGTGGCAGTTCAGACCCCAGATGAAGACCATGTATATAAATTTATGATTGCAAAGCAAGGTACAGAAGTAGATGAGATGTTTTCTTTGATAACAAAAGACGAGTTACCAGAAGAACTGAAAACTACAGTGAATTCTATGGTATGGGATTTCACAGGGAAGGAAGTAGGACTTATGGCCAAAATAGATCCAGTTAAGATTACTGTAAAAGAAGGTGCAATTTTCCCAAACACCAGACAGTACAAAATGAGTGCAGAAGTAAAAGCAGGAGTCATTGAAGAAATAAACAGAATGGTAAAACAGGGAATATTAAAAGAGGTAATGAGTAGCCCTTGTAACTCACCAATCATGGGTTTGAAGAAACCTAGTGGAAAGTATAGGATTGTTCAAGACCTGCGCAAAATAAATAAGATCGTGGAACCCTGTTGTCCTATAGTGCCCAATCCTGCCGTAATTTTATACCAGATACCTTGGAGTGCAGGATGGTTTACTGTGATTGACTTATGTCAAGCATTCTTTTCAATACCATTGCACCCAGATAGCCAGTATCTATTTTCATTTAAATTTGAGAACAAAGTCTATGTATGGAATCGTGTTCCTCAGGGGTACACGGAAAGTCCTTCCATCTTCAATCAAATATTGAAAAAGTGCCTAGAGAAACTAGTGATGCCAGGAAGCTCAGTTTTAGTGCAGTATATAGACGACTTACTGGTGGCATCTAATACCAGAGAGGACTGTGTTGTTGATACCATTGCATTATTAAATCATTTAGCTGAAGAAGGGCATATAGTTTCACCTGAAAAATTGCAGTTCTGTACAACAGCAGTTAAGTATCTAGGACACCAGATTGAGAGGGGCAAAAGGAGAATAACAGCTGAAAGAATAAAATTAATAAAGAAAATGCAAATGCCTGTCTCTCAACGTGAAGTGAGAATGTTTCTTGGAATAGTAGTTATTGTCGACAATGGATACTAGGATTTTCACTGTTAGCAAAGCCCTTAATTCACATGACAAAAAAGAAGGCAAAGGAGCCAGTTGAGTGGGATGATGAAAGCGTAGGAGCATTTGTAAAATTAAGAAATGCCCTGTGCGCAGCACCTGCCCTAGGCATGCCTGATTATAAAAGAAAATGTGCATTATTCTGCCATGAAAGAGAGAATTGTGCACTTTCGGTCTTAACACAGAGACATGGTTTAGACAGACGTCCAATAGCATATTTCTCTGCTACTTTGGACCCAGTGGCAGCCGCATTGCCAGGCTGCTTAAAAGCAGTAGCGGCTACCTGTTTGAGCATTGAACAAAGTGAGTCAATTGTAATGGGACACCCTGTAAAAGTGTTTGTTCCACATGCGGTTGTGATTCTGTTGACAAGAACCCAAACTCAGCATCTTACTCCTAGTCGGCTGACTAAATATGAAAGAATAATACTGGGTGCTGAAAATGTGACCATTGTAAGGTGCACAATAGTAAATCCAGCTACCTTACTACCAGACCCATATCATGAGGAAGTTAAAGATGATGAAGAAGAACATGATTGTTTACAAGTCACAGAGTTGTGCACGAAACCACGTCCTGATATTCAGGAACTACACCTCAGGAAGCCAGACAGGGAACTGTTTGTTGATGGTTCATACCAAAGGCATGAAGATCGAAAACTAACTGCAGCATATGCAGTGTGTGAACTAACTGGAATAGTCGAAGCATCCTATTTACCTGGAATCAAATCTGCACAAATAGCTGAATTGATCGCATTGATAAAGGCTTGCAAAATTGGGAGGAATCAAAGAGTAACTATATTTACAGATAGCCAATATGGTTACGGGGTTGTGCATGATTTTGGCCAATTATGGATGCAGAGGGATTTCATGACTTCTTCAGGATCCCCCATTAAAAATGGACAGTTCGTAAAGGAACTACTGGAGGCAATACAATCACCAAAAGAATTGGCTGTGGTGAAATGTGCTGCACACCAGTCAGGAGATGACTGGGTGGTAGTCGGCAACAGATATGCAGATCTTGTGGCTCAACATTGTGCCAAAATCAGACTGTCAGTAAATAAAAGGATGGAAAGAATGGGAATCAGCTGCCAACTTATGCTGTATGCACCTCCTGAAACATGGAATGATGTGAAACGATTGCAAGATGATGCCGATGAGAGTTTAAGAAGTACATGGATTAAAGTGGGATGTTCTCAGAGGGCAGATGATGATGTATGGATTTGTGCCGATGGCAGACCAGTCATGCCTGACTGTCTACTGTCACAAATGGCCAGGATGTATCATGGAGACACACACGTAGGGAGAGATGCAATCATTAGGCTCTTCAGACAAAATGGGTACAATACAAGGTTTAGGGCGGTAGCAGAGAGTCTTTGCCAGAGATGTTTAACTTGCCAAATGCATAATCCAGGAAGGAAAACAATAATTGGGTTTGGAAAAATTGGAAAGGCAGAGGGTCCATTTATGAGATTACAACTTGATTTCATCCAGTTACCACCATGTAGAGGGCTGAAATATGTACTTGTCATAGTGTGTCTGTTTTCAAAGTGGGTGGAGGCTTATCCTACCAGGAGGAATGACAGTATTACAGTCGCAAAGTTGTTGCTACGTGAACTCATTCCTAGATTTGGTTTTCCAGTAACTTTGGAATCAGATAGAGGAAAACATTTCAACAGTGAAGTGATTAACATAATATGTGAAGCATTCCAAATTGAGCAAAAATTGCACTGTGCATATCGTCCAGAGGCTTCTGGAGTGGTTGAACAAATGAATGGCACGATAAAATCAAGATTGGGAAAAATGTGTGCATCAACTTCATTAGAGTGGCCAGATGCATTGCCACTTGTTTTAATGGGACTCAGAAGCATTCCTGATAGAAATACCGGATTGAGTCCGCACGAGATAATGATGGGAAGAGCAATGAGACAAGCACATGTTCCCACAAATAAACTGCTTAATATATCTAATGATATGGTTCTGGATTATTGCAAAGGATTGGCTGACCTAGTGCGTTCTGTCTCTCACCAGGTTGGAGAAGATGCAGTTTCCAGGCAGCCTGAACAAGAACATGATCTGAGTCCCGGAGACTGGGTGGTAGTGAAGAATCACACTAGAGAAACGTGTCTATCACCTAGATGGGGCGAACCTTGTCAGGTCATACTGGTTACGAACACAGCAGTAAAGTGTGCAGGATTTCCTAATTGGATTCATGTAAGGCACACCAAAAGAGTACCAGATCCTGAAGAAGAAAACCCTCAGACAGTATCGATTACTGAGGAAGCTGAAGGTTGCCCAGCCGAAGAATCTCATGAATAAGATTCAAGGGAGGCTGAAGAAGAACAACCGAGCACAAGTCAGGATTGGATACCGGTGTGGAAATTCCTGAAATTTACCACAGAACAAGAAGTCAAGCAAATTTGGAAGAAATTGAAGAAGATCAGATAGGTGAAGAAGAAGCAGCTCAGGGAGAAGAAGAAGACACAATAAGAGAACCTGAGCAGGAACAGATAGGGAGAGGAAACTGGGCTCAAATGAAAGAAGAACCAACAGATTTTGAGCAGGGACAGACAGGTCTAGAAGAACGCGGTCAGGCTGCAGAAGTACAAAGTGCAATAAGCCCTGATCAGAACCAGTTAGATCCAGAAAAATACATTCAAGAAGAAGATCCCGAGAATCTCGAACATAAAAACGTAAATCAAGAACAAGATCAGTTACTAGAGACTCACAGTGGAGCAGCTGAAGAGAAACAAATAAGACCTGAAAAGGAACAAATAGCAGAAGAAACTGAAATTGAAGAAAAGAAAACTGTAACACAACCTGAAAATAAAAGAATTTCTGAAGAAAAAAATAAAGAGAAAGTGCAAACAGAGAAAACAAAAAAAGGGGATCATTGGCCAAGTGTCATTAAAAGAGTAAAATACCACATAACAACCAGAAGTGAAGATCCAGAACAAGTAAATGAAGTAACAAGCCAAACGGGACAGAAAAGTAAAACCGAAAAACGAAGAAGCAAAAGGCTGAAACTTGTGAACAACAAATTTAAAGGTCCTGATTGGACTTATATTATTCTCGAAGATTACGAAAACTCAGAATCAAGCGAAAGTGGTGACAAAGGAACCAGTGCAAAACTGATTTATGAAAAAGAAATAGAACCACCTTGAGAACATAAAGAAACTTGAAGAAAACGATAAGAAGAGCAATCTTCCTTGTCAAAAATGCCTGACGATAGAGTTACTGGGAGACCAAAGCAGAAAGGTTGTAAAAGATGCTGTGCTATATGCATATGCAATCTGGTAGTGATGCTTATAGTATGGTTAGTTGTGATCGTAGCAATTCCTTACCTTATGATAATAGATAAAAAGATTAACAACGAAACAAAGGAAAAAACAGATAACTTGAAAAGTAATAGAGTAGAACTAAAGGCAGAAGATGAACTAGAATTGCATCATGAAGTAACAGATAACGACACTAGTCTGAATGTTTTCACAAAATTATTATTTCAGTATGTAGACACCATGTAAGTTAGTAATTGTTATGTCTGTATGAAACTACCTGAATCAGAAGCAGAAGGGTTAACGTATCATCACTTGCCATTAACCTATGGCATATCATGTAGTGTACTGACTAGTTTATTTTATAGAACAGGGCGACTTCAGTATTATTATTCAAATATGGATGTGATATTTTCTGAGGTTCCGATTCGAAAGAATATGAATCCAGTGCTTAGTAGTAAAGATGCACAATTTATGGGAGCATTTTTCTTAACAATGAAATCAATAGACATAACACATGCACATAGAAGCAATCTAACATGTTCATTACATGAAGAAGAAAAGATATTTTTGAATTTAGTGGAGAGTAGACGACAAGATTTCCAGAAGAAAGCTTCTGAGCGTAAGGCTCATCTGCCACCTTGGGCTGAGAAAGAGGGTAGTTACACACCTGGCAAGGCTCAAGCTGCTATGGCTCTAGATTTTGTAAAGACAGGGAAAATTTGTCTACATAGGTTAAAGACTGAGTATAACAATATTTTCATCGGTACCAGTGAATGTGAACACAATTTCTTAATTCTTGGAGGTTGGGGACTCAAAGGAGGAACAGATTCAGTTTTTCCTGGAATCTATTATGTGTGTGGGAATAAGGCTTACTTTAGGCTTCCTGCACGGTGGTATGGAAGTTGTTATTTTGGAATAGTAATTCCAAAGATATACCACGTAAAAAGAAACACTGGCAGCAATGAAAATGCTAGTGAATTAACACGTAGAAAAAGAGCTAGTTTTTCAGAAATTGTAGGTGATATATTTGGTGCATTGATACCTTCAGTGGGAATAATTCTGAACTCAAGGAAGATATGTAAATTATCTACAGTGGTTGATCGTTTATCAACTGACACTGCTGGAGGATTTCTAATGATTAATGCGGAGATGGTTGCGATTAGATCTATGGTAATGCAAAATCGACTTGCTCTTGATATTATATTGGCAAAAGAGGGTGGAGTCTGTAAATTATTGAAGATGAAACACTGTTGCACTTACATACCTGATAAAAGTGCAGAAATTGGAACGTATATACAGAATATAACTAAACTTGAGAAGGAATTAAAACCACTGGAAGTTGATAGTGTATGGGAAAGATTGACCAATAGTATTAGGTCAATTGGTACCTGGTTTGCTAATGTAGGGAAAGGACTTATAGGTCAAATATTAGTACCCTTAGCAGGGATAGCAATAATAGTACTGTCAATAACAATATGGTGCAAATGTTGTAGAAAGAATGAATCGTATAATGTAACAGGAAAAGGAAAGAAGAGAAAGTTTGATGAAATCGAACTTGAAGATTTAAGAAGTGAATTATACAAGAAACTGAAAGGAGATGTGAAAAATAGAAAGTGTAAAAATGAAAGTGAAACTATATTATGCTAAAAGTTGGCAACTGGTTGTGGGTAGTAATTGATGGCTCAGAAACGCCATCAGAGAGGGGATTGATGGAGCAAGGACTCACAAATGAGACTTGCTCGGATGCAATCTTCTCAAAAGTATTAATGTATTAAACTTGTATTGTTCGTACTAATAAATACACACACCAACATAAGTAGTAAGGAAGCTTGCCTATGTGTTTAAACTAACAAATAACGCTTGTCTATTCTAAAATGGCACGCTAAAGCGCGGGAACCCTATTGCGCATGTCTCAACCATATCACATGGTGTGACGTCTTTCTTTGCTTGGTGGGAAACTCTTGCTTCTGCGCAGTGTGCATTAAAATGGCTGCTTTATGTTTTCACGTGCTACAGCTTGCTCTTGTGTTGCAATTAAACTGTGGTATTTTAACGCTACTAAAGCGGGATAGAATTAATAAATAAATGGGAATAGAGTAGAAAGAGTGGGTAGTCAGTGAAACATTTTATTTGTGATTTTAATATTTTCTTCTTTGACTTTTATTAGTTCGTAAATTGGGCCTGGGATTGGTGAACTGAAAACTCGTGTGACAAGGGTTCTGCGCATGCTCCCTGAAGGCTGCCCAGAGAGAGAAAAGGATGAAGTCAACCTGGACGTCGTCCAAGGCCGTGACCTGATGGCCAATATTGCTGTACACATGAATGTCCTCACTAATATGTAACAATGTACCTGAAGAATGTATAAACTTTGTCGTGAGACGGGTGGGAAATAAAGCAAATGTATTAAAATTGATGGGCGGTATTTTAAAACAAAGGGCTTTAAGAAAATGAATTAAATCAATATGGTGTGAGGATCAACCCCTGTCCCTGTCCAATCAGAAATAGTGGTCCCATAATTCTGCAACATTTAGGGGAGGTACATGGGCGTAGAAGGGTATAACAGATATAGAATTAGCTAATTAGTTAGCATTGGCATTAGCATTAGCGCAGCACATAGACTAGACGCTGAGAGATTTTAGGCTCCAGACGTACGAGCAGATTGATTGCAGACTGAACCGCTGTCCAGAGAGGTCCTGAGGTGGGGGCGGCGGAGCACCTTAGAAGGAAGACTCGGGAGAATTCGAGGGGAAGCGAAGTGCCAGAGAGGGGAACGACGCAGGCGTCGTTGATAGAGAGGTCACCGGTCCTGTCCTGATCCGGGAGGAGGTCTTTACTCTTCATCCTTCCAGGGTCCTATCTTTTCCAACTCCTTGGCCAAGGGGTTTGGTTCTCGCACTTTAGGTAAATATAAATGCAAACCTTAGTTGCACTGCTGTCTCTATCTTCTCCTTTCCTAAGGGACCGTCATTGATCGACAATTGATTATTATGCTTCATCCTTGAAATGCGATTAAGTATTGTGTGGTTCTGTATTTTACTCTGCTAATTCTTTAGATAAACAATTTAAAACTTCATGACTCAGTGATTATTTCAGAAAATGTGAATTGTAATGAACGTCACTCATTTTAAACTTCCCAATTAGCAAAGGATTCATTGGTAAGTCATTACTCTTCAATCGGAAAAGTAAGTGGTAGCAGGGATTTTGATAAAGAGTACAACTGACCCACCAGCGGAAATTACTAGCGTAGTATGAATGTATGGGCCCAAGTGAGTATTTTGTGTATGAATGCTCATTGCTAGTAACCCACTGGATCAACCCTATGAAAGGAAGTGCTGTTTTGTCACTTGAAATCATTCTATCGAAGATACACACATACACATGCACTCAAACACACACACCTCTGAGTCCACACACCCCACACTCTTCATGAGCACACTAACAGGCAACTATTTTAAATAAAATAGGATAAGACAGACCCCAGTCTGCCTTATTCGTTCACCTTTACACACATTTCGCTCACACACGTTTCACTCAAGGTTATATGATTCAATGAAAGTTGAACACATACAATCATAAGACTATTTAACAAATTGAGAGGCAACTTAAGGCATTAACAGAAAAGTGGGCCAATAAAAATGTTGAAACTTAAGTACTCGGTATATAGTTTCAGTTTTGGGAGCACGTGCATCCCGGTCAAACAGGCAGTCATTGTGTTCCACCCTGAAGCATTGCTGCTACTGAGGTATAATATACACCACGGATGTTTTTATTGAACCGGATTATCATTAACTGCTACATTGCATTGCTTACCAGCTAACACGAAGATACCAATTCTAACAAGCAATGACCTGCCAAAAGACGACTGCTGCATGGGCTGTGTGCGCTCGGAGGGTGGGGGGAGGGCTTATAACGCAAAGGGCATTCAAAACTGGGAAAGCAGCGATACCAAAAGCATCAATAAAGATAATGAAAAAATTCTTACACACAGTAGAAAACAACGGGGAGCGTAAGTACACTGTACTTTACCGGTGCTCCTGAGCCCTCGCAGGAAATGAGCTCTTGGCTGCACGAACGAGACAGGAGACAGGAAAGAAGAACGACACTGTAATTGACCAATAGTAAGCAGGAGGCGGGAATAGAGTGGTTTTATAGATTACAACAGGTCTTGCAGACAGCGCATGCGCTGTCAAGGCTCGACCTAAAAAACAAGTAATCACTATCAACAAGAACTCGGAATTAAATGGAAGCACTTCAGCATTGCAATCAACATTGCCAGCAAGTTCGTTTCAAAATCTGTAAAGTGATTCTTTAAAATCATATAAAACAGCATAAAATGTTAACACCCTAATTAATTCATCTTTAAAATGTACCGCATTTGCATGAAATTAAACAATTAACTACGCTAAAATGAACAAGACCCTCTGACTTAAAACATCTCTAACAAACATTTTGCACATCAGCCATCCACCTAATGCTGCACAGACATTGTTACCTATCTAGCATGCACTAGTCTTATCTTATATACATAAGGACAAGCACAGTAAAACACTTTATGTCGATCACTAGAGCATAAAACGTTTATAGTGATGTTTATATATTTTATCTCAACTCTTAAATCCTTGGAGGCAGGTAACAATCACCTTCTCCTAACATATAGTATTACAATCACAACGTGATAACATCTCACTTGTCCCTGAACACACATACCTGCAAAGATTTCATAGAGGACGTCAGAACCCACACCCCGAACCTAAATACACTAAGCTGCTTATTTTTCGACTATGGCGATGCTACCCGAAAGACAAATTTCACGTCATAGACATGCAGCTCTACCCAGAGCCAAACGCCTAGCACTAACACTAGCAGCCCTCATGACGAAAAGAATCAAGGGGACTAGTGGAGCATGTCCCTGTTGCCAAACAGCAAAGGAGGTCAGCAAGCACTGTGTCCTGTTGTTTTCATTGCATGACCCCCTCCAAAGATGCAACATTCTATCACGACTGGACAATGAAGTCCTTCGAGATATACCTGTACCAGTCTTTTCCCTTCTCAGTGACTAAGTATGGTGACTACATAGATTACAATGCACAGCTACAGCAGTGCAAACTTCTACATAAACCAAACTTCCATGCAAACAGTTTACTGTGGATGCATACATACTGTCACACATTCATGACTGTATACTTTTCTCCCATACAGGTCAACAGCTATCTACATAGACATGGTTGATAACACATTTCTAAAATATGACCAAAAGGGAGCAAAGAGTTAACGAAGGCAGACTGACATATCCGCACAAATTGCTTCCTGGGTATGCCTGCAAAATAGGCCTTAAGATAATAAGTGAATTTACTGAAGGGTGGCAAAGTGCTGCAAACCAGGCTCATGCCCCATAAAATGGCCATCAAGAGACAACTCTCAGTCCAGGAGGATCTGGACAACCGTGCTGAGGAGCTGTTATCTGAGTATGGCTGCACTTGCACATCGATGCATCGTTGACACACAGTCAGGTAATGAAGCATATACATGCTTCTTTATAAAAGGGTAGGGTCTAGGAGAATCCATCATAAGTATCACTTCTATTGACATGCTCCAAAACAACATCTTTGGACTATTACAGAAAATGCACGTTTTATTCCCTGTCCCTCCCCAGTTAAAAGCATGTCTTCTCTTGTACCCAAAGCCCTATTGTCTCCCATGGGTAATTTACTCATCCACTCTTATCTCTCTTCCAATCTGCCACCAGAGTGAATGTAGCCTAAATGGCACTGCAGTAGCTCACATCATGGGGTGACAATGTTGAGGCTTCTACTTGCATTCTTAATTGCAGTGGTAGACCTGCCAGCTGTCCATGTCACTCACATCCCCTTCTTGTGGGAATGTCTAAAAAAATAGGCATAACATACTAAGCAATATATGCAAACACATGGCAAGTGAATAGGATAATGCATCAATTGCCCAGTGCAATTACTTTATGGTAAAAGCAGGAGGTGCAAGAGTGTGAGGGCCATGGAATTGAATACAGGTTCTATTCTGTAAGGCAGGTAATTACGGGCCCAATTGAGACAGACAGGGTACTCCTTTACAAAGGTGATAGAGTTCCCTGTCTGTCAAACACTCGGTCCACCGGCCCTATTGTAAGTCATGTGGACCATCAGCTTTCGGTCTGATGGCATGACAGTTTTGGTTGCAGGAGTCACAGGACATAATGGGTCAGTCCTCAGTTGTGCACATGACTTTAAAAGTTTCATGATGTGTGATGCAGTTTGCCAATCATATGATCCTGTCTCGCTCTTGTGCAGTTGCAGCATGGCCAAAAGTTGTGGTACTTTGTATGTTTTCAATGTGTATACAGAATGAGTCTACAAATAGATGGTAACTAACAAGAAGCCAACATATGCATGCATTTCCTCGTGAAACAAGCTAGTCAGGTCTGGCTCAGGGGTCATGTACATGCATCAAACAGATCCCAGCACAATTCTTTCTGAATATATTCACCAGAGGTGCAATGCCCTTGCATTAATTGCATTGCTCTTGTTCCCTTCCTGCGGTCTGTATTCTGTGTCCATCTACAAACAGTACTGTGGGCTGGCTTGTGCTCCCACAGCTGCTATGAAGTACATGTTTGTAAAGCAGCACACTTCTACATGGAACCTGCACAGTTTCACTATGGTATCTGAGATAGCTTCCAGGGTGGGCAGGCCAGGAATACTGTGGATATATCTCTACAGCCCTCAAGCTACAAGGCTTGGTGGTGTCCTGCTGTTTGTAGTGGAAATGAACACATCTTCTTCTTCAAAGTGGCTATCCTCACTGTGTTCATCTCTTTCCACCTTGCTGATTCCACAAACCTGTCTGGTGGTTCCGATGCTACCATTTCTTCGCATTCCATTATGACACTGTAATTATAGGGTGCTGTCCCGGTTACGCCATTCATGTCCATACTAGGTGCCTGTTCATTTTCTTTCTCATCTGGTATTTGAACAGGAACTGTGCTATCATATGAATGTGTTGAATGGGTGTATAGAATCACCTGTAGATTCATCCGCTGATGGCCTCTGATGTGGACATCTACAGGGCTTCAAGGCCTTTGCCCAAATTGTTGCTGTCTCTGTATTTGCACCTGATTTTCAGGTGTAAACACTTTCAATTTATTAAAATCAGACAGCACATCTAACTCTGCTGCCTTCCCTGAGGACAATGAGTTTTGGACCGCTATAATTACAGATTGGAAACAGCCCTCTGAGGTATTATGCTGTGTGTCAGCAGCAGCCTGTAAGGTCTTTGACTGCTGGTATGTGACTCCCTTTTAGTAATGGTGCTGATTGCTATATCACAGATGTGGTTCCGTGTGTTATAGTACCCTGTGTCAGCAGAAGTGACATGTAATGTCTTTTGTGTGCTCTAAGGTGCCACCCGAATAGATACTATTGGTTCTCCTGGTCATCTAAGCATATTTACTGGGGGACAGGTCAGCGAGTTCGGTATCAAAGGCTGTTGGCATCTCTATTTTGTGCAACTGGTATCCATTTCTGTGCTGCTCGTGTTATTACTGCCAATATGTCCCATGAAGTTTCATTATGGTGCACAAACCAGCTCGGTAAGGAAGAGGAAGTGCAGATTTAGAGGTTCTGGCAAGTTAAAAGATGGCCACATGAACTCCTTGTTGTGCGTATCACAGGGCACTCTTGCCGTGTGGGGTTGTGTTCTCCTAAACTGATTACGCAGGTGTTCTCCTATACTGATTACACAGGTTGTCTGCTTTCATGTATTTGTGTTGGTGCTGTTATACTTTTGTGGATTTTCATTGTGATGAGGATTCCTCCTGCCCACAGTCCATGCTTTTCTATGTAATGGTCTGTGATAACCAATCTAAACTATATTAACTGCAAAGCCCATAGGTGGAAGGAGGCACCCTTGGGAGTTGAAATCTTATATCAACTATAGCAAATATTCTGAAGTCCAAACAGGACCATCAGCTAGCAACCCAAAGGAAAGGGCATTATACTATCATCCATAATTTATGCTTTGATGTAGCGACTGTAGAACGATGGATGGGCAACCATTATCTGAGCAGCTAAGTATATGCCCGAGTAGTCCACCCCGTGCTACAGAGAGCAACTATAGTAATGGGCAACATCCAGCTGCCATCATACTAGATTTGAGATCCACCAAGAAGAAGAAGAGAACCAACCTATAAAAATGACTTCAAAAAGGGGGTGAATTGGGTTCTCTAGCGCTCACTTTAGTATCACAGCTCTAGTATATTCTGATCAATAATGCAGTGCACAACAAAGGAGGGATTCCCACCCAACATCCGCAATCAGAACCTACAAGTTCTATATAGATATCTATACAGCCTTATGGCACACGCAATTTGCAATAATTCAATCTTCAGTCGTTGTGTTCAATCTTGCTCTTGCAGTGAAACCATCGCGTACGCTCCACTGGGGCAGAATTCTTTGTTTGTAAAAGATACAGACCCGCGATCGGGGTATTTATGAAAAGAACAGACTGCACTGGGTTAGTGCATAAACAGGCGAGGACAATATTGTGGTTTGGGAAATCCCATCAATCAATCAATCAATCAGGGGTTTGTTAAAGCGCGACTACTCACCCGTAAGGGTCTCAAGGCGCTAGGGTTGGGGGTGGGTGCAGGTTCCATCCATCAAGGAGGGGGTCTGTCGAAGAGCCAGGTTTTGAGGTTTCTTGCGAAGATGGGGAGCGATGTTGTCTGTCTGAGGTGGAGCGGAAGGGCGTTCCATGCTTTGGCCGCGAGGAAGGAGAAGGAGCGGCCTCCTGATCTGGTCTTTCTGGTGCGGGGGACGACGGCGTAGGAGAGCTGGGCTGATCGTAGGGTCCTTTGGGGTGCGTGGAATTTGAGTCGGCTGTTCAGGTATGCTGGTCCGGTGCCGTGGAGGGCCTTGTGTGCGTGGGTGAGCATCTTGAAGGTGATTCTCGCCTCGACAGGGAGCCAGTGGAGTGTGCGCAGGTGCTGGGAGATGTGGACGTGTTTTGGCAGGTTGAGGACCAGTCTTGCGGCGGCGTTCTGGATGTTCTGTAGCTTGCGGTGAGGTTTCTGTTTATTCCGGCGTAGAGTGCGTTGCCGTAGTCGAGTCTGCTGGTGACCAGGGCGTGAGTGACGGTCTTTCGGTGTTCGAGGGGGATCCATTTAAAGGTCTTACGAAGGAGGCGGAGGGTGTGGAAGCAGGAAGACGAGACAGAGTTCATCTGGCGGTCCATTTTTTGCTCGGAGTCCAGGATGATTCCCAGGTTGCGTGCGTGGTCCGTGGGGGTTGGTGGGTTTCCGAGGGCGGGGGGCCACCAGGTGTCGCTCCAGGCATCGGGGTTTGGGCCCATGATGAGTACTTCTGTTTTGTTGATGTTTAGTTGTAGGCAGCTGTTTTTCATCCATTTGGCGACGGCTTCCATGCCTTCTCGAAAGTTGCGTCTGGCGGTGTTGGGCAGAACTACCAATTTATGCGGTCTGCATTTATATTAAGCCCTGATGAAGTCGTGATTACGACCAAACACATGTTGGCCAATGCAAAGTGGAATAAAAAGCACTCAAAATGAGCATAATACAACTGGCCATGAAATATGGACTGCATATTCCACCCATGACCTGCAGAGGAGAAGCCTGTAGTTATATTCACTGCACAACCGGCCATGATACAAGAAGAGGCCGAAGAGTGACCCAAGGAATCAGTAGCCACCATAGGTCTTTAGGGCCCAGCTTGGAGTGGTAACAGCACACCTTATTGGTGCGGTGATGTAATGAACCAAAAAAAGGGCATGAATCATGGATTCTTTGGAAGGAAAGCATTTGGCTTTCAGAACAAGTGGGAGGAAGAGGTAAGACACAAGGAGGGATATGGAAACTGGGGCATAGGAGAACGGGGCTGGGATTGTAACCCTCACACTGATCCAGTCCCAATAGGGAAGTCCCTATTCACCTGGAGACTGGGATAGATGCAATAATAGAGGAGGAGAAGGGGGATGCAGCAAGGTCACATGACTACAAGCAATGCAGAACTGCAGAAGGGAAATTATCCCAAGTAATTCGGAGGGGGAAGACAACAAGGTAAAGAAGAGGCTGGAGCTCAGGATTACCGGAGGAAAGAGATGAAAGGAATTCAGATATAAATGGGAGAAAGTGTTAACAAACAATAAGAAAAACAAGAAATGCCAAATTCACTCATTCAATCTGCAAAACATTTAGCAGCAACTTATAATGAAATAAAGTATAAAACTGGGATATTATTATATTACTGTAGTTGGTTCCACAAGTGATATTTGAGCCACTCTGGAACAGTTGTATGGTGGACCACGTGTAGTCATGTTTGTACACCAATGCCTATATTTGTTGAGGTGTCGGAAGTGTATTCTGTTCAGTAATGCCTGCAGTGTGTGTTCATCCTCAGGTCCATGTTGGAATATCGCTAAGTGCTGGATTAAGCTTCTTGTGTAATTAGCATAATTACAAGTAATTTTGAGTAATTATGCTGGAGAAAATTATGCCAGTTACGCCTACCACTAGTGTGTACACGTTGAAATGTATCTTGCAGCAGTGTCTATCTCTTTCTTAACCAGAATAGGCAAAGTCAATTGGTCTGACTTTCGTCTGCTGAGACATATAAACGCAGGCATTCATAAGTGCTATTTACATATGTTGCATGTACAAATACTATTTATTATATTAAAGTATGCCGTGGTGGTTTCCCAATCCTGGGACAAATGTAGCAACAAGCATTGACAAGCCAATAGGTCTTGCTTGCTGTTACATAGTAGCTTTACCAATGTTACCAGACTGCAAAGCTAATGTCGAGCCTAAATCTTTTCCTTACATGGAATAATTTGCCAGAAGCCACACACAATGTATTCGCAGAAGCTGTTTAAGTGGGGAGTGTAAAACTACAGAACTATTTTTACAGTGAATAGAAGTAACTTAAAATATAGGCTATATAAAACATGTACTTTGTCGATCTGCAAACCATTTTTCATGAAAATAATTTAGAATTCGCTCTATAATATAAATTGTAGTTTATTATCAAGTGAGAACAATAAACCCTGATTTGTTAGCGTAACTGGTTAAGGGTTTAGCAGTCTGCTTCAGTTGTGACAGCCAACACGTGTCACAGTAGTGACATTCTACTACCTGAAGGATGTTCCTACAATTCTAGATGAAATCATAAGGAACATAAATAGTACACATAAAAATACATCCAATACATTAAAAAAACACATATAGACAAACAACCAACATGGAACTGAAAAAGAAAGAAAATTGATAAAACATTGGTAAATAGTAATTCCAATATGCGTTCAAAAATGTAGATTTCTTTTTAAAAAACTGCTTGCAAAATAAAAATCATTATACACAAGAATTTCAGCTTATCCTACAATCACAAATGCTTGAGAACTTTATTTTCATATTTCATTTTGGACCAGAAATTAACAAATGTGCTCTAAGATAGTTTAACTTAATCAGCTCATCTAATTTTCCCACTGTGAGTGTCAGTGGTTACATTATCTTTAATATAATGTGCATGGTGATATTTACACAATGCTAACTTCAAATCAATATGATTCCTTAGCAGGTGTGGATTGACCTACTACAGGCAAACAACAAACATTGTCTATACAGTGAGAGCCGGACCTCTGGGTGCCAATTCAAACAGCCAAGAGAGGGGACCAAAGACCAGCACTTCCATCAACGATCATAAAACAAGACATGATTCTTGTGACTGCCCCAGGGCCTGCTGTGGGGCTTCGGCTGGTCAGGGGCTGTTGAAGACGGGGTCCCTCAGCACAGATATCCCGCATAATAATGGAGCAAACAGTTTTGGTTTACACCCAGTAGCAGTGGGGCAACAGCCAGAAAGTGTTGTGAGTATTCAAGTTACTATAGCAGAATCTAGCGCTAGTCATGGAAGCATAACATTGCCTGGGGTTATTATGGCCGCTCAAATTACACCTCAAACATTAGAAGTAATACAACTTGCCAAGCCCAATGGACCCCAACGACCACCAGTGGGAAAATGGCTGCCTCTACTGCATTGGGTCCACTAATTAAGCTCATTTCGCGGAACGTAGCGGGTCTGGCTTTAAATCTAAACTGCCCAGAGTGGTGTGCAATTATAGAACAGCATGAGGTTTGCCTTTTTCAGATGACCTGGTCTTTGAAACCCCTCCATTTATTAGGTTATGTTAAATTCTGGAAGGAAGCTGTAACCACAGTGAAGGGAAGGGCAGGCCACCAGGGGACTTACAACTTGGGTCAGAGCTACTTTAATAGGCATGCTTAGGGAGATTCCCTCGATATTCTATGCATCAGCTTGACCGTTTCCCTGGATGTAATTATTATGCTTATAATGTGTACTACAGACCCACTGGGAATAAAATGGAATTCCCAGTTTTGGATCTCCTAAATTAGCATTTAGCCACATCGCCAGCTAAAGCAAGGAAAATCGTGGAGGGCGACTTTAACTGTCAATTTGAACCCTTGAGTGTTGCTAGCCAGGCCCTCATGGTAGATGAGGACACTGTCTGGTCGATCTCTGAGCTAGAAATCCCCCCATCAAGAAATGGTCATCAATGGCAGTTCAAATCAATGCACTCACTTTAAATCAGGAACTCCGTGCCTGGAATGGAAGGTCAAGTACTGATAAAATATGAAAACACACGATTAATCTTGTAAACAATACTAGTCTAATATATTGTTGGATATACAGTTATGGCTATATTTGATAGACATGATAAAAACACCCCGTCAAGTGGTGCTACTGGTGCAGATCTGTGCGGAGGTGGAAATAAAGAATTTTGTGATTGTCTGCCCTTGAACTTACAATCTCACCATTGTATGCACTGCGATTCGGCTCAGTGTAAATTATTTGACTCTAAGCACACAAATATGGTGCCAGATAGAGGCTGACTCACTGTGTCTGAATTCAAATACCAGTTCCTCCATCAGGCCAAGCAGCACATGAATCAGAGGGAAGGCATCACTCACTGCAGACAAAGTCACGAAGACCAGTTCACCTCCACCCACATCAGCACCCCACCACCGAGTACGCCAGATGCAAATACCACAGCTCGCAACCTCCACAGCTGATCACGAACTGCCCCCCTCAAGAAAGCGATACAAAAGGGGATGATGGACGGAACGTTTGAGCCAATCAAGCACTCACCCCCAGTCAACTGATCTGGGTTTAATCCATCATCATTCTTTAGCTCACTCCACCACCCCAGTTCAGACATGGCCATATGCAAATCAGTCTGACCCTGTGCCTCATGGGAACAGTCCAGCACGAACTGCCAAGCCATGTCTTCCCTGGACCGGAAACAAGCATCCTAGGACCGGTTTCTGGCATTCCAGCCGTCATCAGCCAGGCTTGCTTGAATCCAGTGGCAAAGTGAGCAAGGGACCCACGTCTGGGCATACCCCCGCCAACTTAGGGCGAACAAAGCGATACAAAAGGGGATGATGGACGGAACGTTTGAGCCAATCAAACACTCACCCCCAGTCAACTGTTCTGGGTTTAATCCATCATCATTCTTTAGCTCACTCCACCACCCCAGTTCAGACATGGACATATGCAAATCAGTCTGACCCTGTGCCTCATGGGAACAGTCCAGCACGAACTGCCAAGCCATGTCTTCCCTGGACCGGAAACAAGCATCCAAGGACCGGTTTCTGGCATTCCAGCCGTCATCAGCCAGGCTTGCTTGAATCCAGTGGCAAAGTGAGCAAGGGACCCACGTCTGGGCATACCCCCGCCAACTTAGGGCGAACAAAGCGATACAAAAGGGGATGATGGACGGAACGTTTGAGCCAATCAAACACTCACCCCCAGTCAACTGATCTGGGTTTAATCCATCATCATTCTTTAGCTCACTCCACCACCCCAGTTCAGACATGGCCATATGCAAATCAGTCTGACCCTGTGCCTCATGGGAACAGTCCAGCACGAACTGCCAAGCCATGTCTTCCCTGGACCGGAAACAAGCATCCTAGGACCGGTTTCTGGCATTCCAGCCGTCATCAGCCAGGCTTGCTTGAATCCAGTGGCAAAGTGAGCAAGGGACCCACGTCTGGGCATACCCCCGCCAACTTAGGGCGAACAAAGCGATACAAAAGGGGATGATGGACGGAACGCTTGAGCCAATCAAACACTCACCCCCAGTCAACTGATCTGGGTTTAATCCATCATCATTCTTTAGCTCACTCCACCACCCCAGTTCAGACATGGCCATATGCAAATCAGTCTGACCCTGTGCCTCATGGGAACAGTCCAGCACGAACTGCCAAGCCATGTCTTCCCTGGACCGGAAACAAGCATCCTAGGACCGGTTTCTGGCATTCCAGCCATCATCAGCCAGGCTTGCTTGAATCCAGTGGCAAAGTGAGCAAGGGACCCACGTCTGGGCATACCCCCGCCAACTTAGGGCGAACAAAGCGATACAAAAGGGGATGACGGACGGAACGTTTGAGCCAATCAAACACTCACCCCCAGTCAACTGATCTGGGTTTAATCCATCATCATTCTTTAGCTCACTCCACCACCCCAGTTCAGACATGGCCATATGCAAATCAGTCTGACCCTGTGCCTCATGGGAACAGTCCAGCACGAACTGCCAAGCCATGTCTTCCCTGGACCGGAAACAAGCATCCTAGGACCGGTTTCTGGCATTCCAGCCGTCATCAGCCAGGCTTGCTTGAATCCAGTGGCAAAGTGAGCAAGGGACCCACGTCTGGGCATACCCCCGCCAACTTAGGGCGAACAAAGAAAGCCACAGGAAAACACATCAAGAAAGCAAGCTGGTTCACCCCCGCACTCCAAGCATCTACACACTCCTGCAGATGACTCAAAAAGACACGGAGGAACAACAAACCCCCGGGAAATACGTGCGGCCTACAAAGCAGCCACCACCGAACACCACCATCCCATCAAATTCACAAGGAAGAAACCCCTCCAAGACAGAATCCTCATCAACGCTAACAACACCAAAGAACTCTTCTCCATCATCAAGGAATTCGCCAAACCCTGCAGCGAAACAACAGACGTCCCTCCGTCCGAAGACCTCTGCAACAGACTCAGCACCCTCTTCCACCACAAGATTAAGATGATCTACAATAACTTCGATAACCAAGACCTCCTCAATGCTCCAGCTCCCCCTCCATTCAGCGCCACCCAACTGACCCTGCTCAGATGGACCCCACTCACAACAGAAGATACCTTGAAGACTATGAAAAGAATCCACTCTGGAGCACCCTCAGACCCCTGCCCACACCACATCTTCCACAGAGCCGCCAGTACCATCGCACCTGAACTACGCCAGACGATCAACTGCTCCTTTGAGACCGCCACATTCCCCAATGACTACAAACACACCGAAGTCAACCCCCTTCTGAAGAAACCCTCCACAGACCCGACGGACCTCAAGAACTTCAGGCTCATCTCCCTGCTTCCGTTCGCAGCCAAGGTCACCAAAAAGGCCGTCACACCCAGCTAGAAAACTTCATCGAAGCCAACAACATCCTGGACATCTCCCAATCTGGATTATGCAACAACCACAGCACAGAGACCGTCCTACTTGCCGCCACCGATGGCATCTGCTCCCTCCTCAACCAGGGTGAAACCACAGCCCGGATCCTCCTGGACTGCTCAACTGCCTTTGACACCATCTCCCACCGCACCCTAGCCAACAGACTCCATGATTCCGGCATCCACAACAAGGTCCTTGACTGGATATGCTCCCTCCAGCAGAACTCAGCAGGTCAGACTCCCACCCTACCTCTCGAAACTGACAGAGACCAAATGTGGAGTGCCTCGGGGATCCTCCCTCAGCCCCACCTTCTTCAACGTTTACATGGCCACCCTCGCAACCATTATCATGAACCACGGGCTCAACATCATCTCCTACGCTGATGACACCCAGCTTATCCTCTCTCTCACCAACGAACCCAACATCACCAAACACAACTTCTAAGAAGGGATGAAAGCCGTTGCCACCTGGATGAAGAACAGCTACTTGAAACTCAACTTTGAGAAAACAGAAGTCTTCAACCTTGGCTCCAATTCCTCCACATGGAACGATTCCTGGTGGCCACCCCGTCCCCGGAAATTCCCCACCTCAATGGACCACGCACAAAACCTCAGCCTCATACTAGACTAATTTCTCACAATGAACCCCCAGATCAATGCCGTATCCTCAACCTGCTTTAACACCCTCCGCATGCTTCGAAAACGTTCAGGTGGATCCCTCCCAGATCCAGAAAAACTGTCACGCACACTCTCATCAGTAGCAGACTGGACTACGGCAACACTCTCTATGCCGGAATCAACAAGAAACTCCTTTGCAAACTCCAGACCTTCCAGAATGCCGCAGCCAGACTGATCCTTGACATCTCCTGTCACAGTCACATCACCCAACACCGCAAGACCTCCACTGGCTCCCAGTCAAAAAAGGAATAACCTTCAAACTTCTCACCCACGCATACAAGGCCCTTCACAACACCGGACCCACAAACCTGAACAACCTCCTCTCATTCAATGCACCCAAAAGACACCTCCGATCAGCTGATCTCTCTCTGGCCACCGTCCCACATATCTACAAGACCAGAATGGGAGGACAGTCCTTCTCCTACCTCACAGCCAAGGCCTGGAACGACCTCCCCCTCCACCTCCGGCAAGTTCCCACATTGCCCCAGTTCAGGAAGGACCTCAAGACCTGGCTATTCGGATGACCCCAGCACTCAACGGAGCCCCCGCATCCCCCCAGTGCCTTGAGACTCTCATGGGTGAGTATTTGCGCTTTACTGACCCTGCTTTATTGATTGATTGATTGATTGAATGTGGCTTGAGAGAGAGGTAGAGAGAACAGCATGCAGATAGATTTAGTAGTACGTTTGTTTGAGTGGGCAGCCATCTGATCATTAAACTCCAGTGTCATTTAGCCTAGTATACTGAAATAACTATCATCATTGTGGCACAGGTGTAGACCATACAGAGGGCATCATCTGACTGCTAAAGAAAGTAAGCAAACTGAGTTCCCAAACTTAGAGAAGAACTGAGTTCCAGAAGGTGTTACAATGAGAGATCAGCCATCAACCTGCTGTCTTTTGAAATAAAGTGTAGTCCAAGCTGTTTTCCCTCTAAATGCAAGGAAATGAATGGACTATACACTTTGAAATTGTTATCTAAGTGACCTGGAGACACGGCAGAGATAGTCTTGAAATAAATCCTGATGTGAACAAGTAGCCTTTGGAGTCTCTTAACTACCTGAGTAATATGCTCATTCTGAGGCAGATTAAGAATTGCTCATGCTGAAAAGTTTTGAGTGGCTTGCAGTTGTTGAAGATTTTTATGGAAACACCGGTCAAGGCAGTGTGGCTGTGTCTCTGTTGATGGCTGCTATGGAGCTCATGGAAAGAACAGGATATACATGACTGAAACATGCAGATGGTGAGATGATATTACTGATTCATAGGTGAATCTATGGAACTATCTGATCAAAACCACCTCAAGTGTTTGCTTTCATTACCGGGTGAAATAAAAGGCTGTCTAGCCTAAATCTTCTAATAGTGAGGCACCAAGTCTGGCATGCATTATGAAATATAATTTTCAAGCTGATCTACTGTGGAGATACCACCAGAAGGGGATGTAGAACAGAACACTGGAACTTAAGCAGCACTGTGGCATGTTATATATTGTACAGCTCCACGTAACATTGAGCATTATTCTGGCACTGCACGCAGCCCCTTGGAATATTATGCTGCACTGTGTCAGACCTGAGACACACCATAGAGTATTAAGCAGCAAATTGAAATACTGACATAATGCGTGTCACCCTATCACATTCAGTTACACAGTCATATTAAAGAACACCCTGGCCACAAGGAACAATGTTGACATATTTTGAAGAACATAACCATATTTGGGAGCACACATATTGAGACATATACTGACACATGGAGATACACTCCCCGCCCATACTGGACTGCACCATGTCACCCTAAACCTCATTTTGGCTTATTGAAAGGAATGATGATGTGTTGACTGGCATCTACAAACTACTTGCATCAATCAAGAATTCTGAGCCACACCATGGGCTATTGAACAGAACTATGATTGAGTATTATTAGAAGGACCATGGCATACTTGGACTGCACTCAAATATACATGTATAACTCTATTGCTTTCATTCTGCTACCTCATGGGTTAAGCCTGTCATTTGCTTGCACCAATTCTGATAGTATATTGCTTTCAAGAGTTGGGCAACTTTCTGCTAGCATGGGTTTATGATGGGCCTTATTTCTCCTCTCAGTGCATTTAAATATATTGCAATTTCTTCTACTGTATATTTTATCATAATTGTGGCTGGACTTTTTCTATTGTTGGTGGTCCATGGCATATAGTTGGTCTATGCCTAGAGTGGCACCATGGGCAAACGACGATTTGCTGGAATGCTCCCTAAGTAATTACCAGTGGCTGAGATTAATTTCAACATTCCAACCATCATTTTTGCTTTTCTCATCTTTACCACAGCAGCTCAATTCATCACGCAGGCCTGGATTCCCCTATGGTGCAGGCATGTATCCACAGACATTTTGAGGCATAGGCAAAGTTGGTAATTGCCCGGGGCCCAACCTCCCGAGGGCCCCCTAGTAAAGTAAGTGGGACAGTCAAAAGTCCTGCTACAATGATGTTGTTCATAAAGAACAACTTCTTTTCTAATTTGACAGCAGCTGAGCATGTTTAATAGAAACTTAAGGCCAGATTTATTTATGGTTTGCTCTGAGGCAAAAGGATGCAAAGCAGCACAAGCTCTTGCAAGAGAATTTACTTTACAATGCGAAAGGTATTTGACTTTGGAAAGATACCCTTTTCTCAGAGAATATAGCCCTTTACACTACCTTGCTCCACTTTGCGCCACTTGTGCCAAGGGGCCATTAGTTGAGTTTAACTTGGACGGATTAGAGTAAGCCCTCATTGTTTATGACGCAAGGCCAGACTTGGCTTTTGTCAAAAAAAACATAATGCCTCCTTGATAAAGGTGCTAACATGGAGAAAAGTTCTAATTTCTCCAAACGTTCCACACATTGTATGTGTGGTGCACTGTTCATCACACATACAATTACTGGAATGTTTAAAAATGTCTCTAGTCATAGGATTTTTTTGTCAGAAGGGAATGCTTCCAGTACTCCTATGCTGGACAGCACACACATACCTGTGCAACATGGTGCACAGGTTGTGCATGGTCCTTGGCAGCCTGTTTGTGCGCTAGCACTGGTGTACTGAGCAGCAGC
This sequence comes from Calotriton arnoldi, assembly GCA_963921515.1. NCBI lineage: Eukaryota > Metazoa > Chordata > Amphibia > Caudata > Salamandridae > Calotriton > Calotriton arnoldi. The sequence continues at coordinate 1,363,506 of CAWUFW010003589.1, forward strand.
AGCCCATTTGTAATAAATATGGCTCTGTTCTGCTTTCTCTCCTTTGCAAAGCACAGCACAGTAACTTTGGTTTCTGATTTGCATTATGCTTAACAATAATAAATCTGCCCCTTCTTGTGTATGTCTGACCTGCCCAGCTTTAACCTTCTCAATCTCAAGCAGTTGGTGGCAATTAAGTTGAAAAATAATCTTTGTGTAATTTCTCTCTCCTTACTTGATCTCATCTCCCTTACCCTAATCCTTTCACTTAATCTCTCTCTCTTCGCTATGCATCTTCATCCTCTCTCTCTCTCTCTCTCCCTCGCATTAGTCTATCTCATCTCTCTCTCTCACTGTATGCAATATACCTCAGTCAACTTAATCTCCCTTTACCTCTTTCTCATGACCATACCCCTTTCTATCATTCTCTGTTCCTATATCTATATCTGTCACTCTCAATACCCCTTTTCTACCTCAAATGTTTCTCTGCATCATACCTCTCTCTAAACTCACTGTACTTTACCATCTGACCTCACTTTATCTCTCCTCCATCTACTTCCCTTCTCACACATCATCTCCAGCTTTACCTAACCTCTATTTCTTTCTCTCAATGTCTCTGCTGCCTTAAGTCTCATTCAGCCCTTTCTCTACCTTACCTATACACTCAACATTCTATTTTGTTTCTCTCACTCCCACAAATTTCCCCCAACCACATCTCTCTCAACCCATTATCTCTCTCTGACTCTCACACTATTTAATCTCTCCATTTACCTCATTAATAGTTCAATACCTTCGCTTGTTCTCACTCTGTTCTCATTCCTTCACCTCTGTAAATATTTTACTTCTTTCTAGTTACCTCTATTTCTCTACCTCTATCAATTTTTCACTATCATCAACTTGTTTCTTTCTCACTCTCTCTCTCTCTGTCATACAAACATGTCTCTCTCTGGGCCACTGTCTCAACTTCAATTCACCCCTTCCAACTCAACCTGCTCTCTCCGCCTCTCTCTTCATAGTTCTCTTTTACATCGCCATCTCTTCCTCTTTTCTATCTCACAACTCTCTACCTCTATATAAACCTCACCTCTGTTCATCTATTTCACATGTGCCTCTCAGCTTCTTATTTTTGCTCTATGCCACATTTCTCTTTCTGCCCTTTTCCCATCTCTCTACCTTTCTCTCTTCCCCACTACTCTTTGCCTGATCCATTTTTCTAAACCTCTTCTCATTTTGCTGTCCCTCTAACGTGCATCTCTTTATTCTTCCTCAATGCTCTCTGTTTATGTCTACCTCTCAATGCATTTAGCTCTCTCTCTTATTTATCTGTATTTATGCATTACTTCTCTCTCTACCTCACCCATTGGTGTACTGTTCTCCCCTGCCTCTCTCTACATTTTGTTCTCTCTATCTCTAGCTGTCTCTAACACACTTCCCAACCTTAGCTATTTGTCTACCCTCATCTTCTTCTTTCTACCTCGCTCAACTTTCTTTAATTACATGACTTTGTTTTCCCCACTCTATCCCATTCCACTCTACTCCAATCTACCATACTCCACCCCACTCCACTCCTCTCCACTCCATTCCAATCTACCTAAATCTACTCCACTCAAGTCTGTCCATTTCATCCAATCTACCCCATTTCACCCCAATCTGCCCTAGTCTTCCCCAATCCAGCCCAATCCACCCCAATACATTCTACCCTACTCCAATCTACCCCACACACTCTACCTCTAATCCACCACAATCCACCCAATCCTCCCCAATGCACTCTACCTCACTCCAATCTACCCACTCCAGTCTACTCCACTCCAGTCTATCCCACTCCAATCTATCCCACTTCAGTCTATCTCACTCCAATCTACCCCACTCCACTACAATCTACCCCACTTCACTGCAATCTCTCCGACTCAAATCTATGCCACTCCACAGCAATCTACCCCACTCCACTCCAAGCCAATATGCTCCACTCCACTCCAATCTACTCCACTACACTCTATCCCACTCCACTATAATCATCACCAATCAACGCCAATCTATTCCACCCCACCCGCTCCACCCCACCCCACTCCACTTCACTCCACCCAACTCCACTCCAACCTATCCCAATCAACCCCACTCCACTACAATCTCCCCACTCTAATACACTCTATCCCAATCCAGTTTATCCCATATTTACCCCACTCCACTACACTAAAATCTACCAAACTCTAACATACTTGACCCCACTCCTGTCTATCCCATTCCGGACTACCCCAATCTATCCCACTCCACTCTACCCCACCCCAGTCTATTCTAATCCCCCAATAAACTCCACTTCAATCTACCCAATGCACACCAATCTACCCCACTGCACCCCACTTCACTCCAATCTACCCCATTGAACCCCATGCTAACACACTCTGTCCCACTCCAGTTTACCCCATTCTACCCCCACTCCAGTCTACCCCAATCTACCCCATTCCGACCTACCCCAATTTACCCCCTTAGTCTACCCCACTCCAGTCTACCTCAATCTACCCCACCCCACCAATGTTTAGCTATGCTGAACAGTAGCCACATTGGTGTACAACATGGCTAAAACACATTGTCAAAGTCAATAGCTCTTTCATATCTGAGACCTATTGGCTCTGCCAGTGCTTGTTTTACATTGTGCATGCGCACACACATTGTAATGCTCAAGCTCTTCTGAGAGAACTGCACAGACCCTCTTCCATGTAAGCTGTGTCAGTGAGATGCCCAAGCTCCCTTAAAGGCAATGCCTGTACTTATGTTATGTTATGTTATGTTATGTTATGCTATGCTGTTATGTTATGTTTAGGCGTGGGCGGAGAGCTCCGCTCCGCCCACGGAGTGTGCGGAGATTTGCCTACTCCGTGTTCCACGGAGAACGCGGAGTAGGCAAATCTCTGCACACTCCGCAGCGGAGCGGAGTTGACCAGCCCCCACCTCCACCCCCCCACGCATGCGCAGATCAGCCTGAGATGGCGAGGAAGAGGAGGAGGGCAGCCATGGGATGCCGGAGTCAAGGTAAGTCTTTCTTCTTTTACCTTTAATTTATTTTTAATTCATTCTTAATAGGGGGCTGGAGGCGCGTGGCGGAGTTCCACGGAGTTTGTTCCCAACTCCGTGGACCTCCGCGTAGTCCCGCTCCGCCAGCTCCGCCCAGGGTTAGTTATGTTATGCTATGCTATGCTATGCTATGTTATGGTATGTTATCTTATGTTATGCTATGTCAATTAGTAAACCGCAATATATCCCACGAGGGTATACTTGAGCTGAGCAGGTGTGTGCCTAGCCCTGCCCAGGGTAGGTTGATTAATTGAAAATCCAGGTCTTCAGCTTCTTATGGAATTGAAGAAGAGAGAAGGAGAATCTGATGTGGAGTGGGAGGTCATTCCATGCTTTAGAAGAGATGTAAGACCTCCATGTTTTAAGAGTGATGTCCATATGATCTCGCTCTGTATATGCATGTGATATGTGCAAGGAGTCCTGAGTAGCAGAGTTGTCTGGGTGGCTGATGGAAAGAGATGCAGCTGTTCAAGTAGGTAGGGCCTTGAATGTGTGTGTGTGAGGAGTTTGATATGAGCGGCGTTGTGTATCAGAAGCCAGTATAGCTCTATGAGGTGTGGTGTTATCTGAGTTCTGTGTGAGAGGTTGAGGATGAGCCTGGTTTCTGAGTTCTGGACTGTTTGTAGTCTTTTGATGAGTTGCTTCATGATCCAGGCATTGAGGATGCTCACATAGTCCAACTTTCTGGTGACCAGAGTGTGAGTGACAGTTTTTCTGCTGTTGCTTGGGAGCCATTTGAAGACCATCCTCAGCATCTTCAGGGTGTAGAAGCAGGATGCAGTGACAGCATTGACTTGTGCTATGATGTCCAGCTTGCTGTTGATCTTTCTACTTCATTTCAACTGCCTTCTCTCCCACCTACAATTTTAAATTATATGTGTCTTACTTTAATAATATGCTCTAGTCCCCTAAACATCTAACTAAACTCCTAAAAAGTCATCCTTGGCACTTTTTACTACAGTGGGTGTAACAGGCTGGTTAGAAACTGAATTCCACATAAAATGCTGTAGCAAGTAATAAAATCTACAGCCAAACTCAAAAATCAATGGTTTTATCAATTCTAGTTACTATTTGGCTAGCAGGCATCAAGCAACTTTGCATGCCCTAATTTCTGAAAGTTTATCATATAATTCTAAATTGTTTGGCATCATGAGGACTTGAATGAGCAGAAAGGTGTAATAAATTCAAGGTTGCTCCAAACAGGGGGCCCCAATTCATATCTTGCTCAGGCACTCCCAAATCCTTAAGGTGTCACTGCATGTGCCAGCTACAAATGTAATATTTCTGACTGGCTAACAATTTACTGATTAGCAGATAAATATATTTGGTGCTGCAGAGGTATAATTATATTTAGCAGTAGGCAGTAAATACCTTTAATTCGCTTAAAATACAAACAGGAAATGCCTTAGTGCACAGTAAGGTTAAATATTATTACCTTCATTGAAGAAGGGTCAGGTGTAATGTGTAATTTCATGAGACGTAAATACAATCTGAGGGTACTGCAATTTGACTGATTTGATACTGGTCACCAAAATCTTCCTGCTCCAATGGACCCAAGATGCCAGTCCAGGACCAGCAAAAAATGCTGGTCTACAAGTGTAGAGCGAGTGTGCACTAGAGGCTAAATTAATCCACACCTAGGGGCATATTATCAAGAACACGCGATAAATATCGCAAATCGCGCTTAGCGCGTTTTTCATTATCGCCCTCTATCGCTGAATTACATCGCCGTGTTAGCGGCGTATTAGCAACGCTTTGCTAACAGGCGAAGTAAAATCCAGCGATAGACTGCGATAATGATCATTAGCGTGTGAAATCCAGCGATGATTTCACAGCGCTAATGAAAAGCTTGGTAATAGGGGAGTGTGTACTTAACCATACAATCCACCTCCCATAAGCAATAATGCTAAGTCAGGTTTCATTCAGGCATTAGAATCATGCGATAATGGGGGCTTAGCGCGCCTTTTGTCATCGCTTCGCTGTTCAGGGGCAGCGTTGTTAATACCGCGATGTTGGTTTTGCGATCATTTCACATGTTGTCCTAGGAGGGAACGCCTACTTTACATCTCATTAGCGATATCTATCGCTGTCATGAGATGCGTTGCAGATTCGGCCGCTAACATGCGCTAATGCATGTTAGCGCCGCCTTGTTAATAGGGCGATAAGAATATCGCCACTTTAGCGGCAAAAAGTGCCGCTAAAGCGGCGATACTGCCCTTGATAATATGCCCCCTAGTTCTATTTGGTACATCTCAAAAAATAAAATGTGCGCGATGGATTGAGGGATCGGCCATCATACGGGTACGTTTGCTCGCAGACAATATTGCGTGGCTGGCATGACGTTGTTGACAGTTATCCAGGCATTCCGAACGGCGGCAGAATTTGATTAATCTCGTTAGAAACATTATTGAGACTCTGACGCATGCAGCACTTTCCAAAGCAGCTGCTAGCGCTGTGCTTGAATGGCCAGCGCACGTACGCGCTGCACAGGGAATCAATGTTTCTGTTCATTTAAAATCAATTCATGAAATTCAAAGTGTCACATCGCTGGAAGAATGAATAAATACTTCCTCTTCTATGTATGCTAAAGAGGAACAGCTGGAGGTGATTGCAGAAAATTGTCAAATGAATTATGTCGATGACGTCACAGTTTCAGAATAGGTGCACAACGAAAGTAAACACCCTTGCTCGCTCTCTCTCTCTCTCTCCCTCTCTCTCTCTCTCTCTCTCCTGCAAGTACCAAATGCATTGGCTGCATAGGCTCAGAGCTGCATTACTTGAAGATGATTTGGGCTGGGACCTCTCAGGCCCTCCTTAGGAGTTTCTAGCAAATGCTGTTTCAACGACGATCAAGAGTTAATGTCCTCATGGAGATCCTCAGTATTAAAGGAAACCCTGTTTTTTCTCGCGACACATTTCCACAGTGAAAAGGAAGCAGAATGTGTTGCATTAAATGTCCACAGAATAAGGAGAAAGGTGTACAGATCAGCAGGGTCGGATTGGGATCACAATTAGGCCCGGGCACACCTTAAAAAAGTGGCCCACATTCCTGGATCGTGCCCTTTCATTAAACACTAATTGATTAGTCTCATTGGGCACATGTTTATATAAATGTTTTGTAATTTTAGCATTTTATAGCTTATAGAGCCAGTAACGTGGGTAAAAACTAGAAGCACTGATTTTTGGCCTGGCGGGCAAGGTGAAATATAATGGTCCAAGTGCGACAACACCTGATCTGATGGGTATTTTAATATACTGGCCTGTACGAAAATGACAATCACCCTAATCAGTTTGTATTTTAAACAGTGAATGTAAGGCAAATGCACTTTATATTGATTTCTAAAGCTGCCCTAATGACCCGTGACTGATCGTTAAATTAAAGGCAGAAAAGCTATGTTAAAAAGGAATAAGGTTTTTATTATATATAAAGATTCCTTTAATTATCATTCTCTGGCGTTTGCAGCATTTTAAAACATGAACAATGGGCAGTTATTTTTTTAAATGTTTTTGTAGTTTTCTATAGTGTGAACTGGTCCCACAGGCATTGGATCTACTTACGTGAGCACCAGTTGCAGTAGAGGAGATCAAATTCGTTTTTCTTTTTCAGCCTCAGGACATTAAGTGATTTGCCCAGAATCACAGGATGTTGAGCTAATGCCGGGACTCCAACATAATTCCCGAGTTCCAAAGTTTTTTTAATGATAAAATTAGAACCATCATCTCTGGTCTTAAAAAAAACCTCTCTGGGGGGACAGAGGCTGTGACTTTTGGGGCAGCTACTCCGTTTGTTGATACGGGAGGGGTGCCTGGCGTAGGAACACAGATTGGTGAAGGGACCGATAAACGGAGTTTTTTGGACCATTTCGAGCCCCCTTCGGATGAGGAATTTTACAGGCTTGCTATGGGTGTTTCCTCGGGCTCTCCATTGGACCCCTTTCCGCATAAAATCTGGAAGGAATTTGCATCAGAACTTTCCCCCAGGCTTCGACAGATATGTAATCAATCATTATCTAGTGGAGTTGTACCATCTGGCTGGAAACAGGCTGTAGTTACGCCACTCTTGAAGAAGGCCACTCTTGATCCAACCTGTCCGGGTAACTATCGGCCCATCTCTCTCCTCCCCTACCCAGTGAAGATCCTTGAACGTTTGGTTAGCAAATCTCTGTCAGTTTTTTTAGAACGTAACAACTGTCTGGCAGATGTACAATTCGGTTTCCGTCCAGAACACGGAACCGAGTCAGCCTTGGTGACCGTGTTGGATGATTTGCGTCTGTTGGCAGACAGGGGACAATCAGCAATACTTATTTTGCTCTACCTGTCTGCCGCTTTCGACACGGTCAACCATGACATTTTGCTAACACGTTTAGAGGAGGTGGGAGTAGTGGGCACCGCCCTGGACTGGTTTCGATCCTATCTATCTGGTAGGTGTCAGGCAGTGGCCCTTCCCCCTTTCCAGTCAGCCTTCACTAATATCTGTCATGGGGTTCCACAAGGATCTGCCATCAGCCCAATTTTATTTAACATCTACTTGAGCCCACTGATTAATATCATTCGGGCTCATAATGTAAAATTGGAAAATTATGCTGATGACACTCAGATTATTCTATCTCTTGATGGAACGTTACCCAATGCCCTGGAGGATTTTCATGCATGTATGCATGACACTGCGCAGTGGTTACGTAATAACTCTTTACAATTTAATTCGGATAAGACCGAAATTGTACACTGCGCAGTTGGGAAGGTCCATCTGCCTCTTCCTCACAACTTCTGGCCCCTTGACTCATCTACTGTCTTGGCGCCATCTAAGACGGTGCGAAATTTGGGAGTTATGTTTAATGCCAACCTGTCATTAGAGACGCAAGTGAACAAGATGGTGGGGTGCTGTTTTGGCCTCATTAGGGCTCTGAGAAAGATTCTTCCGTTGCTCCCAATTTCGGTTAGAGCCTTGGTTGTTCAAGGCGCCATCCTAAGTAGACTTGACTACTGCAATGCTCTGCTGCTGGAGTCCCCTAAGTATTTGATACAGAGACTGCAGCGTGTCCAGAATACGGCTGCGAAATTGGCCTTGTCTAGACCACAACGTTTTTCCCCCTCAATGTGCCTATCGGAGCTACATTGGCTCCCTGTGCAGCAAAGAATTTATTTTAAATCCCTATGCATGGGGTTTAGGGCGTTACATGGACTCGGTCCTAGACCGTTGCAGAAGAAATTGGTCTGGTATACTCCTACCCGGACCCTTCGTTCCTCTTTTGCTTATTTGGCAAAGGTTCCCAGGTTCAACAAGGTCAGATTGGGAGGAAGGTCTTTTAGTTTTGCTGCTGCAAAGCTTTGGAACGCACTCCCAATTGAAATCAGACAATGCAGTACCCTGTCCCTGTTCAGGAAAAGGATCAAAACGTGGTTGTTCCCCAGAAAGTGATCCTGTCGTTCTTTTGAGCAATATTTTTAGGTTCTGTCCTTCTTGCTTCACGTTGGTCTGCATACATGTATCTTTAGCGCCAGGGTACCCGTAGGGTGTTTGTTGCGCTCTATAAATGCTATATACAATACAATACAATACAAAGTTAGCATCTCTGGTCAAGGTAGCCTCACAGCTAGGCCTATGCAAACACACTGGTGCCCCCCCCCTCACACCTTGCACTCAGTGCAGAAAGACTTTGGCTAAGATGACAACACCTGGCCCCCAGCAAGGCCCTTGAATACCCCTTCCCCCCCCCCCGAACTACCAACGCCTGAGTATGCCCAGTGGGGGAGAGGCTAGGGGAAAGACAGTGCGTTTGGGCTGGGTTGAACCCAAGGGGGTGAGGTGAGAATGACCCTACAGCCAGAGCAACAACTTGCCCCCGGGCAGGCCGCTTCCCACTCACCCCCTCCCCAGCCCACTATAGCCTCAGGGCCATGGCCTTGCAGAGGTGGAAGGAAGCAAAGAACAAAGCTTCTGGGCCGGCCTCGGAGGTGGGGGGCAATGGGGGCTGAGGTGAAGTTGGGCCATCGGCCGTTATCACCTGACACTGACACCCCCAGTGAGGCTGCTTTATTCTTCCAATCCGGTCTCTGACATGCCCGGCAGGGGAGAAGGAACACTGCTTTGTCTGTGCAGCCCCCCAGGGTCTAAGCTGAGGTCTGCTACGGCAAGCCTCGTGATGCAAGTCCCGGCCCTGACAGTCAGCCTGCCTTAAAATACAGCAGCCTGCCTGTGGGGCTGCCGAAGATAGCAAGGTTCTGTGGGCCGGGTGACACAGGGCTTAAAAAATGGCCCACGGGTGACACTTGGGTGCCGGCCCATCGGCCAATGCCCGAATGCCCACCTTCCCAATCCGCCCCTGCAGATCAGTGTGCAAATGCATTTTCTGGGGTTACTCATCAATCTGAGGGCAAAAACATTTAATGGTGCAACAATACTTCATCTAGGGATAGGTGTATGAATGATTTGAGTCTCACAAATCGGTCGCAAAAAGGTTAATGACCAAAAAGGTGGCATTTTGTCTGTATGAGCGCCATTCGCAAACCAAAATTAATGATGCGACCGATTTGTGAATCGTTATTTTTTTGCGACCGATATTTGTGAGTCGCAAATACAAAATCAGTATTTGCGACGTGCAAACCTTATGTTCAAGGCTGTTGCTATTAACGACTAGTCACAAAAACGACTACTTTCACATGCAATTTTGCACTGAATCGTTTCAGGTGGTAACTGTGTGCAAACTATAAAAGCTGGCCCAGAATGCATCAGTGGTTTTGACAATGGAGGGTTTGTACGTGATTGCAAGGAGGATATGACTACAGGATGCTCAGCAGAGGAGGAGGAGGAGTATGACACAGGAGAGGATCTGTACAACCAGGCTTACCATTTTCCAACAGACAGAGGATGAAGTCTTTGAAAAATACAGGCTAAGTAGTGCAGTGATATTAGATATAATTGTATTGTTGAAACCACATCTTGAAGGCAGTATGCTGCACAGTAGTTCCATCCCCACTCGTGCAGGTGTTGTGCTCTGTTAGAAATGGGGGTCTCTAGTTGACACTGGCTTGTACCCTGTCCAAGTAGGAACTGTTAATCTAGTCAGGGTAAGGGGATTACACAGCTAAAATAGCCCTTGCTCACCCCCCTTGGTAGCTTAGCACGAGCATTCAGGCTTATGGCAGAGGCAATGTGTAAGCATTTGTACATAGACACACAGTAATACAGTGAAAACACTACAAATGGACACCACACCAGTTTAGAAAAATAACCAATCTTTATCTAAAACAAAAAAGACCAAAACGAATAAAATCCAACATACAAAGATCAAGATATCACTTTCCAAATGTTTAAAACAGTTCCGTTAATATAACACTATGGATGCATCACTTTTAGCACAAAGTACCTGGGATGAGTCAAAATCACAAGAAGAAAACAGATGCAGAGGAAGTGAGGTGCCTGAAAGCGAAGCGATGCATTGGTTCCTTACATGCAGGGAAGGTGATGCATGGGTTCCTTGCTCCCCTCCCAGGGGAGGTGATGCGTCGCTTCCTTACTGTGGGAGGAGGTGATGCGTTAGCTTCTTATTGCGCGGGCAGGTAATGCATTGTTTCTCCGGACACGCGGTCTCAGTTTCTTAATGAAGGCCAGCGTCGATGTAGACTTGGCACACAGGTGCGATGCGTGGAAAATCCATACGCGCTGGAGTCGAAACGGTAGTGGCAAAAAAAAAGCGCTGCATCGATTTTTGCAGCTGCGAACAGGTGTTGCGTTGATTTCTTCAACCGCACAGCAGGGCCTGCATCGGAGTCGGAGCTGGAGCCTCGGACATCAGAGACATGGTGCTTGAAACTAGGGCTGTGGCTTTTCTTCCAGCCACGAACAGGCACTGTGTCGATCTTTTCAGCCACAACGCAGTGAGGCTTTGGTTTTATAACTGCACGTCTAGCTTACGGCGGGAAAAATGGCACTGAAGGGGTGATGCATGGATTTTCAGTTCTTGAAGCAGCAAAACAACCTCCAAGGGCCCAGAATTGGAATTGGCACCACTTGGCAGGTCAGAACTCCTAGCAGAGTAGTTCTGGGGCTGCAGGTGAAGTCTTTGATTTCCCTTAGACTTCCAATAGAAGGCAAGACCACACAAGCCCTTGGAGAACTTGGAAAGCAGGAGTCCAGGAAGCAAAGTCCAGTTCTTTCACTGCTCACAGACAGCAGCAGCAACTGCAGGCCAAACCCAGCAAAACAACACAGCAAAGGGGCAGTACTCCTCCTGACAGCTCTTCAGCTCTTCTTCTTGGCAGAGTCCTCAGTCCAGAAGTGTTCTAAAAGTCTGGGATTACAGGCCGAATACTTATACCCCTTTTGGCCTTTGAAGTAGGCATACTTCAAAGGATAGTCTTTGTAGGTCACAGATCCTGCCTTGCTGTGACCTGGCTCCAGACACACTACATGGTGTGGAGGCAGCAATGTGAGAGGACAGACACAGCCCTATTCAGGTGTCAATGACAACCCCTCCCATCCCTCTAGCTTAGGAAGGCCCACCAGCCTGGTGATGGGCAATCAGGATATGCAGTTACACCTCTGCTTCCTTTGTGTGGCTGTCTAGAGTGAATGCACAAACAGCCCAACTGTCAGTCTACACCAGACGTTGATTCCACTGGCAAGCAGAGGCGCAGGATGGTAAAGCAAGAAAATGCCCACTTTCTAAAAGTTCAACTAAACATACAATCCACCAATACTGACATAGAAACTACAAACTTTAATTTTTGTTCATAATCACTATATTTAATAACAGTAATCACCTTTTAATTTCTTCTTTTTTCTTTATACCATTTATAGCAAAATATTTGTTTATACAGAACACATTGAAAAACACATGACATACAATGTAAACATCTCATCACTGTTCAGTGCAATGCATTGTCACCCACCCCGCACAAAACAAAAAACAATTACATAGGCAAGTCATTCCAAATCAACATGAAACACAAATCAAACAGTTCTAAATGTAAATGCCCAAGAGGAAATGTTTTTGTGCTTCCACTGCTACTACTAAATAAATTCCTCCTAAATGGGCTTGCTCAGCATTACAGTGCCAAGCTGATCAGGAACAAAGGAGTGGCCTTATTGCTATTCAATACCATCCACGACGTTCCCGCAATCATTAGTTGCCTGCACTTTTGGCTGAGAAAATGTCAACGCGTTTCGAACCCTTCACATTTAAAGATTCTCATCAGGACTCTGAACTGATGTGAATTTAAAAAATCACATAAACATGATCAAAACTCAATCTAAATAGGAGGATTAACTGAATCGTAAATGATGTTGACACCACATAATTTACCTCATGTCTATTCGGTTTGAGAGTGACAAGCACCTATTTTGATGTGCCCCTTAGCAAAGCATATGAACCTGCAATGAACAAACACCACATATTACTTGACTGTGTCCAATCATACTTAAATGAGATTGACACTAGGTCTAAAAGTGGCATTTTCAAACACACTAGTTAAAAATCACCTTCACAGAAATAAGTGTTTTTAATTTCTGAGTTCTGGTAACCCAAACTCCAAATCTCTATCCTTGCAATATTGAAAAACCAAATTGGGAACATTTCACTATCAAGACATGTAAAACACACCAGTACATGTCCAAACCTTGACATACACTGCACCCTGCCCATGGGGCTACCTTGGGCCTACTTTAGGGGTGCCTTCTATGCAGAAAAAGGGAAGATTTGGGCCTGGCAAGTGGGTGCACTTGCCAGGTGGACATGGCAGTTTAAAACTGAACTCACAGACACTGCAGTCTCAGATCTGAGACATGGTTGCAGGCTACTCATGTGGATGGCACAATCAGTGCTGCAGGCCCACTAGTAGCATTTGATTTACAAGCCCTGGGCACATACAGTGCACTTTACTAGGTACTTACCAGTTAATCAAATATGTCAATCATGAATAATCAATAAAATTTCACACCGGGAGTACTTGCACTTTAGCACTTATCAACAGCGGTAAAGTGCCCAGAACTCTAAAACCAGCAAAAACAAAATGCAGAACACAGTCAAAAACAAGAGGTCAGAAGCAAAAAGACAGGGGAAAAACATGCCAAAGGTGCCAGGTCTAACATGCTCACTGCACTTTTTGGCCTCGGTCACATAACTGGGCATGATTGCTCTTACTCGTGGGGTGTCACAAAGTGCGCTGTCACATTATTTGCATAATTTCCTAGATGCCATTCTCCTAAACATCAACAGTTACATATACCTACCCAGGAATGCAGAGGAACATCAAAGCACAAAATGAAACTTTTACACAGTGGCCAAATTCCCCCATTTCCTAAGGTGTATAGATGGAACACATGCTCCTATTTGTCCTCCAGCCCACATAAAATACCTGTTTTGAAATAGGAAAAATAGACATTCCCTCAGTATCCAAGTTGTATGTGATGCACCTAATTTAATTACAGATATAGCTGCAAAATACCCAGGGAGCACCTATGGCTCATACATATTCTGGCACAGTGGAATACACCAACTCCTGGAAATAGGTAATTTTGAAGATGGCTATTTATTAGGTAATGTAATGCTGCATCATAACACAAATGAATGCGACTGTCAAATCTCAGATTCTGCCATGCTCACACTTATGTTTTTTGTGACAGTGCGTATGCGTTAAGGACTTGGATACTGACCCTATACCTAACCCCAGCAAACCAAAATGAAAGGTGTTACATCACTGCTGATCAACGCACTAGAGCGGGGATTGACTGAATATTTGGAAAACTTAGATCGAGATTTCGGTGCCTTCACAAGAGTGGAGGTGCACAACGGTATGCTCTTGAGACAGCCTGCAAAATTGTGGCAACATGTGCCATCACTTTGGAGAACACTAATTCTTAAAATGAGGGTCCTGAAGCACCTCTTCAGAAGCCTGGAGACTAGAGTACAGCATAGAGGAGTGATGCCGAGGGGATCACATTGCAACAAATTACTTCTCAAGGTAAGTTCTATGTAACACGACACTTACTGAAATAATGAAAACTGAGTTGATGCAGCAAACTAAAGCAATCTTTAATGTCAGGCTAATATATCCATTGTTTAAGTTGTAAACTGTATGATAACCAAGTGGTCAGTAAAATACAAACAATGTTGGTTACATCACCAACATAACTACAACCATGACAATATGACCTAACAATATGATGTATCCATCACTGCTTTCTGCAACTACATCCAACATGGCCTGCCCCTACTTGTTCTCCAGCAGGAGTACGGCTGCTGCTGTGTCACTGGGCACCTGCATCACTTGCAGAGACGCTGCTAACACTTGAGATGTCCTCGCTATCCTGAGTGGCATCTCCAACACCACCTGCTATCTGTGTATTTTGTAGCACTTCAACTGCAGACATGATCTGCCCTAGGCCCCTGGCAACATCACCATTAAAGTGTCCCATTTCCACCTGCAGGGTACCTGTTGTCATTGATAGGGTTTAAGTGGCATTGGCCAAATGACCAATGGAAGGGGTTAGGCCATCCATTCTAGTCGCATCGCTACGATCGCGACGCCTTTGTTAGGTATGTGGCATAATTCCTGTATGGCGGTGGTGAGGCTGACCACATTAGTGTGCATGGTTGCCAATTGTGTCCCAATGTTCTCAAATCCAAATTAAATGGATTGCTGCAGGTTCTGCACCTTCCTGTTCATTAGCTTCATCTGTTTTTGTTACCGACACTGTTTAGTTCAGTTCATAAAACTTTATGCAATTTTTCAAGGAAAATCAAATAAGTATCCATATACTAATAGAAACATCTTAAGTTTATATTAAACATTGATACATAATAAAAACAGTGAATGAGAGCCACAGGAGAACCTACTGCCACAACAACCTTTTGTTAAGTGCATTAGTGCAAAAATAAACTATCCATCAGTACATCAAACAGGATTAATACCAATAATCAGGGGAAAGTCCAGAGTGACTAAAAATCTGCACTACAAGCACCAGCCAGAAGCCAAGAGATATGAAAACACAGTTTAGCTGGAGATAAAATGTTGTAAGTATAAGAATGCAAGTCTAATCTGTCTAAAATTCATTGTCAGCAGAAGGTGCCTAATATACTTAGAGTGCAGGGTAGAGAATATGGGGCAAATCAGCACTAAATGCAAACTATCGCACACTGAAACATTTTCACAGGCACATGGAGGCAAGCTAGACGGCTTATACCAAACCCCTTTTTGAAACAAAAGCCGATGAAAATGGCTCAATCTTAAATAGGTTAAAAGATGACGGTGGTGATTTGGCAAATTCAGGAGGAGGTAGGGATCAATTCCACTTACAGATTTTACCATGAAGTATGTACGCATTGACTGATTGGGTAAAGCAGCAGACTCCTGTTTGGCTGCCACCCACCTGGAGAACATTTGTCTGACTCAAGCAGCATCTTTTTGTTCAATGGCCTCTAGAGCAGAGAATAGACCGGCCTCCCTAGATCCTCAAAAGACGATTTTTTATAATCTAGCCAGGCTACATAAAGTGTATTATCCAGGTACAGACAGTCCCGGAGAATTTATCTGTTTAAATCTAACTCCTCCTTATACCAGATTGAGCACAAAAAAATAGAAGCGGAAGCAATCAAATAAAAACGGAGATACAATTTACCCCAATTCTTCTTGTATAATTTCTGCCTGAATGTTTTGTCCCACCGACCCCTAAAAACCCCTAAAAAGCGTATTTCCCATTACCTGGATGCTGTGAACAGGCGTGTAACCCCAAATCTCACTCCCAAATGTTTCCGTGGGGATAAATTTGGCCTTATAAACTTCTAACAGAAGTTTTAGAGGTCTATGCCCCAGCCAACAAGCAAAATCATTCAGGCCCGAAGTAGCCCTCTTTAGAATCCCTACATTTTTTTTTATCAGTGTTTGCCAGCTAAGACTAGAATTTAATAAAATCTCCAAGTAAGGAAAATTGTCCACGCTACTTAGAGTCCGAACCTGAACTAAACAATTAGCTGTTTGGGTTTTCTGAATGAGACGAGGCTCGTCGGGTGGAAGACGCGAAAACGGACAACATATGTGTCCTCTTACACGAAACAGGGCTATTAATAGTATTTAGTCCCTTTGTGACACGGTGGCTAGCTGGTACGAGAGGCTTTGGCTGCTACCGGTCACTGCGTGTTCACAATAAGGGTCCAGAAAAGGTGGACAAAGTCCTCGTGCCCTGAAGAAATTGCCATTACAATTTACAGGCAATGAAACATGTCGGCCCAACATTATATGGTCTGCAAACATGCAGTATGTTTTTAATTTGAATAAGCCCTCGAGTTGAGAATAAAAGTGGCTCCCTGGTGATTGAGTTGGCTTATTTCAATTTTACTCACACGGGGTTGATTTGTGTTATTGTATACACATATTCACTGGTTTTCACTGGGTTTCTGGACACCGAGTTTGTTTATCTTTGTTTGCGAGGTAGCAAACAATGATGAGAAACGTGGGCATGACTGGTGATAATTAACCAGTAAGCTCCTTTGGTGGTGCGCACGTGAGGTGCTACCTCGCATTTTCACATTTTTTCACATTTATGTGTCATGTATACCTGTTAAAGTACAGGGTATGTTATGTGAACGCAGTGACTGTTGACTCATGGGTTGGTTCTTTTATAATTTAATATAGGGCGAATTTGAGTTGGGACAATACCTATAAAATATGAAGGGTTGCTGTCAAGGAAGAAAATAAACTTCCATTCCCTCTCAGGAAGTGAACAGGATTCGTTGGCCCGATCAGATTAGGTCCTTGTTGTTATTTATGGGTTTTCTTAGGACCAACCACCAGAAAATGTGTTTTTTTTTATAATTGATGGATAAATCCATATCATTCAAAAAACGTGAAAATTCAGTTTAAGAGCCACTGTAGGCTTCAGGCTGTGCTGGCAATTAAAACGGCATCATCTGCATATAGAAGCACGGTATTAGGGATGTCTGGACCACTAATGAACAGCACCCCTTCTAAACAATTAATATACATTATAAGTAAAAACGGGGCAAGAATGCAACTCAGTCGCACAACTCTTTTTAAATTAAAGGGCTGGGTGTATCCCCGTCAGACCCATATCTTACCATGCTCCTCAGGCCCGTATGAAAATCTCTCAAAAAGGTGACCAAAACCCCATCGACCGACATGGACTCCAGCTCAGCCCACAATTTATCTCTATTAACCATACCAAAGGCTGCGCTGAGGTCCAAGAAGGCCAGATAAATCGAGCCCCTTCTAGCCTTTGTATATTTGGAAATCAGAAGATGCAAATTTAAATTCTGCTTCACCATTCCCCTGCCAGAACCCATATTGAAACTTGGATAAAATATTGTTCTCTTTGGCCCAACTGGTCAGTCTCTCCAGGATAACTCTCTCTATAATTTTGACTGCTATGTCCACGAGAGAGATTGGCCAGTAACTGGCAGGATCACTACTATTTCCTTTTTTAAATACCAGAACTATTACTGACTGGCGCCAAGTTTCGGGTAAAGGGCCTTGGATAGAAGCATTAAGATGAAGGGTAATAACTGAAGCCCACAGTTCCACTAAGGGATTCAGTAAGTCACTTTAGCCCTTGGTCCCTAGCCCAGGGGTAAAGAGAGGATGGCGTTGTTTATTTCTTCCCAGCTAATTGTGAGCCTATCAACTCCTGCAGTGGGCTGACACTGAATTTTGATCATGGATGCCTCAAGGCCTCTAAACAACTGTGCATTAACTTCAGGATCTAGAGCATTATTTGCCTCACAGTGCCGACTGCACCCACACCCTGGAACACACTGCTGTTGTTGCTTCACACATGAATGCTAGATGGAACTGGTTGGCAGAATGACTTCGTCGTCCTCCATGAATACTGCCTGCGGTGACAATGAGGCATTGCTGCATTAAGCTGATGTTGTGCTTGGTTAACTGGCAATGGGGATGGGTTCCTCAGCTGCCAAGTTTGCATCCTCCACTCCCTCCACATTGGTGTCATCACTATTTCCCTCAGGAAGATCTGTGGGACATAATGAAATTCAATTTACTCACTGAGATGATGAGATATCAGTGTGTATGTTTTGGTAGCAGTATGCCAATATGTGTATACATGTGACTCCTGTGCTGATTGTTTAACCCCTTCCCTGCTCATGACGAGCTCAGCTCGTCATGCTGCACGGGCGGGCTGTGCGCATGACGAGCTGAGCTCGTCACGACCACGCCCGCGATTGGAATGTCCAACACCTGGCTGGAATTCCGCTCGCAGCGAAGGCGTTAACTACCTGTCCCATAATGAACTGTAATGGTACGTTTTGGACTATCTTGTGGAACAATGGTCTGATGTATGCTACAGTTCTATGTGGACTTGGACATAGCTGAAGGTCAGAAATGTGACAATAGTAAATAATTCACACTTACTTTGTGAGGTTCCAAGTGCTAAAGTGTCAATGTTTCCAAATTCCACAACAGCCTCACACTCCAGGGTGGTCTCAACCATGGTCTCCAGTGCAATGGATGGGGGTACAGCTGGGAGGCCACCCAGGTTGCACAAGATTCCGACAGTTGTGTTGTCACCTTTTTTATTAGCATGCGACATGAGGTTTTACCACCTTTTACGGATATCATCTAAGGAGAGGTGGGTGACTCTAACCGCATTCATTTTTTTTGCATTTCTTGCCAGATCTTTTTCCTTTGCTAGTCTGGGAGTGTCATGGATGCCCTTCCAAACAGTACCTCGTAGTTCTCATAGCACTCTTCACTCAGGATCTCCAACTCCTTTTCTGAGAATTTTATTTTTCGTTTTCTGACTCCTGCATCCTTTTCTCCACTTTGGCTTGCCATTGGAGCAGATGGACCTTCTTTGGGGTTTGGATAGTTGTGCTTGAAATGGCAGCCGCACTCCACCTCCATTCCACATCCACTGAGGCTGGTCTCCAGGAAGGTACTGTGAGGCACTTCCTGGTTCAGAGGTGATTACCCACGACCAGGAAGTGTTTTTTCTCAATTTTTGGTCACGTTTGCAATTTGGGACTCGAGTCGCAATTTTGGAAATCACTAATAGCAATTTATAAAAATGAAATGCGACTTAGTAGCTACTCGCATTTTGAAGCCTCAAATTGTAAGTACATAAAGAATTGCAATTTCCTATTTGCGTTTCGCAGAGATTCACAATTTGGGAATTGCAGTTATTTGCATTTGTACATCTAGCCCCTAGTACTTACTGTACCCTATAGTCTGAATAATTCTGATTGCGGCATTACCACATGAGTTTTTTAGATGGAATGCAAAACCAAAGGGGATGATGGACGGAGTGTTGAACATTGCAAGCACTCACCCCCAGTCAACTGATCTGGGTTTAATCCATCATCATTCTTTAGCTCACTCCGCCACCCCAGTTCAGACATGGCCATATGCAAATCAGTCTGACCCTGTGCCTCATGGGAACAGTCCAGCCCGAACTGTCAAGCCATGTCTTCCCTGGACCGGAAACAAGCATCCTGGGACCGGTTTCGGGCTCACAGCCCTCATCAGCCAGGCTATCTTGAATCCAGTGGCAGAGTGAGCAAGGGACCCACGTCTGGGCATACCCTGCCAACTTAGGGCGAACAATGCAAAACCAAAGGGGATGATGGACGGAGTGTTGAACATTGCAATCACTCACCCCCAGTCAACTGATCTGGGTTTAATCCATCATCATTCTTTAGCTCACTCCGCCACCCCAGTTCAGACATGGCCATATGCAAATCAGTCTGACCCTGTGCCTCATGGGAACAGTCCAGCCCGAACTGCCAAGCCATGTCTTCCCTGGACCGGAAACAGCATCCTGGGACCGGTTTCGGGCTCACAGCCCTCAACAGCCAGGCTATCTTGAATCCAGTGGCAAAGTAGCAAGGACTCACGTCTGGGCATACCCTGCCAACTTAGGGCGAACAATGCAAAACCAAAGGCAGGGTATGCCCAGACGTGGGTCCCTTGCTCACTTTGCCACTGGATTCAAGATAGCCTGGCTGATGACGGCTGTAAGCCAGAAACCGGTCCCAGGATGCTTGTTTCCGGTCCAGGGAAGACATGGCTTGGCAGTTCGGGCTGGCCTGTTCCCATGAGGCACAGGGTCAGGCTGATTTGCATGTGGCCATGTCTGAACTGGGGTGGCGGAGTGAGCTAAAGAATGATGATGGATTAAACCCAGATCAGTTGACTGGGGGTGAGTGCTTGCAATGTTCAACACTCCGTCCATCATCCCCTTTGGTTTTGCTATGTTCGCCCTAAGTTGGCAGGGTATGCCCAGACGTGGGTCCCTTGCTCACTGGATTCAAGATAGCCTGGCTGATGACGGCTGTAAGCCAGAAACCGGTCCCAGGATGCTGACACTGGGGACTGGTGTGGGGAGCACAAGGCCCTGATGGACGTTGTTGGCAGAAGCAAAGAACAGGTCCCAGTGTCAGCCATCTTGAATGTACACATTACTAATTGTCAGGACATCAAACTCCCTGATGGCCTGGTTGGGCTGCCTGAGAGGAGGACTGTCTGCACTGATAAAGTCTACCATCATGCCCTGTTCTCCACACACCTTCACAGCCAGCCCAAACAGCACACCTGGGACTATGCAGTCCCTGACAGTCAATGGAAATGTACTGGCAAGAGGCCTGACACTGGGGACTGGTGTGGGGAGCACAAGGCCTTGCTGGGAGTTGTGGTCAGAAGCAAACAACAGGTCTCTCTGTCAGCCATCTTGCAAGTACATTTCCATTGACTGTCAGGGACTGCATAGTCCCAGGTGTGCTGTTTGGGCTGGCTGTGAAGGTGTGTGGAGGACAGGGCATAATGGTAAACGTAGTCAGTATTGACAGACCTCCTCTCAGGCAGCCCAACCAGGCTATCAGGGAGTTTGATGTCCTGACAATGAGTAAAGTGTACATTCAAGATGGCTGACACTGGGACCTGTTGTTTGCTTCTGCCCACAACTCCCATCAAGGCCTTGTGCTCCCCACACCAGTCCCCAGTGTCAGCCATCTTGAATGTACTCTTTGGACTGTGACCAAGCCTAGGAGGGTAATCTGAGAAGTGTACTCTCAATGTTGTAATGGGGCTCACAAACAGTGTGCTGTGTGCCCCTCAAGAGTTAGCTCCTCATGGGAGTGTGGGCTATCAATTCAAATGTACGATATATCATGAAAACACTGCCCCCACACATGTAATGCATCAGAACATCTTCAATTGCACTGCTGTCTGCCCAGCCGACCGATTAGTGGAAGGACGCGGGAGCCGCATCCGAACCGAGTCTGTCCCACCCATTGGCTGTTGGCTGTCATGGTGAACGACGCGGGTGAGTATTCAAAGGACGCAGGAGCCGCTTTCGAACCAAGTCAGACGCAGTCATTGGCTGTTGGTCGGCATCGTGACAGACACGCGTTTCTTTTTGTGTCCGAATTGCGTTCAAAACGACTCGGTTACCTTCCATCACCAATGTTTCTAAGTCAATAGCGGGCCGATGCGGCTATTTTGAGCGTCGCGGTAGGCGTGTAGGATGCTAGCATTGTTATGGATTGGACAGATTTGGATAATGCGACCAATTCAAACCTATCGCTTTGTCCACATGGAATTGAGACCGCCTCTGCTGTACAGATAAAAGTCTGTCTGTTCCCTACAGACCTCACTTGCCTGCACTACCTGCACATTACCTGCATCTCCCCATCTCCCTGCTGCTGTCTCCCCATCCTCTGGGAGCTACCATGGCACGTACAGTGGACAGGGCCCCAGCATTCACAGAAGAGGAAAACCAGGCCCTGCTGGACAGCCTCCTTCCACTGTACAGGCAGCTGTACAGCACACCAGAGGAGCAGGTGAGTGATGATTCCACTGCCTTTTCATTGGAAATGTGTAAAACTGTGCACTGCTAGCATTGGGAATCTCAAGGGCAAGCATGCAAACAGAGTTCCTGTAAGTTTTGCTGTGTGCAGAATTGTGTTCTGGGCAGGTACACTGCTGTAGCAGTGTATGTACTGGGTGGTGTTGACTTCTCAGCACGGTTCACATGGGATGGAGGGATCATTGCACACAGGACAACTGCCCATGATGCCACTTGTTCACCCCTTAGACATTGTTGTCAATCTAATCCTGAACAATGTGTAAAATTGTGTGACTCTGAAACATGTAGCATGTGAATTAAGAGACTGTCACCATGTCATCCTCACAGGTCGACTCCCATCAGAAGGCTAAGATGTGGCAGACCATCGCCCGGACAGTTCGTTCAGTGGGGATAACCAACCGATGCGTCCGCCACTGCCAGAAGAGGTGGCAGGACCTCCGGGGCTGGATGTGGAGGATTGCGCGGGTCAAACTCAACCTGTCACCTCCACGCAAGAGGGGCGGATGCCGGACCCTGACCCCCACATGCTCCGGATTCTGGGGGGTGGTCTTCCCTGACATGGATGGGCAGTTGAAGGACAGACAGCAGCAAGGAGGGGGTGAATATGTGCCATGTCACACACCTATGTTCAACATGCATGTTGCAGTCTCTCAGCCTACTGCCACTCTGACAGTTCGTAAGACATCCAAACACACAGTTCAGTCTCAAAAGATTCATATGCACCATGACTAGTAAATTCCCGGTTTTGCCTAACCCTGGGCGGTGAACTACGCTCTGCTCGTGGAGTTTGCGGAGTTTTCTGCACTCCGCGTTACGCGGATCTCGCGGAGTGCAGAGAATTTTGCTCGCTCGCGTTCCTCAACGTCAAGTTGGCGACCATGAGCGAGCAAAATCAACATCCCGGCGAGATTTTTCCTCGTTCGCGATCGGCAACATCAAGTTGGCGAGCGCGAGCATGGAAAATAAACCTCCCAGCGAGATTTCTCAACGCGGGGGGGTCAGGTTTCTCATTGTCAGTGGTCACGTATGCTCGCGACCGCTCGCGATGAGAAACTGCCCGTTCGCGTTGAGAAAGCTGCCGCTCGAGTAAAAATCTACTCGAGCGGCAGAAAACGACCGCATGCACTGTGCATAATGCCGTTTGCAATGATTGCACAGTGCGGACAAGCATCCAGCACTGTGCAATTGCCGCAAACAGCATTTTCCTATCGCAATACGCTGCTCGCGTAGCTCCCGTTGCGCGGCGGAGTTGTTTTACCGCTTCGTGTAGCGTCGCGTAGCGCAACTCCGCAAACTACGCCCAGGGTTAGTTGTGCCCCTTTCCATCTGTGACATGTGGTTCACTTATGTCCAGGGTAGTGACTGTAGTCCCATGCTCATGTGATTAGCACAATCTACAACAACATGTGCATGGACAAGACCTTCATGAGTGATGCAATTGTCTGACATGTGTCAGCACAGTGACTAATGTATGACCTGTACTCAGTGTGGTTCAAATATATATGTGCAGTATGTTGCAAGTGGAGGACACAGGTGTGTGATGCCAATGCTATACATCCTGGCTACAGGTGATACCAATGTGGAGGCTTTGTTGAGTTTATCTTGCTCATTGTGCTAAATTTCTGTCCCAGCTGTAGTGCTCAGCGTAATCACATGTATCCCATGGGCCAAGGAGAGTTATGCCAATTACGGGCATCTGTGACACTGGCATATCACATGTTTGTATGTGTTATTCCATTTTCCCCATTAAAATGAGAGAATACATGTGTCAGACTCTGTTACAGTGACTACACGTGACAATCTTTGACAAACACAGGTGGTCACTGTTGGAAATAAGGCTACACTTCAAATGTATGATTTTTGTTTCACATACACAACTGTTTACATGTGTGTGTAAAATCTCTTGACTATACATACTTGTGGCTTGGTCATCCATGTGCATGATGCATTACTTTCAGCATGATAGATGTCAACTGTGCATCCAATATCATTTGTGAGTTCACAAACCCTGATGGTGAACCAGAGCAATGTCAGCTTGTCAAAGTGTGCAAATTGTGTCTACCACGTAAGGGACATGCAGACTTGGCACCTACTGATGTGGACTAAAGTAGTCTAGACAGGATTGGTACACAGTGTTGACTGGAATCATGTGATGTTGAGGTTCTGTACTGATAGTTCATACAGATGGTACACCCAGACAGGCCAGTGGCATAGTGTACCACATGAAGCATTGTGAAGATGAAGTTATTGGTCTTCAAATTGTGTTTGGCATTGTACAAATATGTAACTGTTGGGCTGTATACAATGTGCATGACATCCTGGAGAGTCTCCCTAACACTGTCCATGGCTGACACAAGACAATGGGCCAAGTGCCTCTCACCCTAGCTAGGCGTATCACCTTGTTTTTTACAACATGAGAATCAGATGTGTGACCTGACAGAAGAGGACCTAAGACACTGGACAAATGAGCACTATCACTGTTATCTGTGTGAAATGAGTCATGCACTGACTATGGAAGCCTGCTGTATTGCAGGCTGATCATTTTCCCAGTTAGGCCATAGCCATGGCTTCACAATTTGATGACTGGGGATTAAAGAATGGTTACCATGTCACATTTCAAACGTGTGCATCCCATTTGCAGTGTCAGTTTAAGACTCCCTTGCAGGAGATGAGACAGGTATGTCATGACACAAGACCATCAGGAGCATTAAAAATCAGACCACATGCTACATAGTGTAGGAGTTGACATTGTGGTTGTGGGATTTGACATTAATCTAACCGATGTTGCACATGACAACATGTGTCTGGGAACCATGGTTAACTGGCAGACTGGCAAGTGCCAAGTACACATATGTGTAATAACTAGAAAGCTGCAGTCAAAATGATGTATATGCTTGCTCTGTGATGATTTATGATGATACCCATGTGTCAAGTACATGCAGATTACTCAAGTGAATCTCTTGGTCATTCTTGTTCACAGCATCAGCACCGGCTACCGGAGGAGGCAGTGCCACGGACCAAGGGGAAGCAGCTCGCCAGACTGGGTCCAGTGCGGAGGAGGAGGAGGAGGGACCTAGTGGCGTGGAGGTGAGGGTAGCCACACTGAGGGCAGCTCCAGTTCACCATCAGAAGGAGCTGCCAAAGATTACACCTCCAGTGATGCCTCCCTTGAGGAGATGGGTGAGCCAGGGATTGGTTCAAACTACATCTGAGTCCACCACCACCATCTCCACCCTCCCAGCTGCTCCCATGCCCAGTGTCCGTGGCCGCTCCCATGCAGGGGAGCATGTCTACTTTGGGTCAGGCACCACACCCCCTGCACCAGTCTCCCCTGCTAAACTGAGTGTGGAGGCTGTGGATTTGCTGAAGCAGATTGCTGTGGGGCAGACATCCATGCTGAATGTCCTCCATGCGTATACCAGTCTTTTGACACAATTGGTGTCATACATGGAGGGCATCCACTCGGACATGTCTGCCCTTTAGAGATCGAATCAGGCACTGGTGTCCATACCGACAGCAGCAGTGTCCCTGATCCAGCAGTCCCTCACCCCTCCTTCCTCTTCCCCATCCACAGTCCCAACTACCCTACCTGACCCAAGCACACGCAAACATGCACGTGCACACACATCAACATCCACATGCAGCACACAACCCCACACACATGACTCCAAATACACACGCATGCACACTCAGGGGACTGACAGAACACACACTAGGGAGAGGCCGAAACAAGACAAACATGCATCCACAGGCACTCCGCATACCTCAGATCCCTCTGCCTCACAACCCTACCCTTGACTCTCCTGCACCTCCCTCTGCCCAGAAGCTATTCCTCTGTGACCTTGGCCTCTTCCCCAAAGACCCATCTGTCCCCTCTCCCAAGGGGAAGAGGAAATCCTCCCCCCGACCTGACATCCAAACCTAGCCCCACCACCCCCGCAAAGAGGACTAGCCCAAAGTCTACCATCCGAAACCCCCCCGGTCTACCACATCCAAAACCCCACCACTGACTCATACTTCCCTCGCCAAAAAAAGTTCCTCCCAATCCAAGGCCCCCCTCCCAAAGATCCAGAGTCCCTCCCTATCACAGGTTCACCCATCCACAAATACACCATCCTAAAGAAAGTCAGGCCCAGCCCCTCCCCCTCTCCCATGAACAGTCCCCCCATGTTAGACCTGGCGTCCTTGGCGTGGGTCTCCCTTCCATTTTTTCGTAATGCCTCCACTGTTGCCGATATGTTTTTGCTGGACTAGATGCTCATGGGCACTTTACCGCTGCTAATCAGTGTCAAAGTGCAAGTGCTCCCTATCGTGAATTGATGTATGTATTAGTGACTCCATGATTGGATGATTGGTTTACTTGTCAGTCCCTAGTACCGTGCACTGAGTGTGCCCAGGGCTTGTAAATCCAATGCTGCTGGTGGGCTTGCAGCACGGGTTGTGCCACCCACAGAAGCAGCTTGTAAAGTGTGTCTCAGGCCTGCCATTGCAGAGCCTGTGTGCAGCCTAGGGCTGCCATATCGACTTGGTGAGTGCACCCACTTACCAGTCCCTAAACCTTCCCTTTACTGCATGTTGGTCACCCCTAAAGTAGGCCCTAGGGCAGGGTGCATTGTAAGAATAAGGTAGGACATGCCCTGGTGTGTGTGGCATGTCCTAATAGTGAATTACAGCCATTTTCGTTTTTCACTATTGCAAGGCTACCTGCTCCCCATAGGCCAGAATGGGCAGACGGACTATTACACCTTATAGTCAGAACTGACCCAGGGAACATGGTAGAAAAACGAATTTAGTATGCCTGAACTCAGGATGATAAAATACATCTTTTAGTGAAGTTGGTTTTAACATTCTGTGTTCGAAAATACCACTTTTAGAAAGTGGGTATTTTCTTGCCTAACTATCCAAGCCTGCCTCTGCTAGGTTGTGTATTCCTTGTCTGGAGATTGAGTGACAGGGGCTGGGGGTGGCTACAGGAGACAGGGTGAGTCAGCACAGGGCTGAATAGAAAGATCTGCATCCAGAGTGGAGGGAGGAGTTGCACCTGGGTCTGAATAGGGCTGTGCCGGCCTTCCACATTGCTGGCTCCACCTCCTGCCAGGCGGCTGAGCACTCTGCCCCACATTCTGAAAGGAAAGAAGGAGTCAGAAAAACAAAGTGCTCCAGGACTGACCAGAACTGGTTTTGGGTTAGGCAGAGGCCTCTCTGCCTTCAGAGAACAAAGAGAAACTGTGTATAAAAAGGGGACCCAGACCCCTAGGAAATTAGATCACTTTTGGGAACAAGAAGAAACCTTTGCTGAGGAGCGGAACCAAGAAGAAACTGAGGAGAGACTATCCCTAAGCCTGAAGTGCTGCTTGGGGGATTGGCCTGCAGTGGTTTGCCTGACTGCCAAAGAAAGGAGAAAGGAACTTTTGCTTTGCTGTGACTTTCATCATCTTGTAAAGGATCTCCAAGGGCTTGGAAGAGAGCTTGCCCCCTGACCGAAGTCCCAGGACCATTGGACTTCACCCCCTTTGTGAATTGCTGCTGGAAACTCTGTTTCAGTGGCTACAGAGGTAGGGAGCTGTGACCGACTCTCACGACTGACCCGGTGTCCTGTAAGCACCGCATCGAAGCACCGTCTCGCCCTGCAATGCACGGCCCTGGTCTCACCGACTCCGTCAACGAGCCGCTGCCTGCACCGCATCGAGGGACAACGCGTCCTGCAACGCTTCGCTACGCCAAATCGAACTGGTCCGACCGACACGGTCACTGCTGCTGAGTTCGAGTCCTGTGACCGCACCGGAGTTGGGCACCGCTCGCACGCTTTGCGATGCACCGCCCGACTCGCACCGCTGTCCGGACTGATCAACGCCAGCTCCTGAATCCGGCTCCGTTGCCGCACCGCAACCTGCCAGCACCGCATCGAAGCACCGTCTCGCCCTGCAACGCACGGCCCTGGTCTCACCGACTCCGTCTCGACGACGTCAACGAGCCGCTGCCTGCACCGCATCGAGGGACAACGCGTCCTGCAACGCTTCCATTTTTGCATCGCGACCGCGACGAACAGCCATCCGGCTCACACGCCCGTGCCTGCCGCTTCAAGTAAAGGTACTGTGACCGAGTCTGTCTACGCTGTGTTGGCCCGTCTCGATGCGGTCAGCTGGATTTGTTAGACTCTGTTTGTTCTCGACATCGCCGTAGCCGGAGGAGGCTACCGACTCGCACAGAACCTTGAATTAAGCCTTTTTGATCAGAACTAAGCACTCTTGACAGTATTGTGCTTTATTTTTGTCGTTTATGGTCTTGTGATAAATCTATATAAAGTATACCTATTTTTATAAATATATAACCTGTGTGGTGTCCATTTGTAGTGTTGTCACTTGAATACTGTATGTGTTCACAAATGCTTTACACACTGCCTCTGAACTAAGCCTGTCTGCTCGTGCCAAGCTACCAAGAGGGTGAGCAGGGGTTATTTCGGGAGTGTACCTACTTTCCCTGACTAGACTCAAGGGTCCCTATTTGGACAAAGGTACCTACCTCTGCCAACTAGAGACCCCCAAATCTAACATTGGTGGTCAGCGGTGAGGATTCTGGACTTGCATTTGTGACTCATGTACAGTGATTGGTGAACACTACTTAGTGAGTGCAGACCAAATCGCAACCACATACTTTGATAGCATTTTTTCTGGGATTTCCTATTTTTGCAACTGCCAAGTTTAATCACTATGGAGAAACCAGCATCAGTAGCCTCTGTTGAGTGTGATTGGGAAGAAGAGAGGCTAGAATGCTACACCCTCAAGCAGCTCAAGCATTTCTGCAAAAAGTTTAAAGTGTCCATGACCGGGCTCTCCAGGAAGGAAGACCTCCAAAAGGCGCTGAGGGCCTGGGTCGAATCAAGGAGTGCCCCTGTGGAGGGGGCTGAGAATGCAGAAGGGCAGCTGGAGGGGCTATTGGGTCTAGGGGCTGGAAGACCACCTTCCCCAGTAGGTAGCAGTGTTTCTGCCAGAGGACTGTCTCCAGAGGAGTTGGAGGACAGGAAAGAGAGTAGGATGCACGAAATGGAGCTGACCAAGCTCAAGCTGAATGGGCAATTAGAATTCGAAATGCAAACTAGGAAATTAGCCCTAGAGGAAAAGAAAATGCAGTTTGAACATGAGAAAGTTTTGAGGGAGTTGGAATTGAAGGCCAAAAGCTTAGAGATTACTCCCTCTGGTGGCAGTGTACCGCCTGTGCCTGTTGAAGCTAGGGTGTATATTCCCAAAGATGTGGTTAAGGAATTTTTTAAAAATGATGACATAGGGCAGTGGTTCAAAGCCTATGAGGTAGCCATGTCTTCCCACCGGGTCCCTGAGAAGGATTGTGGAGCGGGGTTGTGGGGACGGTTCCTCAGTGAAGGGCGGGATACCTTGTTGGATTTGCCCTCTGAAGTCTATAATTCATACAGCCACATGAAGGATGCCTTAATGACTAGGTATGGTTTGACCCCTGAGCTTTATAGGCAAAGGTTCAGGAACTGTAGTAAGATTGAAAGCAGTACCTGGGTTGAATATGTGACCTTCTTTTGCAGAGCCTTGGATGGTTGGGTAAAGGGTAGCAAAGCGACTGATTTTCAGGCGCTCTTTGATTTGATTTCATGGGAGCACTTGTCCAGTAATTGCTTTCCTGAGCTACGCAAGCACCTGATTGATAGTAAGCTGACTAACCCAAGGCAGCTTGCTGAGGAGGCGGACCGCTGGGTGAGTACCCGGGTCCACAAGGGTCACGTGGGAGACTCTGACAAGGGTGGGCAGGGTCCCCAGCAGAAGAGTGGGGGGACAAGGGTAAACAGAGGGAGTTCCATAAAGGGCCCCAAAGTAAACCCCAAGGGAACCAAGGGAAAGGTTCCCAGCCTCCCCTGAGAAGAAGCCAGTGGCCCTGACAGGCCCCCTGTTCACCAGGGACCACTGGTATGTTACAAGTGTGGCACCCCTGGCCACAAGGCAAACGATCCTCGTTGCCCTTTGCATGGAAAACCAGCACCCACTGGTGCAGTCCCCTGGCAGTTGGCTAGTGTAGCCCTGGGGGAGGAGTTGGGTGCCCAAGGTGGGGGGATCCCACAGTGTTTTCCCTTGTCTCAGTAGGAGACTCTGAGATGGTCCCTAGGACCCAGCTGCCTGAGAACACTAAGAAATACAGGCAGTGGGTGACCATCAATGGCCATAGGGTGGAGGCTCTGAGAGACACAGGAGCCAGTGTGACAGCTGTCAAGTGTCACCTGGTGTCTAAGGAGCTGGTTATCCCCGATGCATTCTATCCGGTTGTTGCCGCTGACAACACAGAGAGTCACTGCAAGGTGGCTCAGGTTCCCTTTGAGTGGGGGGGTCTCGGGTACTCTTCAAGTAGCTGTGAGGCCAGCCATGCCTGTTGACTGTTTGTTAGGGAACGATTTGGAGAGCTCACCTTGGGCTAAGTTGGAGCGAAGTGCGCATTTAGAAATGTTGGGCTTGCCTGATTGGGCATGTGTGACCACCCGGTCAATGGCAGCGAAAGGTGTTCAAGAGGACCTGGAGCCTGAGAGGGAGGCCCAGGTGCCTGCCGGAGAGAGAGGAGGCAGGGGACGCGGGAAACCGGCCCCCGAAGTTCCCACGGTCCAGGAGGAGGCAGACCCTGAGGGGGATGCCCTGGAGCCTACAGGGGAACAGGTAGCTGAACTGGGGGACCTACCTGAGCTGACCCATTGGCAGCAAGAAGGAGGACCCTCCAGGGAAGAATTCTGCGAGGAGCAGAACGCTTGCCCCTCTCTCGTGGGTCTGAGGCAACAGGCCACAGACCATGCAGCAGGTGATCAGTCTGGATCACATTGGATTTACTGGGAGAATGGTCTCCTGTATTCAGAGCCTAAGGTTGCTGAGCCTGGGTCAGCCCGTGTGCTGGGGGTACCCCAGCGCTTCAGAGCCTTCCTACTGGGGTTGGCTCATGATGTACCGTTAGCAGGACATCTGGGGCAGGACAAGACCTTTGACAGGCTTGTTACCCATTTCTATTGGCCCCAGATGCGCAGGAGTGCCGCCACTCACTGCAGGACATGTCAGACTTGCCAGGCAAGTGGAAAGAGTGGGAGGAAGCACAAGGCTCCTCTCCAGCCATTCCCTGTGGTCAGCACCCCCTTTGAACGGGTGGGTATTGACATTGTGGGGCCACTGGACCCCAAGACAGCCATGGGCAACAGGTTTATCCAGGTCTTGGTGGACCATGCCACCCGGTACCCGGAAGCCATCCCTCTGATGACAGTGACGGCCCCCGTGGTGGGACGGGCACTGATGGGAATTTTCTCACATGTGGGATTCCCTCAAGAGGTGGTGTCTGACAGAGGTACCAACTTCGTGTCCAAGTACATGAAGTCCCTGTGGCAGGAGTGCGGTGTAACTTACAAGTTCACCACTCCTTACCACCCTCAAGGAAATGGGCTGGTTGAGAGATTCAACCGGACCCTCAAGGGCATGATTATGGGTCTGGAAGAACCCATGAGGCGTAAATGGGACGTCCTCTTACCATGCCTGT
Organism: Calotriton arnoldi; assembly: GCA_963921515.1. Taxonomy (NCBI): domain Eukaryota; kingdom Metazoa; phylum Chordata; class Amphibia; order Caudata; family Salamandridae; genus Calotriton; species Calotriton arnoldi. The sequence continues at coordinate 1,394,914 of CAWUFW010003589.1, forward strand.
TGTTTGCACACCGGGAGGTGCCACAGAAGTCTCTAGGGTTCAGTCCCTTTGAGCTCCTCTATGGACACCCGGTGCGAGGACCTCTGAGTTTGGTCAAGGAAGGCTGGGAGCAATCTCCCAGGAAACCTCCCCAGGATGTATACAGTTACATGCTGGCCTTCAGGAACCAGACTAGGCATTTCAGAGAACTTGCTGAGGCAAATCTGGAAGCCAGCCAGGAGGAGATGAAGCGGTGGTACGACCAGAATGCCACTCTGGTAGAGCTTCAGCCTGGTCAGAAAGTGTGGGTCATGGCCCCTGTGGAGCCTTGTGCGCTCCAGGACAGGTGGACCGGCCCTTTTACGGTGGTGGAGCGCAAGAGTCCAGTTACCTATTTGGTGGACTTGCAGTCTCCCAGGAACCCCTTGCGGGTCCTGCAGTTGAACCGCCTGAAGCCCCACTTGGAGAGGTCCCAAGTGGGCATGCTCTTAGCTACAGATGATGTAATGGAGGAGGAGACCGAGCCTCTTCCTGACCTCCTGTCAGCCCGAGAGCAAGATGGATCAGTGGAGGGAGTAAACCTCTCTACCTCCCTGACACCTGAGCAGCAGGGTGACTGTCGCCAACTGTTGGGACAGTTCCCTGACCTGTTCTCCCTGGTTCCCAGTGTCCCTCACTGGTGCGTCCATGATGTGGACACTGGGGACAGTCTTCCTGTGAAGCACAAGGCTTACAGGGTGACTGACAGGGTCAGAGCCTGCATCAAGGAGGAGGTCTCCAAGATGTTTGCGCTAGGGGTGATTGAGTCCTCTAACAGCCCTTGGGCCAGCCCAGTGGTCTTGGTTCCAAAGGCTGCCGCGCCTGGTGCCACACCAGAACTCCGGTTCTGTGTGGACTACAGGGGACTCAATTCCGTCACCAGGACTGACGCCCACCCCATCCCCAGAGCTGATGAGCTCATAGATCGGTTAGGGGCTGCGCGGTACCTCAGCACGTTTGACTTAACGTCTGGGTACTGGCAGATCGCCTTGACTGATGGGGCAAAGAGAGGTCAGCATTCTCCACACCAGATGGGCACTACCAGTTCCGGGTGATGCCCTTTGGGATGAAGAATGCCCCTGCCACCTTTCAGAGGTTGGTCAACCAGGTGTTGGTTGGACTGGAGGATTTTAGTGCCGCCTACCTGGATGACATCGCAGTGTTCAGTGCCAGTTGGGAAGAACATCTGCGTCACCTCTGGGAAGTGTTGATGGCGCTGCGGAGGGCAGGCCCCACAATCAAGGCGAGTAAGTGCCAGATTGGGCAGGGTTCTGTGGTGTACTTGGGACACCAGGTTGGGAGCGGCCAGGTGGCGCCCTCCAACCGAAAATTGATACCATTCTGGCTTGGGAGCCCCCAAGACCCAGACAGAGGTGAGAGCCTTCCTAGGACTCACCGGGTATTACCGGAGATTCGTCAAGGGGTATGGCAGCATTGTTGCCCCCTTGACAGAGCTGACTTCCAAGAAGCAGCCCAGGAAAGTGATTTGGACTGACGCCTGTCAAAAAGCTTTTGACACCTTGAAGACTGCCATGTGCACGGCGCCTGTGCTCCAGGCACCCAACTTCTCCAATGAGTTCATTGTTCAGACCGACGCTTCAGAGCATGGTGTAGGGGCTGTTCTATCACAGATCAATGAGGAGGGCCTAGACCAACCTGTAGCCTTCATCAGTAGGAGGTTACTTCCCCGGGAACAGAGATGGAGTGCTATTGAGCGTGAGGCATTTGCTGTGGTCTGGGCACTTAAGAAGCTGAGACCATACCTGTTTGGGACTCACTTCCGGGTTCAGACAGACCACAGGCCCCTCAGATGGTTGATGCAGATGAGGGGTGAGAATCCAAAGCTATTGAGGTGGTCCATTTCCCTACAGGGGATGGACTTTACGGTGGAACACCGCCCTGGTACAGAACACGCCAATGCTGATGGTCTGTCCAGATTTTTCCACCTTAGTGATGAGAACTCCCTAGGGGTAGGGTAGTTCTCCCCACATTTCAGCTGGAGGGGACACGTGTTAGACCTGGCGTCCTTGGCGTGGGTCTCCCTTCCATTTTTTCGTAATGCCTCCACTGTTGCCGATATATTTTTGCTGGACTAGATGCTCATGGGCACTTTGCCGCTGCTAATCAGTGCCAAAGTGCAAGTGCTCCCTATCGTGAATTGATGTATGTATTAGTGACTCCATGATTGGATGATTGGTTTACTTGTCAGTCCCTAGTACCGTGCACTGAGTGTGCCCAGGGCTTGTAAATCCAATGCTGCTGGTGGGCTTGCAGCACAGGTTGTGCCACCCACAGAAGCAGCTTGTAAAGTGTGTCTCAGGCCTGCCATTGCAGAGCCTGTGTGCAGCCTAGGGCTGCCATGTCGACTTGGTGAGTGCACCCACTTACCAGTCCCTAAACCTTCCCTTTAGTGCATGTTGGTCACCCCTAAAGTAGGCCCTAGGGCAGGGTGCATTGTAAGTATAAGGTAGGACATGCCCTGGTGTGTGTGGCATGTCCTAATAGTGAATTACAGCCATTTTCGTTTTTCACTATTGCAAGGCTACCTGCTCCCCATAGGCCAGAATGGGCAGACGGACTATTACACCTTATAGTCAGAACTGACCCAGGGAACATGGTAGAAAAACGAATTTAGTATGCCTGAACTCAGGATGATAAAATACATCTTTTAGTGAAGTTGGTTTTAACATTCTGTGTTCGAAAATACCACTTTTAGAAAGTGGGTATTTTCTTGCCTAACTATCCAAGCCTGCCTCTGCTAGGTTGTGTATTCCTTGTCTGGAGATTGAGTGACAGGGGCTGGGGGTGGCTACAGGAGACAGGGTGAGTCAGCACAGGGCTGAATAGAAAGATCTGCATCCAGAGTGGAGGGAGGAGTTGCACCTGGGTCTGAATAGGGCTGTGCCTGCCTTCCACAATGCTGGCTCCACCTCCTGCCGGGCGGCTGAGCACTCTGCCCCACATTCTGAAAGGAAAGAAGGAGTCAGAAAAACAAAGTGCTACAGGACTGACCAGAACTGGTTAGAGAACAAAGGGAAACTGTGTATAAAAGGGGACCCAGACCCCTAGGAAATTAGATCACTTTTGGGAACAAGAAGAAACCTTTGCTGAGGAGCGGAACCAAGAAGAAACTGAGGAGAGACTATCCCTAAGCCTGAAGTGCTGCTTGGGGGATTGGCCTGCAGTGGTTTGCCTGACTGCCAAAGAAAGGAGAAAGGAACTTTTGCTTTGCTGTGACTTTCATCAACTTGTAAAGGATCTCCAAGGGCTTGGAAGAGAGCTTGCCCCCTGACCGAAGTCCCAGGACCATTGGACTTCACCCCCTTTGTGAATTGCTGCTGGAAACTCTGTTTCAGTGGCTACAGAGGTAGGGAGCTGTGACCGACTCTCACAACTGACCCGGTGTCCTGTAAGCACCGCATCGAAGCACCGTCTCGCCCTGCAATGCACGGCCCTGGTCTCACCGACTCCGTCAACGAGCCGCTGCCTGCACCGCATCGAGGGACAACGCGTCCTGCAACGCTTCGCTACGCCAAATCGAACTGGTCCGACCGACACGGTCACTGCTGCTGAGTTCGAGTCCTGTGACCGCACCGGAGTTGGGCACCGCTCGCACGCTTTGCGATGCACCGCCCGACTCGCACCGCTGTCCGGACTGATCAACGCCAGCTCCTGAATCCGGCTCCGTTGCCGCACCGCAACCTGCCAGCACCGCATCGAAGCACCGTCTCGCCCTGCAACGCACGGCCCTGGTCTCACCGACTCCGTCTCGACGACGTCAACGAGCCGCTGCCTGCACCGCATCGAGGGACAACGCGTCCTGCAACGCTTCCATTTTTGCATCGCGACCGCGACGAACAGCCATCCGGCTCACACGCCCGTGCCTGCCGCTTCAAGTAAAAGGTACTGTGACCGAGTCTGTCTACGCTGTGTTGGCCCGTCTCGATGCGGTCAGCTGGATTTGTTAGACTCTGTTTGTTCTCGACATCGCCGTAGCCGGAGGAGGCTACCGACTCGCACAGAACCTTGAATTAAGCCTTTTGATCAGAACTAAGCACTCTTGACAGTATTGTGCTTTATTTTTGTCGTTTATGGTCTTGTGATAAATCTATATAAAGTATACCTATTTTTATAAATATATAACCTGTGTGGTGTCCATTTGTAGTGTTGTCACTTGAATACTGTATGTGTTCACAAATGCTTTACACACTGCCTCTGAACTAAGCCTGTCTGCTCGTGCCAAGCTACCAAGAGGGTGAGCAGGGGTTATTTCGGGAGTGTACCTACTTTCCCTGACTAGACTCAAGGGTCCCTATTTGGACAAAGGTACCTACCTCTGCCAACTAGAGACCCCCAAATCTAACATTGGTGGTCAGCGGTGAGGATTCTGGACTTGCATTTGTGACTCATGTACAGTGATTGGTGAACACTACTTAGTGAGTGCAGACCAAATCGCAACCACATACTTTGATAGCATTTTTTCTGGGATTTCCTATTTTTGCAACTGCCAAGTTTAATCACTATGGAGAAACCAGCATCAGTAGCCTCTGTTGAGTGTGATTGGGAAGAAGAGAGGCTAGAATGCTACACCCTCAAGCAGCTCAAGCATTTCTGCAAAAAGTTTAAAGTGTCCATGACCGGGCTCTCCAGGAAGGAAGACCTCCAAAAGGCGCTGAGGGCCTGGGTCGAATCAAGGAGTGCCCCTGTGGAGGGGGCTGAGAATGCAGAAGGGCAGCTGGAGGGGCTATTGGGTCTAGGGGCTGGAAGACCACCTTCCCCAGTAGGTAGCAGTGTTTCTGCCAGAGGACTGTCTCCAGAGGAGTTGGAGGACAGGAAAGAGAGTAGGATGCACGAAATGGAGCTGACCAAGCTCAAGCTGAATGGGCAATTAGAATTCGAAATGCAAACTAGGAAATTAGCCCTAGAGGAAAAGAAAATGCAGTTTGAACATGAGAAAGTTTTGAGGGAGTTGGAATTGAAGGCCAAAAGCTTAGAGATTACTCCCTCTGGTGGCAGTGTACCGCCTGTGCCTGTTGAAGCTAGGGTGTATATTCCCAAAGATGTGGTTAAGGAATTTTTTAAAAATGATGACATAGGGCAGTGGTTCAAAGCCTATGAGGTAGCCATGTCTTCCCACCGGGTCCCTGAGAAGGATTGTGGAGCGGGGTTGTGGGGACGGTTCCTCAGTGAAGGGCGGGATACCTTGTTGGATTTGCCCTCTGAAGTCTATAATTCATACAGCCACATGAAGGATGCCTTAATGACTAGGTATGGTTTGACCCCTGAGCTTTATAGGCAAAGGTTCAGGAACTGTAGTAAGATTGAAAGCAGTACCTGGGTTGAATATGTGACCTTCTTTTGCAGAGCCTTGGATGGTTGGGTAAAGGGTAGCAAAGCGACTGATTTTCAGGCGCTCTTTGATTTGATTTCATGGGAGCACTTGTCCAGTAATTGCTTTCCTGAGCTACGCAAGCACCTGATTGATAGTAAGCTGACTAACCCAAGGCAGCTTGCTGAGGAGGCGGACCGCTGGGTGAGTACCCGGGTCCACAAGGGTCACGTGGGAGACTCTGACAAGGGTGGGCAGGGTCCCCAGCAGAAGAGTGGGGGGGACAAGGGTAAACAGAGGGAGTTCCATAAAGGGCCCCAAAGTAAACCCCAAGGGAACCAAGGGAAAGGTTCCCAGCCTCCCCCTGAGAAGAAGCCAGTGGCCCTGACAGGCCCCCTGTTCACCAGGGACCACTGGTATGTTACAAGTGTGGCACCCCTGGCCACAAGGCAAACGATCCTCGTTGCCCTTTGCATGGAAAACCAGCACCCACTGGTGCAGTCCCCTGGCAGTTGGCTAGTGTAGCCCTGGGGGAGGAGTTGGGTGCCCAAGGTGGGGGGATCCCACAGTGTTTTCCCTTGTCTCAGTAGGAGACTCTGAGATGGTCCCTAGGACCCAGCTGCCTGAGAACACTAAGAAATACAGGCAGTGGGTGACCATCAATGGCCATAGGGTGGAGGCTCTGAGAGACACAGGAGCCAGTGTGACAGCTGTCAAGTGTCACCTGGTGTCTAAGGAGCTGGTTATCCCCGATGCATTCTATCCGGTTGTTGCCGCTGACAACACAGAGAGTCACTGCAAGGTGGCTCAGGTTCCCTTTGAGTGGGGGGGGTCTCGGGTACTCTTCAAGTAGCTGTGAGGCCAGCCATGCCTGTTGACTGTTTGTTAGGGAACGATTTGGAGAGCTCACCTTGGGCTAAGTTGGAGCGAAGTGCGCATTTAGAAATGTTGGGCTTGCCTGATTGGGCATGTGTGACCACCCGGTCAATGGCAGCGAAAGGTGTTCAAGAGGACCTGGAGCCTGAGAGGGAGGCCCAGGTGCCTGCCGGAGAGAGAGGAGGCAGGGGACGCGGGAAACCGGCCCCCGAAGTTCCCACGGTCCAGGAGGAGGCAGACCCTGAGGGGGATGCCCTGGAGCCTACAGGGGAACAGGTAGCTGAACTGGGGGACCTACCTGAGCTGACCCATTGGCAGCAAGAAGGAGGACCCTCCAGGGAAGAATTCTGCGAGGAGCAGAACGCTTGCCCCTCTCTCGTGGGTCTGAGGCAACAGGCCACAGACCATGCAGCAGGTGATCAGTCTGGATCACATTGGATTTACTGGGAGAATGGTCTCCTGTATTCAGAGCCTAAGGTTGCTGAGCCTGGGTCAGCCCGTGTGCTGGGGGTACCCCAGCGCTTCAGAGCCTTCCTACTGGGGTTGGCTCATGATGTACCGTTAGCAGGACATCTGGGGCAGGACAAGACCTTTGACAGGCTTGTTACCCATTTCTATTGGCCCCAGATGCGCAGGAGTGCCGCCACTCACTGCAGGACATGTCAGACTTGCCAGGCAAGTGGAAAGAGTGGGAGGAAGCACAAGGCTCCTCTCCAGCCATTCCCTGTGGTCAGCACCCCCTTTGAACGGGTGGGTATTGACATTGTGGGGCCACTGGACCCCAAGACAGCCATGGGCAACAGGTTTATCCAGGTCTTGGTGGACCATGCCACCCGGTACCCGGAAGCCATCCCTCTGATGACAGTGACGGCCCCGTGGTGGGACGGGCACTGATGGGAATTTTCTCACATGTGGGATTCCCTCAAGAGGTGGTGTCTGACAGAGGTACCAACTTCGTGTCCAAGTACATGAAGTCCCTGTGGCAGGAGTGCGGTGTAACTTACAAGTTCACCACTCCTTACCACCCTCAAGGAAATGGGCTGGTTGAGAGATTCAACCGGACCCTCAAGGGCATGATTATGGGTCTGGAAGAACCCATGAGGCGTAAATGGGACGTCCTCTTACCATGCCTGTTGTTTGCACACCGGGAGGTGCCACAGAAGTCTCTAGGGTTCAGTCCCTTTGAGCTCCTCTATGGACACCCGGTGCGAGGACCTCTGAGTTTGGTCAAGGAAGGCTGGGAGCAATCTCCCAGGAAACCTCCCCAGGATGTATACAGTTACATGCTGGCCTTCAGGAACCAGACTAGGCATTTCAGAGAACTTGCTGAGGCAAATCTGGAAGCCAGCCAGGAGGAGATGAAGCGGTGGTACGACCAGAATGCCACTCTGGTAGAGCTTCAGCCTGGTCAGAAAGTGTGGGTCATGGCCCCTGTGGAGCCTTGTGCGCTCCAGGACAGGTGGACCGGCCCTTTTACGGTGGTGGAGCGCAAGAGTCCAGTTACCTATTTGGTGGACTTGCAGTCTCCCAGGAACCCCTTGCGGGTCCTGCAGTTGAACCGCCTGAAGCCCCACTTGGAGAGGTCCCAAGTGGGCATGCTCTTAGCTACAGATGATGTAATGGAGGAGGAGACCGAGCCTCTTCCTGACCTCCTGTCAGCCCGAGAGCAAGATGGATCAGTGGAGGGAGTAAACCTCTCTACCTCCCTGACACCTGAGCAGCAGGGTGACTGTCGCCAACTGTTGGGACAGTTCCCTGACCTGTTCTCCCTGGTTCCCAGTGTCCCTCACTGGTGCGTCCATGATGTGGACACTGGGGACAGTCTTCCTGTGAAGCACAAGGCTTACAGGGTGACTGACAGGGTCAGAGCCTGCATCAAGGAGGAGGTCTCCAAGATGTTTGCGCTAGGGGTGATTGAGTCCTCTAACAGCCCTTGGGCCAGCCCAGTGGTCTTGGTTCCAAAGGCTGCCGCGCCTGGTGCCACACCAGAACTCCGGTTCTGTGTGGACTACAGGGGACTCAATTCCGTCACCAGGACTGACGCCCACCCCATCCCCAGAGCTGATGAGCTCATAGATCGGTTAGGGGCTGCGCGGTACCTCAGCACGTTTGACTTAACGTCTGGGTACTGGCAGATCGCCTTGACTGATGGGGCAAAAGAGAGGTCAGCATTCTCCACACCAGATGGGCACTACCAGTTCCGGGTGATGCCCTTTGGGATGAAGAATGCCCCTGCCACCTTTCAGAGGTTGGTCAACCAGGTGTTGGTTGGACTGGAGGATTTTAGTGCCGCCTACCTGGATGACATCGCAGTGTTCAGTGCCAGTTGGGAAGAACATCTGCGTCACCTCTGGGAAGTGTTGATGGCGCTGCGGAGGGCAGGCCCCACAATCAAGGCGAGTAAGTGCCAGATTGGGCAGGGTTCTGTGGTGTACTTGGGACACCAGGTTGGGAGCGGCCAGGTGGCGCCCCTCCAACCGAAAATTGATACCATTCTGGCTTGGGAGCCCCCAAGACCCAGACAGAGGTGAGAGCCTTCCTAGGACTCACCGGGTATTACCGGAGATTCGTCAAGGGGTATGGCAGCATTGTTGCCCCCTTGACAGAGCTGACTTCCAAGAAGCAGCCCAGGAAAGTGATTTGGACTGACGCCTGTCAAAAAGCTTTTGACACCTTGAAGACTGCCATGTGCACGGCGCCTGTGCTCCAGGCACCCAACTTCTCCAATGAGTTCATTGTTCAGACCGACGCTTCAGAGCATGGTGTAGGGGCTGTTCTATCACAGATCAATGAGGAGGGCCTAGACCAACCTGTAGCCTTCATCAGTAGGAGGTTACTTCCCCGGGAACAGAGATGGAGTGCTATTGAGCGTGAGGCATTTGCTGTGGTCTGGGCACTTAAGAAGCTGAGACCATACCTGTTTGGGACTCACTTCCGGGTTCAGACAGACCACAGGCCCCTCAGATGGTTGATGCAGATGAGGGTGAGAATCCAAAGCTATTGAGGTGGTCCATTTCCCTACAGGGGATGGACTTTACGGTGGAACACCGCCCTGGTACAGAACACGCCAATGCTGATGGTCTGTCCAGATTTTTCCACCTTAGTGATGAGAACTCCCTAGGGGTAGGGTAGTTCTCCCCACATTTCAGCTGGAGGGGACACGTGTTAGACCTGGCGTCCTTGGCGTGGGTCTCCCTTCCATTTTTTCGTAATGCCTCCACTGTTGCCGATATATTTTTGCTGGACTAGATGCTCATGGGCACTTTGCCGCTGCTAATCAGTGCCAAAGTGCAAGTGCTCCCTATCGTGAATTGATGTATGTATTAGTGACTCCATGATTGGATGATTGGTTTACTTGTCAGTCCCTAGTACCGTGCACTGAGTGTGCCCAGGGCTTGTAAATCCAATGCTGCTGGTGGGCTTGCAGCACAGGTTGTGCCACCCACAGAAGCAGCTTGTAAGTGTGTCTCAGGCCTGCCATTGCAGAGCCTGTGTGCAGCCTAGGGCTGCCATGTCGACTTGGTGAGTGCACCCACTTACCAGTCCCTAAACCTTCCCTTTAGTGCATGTTGGTCACCCCTAAAGTAGGCCCTAGGGCAGGGTGCATTGTAAGTATAAGGTAGGACATGCCCTGGTGTGTGTGGCATGTCCTAATAGTGAATTACAGCCATTTTCGTTTTTCACTATTGCAAGGCTACCTGCTCCCCATAGGCCAGAATGGGCAGACGGACTATTACACCTTATAGTCAGAACTGACCCAGGGAACATGGTAGAAAAACGAATTTAGTATGCCTGAACTCAGGATGATAAAATACATCTTTTAGTGAAGTTGGTTTTAACATTCTGTGTTCGAAAATACCACTTTAGAAAGTGGGTATTTTCTTGCCTAACTATCCAAGCCTGCCTCTGCTAGGTTGTGTATTCCTTGTCTGGAGATTGAGTGACAGGGGCTGGGGGTGGCTACAGGAGACAGGGTGAGTCAGCACAGGGCTGAATAGAAAGATCTGCATCCAGAGTGGAGGGAGGAGTTGCACCTGGGTCTGAATAGGGCTGTGCCTGCCTTCCACAATGCTGGCTCCACCTCCTGCCGGGCGGCTGAGCACTCTGCCCCACATTCTGAAAGGAAAGAAGGAGTCAGAAAAACAAAGTGCTACAGGACTGACCAGAACTGGTTAGAGAACAAAGGGAAACTGTGTATAAAAAGGGGACCCAGACCCCTAGGAAATTAGATCACTTTTGGGAACAAGAAGAAACCTTTGCTGAGGAGCGGAACCAAGAAGAAACTGAGGAGAGACTATCCCTAAGCCTGAAGTGCTGCTTGGGGGATTGGCCTGCAGTGGTTTGCCTGACTGCCAAAGAAAGGAGAAAGGAACTTTTGCTTTGCTGTGACTTTCATCAACTTGTAAAGGATCTCCAAGGGCTTGGAAGAGAGCTTGCCCCCTGACCGAAGTCCCAGGACCATTGGACTTCACCCCCTTTGTGAATTGCTGCTGGAAACTCTGTTTCAGTGGCTACAGAGGTAGGGAGCTGTGACCGACTCTCACAACTGACCCGGTGTCCTGTAAGCACCGCATCGAAGCACCGTCTCGCCCTGCAATGCACGGCCCTGGTCTCACCGACTCCGTCAACGAGCCGCTGCCTGCACCGCATCGAGGGACAACGCGTCCTGCAACGCTTCGCTACGCCAAATCGAACTGGTCCGACCGACACGGTCACTGCTGCTGAGTTCGAGTCCTGTGACCGCACCGGAGTTGGGCACCGCTCGCACGCTTTGCGATGCACCGCCCGACTCGCACCGCTGTCCGGACTGATCAACGCCAGCTCCTGAATCCGGCTCCGTTGCCGCACCGCAACCTGCCAGCACCGCATCGAAGCACCGTCTCGCCCTGCAACGCACGGCCCTGGTCTCACCGACTCCGTCTCGACGACGTCAACGAGCCGCTGCCTGCACCGCATCGAGGGACAACGCGTCCTGCAACGCTTCCATTTTTGCATCGCGACCGCGACGAACAGCCATCCGGCTCACACGCCCGTGCCTGCCGCTTCAAGTAAAAGGTACTGTGACCGAGTCTGTCTACGCTGTGTTGGCCCGTCTCGATGCGGTCAGCTGGATTTGTTAGACTCTGTTTGTTCTCGACATCGCCGTAGCCGGAGGAGGCTACCGACTCGCACAGAACCTTGAATTAAGCCTTTTTGATCAGAACTAAGCACTCTTGACAGTATTGTGCTTTATTTTTGTCGTTTATGGTCTTGTGATAAATCTATATAAAGTATACCTATTTTTATAAATATATAACCTGTGTGGTGTCCATTTGTAGTGTTGTCACTTGAATACTGTATGTGTTCACAAATGCTTTACACACTGCCTCTGAACTAAGCCTGTCTGCTCGTGCCAAGCTACCAAGAGGGTGAGCAGGGGTTATTTCGGGAGTGTACCTACTTTCCCTGACTAGACTCAAGGGTCCCTATTTGGACAAAGGTACCTACCTCTGCCAACTAGAGACCCCCAAATCTAACATTGGTGGTCAGCGGTGAGGATTCTGGACTTGCATTTGTGACTCATGTACAGTGATTGGTGAACACTACTTAGTGAGTGCAGACCAAATCGCAACCACATACTTTGATAGCATTTTTTCTGGGATTTCCTATTTTTGCAACTGCCAAGTTTAATCACTATGGAGAAACCAGCATCAGTAGCCTCTGTTGAGTGTGATTGGGAAGAAGAGAGGCTAGAATGCTACACCCTCAAGCAGCTCAAGCATTTCTGCAAAAAGTTTAAAGTGTCCATGACCGGGCTCTCCAGGAAGGAGGACCTCCAAAAGGCGCTGAGGGCCTGGGTCGAATCAAGGAGTGCCCCTGTGGAGGGGGCTGAGAATGCAGAAGGGCAGCTGGAGGGGCTATTGGGTCTAGGGGCTGGAAGACCACCTTCCCCAGTAGGTAGCAGTGTTTCTGCCAGAGGACTGTCTCCAGAGGAGTTGGAGGACAGGAAAGAGAGTAGGATGCACGAAATGGAGCTGACCAAGCTCAAGCTGAATGGGCAATTAGAATTCGAAATGCAAACTAGGAAATTAGCCCTAGAGGAAAAGAAAATGCAGTTTGAACATGAGAAAGTTTTGAGGGAGTTGGAATTGAAGGCCAAAAGCTTAGAGATTACTCCCTCTGGTGGCAGTGTACCGCCTGTGCCTGTTGAAGCTAGGGTGTATATTCCCAAAGATGTGGTTAAGGAATTTTTAAAAATGATGACATAGGGCAGTGGTTCAAAGCCTATGAGGTAGCCATGTCTTCCCACCGGGTCCCTGAGAAGGATTGTGGAGCGGGGTTGTGGGGACGGTTCCTCAGTGAAGGGCGGGATACCTTGTTGGATTTGCCCTCTGAAGTCTATAATTCATACAGCCACATGAAGGATGCCTTAATGACTAGGTATGGTTTGACCCCTGAGCTTTATAGGCAAAGGTTCAGGAACTGTAGTAAGATTGAAAGCAGTACCTGGGTTGAATATGTGACCTTCTTTTGCAGAGCCTTGGATGGTTGGGTAAAGGGTAGCAAAGCGACTGATTTTCAGGCGCTCTTTGATTTGATTTCATGGGAGCACTTGTCCAGTAATTGCTTTCCTGAGCTACGCAAGCACCTGATTGATAGTAAGCTGACTAACCCAAGGCAGCTTGCTGAGGAGGCGGACCGCTGGGTGAGTACCCGGGTCCACAAGGGTCACGTGGGAGACTCTGCCAAGGGTGGGCAGGGTCCCCAGCAGAAGAGTGGGGGGACAAGGGTAAACAGAGGGAGTTCCATAAAGGGCCCCAAAGTAAACCCCAAGGGAACCAAGGGAAAGGTTCCCAGCCTCCCCCTGAGAAGAAGCCAGTGGCCCTGACAGGCCCCCTGTTCACCAGGGACCACTGGTATGTTACAAGTGTGGCACCCCTGGCCACAAGGCAAACGATCCTCGTTGCCCTTTGCATGGAAAACCAGCACCCACTGGTGCAGTCCCCTGGCAGTTGGCTAGTGTAGCCCTGGGGGAGGAGTTGGGTGCCCAAGGTGGGGGGGATCCCACAGTGTTTTCCCTTGTCTCAGTAGGAGACTCTGAGATGGTCCCTAGGACCCAGCTGCCTGAGAACACTAAGAAATACAGGCAGTGGGTGACCATCAATGGCCATAGGGTGGAGGCTCTGAGAGACACAGGAGCCAGTGTGACAGCTGTCAAGTGTCACCTGGTGTCTAAGGAGCAGGTTATCCCCGATGCATTCTATCCGGTTGTTGCCGCTGACAACACAGAGAGTCACTGCAAGGTGGCTCAGGTTCCCTTTGAGTGGGGGGTCTCGGGTACTCTTCAAGTAGCTGTGAGGCCAGCCATGCCTGTTGACTGTTTGTTAGGGAACGATTTGGAGAGCTCACCTTGGGCTAAGTTGGAGCGAAGTGCGCATTTAGAAATGTTGGGCTTGCCTGATTGGGCATGTGTGACCACCCGGTCAATGGCAGCGAAAGGTGTTCAAGAGGACCTGGAGCCTGAGAGGGAGGCCCAGGTGCCTGCCGGAGAGAGAGGAGGCAGGGGACGCGGGAAACCGGCCCCCGAAGTTCCCACGGTCCAGGAGGAGGCAGACCCTGAGGGGGATGCCCTGGAGCCTACAGGGGAACAGGTAGCTGAACTGGGGGACCTACCTGAGCTGACCCATTGGCAGCAAGAAGGAGGACCCTCCAGGGAAGAATTCTGCGAGGAGCAGAACGCTTGCCCCTCTCTCGTGGGTCTGAGGCAACAGGCCACAGACCATGCAGCAGGTGATCAGTCTGGATCACATTGGATTTACTGGGAGAATGGTCTCCTGTATTCAGAGCCTAAGGTTGCTGAGCCTGGGTCAGCCCGTGTGCTGGGGGTACCCCAGCGCTTCAGAGCCTTCCTACTGGGGTTGGCTCATGATGTACCGTTAGCAGGACATCTGGGGCAGGACAAGACCTTTGACAGGCTTGTTACCCATTTCTATTGGCCCCAGATGCGCAGGAGTGCCGCCACTCACTGCAGGACATGTCAGACTTGCCAGGCAAGTGGAAAGAGTGGGAGGAAGCACAAGGCTCCTCTCCAGCCATTCCCTGTGGTCAGCACCCCCTTTGAACGGGTGGGTATTGACATTGTGGGGCCACTGGACCCCAAGACAGCCATGGGCAACAGGTTTATCCAGGTCTTGGTGGACCATGCCACCCGGTACCCGGAAGCCATCCCTCTGAGGACAGTGACGGCCCCCGTGGTGGGACGGGCACTGATGGGAATTTTCTCACATGTGGGATTCCCTCAAGAGGTGGTGTCTGACAGAGGTACCAACTTCGTGTCCAAGTACATGAAGTCCCTGTGGCAGGAGTGCGGTGTAACTTACAAGTTCACCACTCCTTACCACCCTCAAGGAAATGGGCTGGTTGAGAGATTCAACCGGACCCTCAAGGGCATGATTATGGGTCTGGAAGAACCCATGAGGCGTAAATGGGACGTCCTCTTACCATGCCTGTTGTTTGCACACCGGGAGGTGCCACAGAAGTCTCTAGGGTTCAGTCCCTTTGAGCTCCTCTATGGACACCCGGTGCGAGGACCTCTGAGTTTGGTCAAGGAAGGCTGGGAGCAATCTCCCAGGAAACCTCCCCAGGATGTATACAGTTACATGCTGGCCTTCAGGAACCAGACTAGGCATTTCCAGAGAACTTGCTGAGGCAAATCTGGAAGCCAGCCAGGAGGAGATGAAGCGGTGGTACGACCAGAATGCCACTCTGGTAGAGCTTCAGCCTGGTCAGAAAGTGTGGGTCATGGCCCCTGTGGAGCCTTGTGCGCTCCAGGACAGGTGGACCGGCCCTTTTACGGTGGTGGAGCGCAAGAGTCCAGTTACCTATTTGGTGGACTTGCAGTCTCCCAGGAACCCCTTGCGGGTCCTGCAGTTGAACCGCCTGAAGCCCCACTTGGAGAGGTCCCAAGTGGGCATGCTCTTAGCTACAGATGATGGAATGGAGGAGGAGACCGAGCCTCTTCCTGACCTCCTGTCAGCCCGAGAGCAAGATGGATCAGTGGAGGGAGTAAACCTCTCTACCTCCCTGACACCTGAGCAGCAGGGTGACTGTCGCCAACTGTTGGGACAGTTCCCTGACCTGTTCTCCCTGGTTCCCAGTGTCCCTCACTGGTGCGTCCATGATGTGGACACTGGGGACAGTCTTCCTGTGAAGCACAAGGCTTACAGGGTGACTGACAGGGTCAGAGCCTGCATCAAGGAGGAGGTCTCCAAGATGTTTGCGCTAGGGGTGATTGAGTCCTCTAACAGCCCTTGGGCCAGCCCAGTGGTCTTGGTTCCAAAGGCTGCCGCGCCTGGTGCCACACCAGAACTCCGGTTCTGTGTGGACTACAGGGGACTCAATTCCGTCACCAGGACTGACGCCCACCCCATCCCCAGAGCTGATGAGCTCATAGATCGGTTAGGGGCTGCGCGGTACCTCAGCACGTTTGACTTAACGTCTGGGTACTGGCAGATCGCCTTGACTGATGGGGCAAAAGAGAGGTCAGCATTCTCCACACCAGATGGGCACTACCAGTTCCGGGTGATGCCCTTTGGGATGAAGAATGCCCCTGCCACCTTTCAGAGGTTGGTCAACCAGGTGTTGGTTGGACTGGAGGATTTTAGTGCCGCCTACCTGGATGACATCGCAGTGTTCAGTGCCAGTTGGGAAGAACATCTGCGTCACCTCTGGGAAGTGTTGATGGCGCTGCGGAGGGCAGGCCCCACAATCAAGGCGAGTAAGTGCCAGATTGGGCAGGGTTCTGTGGTGTACTTGGGACACCAGGTTGGGAGCGGCCAGGTGGCGCCCCTCCAACCGAAAATTGATACCATTCTGGCTTGGGAGCCCCCAAGACCCAGACAGAGGTGAGAGCCTTCCTAGGACTCACCGGGTATTACCGGAGATTCGTCAAGGGGTATGGCAGCATTGTTGCCCCCTTGACAGAGCTGACTTCCAAGAAGCAGCCCAGGAAAGTGATTTGGACTGACGCCTGTCAAAAAGCTTTTGACACCTTGAAGACTGCCATGTGCACGGCGCCTGTGCTCCAGGCACCCAACTTCTCCAATGAGTTCATTGTTCAGACCGACGCTTCAGAGCATGGTGTAGGGGCTGTTCTATCACGGATCAATGAGGAGGGCCTAGACCAACCTGTAGCCTTCATCAGTAGGAGGTTACTTCCCCGGGAACAGAGATGGAGTGCTATTGAGCGTGAGGCATTTGCTGTGGTCTGGGCACTTAAGAAGCTGAGACCATACCTGTTTGGGACTCACTTCCGGGTTCAGACAGACCACAGGCCCCTCAGATGGTTGATGCAGATGAGGGGTGAGAATCCAAAGCTATTGAGGTGGTCCATTTCCCTACAGGGGATGGACTTTACGGTGGAACACCGCCCTGGTACAGAACACGCCAATGCTGATGGTCTGTCCAGATTTTTCCACCTTAGTGATGAGAACTCCCTAGGGGTAGGGTAGTTCTCCCCACATTTCAGCTGGAGGGGACACGTGTTAGACCTGGCGTCCTTGGCGTGGGTCTCCCTTCCATTTTTTCGTAATGCCTCCACTGTTGCCGATATATTTTTGCTGGACTAGATGCTCATGGGCACTTTGCCGCTGCTAATCAGTGCCAAAGTGCAAGTGCTCCCTATCGTGAATTGATGTATGTATTAGTGACTCCATGATTGGATGATTGGTTTACTTGTCAGTCCCTAGTACCGTGCACTGAGTGTGCCCAGGGCTTGTAAATCCAATGCTGCTGGTGGGCTTGCAGCACAGGTTGTGCCACCCACAGAAGCAGCTTGTAAAGTGTGTCTCAGGCCTGCCATTGCAGAGCCTGTGTGCAGCCTAGGGCTGCCATGTCGACTTGGTGAGTGCACCCACTTACCAGTCCCTAAACCTTCCCTTTAGTGCATGTTGGTCACCCCTAAAGTAGGCCCTAGGGCAGGGTGCATTGTAAGTATAAGGTAGGACATGCCCTGGTGTGTGTGGCATGTCCTAATAGTGAATTACAGCCATTTTCGTTTTTCACTATTGCAAGGCTACCTGCTCCCCATAGGCCAGAATGGGCAGACGGACTATTACACCTTATAGTCAGAACTGACCCAGGGAACATGGTAGAAAAACGAATTTAGTATGCCTGAACTCAGGATGATAAAATACATCTTTTAGTGAAGTTGGTTTTAACATTCTGTGTTCGAAAATACCACTTTTAGAAAGTGGGTATTTTCTTGCCTAACTATCCAAGCCTGCCTCTGCTAGGTTGTGTATTCCTTGTCTGGAGATTGAGTGACAGGGGCTGGGGGTGGCTACAGGAGACAGGGTGAGTCAGCACAGGGCTGAATAGAAAGATCTGCATCCAGAGTGGAGGGAGGAGTTGCACCTGGGTCTGAATAGGGCTGTGCCTGCCTTCCACAATGCTGGCTCCACCTCCTGCCGGGCGGCTGAGCACTCTGCCCCACATTCTGAAAGGAAAGAAGGAGTCAGAAAAACAAAGTGCTACAGGACTGACCAGAACTGGTTAGAGAACAAAGGGAAACTGTGTATAAAAAGGGGACCCAGACCCCTAGGAAATTAGATCACTTTTGGGAACAAGAAGAAACCTTTGCTGAGGAGCGGAACCAAGAAGAAACTGAGGAGAGACTATCCCTAAGCCTGAAGTGCTGCTTGGGGGATTGGCCTGCAGTGGTTTGCCTGACTGCCAAAGAAAGGAGAAAGGAACTTTTGCTTTGCTGTGACTTTCATCAACTTGTAAAGGATCTCCAAGGGCTTGGAAGAGAGCTTGCCCCCTGACCGAAGTCCCAGGACCATTGGACTTCACCCCCTTTGTGAATTGCTGCTGGAAACTCTGTTTCAGTGGCTACAGAGGTAGGGAGCTGTGACCGACTCTCACAACTGACCCGGTGTCCTGTAAGCACCGCATCGAAGCACCGTCTCGCCCTGCAACGCACGGCCCTGGTCTCATCGACTCCGTCAACGAGCCGCTGCCTGCACTGCATCGAGGGACAACGCGTCCTGCAACGCTTTGCCAAATCGAACTGGTCCGACCGACACGGTCACTGCTGCTGAGTTCGAGTCCTGTGACCGCACCGGAGTTGGGCACCGCTCGCACGCTTTGCGACGCACCGCCCGACTCGCACCGCTGTCCGGACTGATCGACGCCAGCTCCTGAATCCGGCTCCGTCGCCGCACCACAACCTGCCAGCACCGCATCGAAGCACCGTCTCGCCCTGCAACGCACGGCCCTGGTCTCACCGACTCCGTCTCGACGACGTCAACGAGCCGCTGCCTGCACCGCATCGAGGGACAACGCGTCCTGCAACGCTTCCATTTTTGCATCGCGACCGCGACGAACAGCCATCCGGCTCGCACGCCCGTGCCTGCCGCTTCAAGTAAAAGGTACTGTGACCGAGTCTGTCTACGCTGTGTTGGCCCGCTCTCGACGCGGTCAGCTGGATTTGTTAGACTCTATTTGTTCTCGACATCGCCATAGCCGGAGGAGGCTACCGACTCGCACAGAACCTTGAATTAAGCCTTTTTGATCAGAACTAAGCACTCTTGACAGTATTGTGGATTATTTTTGTCGTTTATGGTCTTGTGATAAATCTATATAAAGTATACCTATTTTTATAAATATATAACCTGTGTGGTGTCCATTTGTAGTGTTGTCACTTGATTACTGTATGTGTTCACAAATGCTTTACACACTGCCTCTGAACTAAGCCTGTCTGCTCGTGCCAAGCTACCAAGAGGGGGAGCAGGGGTTATTTCGGGAGTGTACCTACTTTCCCTGACTAGACTCAAGGGTCCCTATTTGGACAAAGGTACCTACCTCTGCCAACTAGAGACCCCCAAATCTAACACCCTCCAACTGTCCCCCCTCAGTCAGAAATTGCCACTGCAGTGGACCCCCCTCAATCTGGGCCATCCAATGCAGTGGACCCACACACCCCTTGGGAAACCATCCCTCCCACAACCCAACACAGTACTCCCTAGTCCGGTCCCGGTGGTGCCTGGCATGCTCCCAGATGCCCCTCCCAGGGGAGGTGTCCCCTTGCGGGTACAGTGCAGGCAAGTGATGGAGGGGGGTACCCCTGACCCCCTCATAGACTTTAAAATTATGGACTGGCCATTGGCCTTATGTCAGAGTTTCACATTATTGCACTTTTTCATGCTGAATAAAGCATGTTGGAAGTTCCTTACTGTTGATTTCTGTGTCCCACAACTTGGTTATAATTCAACTGCCACTCAAGTACAATTCTTGTGGTGGGTATAAAATTATGTTGTTATGTCATGGACTGCATGTGGTCCATGGAGTATGTGGCCTATTACAATTTGTATACAAGTCCTCATAGTTTACATTTGCAGGGTATCATCATTAACCCTGGGCGTAGTTCGCGTAGTAGCGCTACGCGTAGCTACGCGAAGTGCACTTCGCACTACGCGAGCTACGCGTAGCACTACGCGAACTGCGTAGTGCACTGTGCAAAATGCTGTTCGCACTGATTGCACAGTGCCGGATGCTTGTCCGCACTGTGCAATCAGTGCAAACCGCATCTTGCACAGATTTCTACTCGAGCGGCAGCTTTCTCAACGCGGACTGGTAGTTTCTGATCGCGAGCGGTCGCGAGCATACGCGACCACTCGCAATGAGAAACCTGACCTCCCCGCGTTGAGAATCTCGCCGGGAGGTTTATTTTCCACACTCGCGATCGGCAACTTGATGTTGCTGATCGCGAACGAGGAAAAAGTCTCGCCGGGATGTCATTTTGCTTGCTTGCGGTCACCAACTTGACGTTGAGGACCGCGAGCAAGAAAAAATGACCGCTACGTGTGTTTGCACTGTGCTACGTGCAATTCGCGTAGTGCAAAGTAGCGCAAACTTCGCAAACTACGCGAGCGTAGCGTAGTACTTCGCCCAGGGTTAATCATCATCCATATAATTTTGGGCCATGAAGGTGGCATGAATCTGCCAAGCTTCCATGTTTTCATTTCACCTTTGCACATAGGTCATGCTGCGATATGTTACCATAGTGCAGGTGTTGCAAAGTGCAACAGTTTATGAGGGGCATGCAGAATATGTTTGTGATGTGCAGCAAGTCACCTGTCTCATCAGTACATCTGGGTACATATGGATTTTGAATACGTGGTAGTAACTTTGGACACAACCATGTACACAAGGTATTGGTCCAAAAGCTATCATGTGACTTGATAGTGTTGGAGCCATATCTGTGTCTCCTTTTGATCTAGTACACCCCTGCCAATGACAAGCTTGCCGCAGGTGGCCTTCCACTGTACGGAATTTCCCTCATGGCAGTGTGACCATCTGTGACATATCCTGAGCCCATGGTGTGTGTGAGGTGAGCAGGAATCTGACAGTCTTCAGACCCTGTTGCCTCAAAATACTCAAGTTTATGCAGATATTCCTGTTTGACAAGGTTTCCGTCGTCTCACTAGTCCATTGCTTTCTCATCCAAATGTGTGTCGTGCCATCCTGCTTTTGTCTGGCTACATCATGTTGATGTTGTTTTTTTGTCTGTGCAAGCTTTAACATCATGTATTCACCCACACACCATTTGTAATTGAGCATGAGATTTATGTGTAGGTTATAATTTGTGCTAGACCACTAATGTTGTCCTTTTGAGCTATGCTTGATGTTGTGCCTGGTCACACTGATCTGGACTAGGGGTGCTGTGATGTATGTTGTTTGGCCCTATGCCCTATGTGTTAAGTCAAGTGGACTGTGTGTGCCCAGATGTGTAGTGTGTCTATCTGCCATGCAGATGCCACTGGAGCCTGTGTCACATATATGCTCTTCAAAGCCACACAGGGGAGTATGTTGAAATGTGTTAGCGGAACCTAACTGCAGGTGTGTTTGGCAAGGTTGATATTGCATGTGATGAGCTGGCACACACAAGGGTAGATGTGATGGAGACTGTGTTTAACTTTAGCATTCATGTAGTGTAGACTCCTAGGTGATGGCGAAAGTACAATTTAGAAGAATGTCAGAGGGTGTGGGTTGTGACTAAAGTACATTGGCAGTTCTTGTGTTTGTGACATGGTGTGTCCACATTGTCCATATGTGAGTACTTGACATGAGGAGGTGTGATTCAGAGTATGCGAGCTTGATTTCCTGCTTCCATACCGCACAAGGTACGGTAGGAATGTGTAGATGTGACAAGGGGAATATCCAGCTGGACAAGGTTGGATTTTTGCAGGTGATGAGAGCTGTGGTCTGTGGCACTATTGTGCAATTGGGCAGTGACAGTGCATTTTTGATGAGTGAGGTTTGTTGATACTGTGCATGAGTCCATGGGGTTCTTGCTCACGGATGTCTTATGTGGATGTGGCAGGGCCACATTGAGACAAGGTTTAACTAGTCATATGTGACAGAGTGGACAAGTGTATGTGAAGGTATGTACACCAATAGTGTGATTCTGGGTGCTGGATGGTGAAATGTGGGGTGTTGTAGAGTTGTAGTACATTGTTTTTGAATCTGCAGATGCATCTTTTTCTCGAGTGACAAGTGGTCGGACTTGTGCAGATATGATTGGGTATATGGTGATATGCAAATGACTGAGTACATATCCATGAGCTATGTATGTGTCTTGTTGTGAGATGTGGTGATGTGTGGAGTGTGCATGTCAGGGTATGCAGTGATGCTGCATGTTGTGGCATGAGTGCAGTCCAAGGCATCACTGAGTGTGCGACTGGTGATGGGAGTGGTGCATCTGGCATGTTACGTTTGACGTCTGCTGAGGAGGGGATGTGTACTGTACATTGTGGGCATGTCATGCATGTGATAAGGTGTTGTGCACATGCTGATGGAGAGTGGTGCTGCCAGTGTAGGTTTGGATGAGATGAGGGCAGCGCACATTTGAGTTAGGATGACTCAGATTGTAATGGTTTGTGTAGTGGGCCGGAGCTCTTGGGGCAGACATGCTTTTACGTCTAGATTAAACAGAGGGGGCTCATGATGTGCTTGTGTGTCTGTTAGTAATGAGAGTTGAGCATGTACTGTGACCTGGATGTTGGAAGGGTGATACCTGCATATGTTGAGTTGATGCAGGTTTGGTGTTGAAGTTGACATGTGCATATGTGTTGATTATGTGTATGAGTTGGCAGAAGCAGTAGCCAGAGTGAATCTGTGGATGTGTTATGTGTTTGCTGAAGCTTGCTATTTGCCAATGTATGTACATGGATGATTGTTGTGATGGTCACTTTAAGGACACTGGTGTGTGCTAAACCTATTGGCATCACAGGAGGAGTAGCCTCCACCTAGCCTTGGCTTGTGTGAGTCGTGTGTGGGCATAAGTGGCAAGTTACCCTTTGTAGTCAGTAGTGGTCACTGATTGGTCAACAATGCTCTTGGATGATGCCCTGGGATGGAGGTGGTGATTGCTTCTGATGTTAAGTCATGATGCTGGAACATTGGCTGGCATTCCATTGCTTAGGGGGTTATTGGCACCTCAAGTGAATGGGCAGGGATGTGTGTTGTTATGCCACCTGTGCTCAGACTAGTCCAGACACACATCCCTACACTTCCCAGAAGACTACACATGCGTGGATATTCATGGCATTCTGACTTTGAATGGCCAAGATGTGGTGTGATGACTAGGCCTGGGCGGAAAACTACGCTACGCTCGCGTAGTTTGCGTAGTTTGCACAACTACGCGCTACGCGAATTGCACGTAGCACAGTGCAAAAACACGTAGCGTAGCGGGCATTTTTTGCTTGCTCGCGGTCCTCAACGTCAAGTTGGCGACCGCGAGCGAGCAAAATGACATCCCAGTGAGACTTTTTCCTCGTTCGCGATCAGCAACATCAAGTTGCCGATCGCGAGCGTGGAAAATAAACCTCCCGGCGAGATTCTCAACGCGGGGAGGTCAGGTTTCTCATTGCGAGTGGTCGCGTATGCTCACGACCACTCGCGATGAGAAACTACCAGTCCGCGTTGAGAAAACTGCCGCTCGAGTACAAATCTACTCGAGCGGCAGAAAACGACCGCTTGCACTGTGCAAGATGCCGTTTGCAATGATTGCACAGTGCGGACAAGCATCCGGCACTGTGCAATCATTGCGAACAGCATTTCCTACCGCACTACGCAGTTCGCGTAGTGCTACGCCTAGCTCGCGTAGTGCGAAGTGCACTTCGCGTAGCCACGCGTAGCGTTACTACGCTAACTACGCCCAGGGTTAGTGATGACATCTCTGGTTGTGTTGAGGACAACACTCTGCACTGTGAGCAAACTCACATGTGACACTGGAACAGTTCACACATTTCCATAGGTGTTGGCATTGTCAATTTCTTGGTAGCTATCATCTGGTATGCAAGGGTGGGACTTGAAGGTGTACATGAGGGCTCCCAATTAGAACTTTGTACCATGCCTTGGAGCTTGAGGTACATATGTCTTTGTTGTAGGTCTCCTTTACAAATTCATGGATTTTGAGACAGTACAAAATGTGGACAAGACAGATTTAACTCTGCACATGTCCACCATCCTCACAAGATGTAGCCATTTATACTATCTTGCGGATAGCTATGTGGATTGTGTTTGTGAGCCACAGATTGAGCCACTCCGGGCGTCGTCAGCAGGGCTGTCAGATTCTCTTCCACATTTGGCAGTGCATTGGAGTCTCCAAAGCCTGTTGGTGTATCCTCTGTCCGGAGACTCATGTGTCATCCAACTTTTCTGCAGTACACAATCTGCATGAGCAAAATGGCATTAGTCATTAGCTGCACATACTTCAGCTTTAGTAGTTTTGTGCAGACTTGCTGTGAATGACATGCAACAAAGTTGACAGGGTACATGTTCTGAATTAGAGTTGTGTGCAGGGCCACCAGGCCATACATGGTGACTGTCTCCAACATTGTTGTTGGTCCATGATTTTCTCCATTGCAAGTAGGAATGTAGTCTACAGGTGTGGTACTGACAACTGTGACACAAACACTTCTGGTTTGTTGTAGTGGGAGGCTCATAAATTATTTTTGAGTGTTTGTATACTTGTGTGCTGTTGAGTCTGGTATCCTCTGTGCTTCAGTGTACCCAGACTAATCACAGTGTCATCCTTCTGTGAGTATGTGAACTCCTGTTGCCCTGCGAGGTTTGAGTGTGTGTTGTGGTAGACAGATGCTTGGACTATGTGTCACATACATATGTGTAGGTTTGGCGCCTCCTGTTCCACCGTCAAATGTGTGTTTCTCCTAGTATGTAGCGGGCTGGGTGTATCTACCTGATGCTGACATTCCCTCATTGGTCATACTAAACCCATGACCCATGGTCATATTTGAATCACAATGATGCCTGGGCACTCATGGAGTTCTTGTTATACATTCCCTGATCTTTGCAGTCATGGTGGCCTCTGCGATGTCACCTGTCAATGGTGGTTTCAATGAGGCACAATGCTGCTGATCAAGGGGGTGGGGGGGGTTAGACTGTCCAATAGTGACTGTGCTACCTGCAAGGCCCCTACCTCCAATACAGCCTCCCTGCAACTGCCATTCCCTGAAAGTCATGGTTGGGTGTGTGAGAAGACACTGCTACTTGCAAGGCACGTGGCACAGGGCGTAACAGTGTGTCTGTGCCAAAGTCTGGCCACCGTCATCAATTTGCAGCACAGCAGCTCAGCGGACCAGATACTGGCACCACAGTGCTGTGGCCTAGTGGGGACTGGGGAAGTGAGTCAGTCTCTTGTTCTAGTTGTTGGAGGCCGTCCACAGCTTGGGCCGCAGGTGACCCTGGTGCACTCGCTCATCGACAAATGCCTGATTGCCCACATTGCCAATCCAAGGCCTATCCAAGACACTTCCTGATTGGACTCAACACACATATGGCTCAGTGGAGTTCAGCCCCCATCGTGTTTGTCAGGCCAGGCTGACAGATTCCACACACACACACATGTTGAAATTGATCTGATGTGGGTGACTAGCCTGTTGTCTTTGTGCATCAGCACCAGTGTATCTCACCTGTATTTGAGGGGCATTGAGTGGATGTTGCTCTTTGTTTTTTTCTCTCCTGCCCCTGGACCTCCAACATCTCCACTCTGGCCATTCCTTAAGCTTGCCAGTCAACGTTAATGCACACAGTGTGGGACTGTGTTTCATTAAAAGTGATAATTGGCTTAGAATACTTGGTGTTTGCTGCAGCTTGTACTCCAAATGTGTGTATTGATGCATTTTGGATGATAAAATGTTACATTGTCCAATTACACATTGCTGGGAGTGTTAGCCCCCCAAATCCCAGATTGGCTGCACATAGCTGTGTGTGTGTGTAACCCCCCCAAACAATGTTTGCCT
The DNA here is from genome assembly GCA_963921515.1 of Calotriton arnoldi. Classification (NCBI taxonomy): domain Eukaryota; kingdom Metazoa; phylum Chordata; class Amphibia; order Caudata; family Salamandridae; genus Calotriton; species Calotriton arnoldi. The sequence goes on from CAWUFW010003589.1 coordinate 1,420,444, forward strand.
GTACTTTGCTGTGGGTATTTGGCCCCCAACGCCAATTATCTCTACATGGCGGGGGGTTGCCCCCCAAAGACCTTATGAGTATGCCATGCTGGGGGTGTGTGAATCCCACAACCCCCAATTTGCTTCTTCATTGCAGGGGGGTTACCCCCAAACCCCATATTGTCTCCACATTGCTGGGGGTGGGGTTACCCCCAAAACCCCATATTGATTTCCACATTGCTGGGAGTGTTAGCCATCCACCACCTATGGGCATTAGATTGCTGGTAGTGTTAGCCATCCACCCCCATGTATAGGGGGGGACAATTCTGGGAGTGTTAGCCATCCACCCCCTATGGGCATTAGATTGCTAGGAGTGTTAGCCATCCAACCCCCTATAGGGTAGACAATGCTGGGAGTGTTAGCCATCCACCCCCTATGGGCATTAGATTGCTGGTAGTGTTAGCCATCCATCCCCATGTATAGGGGGGACAATGCTGGGAGTGTTAGCCATCCACCCCCCCATGGGCATTAGATTGCTAGGAGTGGTTGCCATCCTACCCCCTATAGGGTAGACAATGCTGGGAGTGTTAGCCATCCACCCCCTATAGGGTAGACAATGCTGGTAGTGTTGGCCATCCAACCCCCCATAGGGTAGACAATGCTGGGAGTGTTAGCCATCCACCCCCCTATAGAGTAGACAATGCTGGGAGTGTTAGCCATCCACCCCCCTGTAGGGTAGACAATGCTGGGAGTGTTAGCCATCCACCCCCATAGGGGCATTAGATTGCTGGTAGTGTTAGCAATCCACCTCCTATAGGGTAGACAATGCCGGGAGTGTTAGCCATCCACCCCCTATAGGGTACACAATGATGGGAGTGTTAGCCATCCACCCCTCTATAGGGTAGACAATGCTGGGAGTGTTAGCCATCCACTCCCTTATAGGTTAGGCAATGCTGGGAGTGTTAGCCATTCACCCCCCTAAAGGGTACACAATGCTAGGAGTGTTAGCCATCCACCCCCTATGGGCATTAGATTGCTGGTAGTGTTAGCCATCCACACCCCTATAGGGTAGACAATGCTGGGAGTGTTAGCAATCCACCCCCATATAGGGTAGGCAATGCTGGTAGTGTTAGCCATCCACCCCCCTATGGGCATTAGATTGCTGGGAGTGTTAGCCACCCAACCCCCTATAGGCATTAGATTGCTGGGAGTGCTAGCCATCCACCCCCCTATAGGGTACACAATGGTGGGAGTGTTAACCATCCACCCCCCATATGGTAGAAAATGCTGGGATTGTTAGCAATCCACCCCCCTATAGAGTAGACAATGCTAGGAGTGTTAGCCATCCACCCCCCTGTAGGGTAGACAATGCTGGGCGTGTTAGCCGTCCACCCCCCTATGGGTATTAGATTGCTGGTAGTGTTAGCAATCCACCCCCCTATAGGGTAGACAATGCCGGGAGTGTTAGCTATCCACCCCCCTATATGGTAGCCAATGCTGGGAGTGTTAGCCAACCAACCCCTATAGGGTCGACAATGCTGGGAGTGTTAGCCATCCACCCCCCTATAGGGTAAACTATGCTGGGGGTGTTAGCCATCCACCCCCCTATAGGGTAGACAACGCTGGGAGTGTTAGCCATCCACCCCCATATAGGGTAGACAATGCTGGTAGTGTTAGTCATCCACCCCCCTATGGGCATTAGATTGCTGGGAGTGTTAGCCATCCAACCCCCTATAGCCTTTAGATTTCTGGGAGTGTTAGCCATCCACCCCCCTTTAGGGTAGACAATGCTGGGAGTGTTAGCCATCCACCCCCTTATTGGGTAGACAATGCTGGTAGTGTTAGCCATCCACCCCCTATAGGGTAGACAATGCTGGGAGCGTTAGCCCTCCACCCCCCTATAGGGTAGACAATGCTGGGAGTGTTAGCCATCCACCCCCTATGGGCATTAGATTGCTGGTAGTGTTGGCCATCCACCCCCCTATAGGGTAGACAATGCTGGGAGTGTTAGCCATCCACCTCCCTATAGGGTAGACAATGCTGGGAGTGTTAGCAATCCACCCCCATATAGGGTAGACAATGCTGGTAGTGTTAGCCATCCACCCCCTATGGGCATTAGATTGCTGGGAGTGTTAGCCATCCAACCCCCTATAGGCATTAGATTGCTGGGAGTGTTAGCCATCCACCCCCCTATAGGGTAGATAATGCTGGGAGTGTTAGCAATCCACCCCCCCCCCCATAGAGTAGACTATGCTGGGAGTGTTAGCCATCCACCCCCATATAGGATAGACAATGCTGGGAGTGTTAGCCATCCACTCCCCTATAGGGTAGACAATGCTGGGAGCGATAGACATTCACCCCCCTATGGGCATTAGATTGCTGGTAGTGTTAGCCATCCACCCCCCTGTACGGTAGACAAGGCTGCAAGTATTACCCCCACCACAATAGTGACTGTGGTTTCTCACAAGCTGTGTGCAATGTTGCCTTTCGTGAGGTAGTGGTGTTTTTGTGTGTGGTAGGTGTCTGAATTACTGTCTGTGACAACCGCGTCCGTGGGGGTTGTAGTATTGGCCATAGGCGTAGAGTATGGGTATGACGTGAGCGATAGGATACATGGCTGCACCGTCTTGTTCGCAGGAATCGTGTTGTGGCACTAATCGGAGCTGAAATACTCCCCTTCCAGATACTCTGACGTGTTTATAGTGGCGACGGATTCGACGAATGGGAAGTACGCATCGTACTTGGCCGGTCGTAATCGGTCTGGGAATATGCCTCCGTACGACTCCATTCAGCATTTAAGTACAACACAAGACAAAATCCTACAATAAATTAGAAAAATAGTGTACATTTAATACACTGCACTGGCTACCGATCGAGAAGCGAATTAGGTTTAAAGCACTGTGTGTCGCTTTTAAGGCCCTGCAAAACTCAGGTCCCGCTTACATAATCAAACACTTCCAATGGTATACGCCAGTCCACGCACTCTGCTCGGCCTCCCAGAAACTGGTGAGGGTACCATCTTCCGGCCGTCAAAGATGGGGTGGCAAAAGCTTCTTCAATGTCACCTCTAGATGGTGGAACAAACTACCTTTCCATTTAAGAAACTCCACCAATCTCTTGTCCTTTAGGAAAGGACTGAAAACGTGGCTTTACACCCTGTAAACTGGGCTTGCATTGGTTCCTACACACGCAGTGCTCTGTGATCTCCTTCATCAGCGTCTAGACGCCTCCGGGTAGTAGAGCGCTATACAAATACATAAATAAATAAATAAATACATTTAAATAAATTATTTTACACCAAAATGATAAACAGCCAGTCAATAGAATGGAACATATAAACTTTTAAAGTTTAAAGTGTAAAATAGCCCCTAAGAGATCAAAGCGCCAACCTTAGACAACTAGTCGCGCAAGACCAGGCCGAAGTCGAAAGTTATGGACAACTGCAACGGGGAGCGGGTGAAATACACAAAGTGGATTGGGCCCGGTCTCTGCTTACCTTCAGAATTAAAAGAACTTTTAAAGAAAAATGCTTGTAAAGTTCAGCAGGGCAAGGCAGCCGGTGGTATCTGAGGGGGAGATGTTTGAGGAAGAGGTGTCTAAGGAGGCGGTATCATCGCCAGGGAGAAGCTGGACGACATTGCAGTAAACATTTGGGCTTAGTTTCTTTAATGGAAGCCGAACATTTCCAGCGGGTCAAAGCTGCAGGCTGTAGGCATGGCTCCATGAGGCCAGATACCCCTTCTGTGAGGAGTCACTGAACAGGATTTGCTGCTACGGAGAAAAACGTAGAGCGAACTACCGCAAAATCAAGCCGACAGGCGATGCACCTTGGGCTGAACAGCGAGCAGGTAGGTTCCAGCCTCCTCTCGGTTCACAGGTCATTTTTTTAGCAGATTTTTTTTTAAAGTCCTAAGTTTTGAATTTTGGCTATCTGGACACCTTTAGCACCACTTTCAAGAGCCCAGATCTGGAGGGGCACCACTTGAAGGATAAGGACTCCCTCAGTTGGGTCCAGGTGTGGGTTCAAGAAGGTTGGCACCTTTTCTGTCCCTGAGGCTCTGATCAGGAGATCAGCAACTAGACCTTGCAGTCACTTTGGAAGTCTTGGGTTCAAGCATGAAAGTAGTCTTCAGAGGACACAGGGCAGGCTTCAGTAGCAGGGAAGACCTCTTGGTATAGCAGGATAGTCCTCTGAAGTACACAGCAGGCCACAAGCAGCAGGGCAGCCCTCTGAGAGCCCTCCCACAGGTCCAGAAGTGAACTTAAGAGTGAGTCTGAGAGCCCTATTTGTATACCTCGTGCCCACTTTGAAGTGGAGAAAACTTCCAGACAAAAGTGCCTGGTATTTCCTGCCTCCTTGTACTGCTCTCAGTCTGTCTGCAGGCACAATAGGCTAGCTGAGGCAGGGTCTTTGAAGTACAAGTAAGGCTGTGCACAGCTCAGCACCCCAGCCTGCAGTTGATGGCCCATCCTGCCAACATCCAGTCTCTCTATTGTGTGGCTGTCTGGGAGCAATACACAAAGGCCAACTGCCTACTACTCCCATTCATGTGACCCAGTAAACAGGCTGCAGGCACCAAATGGTTAGGACAATTTTTAATTACAATTCCCTAGACACCAAACATGACATTTAAACCTACTCTCAAACAAAGTTAGCACTTATTAAATGTAATATGATAACCAAATACATGTAAAACTTAAAAGTACATGTCTAACTTTCACAATATAATGCTTCCTGCCTTATAAGCTGTTTAAGGCCTACTCTAGGGGGTCACTTATATGTATTACAAAATTAGTTTTAGGATTGGCAAAAGGTTTATTTTGCCAAGTCAAATTTGCAGTTTAAACCTGTACACAAGCTGCAATGGCAGGTCTGGGACACGGTTTAAAAGGGCTACTTCAGTGGGTGGCACAAAAAGTACTACAGGCCCACTTGAAGCATTTAATTCACAGGTCCTTGGTGTATGTTATGTCCTAAGGCCAACAAAACAAATTCAGCAAAACAGGAGAAGAGAAGGAAACAAGCATTGGCAAAGCCAAAAGGTCTAAGCAATTCCTGAACCATTGTTCTTGGCAATATGAATGACTTTAGCCATGTTGACTAACAGCACAGCTGGTGTTCAGCATGGCTGAAAGTCACTGAAAGCCCAGAATCATAGGATATTGAGCCGACACCGGTTCTCTTGGCCCCCCCATGGTGAGTTTATTGTCCTGTCTCTCCTAAAACTAAAAAGCACTATAACGTGGCCTGCGCTGGGCGCATTATATTACTTTTTTCAGTGACTTTCAGCCATGCTGAACAACAGATGTGCTGCCAGACAACATGGCTAAAAGACATTCACATTGACAAGGCCAATAGCTCGGGCATTGCCGCAATCTATTGGTCTACCTGAACAAATCTGGAAGTGATAGTGAAAGACAGTTGAGGAGCTTTGAGGTGAAGTGAGGATGTGGGGTAATGGGCAGAGCTGCTGACAGGGGAACCAGGTTCGAATCTCGGGGTCAGCTAAACATTTTCTGATGCTGGGCAAATCACTTACACTTCCTCCTGCGTACTGACAATGAATGTGTCACTGTATAATGTGACTGGTGAGCACTTAAAGTGCTCCAATGCCACTGGCTGGTGTTAGCACTATGGCAAGATGGAGGATGGAAGAAGCGCTCCCATACCATCGCATCATATAAAATTTAAAAAAAATAAAAGCAGCAGCCATGATGGAGGTAGTAGGGAGACAGGTCAAGCAGGGAAGCAGAAAGGGATGGGGAGATGTGTAAGCAACGACAGGAGAGGGTGGGAGGAAGCAACAATGAAGAGGGAAAAAAATACCTGAATTGAAGGGGGATCAGAGACAAAAATGAATGTGTCATTGTGGAATATAACTGGTGATCACTTAAAACGCTCCAATACCATTGGCTCGTGTTCACATAATGGCAAGATGGAGCGAGTGCTCCAAAACTATCAGATCATGCAAAAAAAATGCTGTTCGTATTTTAACAACTTTTTAAGAAATTCGGGCATATTATCAAGAACGGTGTTAAAATTATCGCCGGTTTAGCGGCAGAAAACTGCCGCTAAAGCGGCGATAATGGGCTTGATAATATGCCCTGGAGAATTCAATAGAAGCCCATGTTCACACCAGAACATGGACTTCTATTGGAATTCTCAAGGGCATATTATCAAGCCCATTATCGCCGCTTTAGCGGCAGTTTTCTGCCGCTAAACCGGCGATAATTTTTAACGCCGTTCTTGATAATATGCCCCTGAATTTGTTTATGTGCACGTGCATGCATTTTAGTGGTATGTGTGTATGTGTACAAGGGAGATGGCATGAAAATACAAGTACTCCTATGAAGTGCTTTAAAACAAAGAAAAAATAGCTCTGCTAACTGGGAGCAGTGTAAGGAGACATGTGCTTGGTCCACGTGCTATGGGAGGACCAAACACAAAAAGAAGGCATGTCTCCCACATGCCATGACAAATGGCATAAAAGAAAATGAGAGTGACGCTGAAGTTTACCAATGGAAGGAGACATGCGACCTGGACGCCCACAGATAGAACGTAATACTTCTCTTCGAAACAGCGTATGCGCTGTCTAGGTGAGACCTGAAACGGTTGGGGGTGACTTTGCAGAGAAGGCCAAGTCCAACAAGGACCTCTAATTTAAAAAATGTTTTTTATGTCATCAGTATAAACAATCGAGAGGCCGATTGATACAATGAAACTAACCAAGGGAACAAGAAGGAGATTAAACAAAGTTGGGCTCAGGGAAAACCCTGTGGAACGCCACAAGCGTGGGTTTAAATGAGGAGCAAAAAGAGTCTAACCCCCCTAAACCAACCTCTCTCATTCTAGTTAGCAAAATGTTACGGGATACCGTATCATAAACAGACAAGAGGTCAAGGAGGATGTCCATCCAGAAATACCATAACAAAGTGTGCTATATTTAGAGGAGAAAACAAATAGGCTATTATTTGTCTGCGTTTGTAAACGTGGGTATCAATGATATTTAATTTTTAGGTGGAAATGCCATGCTAAGCTTTGTACTCTGTCTTCTGCCCTAATGATTTTTAATGATTTTCACATTGCCGTGTCAAAAATTTGCAAGCCAGAATTGGTAATGGTTCGGAATTATTTTGCAAAGATCAACACTGACATCTGCTGGAGAAAAAAAGTTGTTACAGAGGATTAAAGTATGTGCTTCAAATGATCTATTTCTTCAAGCGCGCTACTATAAATCAGTAATCTTTTTCGAATCGGGGTACAGTGCTTAGGATGCACCCTGAGTCTCTGACAAATATAGCTTACACATCCGATATTCCATAAAAAGAATAATCAAAAGTTTGCACGACGAACGCATCATAAAAATGAGTGTGCTTCCATCTAGCGGTTGTTAAGTAGAAAACCAGAAAAGATAGAGAAGCAGTTCATATATAACATGACAATATTGTAGTAAGTCAATTACTATCATTATTCTCTATAATAAAGTAAAATAACACAATAGATTGGCCTTCTCTACGTATTCTAAAGAAAGATAAAAAATGTATCAGGAAAACGTAAACTGTGCTAATAATAGATGATCTTTTATGTTTGTTTTAACCATCTCCTTCTAAGCACCACACAGGCTACCCATCGACAGGTGTTTCACCTTTAAGGTGCCCTGTATTACCCACAATACCATCCACGGACGTTTCTTCAAGTAAAATTGCAAAGAAGCACACAGAACAAAACCCTCAGTACCAGATTGCGAACTTGGAAAGAAGGAACGGTATGATGAAACCTCCTCCTCTATTTAGGCAGCAAATCTAAGTAGCTCTCTTCCAGAAAACACAACATCCATGATCATCTGGAATTAAGAAAGTCAATACACAACTGCCTATTCTCCAATAGATAATGAAGCGTTCCACCAACAAGTCGAAAGTAGCATTTAACAGCACACTAGGACATGTACACATCCAAACCTGAACTTATCTTAGCCCAGTACTGGAATCAAACCCTGTCAATGAGTGTAGGCACAGGACTTGTGCAACTATCTCTCAGTCAATATCACTCTACTTCAAGCGTAAAACCAGCTACAGATTCACAGCAGCATAGAATGAACAGCTTCTACCATTCATGCACACCACCTATACACTTTCCAGATAAGCTACTCTATGAATACCCTTCGACCAAAGACACCCAATGGACTAGCATCTTACCTATCTGCAAATTCATCTAATGCCTTGTCAGGTGTAGGAATAACTATAAATATACAAGTATAATAAAACGCAATGCGATAGTACAGCAGTGCTGACAACATATTCAACATACTATTTTACACTGTTTAATATGAAACAATTATGCCAAGGAGATTCAATGGGGCAGATTTCGTAATCATTTGTTCCTTCACAAATGAAAAACAATCTGCACTTTGAAATGAATTGATTATTAAAACAGCATGCTGTTACCCGAGGGGCATCTAGGCACTAAGGGATAGCAAAAGAAATGAGACAAGACTGCCTGCTAGAGTCCTCCTGTTGAAAACGTCTGGTTATAAATTCTTTCTTGAAATAATGTATGACGACGTGGTCCCGAGTTCTAGAGGGAGAAGTTTCCAATGCTCTCTCAGGGGCGGCTCCTCCGCTATGGCGGAGGAGCGTCGCCTCACTGCTTTCAAGCAGTGCAGAAGCAAAAACATAAAATGATAATAACTTTAAGTTATTATCATGTTATGTTTGTCTGCATTACGGGCGGGCGGGTCTGCTCTGTGAGCAGGGCAGTGGAGGAGTGGTTTTCCCACTCCTAAAAGTGCGCAGTGACTCTTTGGTCGGTCCTCTCGGTCCAGTCATGCGCACTTTCCCACTTCTCCATACAGGATGCATTACAGCCTGCATGGAGAACATGCACACCCCTCCAGCCCCTGTCTGAGCGCCGTGTCGCATAACTCCAACCTGCATTGAAGTTATATGACTCAGTCACTCAAAGGATAGGCCCGACAGACAGTCAGTACATGCACTGAAGCATTAAGTGAACAAAAATGCTCTTTCCTTGGTGTGAAGGGTAAAAGATTGGACCACATGGTGTCAGCTATTTGTAACCCTCCTGCTTTAAAATTGAGACACAAACGAGGAACATACTTGTCTAAGGTAGCTTTAATTTAAATCTGCAGATACTGCCAGAGCAGTCCAAGTCATTTGACCATCTCCCAATGGTAAGCCATTTTAGATCTTTGTCAACTTTTTTTCTTAATTTTCTGGACATGTTCGAGAGAGTTACATAATCAAATGTGTCAAGATAAATTGATAAGATAGTAGAAGCATTTTTTACAGCGTGATCAGAAGTGGATTTGACTATAACTTAGATATTTCAAAGCAAAGACTGCACTTTGAACACAGTGCATCACTTGTTCTTAATAAGAACCATGGGGCATATTAGCAAGACCCACGTTAAAATTATCGCCGTTTTAGCGACAGGAAACTGCCGCTAAAGCGGCGATAATGAGCTTGCTAATATGCGTTATAGAATTCAATAGAAGCCCAGGTTAGATGTGCAGGACATCTAACCTGGGCTTCATTGAATTCCATAACGCATATTAGCAAGCCCATTATCGCCGTTTTAGCGGCAGTTTCCTGCCGCTAAAACGGCGATAATTTTAACGTGGGTCTTGCTAATATGCCCCCATGTCTATTATTTGACCTCGTCAAGGTATAATGGTGGCGGGTTACTTTGAAATTTAATTTTCAATGGACAGGGTTTCCCCAGTTTTCTTCATACTGCCGTAATATTGAGATAGCTTTGTGAATGGGAAGGAGAAGGTGAGACTGTAGGAAACTGTTGTAGATGGAGGTTAGCACGTTGTAGGGAAGAATGCTGGTGTAGGAGTGGTAACAAGTGATATTCCAATGCCAACTGTTAGAAACAGAGGGGCTTATTTATGAGCCCCTTGCGCCTTCGGTGCGTCACGTTGTGTGACACACCGGCAGCGCAACCTGCTGCATGAAATTCACAAGCATCGTAAATATCGCCCCATTTCATGCAACACGTTGTGTGTTAGGGGTGTGACATGGGTGTTGTTGTAGGTGTTCCCACGCAACACCCATGTCCACTGATGAATTTCCAGATTTACGAGCAATCGTAAACCTGGAAAGGTGTCAGAATGCTACGCCACTCCCAGGGGTGGCATAGCGAGGCGCAAGGAGGAGAAATTTTTTAATTTCTCCTCATTTTTTCCTCTTTCGATGCATGCTGCATTCTACAGCACGCATTGGAAGAGGAAATCACCTCTAGTGATTGTTTTTGTGCAGGAAGGTGCCCCTTCCTGCTCAAAAACAATCTCCCCACGACGCAGGCATCCTTGCACTATGGTGCAAGGGTGCCTGTATAAACAAAGATTTCTCTTGGATTACAACTCTCAGGGGCATATTCACAAGGACCTACCGCCGATTTATCTCCACCTTAACCCACCAAAAGTGGAGATTGATTTAACACCCCATTCACAAGTGGGTGCAAACTGCAGACATCGCCAGTATTCCTGCAATAACTGCCGCAAAATTTATCTCCACGGTGGACACCACCAACTAACCCTAATGAGATGCAGAGTAGGCGTTCCAGTGCAAAAACACACGAAAACACCAAAACACCACTTTCACAACAAACTGCCAGATCTGCGATGCGAGTCAAAACCACGCGATAAGCCGCGGTAGCAGCAGGGATTTAACACCTGCCTTTTGCTGGTGTAAAGCAGGACGACTACCTGCAGCATGAAAGGGAGCCCAGCCAAGAGCCACGTCTGAAGACCCACAGATGCCATGGAGACAATGATCATGCAGCTCCGAGACCCATGAGGCACACAACACCCACCGCCACCACCCCCAGGCCCGCCACCACCCCCAGGACCCGTCCCGCCCCCCCCCCGGGAACACCACAGAGGCAGCGTTCACAAAGACAGCGGACCCACCTGAAACGCACCTGCCACCCAGACCCAACGCCAGAGGAGGACATTGCCCACTACAGGCCCAAAAGGACAACGAACCCCCGCATCCTGACCCAAATCCCCCACCTCATGACGGTACCAACCCAGCGGACAACCAACATCCCTCCGCAGACAAAGCTGGCAGCTGCGCAGCACATTTCGACCTCTGGTACCATCCAACCCACAACTGCCAGAGTCGGAGGGGTCACACAGCCAGCCCCATCCAAGGTCATCACACCTGTCCTGGATGCCAACATCAGCCTGGTACCCCACCCCACCCCTCCACTTCACCCACACTGCGCAGGAGCAGCTGGAGACCAAACAAGGCCCCTACGCCATAGCTGGATTCCCTCACGTGTCAGGGCCAATCAACTGTACACATGTACCCCTCGTGCCCCCTGCCGACACTGCACGCAACTACCACAACAGAAAGCACACGCATCCCATGAATGTGCAGGCAATAGTGGACCACTCGGGACCCCTCAACAATGCCGTGGCCAACTCCGCAGGCAGAGTGTATTATTCTCACACCTCCCAACAGTCCATCATCACCCAGCGCTCCCAGGATGGCACCCATGGCAATGCAGTGCTCGTTGGTAAGTCCAAAATGAACACACCACACACCTCCAGCCCACAGTCATGCAACTCACGACACTGGCAATGGGCACGCAGCACAACTACATTCAACATGCCACACAACATGCCAAACGACCAGACACGACAACATGACTCCATTGGGAACTTGGCCTTGCCATGCCCACAACCCAGCCACGGCATGGCACCACAGACACACAATAGCAGGATGCGAGGAGAGGCATGGAGCAGGCATGTGCGAGAGCGGCAAGTGACTAAGGAATGTGAACCTACCCAATGCCAGGTGTGGCGTGGAGGTGCCGGACAGACCACAGCGTGCAAATCATGGAAATGGCCATATGGAGATCAACTGCTGGTGCATGGAGTGTAGTGGTCAGTGGACGCTACCATGTCCCCACAGGCTGTGGGGCAGAATGTGGAAATGTTGCACGTTACGTCCCCCCCCGCATGCGCGGGCGGAGTGGGTTGGACCTGCGTATGCCAGGCCTGCTTAGGGTCTTCATTCGGAATGGACAATGCGTCTGCCAGGGCGGCGCCTCTCAGCCCGCCACGAGTCCTGTGCCGAGTGCGGCGGGGCCTGCATCCCTGTGCGCCTGCTGCATCCCGGGCTGCTGGTACCCAGCCCCGTCATGCCTGCCCTAGCGCATCAACAAGGCTCTGCTCACCTGCCGACACTGGCGTGTGTCAAAGGGGGCCCACCACGTGCTGGTTCAAGCTCCAAGCCCCAGGCCCGCGACCTTTGCAGCCTCCGCAGACCATCGCTGGCCTCCACGGCGCAGGCCCACAGTACTCCTTTTTCATTGACATACTCCACCGGCGTCCTCTTCGGCCCAGTCGGTCCCACATGTGGAACTGTGTCCTGAGTCTTGAATGGCAGTGACCCCAAGTCCGTGGCAGTGGCCACAGCACCAGACTCCCTTCGATCAGTGAAGCATAATTACATATCGCAGGCCGGCGACACGTGGTGCCACTAACCCTGTGCAATGCAAGCCGGCGACACGTGGTGCCACTAACCCTGTGCAACACAAGCCTGCGACACGTGGTGCCACGAACCCTGTGCAACGCAAGCCGGTGACACGTGGTGCCACTAACCCTGTTCAACGCAAGCCGGTGACACGTGGTGCCACGAACCCTGTGCAACGCAAGCCGGCGACACGTGGTGCCACGAACCCTGTGCAACGCAAGCCGGCGACACGTGGTGCCACTAACCCTGTTCACCGCCAGCCGGCGCCACGTGGATGAGGGCACAGGCCTACACAGCGGTCCAGTGGGTCCCACATGTGGAACTGTGTCCTGAGTCATGAATGGCAGTGACCAGATGTTTATTGCAGAGTTTATATCACTAAACTCCCTTCTATCAGTGAGGCAAAGGAATGCATCGCAAGCACACGACACGTGTCTGTGGGCCCATGCTGACCGCTGCCCCCGGCCTACACTGCGGTCCAGTAGGCCCCACATCCAGCACCCAGTCATGATTCATGAATGGCAGAGTCCATACCAGTGAACGCACGGAGAGGAGTAAGAGGAAGATGCGGTTCAGTCCGGATGAAAGCCGGATCCTCGTTACGGAGGTGACTGAACACTAGCAACAACTGACCTGGTGCCACTAACCCTGTTCACCGCAAGTCCGCGTCCCGTGGTGCCACTGAACCTGAACTACGCAGGCCGGTGGGACTATCCAACCTAAGCTGGCGACACTCGGTGAATGGCCCCTGCTGACCGCTGCCTCTGGCCTACACTGCGGTCCAGTAGGCCACACATGTGGAACTGTGTCCTGGGTAAGATATGGAGGAGTCCACACCATTGGACATGCCTCATCGCAGGCGGCATCCCCTATCAGCACTGGTGCCACTAACTCTGTGCGCAATGACTCATGGGCACTCTCTGGTTGAACTTTGGTGGCATCTGAGTCCATGGCCTGGGGGTTGTCTGCATCATCATCTGGCTGGGACGGACTTGGTGTCCGACATGTGTCTGTTCCATTCATCTCCACCATAGTGACTGTTTCTGCGTGGTTCTGCCTTCTGCATCATGCCTTGGGGGTACACCTTCCACTGTCCACCGAGACACTCCGCGACAACCCCCTTTGACATCTACGATAACCTGCTCTGCTCTCGTGACCCTGCCCCAGTGCACCGCAAGTCAGCGGCCCGTGGCGGTAGGCCCGTGCAGGACGCTGTGCATCCGGGGCCACTAACTCTTGCAGCTCAGGTCATGGATCCTTTACGGTTGAATGGTTGTGTCCTTTACGATGTACACTGTTGTCGTTTTTTTGACTGCACCAGGCACTGCATGACGGCTGGTGTACACACACCCCACACACATCCAACACAGGTATCACTGGACATGTGAGCCTGCTAATAAAAGTGTCCGGGCGCACGTGCCCGTAGCCATTCACACCATCTAAGCAAGTGTGTCCGTGTGGTCATTATGTCAGCATGATGGGCCCGAGCCCTGCAACATCACAGTGTGCTGTCTTCAGTGGAGGATACCATGCCACCTCGGCAGTGGCTGAGACCTTGGACATGTAGCTTCGCCCGCCCCCCTGCATGCACAAGCGGCGTGTGCTGGTCCGGCGTATGTCAGGTCAGCGCAGGGGTGTGCTGATTCGGCAGGGGGATCAGGGCGTGGCTCTGGTCTGGCATTGAACAGGAAGTGAGGTAAGTGTGTCCTTGTGTTGGGGTGTTGTTGCCACCAGGGCCACAGTAGTCGTGGTTGCAATGTAGCATGCACCCGGAGGGCGGGCCCGCACGTACAGGGAAATGTAGGAGCACAAGCCCGCTCGGGGCCTTGGCACATGCATGCCAAGTGTTATGTGTATCAGTCCTGTGGCTGCATGAGTCAGGTGTCTGGCCCCAATCGCGGCGCGGTCACAGCCAGCCATGGACTGTACACCTGTGTCCACCCTGTCCAGACCATTGGCCTACACTCACGTGGCCGCACACCCTCAACGGCCGCAGACAGGCATGACAATGGTGTGCCGTAGGAGTGCACGTGATACAACCGCGCAGCGCACACATGTGTGGGGGCTCGTGGGAGGGAGGAGCAGCTGTGAGGCAACGTGACACACAGTGATGCCGCTCATGTGCCACGTGCTGGGCATGTCATCCATGATTCCCTGGGTCACAGACATCCCACCCCACCCACGATAGGCCTCTGTAAATCTCCTGTATGCATGCAGATGGTGAAGTTACTGTAGGGATGAAAGTTCTTTTGTCTGCACTATCGGGCGGTAGCACATCTGCAGCTCCTAGATGGGATTTGCATGTGCCCAGCACCCCCTGACAGATACGATAGCATTTCCAGGCGACTCCCACACTACGCACTGCCAGACGTGAAGCCAACGTGTACACATCCCACACGCAGAAGTCCTTGGTCGTAGTTAGTGTGCGTGAAATGGCCTTCACACGTACTCCCACCACACCCCAGGCCTGCACCCGTTGCACACAGAGACTGCTCATTGCTCCGAGCTGTGGCGTTTCATCCACAGGACTGGTGCAGGTCATCACAGTGCCGCTTCAAGCAGTGCCACTGACGCAATGGCAGACAATCCCGGACACATGCTCAACTCCAGTCACGTGGACCTGTACCGTGCACGTCTGCTGCATGTACTGGGGGCACTGCCATTGGCAGTGCTGCGGATCAGTTACAGGCTGAGCTTCCGCATTGCCAACGTCACCTGCGTTCAGCCTGTGTTGC
Source organism: Calotriton arnoldi (assembly GCA_963921515.1). Lineage (NCBI taxonomy): Eukaryota > Metazoa > Chordata > Amphibia > Caudata > Salamandridae > Calotriton > Calotriton arnoldi. The sequence continues at coordinate 1,435,665 of CAWUFW010003589.1, forward strand.
ACTGTCACTTGTGCATATTCGAGTGGTCCATGGGTGTCTTCCTCTCCAACGTTACGGTAGCTGACCTGGATTTCGACGTGTGTGTGTGCCTCCTGTTGGACCACGACCAGGAGTGTCACCTTGATGCCCGTTTATGGCATGCCTGGATGTTTGGCATGCATGCTGGCAACTGGACCTGGGAGATTGCATGAGTCGTCGTGTGCAGTGACCACATTGAGCCGCTCCCCGATTGGACTTTCGTGCATATTGGGGCCAGGGGTTGGAGTCAGCACATCTGTCCGGGACAGCTGATGGGTTACATCGCCGACATGTCAGATGTGGTGGACAACGATCTCGCATTGGAAATGTTGGCCTACGCTGCACTCGCGTTCATGGACGAGTGACAAGGTACCTGCAGCCAGGACTGCATGTGACCCATTGCACGTGTCCCGACGCCTGGTTGCATGTTGGGGATTTGGTCACATGTCCCTAGACAACAGTGGACATGGCTGCATTGGCCTGGACTCCTGATCCATGCGCGGACAACATACGCGGGTTGGCAATGACTTGTGTTGGTGATGGACTCCCCCGGGGTGGACATGGGCGCTTTCCAACGTTCCTCATTCAGACATGCTGCTGCATTGGTCTGCATGTCGTGGCACTTCCCTTGGCCGTACTGACACGCAATTGTTGATAAAGTTTCCGCACGTTCACTTGTCTCCAACTGTGTTGAGTGTTTATTTGTATGCCAATGTGTGTGTCACGGCCTATCTGGGTCCCTGCCTTACATGCATTGCTACCCCATCAGGGCTGTGGGTTGGTACTTGTGCATTATCATGTCCCTGTTTCGTGCTTTGCTAGCTGCGTATGGCCATTTACAGGCCACAAGCGGGTGCACTTGTGTCCTGTGTAAGGTTGTGCATATGTTGGTGTTTGTACCACATTGTGTTGGATGTTGGGGTGCTCTGCTTCCTATGTGTGTGTGCTGCATTGTGTGTGAGATGGCCCTTCAGCTCTGATTTGGCTCACCCTTCTCCCTTTCAGGTGGTGTGGTTTTCACTTCTGTGCTTGTTCAGTGGTGTGATATTGCCGACTTGTGTGACTTGTGCTCTGGGTTGGTGTTGTTCCTCTTGGGCATGGTTTGTCTGCAGTTGTGCTGTGCTTAATTGTGCATGTGTGCCATTGTGCCCATCTCCCCCTGTCCCCCCAGTCCCTGGTCGTTCCTCTCCCTGTTGCTGTTGTGTCTGTTGATTTTGATCAGTTTCCGGTCTACGACTCCTGCCAACATCTCCAGACTGATGTGGTGGACACCATTTCCTCCATGTCATCCAGCTCCTGGTGTAGCGCTGGACTCCCACCTCCGGTGTGCATTGCTGCCTTCTGGTTGTTGGCGTGTTTCTGCTTGTTTGTGCGTTTTGCATAATTCCAGCTGGTCTGGTTTTCTGCCATTGTCCTCCTCCGCTCTCCGGCTGCATTCACCTTGTCCACGATGGCCTGCCATGTAGAATGTTTTGTTGCCAATGGTGCTTGTGGGGTTGTGTGCTAGCTCCGACTGCCTCCATTGTGCTTCGCTGTTTTCTGTTTGGTTTGTCTTCCTTTTTCCCGCTTTTGTTGTGCTTATTCCCACATGCCGTATATGTGTCGCGGGCCTGGCGCTGCTTATCACTGCTTTCCTCCTTGCGAATGGGCTCATCGCATGTTTTTTGGTGTTGGTGTTTGTGTTTTTATCTCCGTCGCGGTGGTTGTATCGCGGACATTGGCCGCGTTTTTGTGAGACTATCGCATGGTACCGCCGTGTTGTGAATTCCACGTTAACACGGGGTTATTTTCCCGCAATAGGCTGCGATGTGTAAAGTTGCGTTAACATTTTTGGGAGATGTTTAGCACACGTTCTTGTGAATATCCCCCTCAAAGAGTCAATCTACCACATTCAACTATATACAGGACATACAAATGTTGTAAATCCGCTATTGTTTAAGAACCCATGAACCAATTATAAACACAAAAAAGATCTCAAATAAGTATTATAAAAAATTCATTTATTAAAAACACAATCAATGATATAAGACACAATAATATAACCAATTATATATAGACAAATAAAATTTATATTTAAACAAATTCATACATATAACAAATCAATTTCAATATACATGAGAGACAAAAACAAGTGACATTAAAAATCATCAAGAATACGTTAATTCGATTGAATCTGTTGCGTTGAAGTCTTAAGGCATGTTTAAAGGGCTATTTAATGGGTGCACTATCAGTGCTGCAGGCCCACTAGTAGCATTTAATTTACAGGCTCTGGGCACCTGTAGTGCCACTTTACTAGGGTCTTACAAGTAAATAAAAAATGCCAGTGTGGGATAAGCCAATATTACCATGTTTTAAAGCGTGAGCACATGCACTTTAGCACTGCTAGCAGTGGTAAAGTGTGCAGAATCCTAAGGCCAGCAAACACGAGATCAGAAAAATGGAGGAGGAAGGCAAATGTTTTGGGGAATACCACCCTAAGGCTGACAGGTATAACAACCAAGAAAAAGGGAATTTCTGTAGTCCATGCAGGAGGTCACCAGTGCACGTATCAAGGATTTTTTAGGTGATTTAGGTAGAAAAGGTATTATTTCCTTAAAAGTTCTTAGGAGTAAAAAACATGTGGCTGCAAATTCATTTATTTGGAAGGGGTAAGTCACATTGTAGTTAAATCAAAAGCCAAGATTTGTTACTAAGGATGCAGAAACCGGGGCAAGACCTAGTACTGGAGGCCACCAATGGACTAACAAGATCAAAAACTCTGGGGCATATTTTCAAGGAGTTAGTGCCACCAGAACATCACTTTTTGCGATGTTCTGGTGGCGTTAAGTCCTCTGCCTTATTTACAAGGTGGCGTTAAGCCACTTAACGTGGCTTAACGCCACCTTGTAAATAATGCCCCAATTCACACCACACTTAGCATGAAAGGGGCAGGCAATAGGTGTTGCAGTGGTCGTTTCGCCGCAACACCCATTGCTTTTTGATGCTGCCCCATATATACAAGGTATGGGGCTGCACCAAAAATAAGACCAGGAAATACCTGGTCCTAAACACGCGACACTAGGAGAAATGTTTTATTTCTCCACATTTATTGCTCTTTCCACATGGATAGAGAAAATCACCTGTTAAGATTGTTTATGTGCAGGAAGGTGTCCCTTCCTGCACATAAACAATCGCCCCTGCAGCACAGGCACCCTAGGCAGCTTCTTTAGCGACAGCGCTAGGAGAAACGCAGGGGTGCGCCATATTTTTGTAAATATGGCGCATCCCTACATTTTGAAACTGACGGAGCGCTGCATTACAAATTTTGGCGCAAAACTGCGCTCCATCAGTTTTTTATACATATGCCCCTTAGTCTTCTCACTGTTAAGTTTAAAGCAGTTGACCTTCATCCGACTTGCTGCTGAAGACACTGGTATGGAATCTTTCTTCAGTGACTACAGCATTTTCTGTAATAGATACAATAATCTATATGTAACACATTTCATTATTTGGAAACCAAAAGAATGTAGAAAGGAAGCAATAGGGGTGATACATATATTGAATATGGTAGAGAACAGACCTGTGAGACACCAAAGTGCCTTGGGAGCGGTAAAGAAGTGAACTGTGGCAGAGTGACTGACTTGAACCTGTTAGGTAGAAAAGAATGGAACCATCTAAGTATAATATAGCAAATTCCTATGCTGTGAGAATGCACCTATACAGCGACACTGTTGTGTGAAACTGTATGTATCGAAAGTGGCAAAAAGGTTTAATAAAATGAGCCACTGCACTGTGTATAAACTAGTAACTGAGTGGTCTCAAGGTAAGTGGAGCGCTGTTTATTTACTTGCTTCTTCCATGCCTGAGTGTGACTTGCATAAGTTACTTATCAAAAACTTATGTAAAATACCCCCAAAATGATGTGAAATTATGCATTATTAGTAGGGCTAGGAATAAGTGGAGTAAGGGCCCCATTACGATGGCGGGTGGACAAAGTCCGCCTGCCACCATAACGGGAAACGGGACCGCCTGCCAGAGGTGCGGCAGTCCCGCTAGGCCCATTAGGATGCGACCGCCACACTGGCGGTCGCATCCCGCATATTTTACATTACGGCTGGCGGTGCTGTAAGCAGCACCCGCCGCAATGTAAAAGTTGCATGTTGTGCATTGACATGCACAACGTGACAGGCACCGCGCGGTGCCTGCCACCTTGTGCATGCCAAAGAAGGGGGGTACCATGGGTACCCCCCAAGTGCACCCCCCACCCCCCCAACACCCCGGGGGCCCTCAACGGGCCCCCAAAGCCAAAGACCGCATGCCTTTCCATGGCGGCATCGCAGCCATGGAAAGGCACAAATCTGCACACATCGTAATATGGCGGGCGGTGCCTGTAGGCACCGCCACCATATTATGGCCCAGGACCGCACGGCAGGCAATCGTAATGATTGCCTGCCTGCGGTAAAGCGGCATACGGTCTTTCCGTCCGCCGCTGTACCCCCGCCATTGTAATGTGGCAGGGGGTAAATGGAGGGCGGGCGGGGAAAGATGTTGGGCGGATCGCCACCGCCGGTCGGGCGGTGGCGATCTGCCCTACATCATAATGGCCCCCTAAGTTTGGTAATTCCGCGTTACTCTTTGATGGGAAACTAATGATAATATCGTAATTACACCCATTCTCATAATTAAGAGTAATTTGGGGGAAAAAAGTCACTGCTAGAGTACATTTAGGGAGCGTGAGCAGCTGCTCATGATGCTGTTTATGTTCTGTTTTATTTAGCGCTATTTCTTAGCGCAAAATGCATCCTCACGTCCATTTTGGATGTGAGGGGGCCTTTTACACTAAGAAAATAGCGCTAAATGCAGAATTACTCTTTTCATGTAATTCTGCATTATCTCTCAGAATTTTTAGGTAATTCCGTGTGATTACGATACATGTGATTACACAAGTTACTCCCACCCTTAATTATTAATTGAAATGCTGATCCAGCATGTCGATACAGAATGGATGTAAGCGTGTATTTTGCGCTAACATAATGAGAAAATGGCAAAATCTCTCACTACACAACAGATGGGAGCTCCCGTTTTAGGTGCAGCACCTCACTCCTCCAACCTACTCCTGCCTGCCTATCTGTTTCCTTTCCCATCCCACCTACTTTTCAGCCACTTTTACCAACCTCCCCAATTTTTTTTTATTTATATTTGCTTTCTGCCCTGTTTCCCTGCACTTGAGCTTTAATTTTTCATTCATTTTCCCTGCCTGCCAGCTCTTTTCATGGTTGTCTACCCACCACCCATCAGTGATGGCAGAGGGAGGCAGTGTGCCCCGGAGCCCCCTCTCCCAAAGGCATAACACAGGGGTTACCCAGCACCCCATCAGGGCCTGACATCTAGCCAGGGCTCCATCCAACCCAATGCGGGTGGTCAACCCCCTTGCTGTGCAGGGCCTTCAGCCGTGTGCAGCAGGTGGTTGTGGGTGTACCAAACCCCCCACAGGCAACCAACCTGCCACTGTGTGTTGCCTAATGCTATGTGCAGTGGGTGGGGGGTTTGGTTGCTGGACCTGGCCTCTGGCCAGATCCGGTGTTCAACCACCCATAGGTGGACAGGCCTCAAACTGCCCACAGCCTTCAGATGCAAGCAGCAGTGGGTTAGACAAAGGTCCTGCCCTCTGGCAAGGTCCTGCATACAACTGCCATGGGTGACCTATCACCAATCCCCCACAGACGATAACCCCTAATGTGCACAGCCTGCAACTTCTAACTTTTATAATTTATTTTTGATACCTCGGTACCCGGTTGAACCCACAGTACTACATAGGAGCTTCACTGGATACTGCAGATCCAGCCACTGAAACCATAGTACTAGTGACAAAAAATGCTTTTTTTCTTTATTTTAACCTAAGAAAGGGTCCCTATGGGACTTCCCCACATGAGCCTGTGGGCGAGAGTGAGCTGGGCTTTTTAATAGCTTATTAGTATTAGTCATTTGCTTTACTGTTAACTGTAACATCCTTATTAAAACCAGAAAACTCCACCTCCCTACCAACAGAGACTGAACATTGAACCAGGCCCATCACAAAGAAATTATCCAATTGTCTATCCCCATTGTTCCCTCTCTGATCTCTATCTGAGGTCTTTCTTACCAGGCTATGCCCAATGTGGGTGTCAGTCCACTCTCCTGAAATCAGCGTTGGTAAACTGACCATACTCAGCCTTTGCCTTCCTGTTCATCACAAGGATGCCCATCCTCCCATCAGTATTAGGTGTGTATTGCCTTACCCTTTACAGTCCCTACTAAGGAATGCTTACAATTCATGGAATAGAGATGTCACATTACACTGAATGGCAACTCCCTACCCAATCTCTCTTGTCTCCCAGTTCATACTTGAGCAGAAATGTATGGTCTGCCACCTCTCACAATAATCCACACATGTGAGCAGCTGTTGATGTAGGAATTCTGCAAAAGGGCTGACTGTTGGTGGCCCTAACAGGCACAAACAGGGAAAGGCTTCACAGGAAACAGAAGGATCTTCTTATTTTGACTGGAACGGGTGAAACTGGTTCTGCACCTTGAATCTAAAAGAAAAGATAAGTGAGTGTAATGCCAAGACAAAGACCAGCATAAATTTACACAATGTACACAATGCTTAATTTGAGCCAGTGATTTCTGGTGCTCGGAACCGGCACTTAATTTTAAACACTGGTGCTTGTGACAGTCTACCACAAGGTGGTGCTGTCTAGCTAATTTAGAGCTGACCACAACAACAGTTAATTATTAATTGAATATACATTCAAAATGAATATTACCTGCTGCCCAAATCATTCTTATAGATTGGGGGCCTGGAATAGTCTGAATTGTCACACTTGTAGAAGTGTGATGGTTAGTAGTTGGGTTGTTACTCTCATTGGCAGCATGTCAGTGGCAATGTGTGGTGCAAGCTGAAGTGGTCTCCTGACGAGAGTCCTGGCACTTATTTTTTTACAAATTAAGCACTGAATGTATACAATCGTTTACTACAGCAAGTGTAATGAACACATTCAAGTCTCACGCGGTTACTTTGGCAGAATCAGCAGGTAGATTGATTCTTTGTGGGAGTTACATTGTGCAAAAAGTACAGCATACCTATTCTTGGTCTACTGTTAGAATTTATTTTCTGCACTGTGATGTCCCTTTATGGCCAGGGTAAGCGTATTGGTGTGGGCAAAGCTGCCTTGTAATGGTTTGTAGTTGCTTATAACACGTCCGCCCCGCCAAGTGTGAGATATATTGATGGTGGAAACAGATAACAGCACAAACAATTTCACAACTTGGGGGAAGGAATTAGGAAGCTGATGGATTGATAGGTGGGTGGAATTAGGGAAACTTTGAAAGAGAGAGCCAAACACTCAATTCAACAAATCCATGAGCAGGTCACATCTGTCAGGAAAGGAGGAAACTTAATCAAACAAACTGCAGCTGAGAGCCTCACAAGTTAGTTAATTACCTAAACTGAAATGCAAAACAGGGAGGACAAACAGTTCACAAATATTTATAAAAGGGACGAAAATTATACTGCATACAAATGGTAAAAATGCATTCTCATGGCATTGTCTGTCTTGGGAACAGGGCTGAACCGCAGAGTAGCAGGAGCAATATCGAGGTTCTTTGTAGAAAAGACAGCCTGTGGCATGAGAAAAAGAAATGACAATACTTGAGAGTATGGCTAAGCATGGAGTGCAAGAAGTCAATGTGTGGCGCATAGACTTGCATAACATTAACGAAGGGCCAATCTACTGCTAATCATAGACAACCAGACAAGTAGCTGCATATACCCAGAATAATTGCTCACCCAAACAACAACAATGTTTTGCTGTGCCCATCCTGTCCTCTTAGAACCATTTAGGATTTGAAACTCGAGCCAGTATTCTGTATTTATCCAATTAATAATCTCTTTCCAGTCCATAATCGTAGGCCTTGTAAGGTTCGGGCCCTAGGCCCTCATGCAATAAAAATAACCACAAGGATACCGTGGTTTGCTATCTAGAACAGCCCTAGGACACGTGCGCCTGGCCCCTTTTATTGGCAGGGTCACCTGACTGGTGACACCTGTGATGGATGGGTGTGGGGTGATGTTGGAAGCCAACCCTCAGGGAAAGGCTGGTAAATACATACACTGATAAACACTAGAACAGTGACCAGCCGGTCACTACATTCCTCTCAAACTTTATTAAAAATGGGACGACAAGTCCAACCTGAGGGAGAAAAAACAACACAACAAAACAAAACTTCACTGAGTCTAGTCAGGTTGCTTGCAAGACAGGATGAGTGAAGAGGTGCAGCTGGGAGCACCAGGCATCATGGCACGCCTCCGTCATTTCAACCAGACTACTCTGGGCACGAATGGCAGTGTAAGTGAAGCCCAGATTTCTCGCTCACCAGTCCAAGTTGTGACAGTCTACCTGGGCACTGGGGGTCCAGTCCCACCTGGTCTCACTGCATGGAAGTCTATTTACAATGTTCGCTGTGAGGGTGCATTTGGAGCAATAGTGAAGACTGTTGCTAATACGTCTTCAAAGGCACCCCTCCATGGCTAACAATCCTTCAAACACAGATGACGTACCGGCGCCTGTCGAAGATTCTACCACGGATGCCACAGTGCTTTCAGCTGCCCAATGGTGGAGCAACTTCCTGCTTCTCTCTGCTCACCATTATTCCCCTCTCTTACCAGGATTCCCCCTCTCACAGGAGTCCCCTGAGGTCCTCTTCACCGGGCTTCCACAGGACTGTGTGGACTGCGCAGTATCTTTCTGATGCCATGGAGGAATCGCCACCAGTCCCACCTTCAAGTCACTCGCTCCACCTCTAGGGTAGTTGTTCCAAGGTCAGTGTACTCCTGCCATATGGACTCTTGTGCACAGGCATCTACAGGGCAGTGTTTGGAGTGACCCAGTCCCCATGCATGTTTTCATTGCTTCCTGATACCTGTTGTGGAGTGGCTGCAGACACATCTCTCTTAGCGGGAGTCCCCTCTCACGGGAATCTCTTGAAGCCCTTGCCCCTAGATTGCCACTGGACTGTGTGGGCTGTGCAGGCCTCTCATAGGCATCGCTAAGGGGTCACTGAAGAACTCCCATCAGGGCTACGTCCAAGCCTCACGTGCAATCCCAAGGGTGGATGCTCCAATGGTTGAGATTGCTCTCACCAGCAGGCATCAGGTTCACCGGTGCACACAGTTGGTACCTGGGCGGCCAGCCTCCCACTGTGCCCAATATGCTTTATTGACCTCTGGGTGTTTCCTAGATACATGTCTCCACTTTATATGCCCAGTGCTCCTTGGATGTTCTTAGTGATGCACTTGATTGCGATAACACTCACAGTTCTTATTCTGTATTTTGCGGTGTGCCAGATGTCTACTTCACATGCTTCTCTTCTTTTTCTTCACACTCTGGTGCCGTGGCCTTGTGCCACACTTTTCTCATTCATCTTCTTCCTCTTTACAACGTGGTCTGGTGTGATCGTGCCTTACTCAGGCCTCTCCATGTGACGTGCACTTCACATGGCCCTCCCTGGCCATGTCCTACCCCTTGGACTGAGACTTCTCCTCATCTACTGACCAGACCTCTCGTCATGACCTTCTTCTTTTTCACTACCTCTCACAGGTCTTCTTCTTGGGCCTATCTCAGGCCTTCTCTGCGTGGGCCTCTCACAGACCTTCTCCTTGTGGGGTAGGTCTTCTCTCTGTGGACTACTCTCGGGTATTCTTCTCGCAGATCTCTCACAGGTCTTCTTCTTGAGCCTACCGCAGGCTTTCTCTTCAAGGGCCTCTCACAGGCCTCCTTGCGGACCACTCACAGGTCATCTCTCCGTGGACCCTCTCACAGGTCTCCTCTTTATGGACCTATCACAGGTCTCCTCTTCATGGACCTCTCAAAGGTCTCCTCTTCATGGACCTCCCCAATACCTGAAGGCAAGGTATGTAGGTCCCACAGAGGGTAAACAGGAATCAGCTGTGTCTGAGACTCCAACATAGCAATGACCTTGCAATGACAGCAGAGTGCTCCTCTAATTTGAGCACGGAAATGCATGTGTATTTATAATAACATCATCCATGCTTCTGTGTCGAGGCTTCATCCGGGCTGATATTGTTTATCGTCTTTGTGATAGCCCTGTCGCCTCATGGACGAATAACAAACAATAGCATTTGCACAATGTGTGTCTAGGCCTTGTACTAAATGTTCAAGGTGTCATAATAGTGTACTTACGAAGTGGAATTGTAAGCAATGTTGTTTCAAAGAAACTAATCCTGCACTGTCACGCATGCTAATGTGTGTTCAAAGTCATTGTGTCGAAAAGAAGGCAACTTAAGAAGCTTGTACATGTAAAATGGTAGTGTTTCTTCCTGGGCCTTAACTAGCCATGTGACACCTACTCCTCGGACATAAGTCGGCTAAAGCTTTCTAATAATAAGAAAGCCATCCAGAGCAATGTTACAGCATGTATTCATATAAAAGGTGCTAAAATTATTAAAAAAGCAATCATACAGTTTGAAAGCCCAAAGTATACAGAAAGTCATTATTTAAAAATGTAAAAGCAAATAAAAACCAAATTTAAAGGGAATTTAGGATGTTTGTAAACAGGCCAATGAGAAAGTTCCCACCAAAAGGAATAGCCAATTGTTTATGTGTTCCGAGAAGTAGACAAAACATTTCTGTTCCCAGCAACCGCAGACAATGATCTCAGAGACACACCGGGACCAGGTTTATGGAGCAGATGTGTTCCCATCCTACCACCACAGCAGCCACTGAAGGAGTGACCAAAGCCAGTGAATAATCCGCAGAACCAGAGCCAATATCCAACTCACCAGGACCAGAAGCATCCCAGGAAGGCTTGTAGAATACGTTTAGAAGCAACAGCAGGCGCAAGGGACATCAATACAAATGGGCCTTTAAGAATCCACCAGTATTTCCAAGGAACACTCAAAAATGCACAGCAAACAGCGGAATACAGGCTGCATGCGGTGAAGCCACATGGGCCAAAATGATAGGAACCAATGCTTATTTAATTCCTGAAGCAAGGGTGTGCCAAAACATTGTACCATGCGTTCATGGTACGGGAGCACATGTGGTAGTGCCAGTTCCCTTCTATCTTGAAATGGGAAATCCATTGTGGAGCAAAAAAAATTAACTTACAGTCCCGACAATCAGGAACAGGACCAGCGGAAGACTTCCAAAAATGCTTCCGAGCACGGAGTGAAGGAATGATGTAATGACTCCGAAGATTGTCTGGAAGGTACAAACCAAACCAGAGCCTAAGTTCCTAAAAAAGTGCACTACCCCCGCAGTATGAAACATGTTAAAAATGCTATGGACCAATTCACCAAAATGCTGTGGGAAACTAGTGCAGAGTAGTGACTGTATTTCAGAAGAAGACCTTGCAACTTGAAGATCAAACATCTCCTTTGCAGATGTTAATGCTACATCATTCTGAAACAATAAAGCTTTCAGTCTGCTCAAGGCATCAAAGTGCACATTTGAAAGTTTTCTCGAAGACCAAAGCATCGCCTTTGTAACTGCATGGACAGGTGGAAACACTACTTGTGTACAGCAAATGGCCATGGAAGAAACCATGACAAGATATGCTATGCCAGGTCTCATACCGCAGCAACCCTGATCGTTCAACATCAAATAACTCCCATTCGAGAGTAACCTGAAAGTCAGACGAATCATGGCTGCTGGGGAACCTTTCAAGTAGCAAGATAACGTTGCCACGGAAGCATTACAAGCCCCATGAAGTGAAACTTACTTGCACACTAAGGAAACACTTAAAGCATTCAGGTAGCCAGAACCTCTGAGAAAAACTTCAGTTTCTTTATTCCGACACCGGAATTTGAAAGGTAATCCCAATATTCATGAACATACCCTTCCCCAAACGCTTCATATCAGTCCACTTGATGGTGTTCTAAGCAGTATTGGAAATAAAATGTAGAAATCAGCACAATAATGAACACATGGATTTTCCAATCTGCTGCAGGTGTTTCAGCAACATTGAATGGCTGCCTCTCTAATTTCTCTATTTGTAACATAGTGTATGTCGCATCTTTGCATGCCATGAGTATTTGCTGTTTTGTAAGTTGGTATCGTGAAAACAGGCTTGTGGCATTAATATGTCACCATTGTCCATGACAGGAAGGAAGTGTCTGAAGAGTCCAACTCAATAGCAGGATGGATCTAAGTTGTGATTGCCCATGTTGTAATGCGGACATGTCATGTTGTATAATGTCTTTTGCTGACAACACTATGTTACCCAGGGAGTGCAAGGTTGTCATGCCATTGTCAACTACTATTAGAGCCTTCTCTAAATTAGCCCTGTCAATCTCACGCAGTCTTTCAGCAGCTTCCTGCTGAGAAATATTCCATATTTTATTGTATATTGCATACAAGAAGCGTTTTTGATGTGGGTTTCGAGGACCTAGCAAGAAATCCCGTAGTTCCAGGTCATCCGAAAGAAGGTACTAGTGTTGTTTCACCTGGGACATTGTTGAGGTTTTTAGCCAGCCAAGACACAAATTCCCAACACTGTACGTTGTAACCACCTCCACGTGTTCTGTCTGCATGTTACGCAGGTCAGGCTTGCTGATCTTAAAGCCCTCAGTGTTACTTAGGAACCGTGCTTGACATCTGTTAATATCTAACTGCCAAACTAACCATCCCCTCTGATTGGTGTCTGATGAATTGTACATGCCACTGTGTAGCATGATGTCTAGTGAGTGTTTTCTCCTTGTATTTTGTAAACTACTGCCAGTGTTCAAAACGTGCGAATGTGGGAATGCATGGTGTGTTCAAATCTTTTGTCTTAGCTAAACCAAGCCATGACATTTGTTGCACAGTTGTGTTCAGGGAAATCATCTGTTGAGGTATAATGCATGCTCTAAACAAAGCCTCTTCCCCCTGAACCTGCCAATCTTTTGTTCCCCAAATGTATTTGACATCTATAGTGTCCCTCCAAAAGTCAAACCCTTGTGTGGACATCTGGAAATAAAAGTAAGCAGAATATATCTGCTTGGTGTTTGTCAGCATATTTTTCTTTGCATATGATGGTGCAAGCTTATAATAATCAAACACTGTGTCTAATGTATCATAACCAGAAAAATAAACAAACTTCTTTGCAAATGGTTTTTAACTACCCCATAGTGGTGTAGGGCAATGTTCCCATTGTGTGTCTTTGAAAACAGCACGAGGGGAATTGTGTGGGATAAGGTCCCCCATGATATCTAGGACCCTACAGAAACCCTGCTTATTCTTTCATTTTCGTGGTGTCTGTGGGCGATGTTATTGTGCCTGGGTTACATTCTGACGATTTGGATGCTGACACTGTAAACTACATGCTCTCAGAGCTGGAATTTTATACTGTTTTTGAAAGTGAAGACCTGAATTGGAATTCTGCTAATTATGGTGAAATGTTCTGCTATCATCATTACAGACATACTTAGACATAACGCGGTAGCACAGCTGCCGATTTCCAACACATTAGTTTTATCACATAAACTGTGTCTCATCTCCTTGGGGGCAGAGAGGAGAATTCCGGCAGGGAGACTGGTCCTGGAACGAACGCCCGCAGAGCCTGACATGCAGCCTTGCGCAAATGAAGTTTACACTCATGATGCTAACCACCTAACTACATACATCAGGTATGGGGTCTGTTGCCAATCCCGGAGATCACTCATATATCCTTGTGTCCTCACAGTATTGGTAGGCCTAGAAAGATAGATAATTTTCCATAGTAGGTATGTTTATTTTATACAGCCTGATAGTAATGCTAATTGCTTTGTGTAGGTTCATCTACCTAGTGATTGCAGCACATTTGCTTCGTAATAGACTATGATAGTTTAAATAAATGTATTGTAAACTTTCTTCATTTCTTTTTTTGTGTTTAATACGGACATGCATGAATGAGTGACGAAAAGTAAGGATCTGTTTCCATGGTTCCTTTGGGGACTAGATAGTCATGTTCTAGGTTGTCAAAATCACATGCTACTCTGGGAAGGTTAGGAGTTCAGGTGAGGTGCAGTGAGCTAGCCAGGATTTGGGCCGACAGATACTGATGTTGTAGAGAGACTCAGTACCTACGTTCTGATATCCTGTCATCCCAAGACACAGTTCTGCTTTACCAGCAGAATCCCTGTGACAACTGTAAGGTCCTAATTTCTTCCATTCTGTCTTCCAAAGTGAAAGGTAACGGCGTCTTTGAGGGAGGTTCTACATCTTTTTTGGGTCATTACACCAACCCAGAAGATTTTGGGGAAATAGCTCCTGAAGCAGAGGTCGGAGAGGACCTTTTGTAGTCACAGTCACCCTCCATGATAGCCGAGAGGCAGTCCAGTACAAGTTCTTTTTGTCGACAAGACTTCCTGATAATGGGTCTGGTTGCAGAGAAGGATGACTTGGCAACTAACTCCAGTCTGCGGGGCCTACCCATGGAGAATCAAACAACTGTGAAGCATTGTCACTCCATATTATTTAGGTATTTAGCCAGCAATAGAATGAGAAAAACAGGAGTGCCCAAAAACTTTAACCATGGCACTGACTGTTATGAAAATTATGCTGAGGAAGAGTATACATGGCCAAAAATATTGTCAGCAAGCCAATGTAAAAGTATGGGTATGTTGTGACTATTCATTCATATCCAAAATAAAGATCCACATGCAGCCCATCTGCTTATCAATCAGCAACCAAATATGGGAACATTTAACAATATTTAACATAGAATGAAATTCCCAATTGGAGAATTCATTGGTTTTATAATTAAATAAAATGAGGATAACGTATATTGTGCTGGAAGAACAGGTAAAGTCTGAAGAGTATTGTAACTGTGTGGGGTAAAGATTACCTCTGGAGAGGCGAATAGGTGCTGCACAAAATGGCGGCCCCTTCTCTGCTCGAACTGCCGCCAGAACCACTGTAGCTCCAAAATGCCTGAAACGTGACTGGAAGCACCTGAAAAAAGGCTCAGGATGTGGCGCCCACCTTCCCACAGAGGAATCTAGCTCACGGAGTTGAAAGCATTGTAGGAAGGAGACATATCTCTATTTGCTTGCTGGAGCCACCCGAGAGCTTCAGAGGATGGCAGCCATTCTGTGCGGCATCCAAGTGCGCCCCCCTAAAAAAGTTCTCTGATAGAGAATTATCTTTCTCCTAACATTTCTGTGAAGCGATCAGCCCATGACAGGCTAGGTAAGAAGATCTTATCTCTTCTCTAGGCTCTCCCTATCTAAGGGATGCCACTGGGATAAAGGGGTTTAGTGAATCTACTCAGTGTATGGTAATTCCTAGGTGACAAAGGCAGGCAAAAATGTCATTGAACTTTACACAAAGATCTTTCAAACTCAAGGCTTAAATCTGCCAGAGTTGCTTGGTTAAGGATTTGAGGCAGAAATTAATATGTCAGGGAGGTAGATTAACCTGGGGAAGGTTAATGACAAACAGATTTGCCCTGACCAAGGATTAAGTCTCCACCCTTCTTAGACATTAACGGAGATACTAAGAGAGAGCTTGGAGTAAAGCACACTAACCGCCAAAAGGGGCCAGGCAATGCCACCTCAATTCAAATTAACATCTTTCCACGTATTGTGAAGTGGCAGCATCCATTCCACAGCTCCACAGTATCTGACTATAGCTACGCCTGCTTGGTGGAGGCCATATTTCAACTGTTGTGGGTGCACATGTGATAAAGACGAAACTGCAGTGCATCACCGACTAAGCCTTCCATGTAATGTATGGAAAACAGATAGACCTAGGAGTCGTAAAAGACACTTATAGCTCCCAAAGGTAGCAAACTACCAAAGTACATGTTTATGTCAAATGGTTTAGCATTAGGGTTAGGCAGAGTTTTATTACACCCACATAGCCAGGTTACATCAGGAAGTTTCAAGAGTCTTCCAAAATGTCCTGATTTCACATGACTATGCGAGGCATAGCAGGTGCAAGGCAAACACTACTGGAATTGGAGTGGGCACAGCAGGACAGTGTTGCAGGTAAGCTTAGTGTGGTGGGCTCAAAGCAGGTGTTGCAAGGTACTACTCCCAAGTGGTGTCAGTCGCTCTCTTGTCCAGTTTCACCTCCACCACTCCCAGCAGCAGGAACTATGCACACCCCAAAGTAGCATACCCAACATTAATGAAAAGCTGATACATGATCCTCAAATGGCATTCACCAATGCATTTATAAAAATACCCCGAGGCATCCAGGACTCATGTATGTTTGACAAACGTGGGATGCTTCACCAGCCTGACGTCAAATAGTTTGGGCAGTTGTGGCAGCCAGTACATTTCAATACTTTGGGTTTCAAAATGCCACACGGTAGGTAAATCATCTTGTGCATTACACATTTGAAAAATCGTTTTTTGCAAATGCAGTGCTCTGGCGAGGCACTTCTGAAAGATTACAATCTCACAAGGAGTAGAAACAACGGCTTGAAGACTACAGATTGACTCCTGCAGTAGGTGCATCAACCTTCCTGCAATAATACACTGATCAGACCCTTGCCTCTCTGCAACTTGCATCTCCTCAATACTGACCCACTTGCCTCAAACATTCCATTCTGCATATCGCCCATCAAGAAAAACAGACCACGCTTCCAACCTCTGTGTGAAAAACAGAATCCAAATATTATACCTGTATACACGCCTTATCTCTTCATACACATTCTCACATCCCAATATAGTTGTGGGGTAGCTGTCAACTTAACAACATAGCTACAAGTCATGAAACATGCATTCTGCACCCCACACCTGGCAAACCTTCCTGCACATACACAATCATTCCCCCCAAAGCAGGCACCCTTGCACACTAGTGCAAGGGTGCCTGTGTTGGCATTAGGCAGCTAGATTTAGTGCCAGCACTAGGGGAAACGCAGGGGTGCGCCGCATTCTTGTGAATACCGCGCATCCCTGCGTTTTCAGAATGGTGGAGCGTGGCATTAGCAATTTTTGCTTAACGCCACGCTTCACCATTCTGTTATAAATATGCCCCATAGATACTACATTCATGACCCACTCAACACAAACCTCGTAGACATGCTATTCAAGAATCTCCACAATGAGGCTCAGTGAATGCAAAATCCCAATCATGCATGAAGTAGTCCTATATTCAAAACAGATAGATATTAAAACCCTCTGATACAATCATGTAGAGGAAATATCAAGCAAACGCCAGAAAGAATCTGAGGATCACGAGACTGCAAATCCTCTTTCATTATTTTAACACCTTCCCTATAACAGAACTATGCATTCATTAAATGTTCCAACTGACAGACCCCCACTTTGTCAATCGGTAGCCTACCAACACTCAATCTCACCATCCTGAGAGATTAAAATCCTAGCGAGGCCCTGTGACACATGTAACCCATGCAAGCACCCTCCATTGGACATCAGCCAAAAGTGCGGTGTGAAAGGAAAGGGCCATGTTTGGACTGCCCTTATTTTGAAAGTTGGCTTTGGGAAGCTAGAACTTTACTTTTTCAGGAGCGAATGCAGGTACCATGCCATCTAAATTTCTTAGAAATGTGTGTTCTGAAAGAATGCCAAATCATATGAATTTACACTGGATGCCAACTTTTCTAAGTAAACTGAGGTTGACTCCATCTAATCCATGTTGGATAGACATTCCTGTTTCTGGCCTCCCTTCAAAAGTTCGTGAAAAGAGGAAATGCAGTTATCTGGGATTCGTTTTGTATAGGAGCTTGACATCCAGTTTTGAGCGAGGGAAAGACCGATCTTCAGTTGTTCTTTGTCCCCGACACTGTAGACATTAATGTAGAGTTGCATGTTAGCTTCATATTTAGAGATCTTGACTTTGCTAACTGTGGGAAAGACTTCAAAAGTTTCTATTTAGAGGTCGGAAATAATAAGAGAGAGGAAGGATCTTTTAGGCACTCACAGGTAAATAATATTCTACGGGATATACAGGGACCCATTTGATTGAGATTGTGCCAGTTGGAGAGCTATGATAAGAAACACCGACATGTGGTGCTTAAGAATTGCATTAATGTTTCCTGAGTATTCATAATGGCTTGATGTTCAATGGAAACACATGCCACAAAAACATCACACAGAATGACATTTGTTGACAATGAGGTGAAAATTATTCCTA
Source organism: Calotriton arnoldi (assembly GCA_963921515.1). Taxonomy (NCBI): domain Eukaryota; kingdom Metazoa; phylum Chordata; class Amphibia; order Caudata; family Salamandridae; genus Calotriton; species Calotriton arnoldi. The sequence goes on from CAWUFW010003589.1 coordinate 1,453,787, forward strand.
ACATGGGTGGTTGCACCTTTTCTGCTAAATCATCAGGGGCAGATTTACAAGCCCCTTGCGTCACTTTTCCCATGTTAAAAGTGACGCAAACGTGGAGCAAGGGGCTTGTAAATCTGCCCCTCAGTTTTTGGCCGGAAGCAGTTGGGCAAGGCACACGATCTAGCGAGGAGCGGACAGACAGACAGGCAGGCAGACTGAGACGGTGTGGAGCATGAGGCCACGTGGACACTGTGATGTCTTGGGGCCTAGGCCCACATGCTGGGTAAAAGGACCACACAGACACAGTAGTACCTTACTGGAACTGGCCCAGGGCACGTGTGCCCGGCCAATTTTATCAGCAGGGTCACCTGACCGGTGACGCCTGTGATGGGTGGGTGTGCAGTGTGGGGTGCAACAGAGATAGGACACTAGAACGTGTCCAGCAAGGCACTACATGCCTCCCAAACTTTAATGAAAAAGAAATAAACAAAAGACCAACCTAAGAAGAAAACAAACGACAATACACAGCACCAATGAGTCTCTTTAGGCCATCTGCTGGGCGGTAGTAGAGTTCTGGACCACAAGGTCAGGAAGCTTTGGTCCGCCTCGGGGATGAAGTTCAGACCGACCTGGTCTCGCGGTGTTGGAGTCTATTTACAAAGTTCAAATGGGGGTGCATCTGGAGCAGTGGGGGAGTCCACTTTGGAGATCTTCTTGCAGGCGCTCAGGCTCCGGTGGACAGCCAACCTGCAAACACAGAGGATGACCTTGGTGGATGAGGGCTTTCTTTGGCGGCGATGATGCTTTCCAGTTACGGATAGCCGAGCAGCTTCAGACATGCCTCTCCTGCCTGGACTCCCCTCTCACAGGAGTCTCCTGGTGGGCCTTCCTGCCAGGCTGCCATGGGACTATGTGGACTGTGCGGGCCTCGTGTAGGCCGAGCGAAGGCGTCGCTGAGGAACTGCCAACAGGACCACAGCCAAGTCGCTCATGTAGCCGCAGAGTGGTGTCTCAGTCTGTGTGTTCTCGATGTCAGGACTCATGTTCTATGCCTTCCTCAGATGGTCTTTGGGTGACCAGTCTTCATCTGTGACCTCCATTTTTCCCGGTGCCTGTCGTGGAGCTGCTGCCGACACATCTCTCTGATCGGTATTCCCCTCTCACAGGAAGCTCCGTTGAGGCCCTTGCCCCTGTATTGCCATGTGACTGCGTGGGCTCTGCGGGCTTTTCGTAGGCCGCGCTGAGGGGTCGCTGCAGAACTCCCAACAAGGCAACGGCCAAGCCTCGTGTAACCCCAAGGGTGGATGGTCCAATGGTCAGGTATGCTCTTCTTCGGCAGGCTTCCGGTTTACGGGGGCACACAGAAGGTTCCTGGGTGGCTAGCTTCATTGAACTCCGGATGTCTCGAGTGTTTGGATCCACTCTGGTGGTGCGATGCTCCACAGATGTTCTTGGTGATGATGTACCTGTATGACAGATACGATAATTTTCTTTCGGTTGGGCAACAGGCGGCGATCTCTTGCTTTTGGTGACCTCCTTGAGTGAGGAGGACTGGAGGGACTTCGTGCCCACTTACAGTTTTCTTCTGGCAGGTGCACTTGCTGGATGAGGTGCCATCGATGTCAAGCAGCTGGTGACAGGTGAGTGGACGGTTGCACTGTGAAGCGTGGGGCCTGGACGCAGATCGCGCTTGCTAGCGGCTTATGGTTGGTCCTCCCACGAGGTTGTCTCCAGTGACGTCTCTGCACCCCGGTGGCTGGCTTGTGCTGATGAACACCTTCTCCAGTGCTGGCATAAGTCCTCTGTCCTTTCGCTCTTCTCCTTTCCTTCTTGCGCGCCTGTAGTGGTTGTTTGCCCTGTGGCGTTGTGCCACTCTCCTTTCCTTCTTCCGACCATGTTCGTCACTCGGATGTGGTGTCCTGCCACATGTCTCATGTTTGCGCCACATGGACTTCTCACTGGTCGTGTCCGGCTCTTGGGATGATCTTTCCTTTGCTGCTGACCTGTTTCAGGTCTGTCCTGTTGGTAGGATGTGCTTCTTCTCTTTGAGGGCCTCTTGCAGGCCCCTTCCCCTCCTCAGGGGTTTTCGCAATGCTCCTCTGCTCTTCACTCGAGGGCGTCGTGCTTGGGGCCTCGAGGCTGCGCCGTCGTGGCGCTTGATCCTGCCTCCATCCAGGCATGCTTGGTCACTTCGAGTGAAGTGCTCCTTTTTTTTTGCGGAGCGATGTGGCATCCGGCCATGTGTTGCAGGTCTTCAGTGCACAAGCTGTGGTGCCTGCTTGCCACTGGGAATGTGTGAGTCTCCTCTTGCCTGTCTGGGGCCACTGGCGACTCCGTCTTGAAGCAGAGTGAGGGATGACACTCAGCTGTCTTTGGCCCCCAGGGGGCTTCGCAGGTGCGGTGGAGATTCTTCGTGTTGCCATCCGCCTTGCTTTCCTTCTGTGGAGAGGTCTCACTCTCCTGGGCACCTGCCCATGTTGTCAAACTTCTGGGTGCATGCGTCATGCACCTTGGCTGCGCTCTTGGTCCTTCTTCTGGGCGCCCTCTTCTGGTGCTTGGGGTGTTTGCCCTTCTTTCTTGCGGTGGTGGCCGTTCACCACCAGGGGCGAGTGACGCAGTTTCTTTGCTTGCGGTGGCGTCTGACAGCCACAAGGGGTGTGTGCACCACGCACGTTCTGCTTGCGTCTTTTGTGGGCTTGTTGCCTTGGGGCTTTAAGTTCATGGCTCCAAGTGGGCTCCTGGCAGTTCTCTGGGCAGAGGCAGCTTTGGGTTTCTTGGAGCTCTTGTCGGGGTACGCAGCCTGTCCCGTTAACCTGGAGCAGTGCAGTTCATGTCTGGGCATTGCAGGTCATGATTTCTTTTTGCCAAGTCCAGTGGGAGGCGCTCAGGCCATGCACACTTTCTTCTGGCTTGCCTTTTGTGAGGTCCACCCGCTGTGCTTGTCTACTCCAGCTTCCTGGGGTGAGAATTCGGGGTCCTACAGGCTCACAACAATTGTGAAGGTCTATTTCTTTATGAGGTGCCTGGTTTCCTTAAATGCGGTGGAGTGCGGGGGACCGGCCACTAGATGGTGCTGCAGCCACTGTTTTCAATGCCATGGCCGTGCTGCTGAGATGTGCACAGGACAGGTTGCGGCTGCGTCCTTCTCTTCTGCCAGCGGAGTGATCATGGTGCCACTTGCCCGGCCGCTGCACCTTCTCCATGCACCACCTGGTGCTCGGGTGACTAGGGGGGCATTACAGACTCTTTACTGGTATTAACAGATTAACAGTGGTGGTATTCTGAATGTCACAACCTGTCAGTCCTCCGACTGGAGTGCAGGTTTTCATGGGACGACCTCCAGTGAGCAGCGTCTGCTCCCATTGCCACTTTTCTTTTCTGTTGAGTATGGTCAGCTTGGTGCGTTCTGTTCAGACGTCGCAGGTTCTTGTGCAGGCAGCCTTTCATTCTTCAATTCTACATGCTCCCACTCACTTTTTTTTCGGTTTTGATGTGGTGGTAGCTCACTACCATGGTGTGCACTGCGCTCGTCAGCCGGTGTGCACAGCGACGAGCTTCGCGCTGGGCTGCTGCACTGTATAGATGAAGGGATGCAGAGGGGCGGGGGTACTGCAGGCGCTTTATTTGTTAAGAATGGCAGAGCAGGCCTTAATTTGTTGAGGCGGTTTACTTCGCAAGGGACACTTTACATTTCAGTCGTCTGCTGCGCCTGTTCGGGGATGTCAGCGCAGGGACAGCAACTCCTTCAGGTGCTCTCTACTGCTTCTTGGAGCAGGCACAGTGCCACCCATGGCAGCCAGGTAGTGCTGCAGGCGCTTGCCATCTCTGAAATCGACGGGGGCCGAGAGTGGAGACTGGAGCTAATCCTGCAGGTGCAGCTGATTTCCCGTGTTGACCCCTGCTAGGGCTTGTTGTGTTGTGCCGCTGGACTGGACACAACATTCGCCTGCGCAGCTACCGGTAGGTGCTGGGGCCCTTTTGGGAATAATACGCGGAGCCAGTGTTAGTGGATGTGATGGCTATCGCGCACACGCGTCCAGTGACGTCTGTGTTGCGGTAGGCGTTTTTATTAATTAACCATCACGTGACTGGACCGAACCATGTCGTCCAGTCACGACGGGGAAAGACCAGGAGATTCCCCCACGGGGATACATACATGGGGAAACCTTCTCAGTCGCCGCGGTTGCGTCACCGCTGCGACATAACATTCCTCCCAAAAACAGAATTGACAATACAAAAGAACAGTCTTACGTAAAATAGTCTCTCAGCTTCATGGATGGCTCAGGATTGCGGCGGAGCTGATACTGGGAACTCCCTCGCCCGTGGGACTCGACACCCACAGCCTCGCTCAACTGTGAGGGCACGGATTCTTCTGAGCTCTCGGGAATTCCATCAGGCCCAGCCATTCCGTGGTCACTGTCCTCTGGGAGGTGAGTGTCTATCACTGGCGCTAAGGGCGCCTCTCCCCCCACTCTCTCGGGTGTTCCAGGGAGGATCGGAGGGTGGCTCGGGACCGGCATCCGGCGCTCCCTTCCCTGGTCCGTCGCAGGGATCTCTGCAAGGTGACACTTCTTGAAATGGGACACGTTCCGTGTTACAAATTCTCCGTCCCTCCGAGCCCTTATTTGCGTACCTCGCACACTAACGACAGTCCAGGGGCGCTTCTCATATGGAAGATGGAACTTGCTCTTCCTTGAACGGTTCCTGAGCAACACCTTGTCTCCTGGCAGCAGATGGACCGGACGAGTTCCACGGCGCTGACTGACCTGCTCGTGCCTTCTGCGCCTTTGCTCATCAATGTGGCGATCATCAGGGCTTTCCGGGCACCAATGAGGATGATGAGGAATTGAGTCCGTGACCACTCGGCCCATTGACAAGTGTCCGGGAGCCAGGCCCGTAGTGGTATGAGGAGTTTGGCGGTAATTTCTCAGGAATGTGAAAAGAGCTAGTTCCAGGGGCTGGTGACGCTCATGGGCTATGCGGATGACCTTGTTTAAGGTCCGCATAAATCTCTCTACCTCCCCGTTGGCTTGCGGCCAGCGAGGAGTAATCCTCCGATGTTTGATGCCTAGCGATGCCAAATATGTGGCAACCTCCTGGCTTTGAAACGGCGGCCCATTGTCAGTTTTGAGTTCTGTAAAAATGCCATGCGTCGCTATTACCTTTTCCAACTTCGGGATTATTTCGGCAGCACTTAGACCATTCACGATTTCAATTTCCGGATACTTGGAATAGTCATCAATAGCCACGAACGTGTGTCTTCCATCTGGTAGACTTTCGAAGTCGAGACTTACGCTTATCCATGGCCGAGGGGGCCTGGGTTCCGTGATCACAGGAGCAGGCTTAGGGTTTGCCCCAGTTACTTGGCACCACTGACACTCCCGGACGGCAGCCTCAACGAGCTCGTCCATCAGGGGGAACCACACCTTGGTTCTCAGTCGCGACTTGGTCTTAACCATTCCTTGATGTCCACTATGTGCCAGCTGAATGACTCTGTCCGTTAAAGACGAAGGAATTACCAGCCGGTGCCCTCGCATGAGGCAACCGGTGTTGTCTTCGGTCAACTCTTCACGTACGTGATACAAGCTCTCCAGTATTCTGCGAGCACCTTCCGTCAGTCTCTTCCACTCTTCTCTGGCCTTGTGCCAGTTGCCATGTCTCACCACCTGTTTGACTCTTTGCAGGCATTCATCGTTGTCTGTTTCATGCTTTAGATCATTCATGGAGAGAGGAATGGGACACGATCTCTGCGTGACGCATCGTACATAGTCCTCCGTGTCTGCAGCATCCTCTTCCTCTTGAGCCGTCGCACACCTCGGGTGGCGTGACAAGTAATCTGCGGGATTGCGACTGCCTGGTTGGTACTCAATTTGACAGTTATAATTTTGCAGCTGCAGCATCCACTTTTCTATTCTCGGCGGCGGTTTTGACGAAGTACCGGAGAATAGATGCAGGAGAGGTTTGTGGTCAGTGGCTACCACAAATGGTTTGCCATAGACGTAAAGATGGAAGTGGCGGCATCCCCAGTGGATCGCGATGGCTTCCTTCTCAATTTGAGAATACCTTTGTTCGGTGTCAGTAAGGGAGCGGCTAGCGAAGGCCACCGGAGCCCAGTCTTCTTCTACCAGGCGGCGCTGCATGAGGACCGCTCCTAGTCCCTTTGGACCTGCGTCGACTGCAACCAGTGTGAGCTTTTGGGGGTCAAAGAACGCCAGGGTGGTGGCCGCAGACAGGGCATCTTTGACGTCTTGGAACGCTTTGGCTTGTGGTTCTCCCCATGTCCAGGAAACCGAGGCTTTGGTGAGATCCCTCAGGGGCTGAGTGAGGGTGGTGAGGTCCTTGATGAAGCGCCCGCAGTAGTTCACCATGCCCAGGAAGCTGCGGACTTCGGTGACGTTGACGGGGGCTGGTGCATTCTTAATGTCTCTGACCTTGTCAGGATCCGGGTTCACCCCCTCAGCCGAGAAGGTATAACCAAAGAATTGCAGCTTGTTCTTGAGAAACTCGCACTTTTCTCTGTGTAGTGTTAGTCCTGCAGCCTTGATCCTCTGGAGAACCTGCACCAGTCGGGAATGGTGCTCAGGGATGGATGTGGCATGTATCATGATGTCATCACTTACATTGATGACTCCAGGGATGTCCATGATCAGCTCACTGATGACATTCTGGAATACTTCGGCCGCGCTTGATATCCCAAAACTCAGACGGGTATACCGGCGAAGACCTACATGAGTGGAGAAGGTTGTGATGTTTCTCGATGCCTGATCAAGGACTAGTTGGTGATACCCCGATCTCAGGTCCAGCTTTGAGAACCAGCACGCCCCTGCCATTTCTCCAATCAAGTCATCAATAGTCGGGGTGATGTGTCGCTCTCTTTTGATGGCTGCATTCGGCAATCTCATGTCGACGCAGATCCTCACGGAACCTGGCTGCTTCGGTTTCCGGGCTACGACGATTGGGGAAACCCATGGCGTGGGACCTGACACCTTCTCAATTATGCCCGCCTGCTCCAGCTTTAGTAGCTCTTGCTCTACCAATGGTCGCAGATGAAAGGCCACTCGGCGGTGTCGTAGAGCCACGGGTTGCACAGTCTTGTCAATGTGCAGGTGTATCTCTTTTCCATTGAACTTTCCGATGCCCTCGAAAACCGATGCGAACTCCTGGAGTACCTGCTGGATTGACTCTTGATGGATCCCAAATGCAAATGACACGATGCCCAAATCCTCTGCGGCCCGGCATCCCAGGAGCATGCCTTGTCCATCCTTAGTGACATACACAATGGTACTGACTGATTTGTCTTCATGGGTGACGGTGGTCTTAAATTTCCCGTTCATTTCTAACGGTTTATCCTGTCCATACGCGAAGACTGTGATTTTAGTGGGCTGTAGAGTGGGAGCTGGGTGCATGGATCTGTATAGAGCTGCTGCCATTATGTTGATGGTGGCTCCTGTGTCCACGACGGCTGTGACGTCCTGGGCTCCCACCTGAATGCGGCATTGGGGCAGACGCCTGCTCCTTCTCGATGCAGCTCCAATCATGTGCACCTTATGGACCACTCTTTCTTCCTCTTCGTCATCGTCCATGTCACTCGACTCGCCACCTCCCTCGGGTATTGTATTAACCGCTTGCGTGGGCTTTCGGTACTGTTTGGAACGACATACCTTTATAAAATGGTTGAATCGGCCGCACCCTGTGCATTTCTTGCCCTTCGCTGGACAATCAGCTGCCTTGTGAGGTGGACCACCGCAGTACCCACAGTATCGTTGTCCCCCTTGTGGGCCACTGTTGGACGGCTTTCTGTTGCGACGGTCCGCCGGTTTCGTCGTGACCACATTTACTGGTTCCGCCTTGATAGGAGACTGCAGGGCTGCTTCCATATGTGCTGCCCTGGCCTTGGATAACTCTTTGGTGCGTCCTAGGGTTAGAATGTCCGCTAACAGCTTACCCGACTCTTCTAATATTCTTTCTCGCAGCTTCGCCGAGGCACACCCCTGGATGATCTGCCCTCTGATCTCCTCCGTCTCATCTCTAAATCCACATGTGGATGCCAGGAGCTTGAGCCGGCCGTGGAAAGTGTCGAGCGATTCTTCCTGTAACTGCCTAGCTTGACGAAAGATGAAACGTTCGTAATCCTGATTGGCCATTGTTTCGAAATGGCCCGTGAGCGCATTGATGAGGGTCATGTGAGTCTTGGGCGTTGCCTCTACAAGAGTCTTTGCGATGCGGTGGATGTCCTTCCCTCCTAGGTGGAGCAGCATGGCCCTCTTCTGGTCTTTGTGTACCTTTGTTGCTTCAAAAAAATATTATTAGGCGTTCTACCCATTCCTTCCACCTGGACGCCTGGGCAGATGGGGATCCTTCCACTACAAATGGTTCAATGGGGGGAATGGTAGACATGATGACTGTTCCTTCGGGCAGGCGGATGTGGTGCTGTGCCGTGTCACACTGTCCTTCCCCTTGATTATGAATGTAGGAGGCTGAGGATGTCTCTACCGTCACAGACGCTGCCCTCTCCTGCAGATCAATTCCTCTGAATTGCCTGTAGATCAGATCAGGTCAGCTGCCTAGTCACCATGTGCTCCAACTGCTTCTCTCAGCTGGCTGCCACCTTGCAGCACCTTCAAAACGGCACTTATCTAGGTGCCAGCTGATGTGGTTGCTTTCCTGCAGTACCTGCAGTCACCACCGGGGGCAGCGCCACGTGGAGATGCACTGCCTTTTCGATCACTGCTCTCGGCGTGTCCACAGCGCATGCGCGCAGCGCTCCACGCTGCGTGGGCCTTCCCGCTCCGGATCAGTGCTTTCAGGACACCACGGGGATCCACTCACAGCGCAGTGATCACAGCACAGAAACGGCCCACCTGATGGAGTAGTGCCGGGTCCTCACCGCGTCGGATGACAGCGGACAGCTGCAGGGGCACGAGCACCGCGGGGCCTCTTCCAACCACGCACGGCCGCCCCCGCTCAGAAACGCGACAGGAACACGCCCGCCCTCGTCGCCAGTGTTGTGTTGTGCCGCTGGACTGGACACAACATTCGCCTGCGCAGCTACCGGTAGGTGCTGGGGCCCTTTTGGGAATAATACGCGGAGCCAGTGTTAGTGGATGTGATGGCTACCGCGCACACGCGTCCAGTGACGTCTGTGTCGCGGTAGGCGTTTTTATTAATTAACCATCACGTGACTGGACCGAACCATGTCGTCCAGTCACGACGGGGAAAGACCAGGGGACTCCCCCACGGGGATACATACATGGGGAAACCTTCTCAGTCGCCGCGGTTGCGTCACTGCTGCGACATAACAGGGCTTTTGCTTCTCCGTGGTGGGGGCAGTCCACTTCCCTTGTGAGAGGCCGTCAGAGCCAGCCCGCGCTCCTCTCCCATGCAGTTTCCTGGGCTGCCACAGAGCCGCTTTTCACCACCACGCGGGCGCTGCAGGAGACAGGCGCAGCCCCGCAGGGTCACACGGCGGACGTGTCTCCGAAACTTCAGCTCGCTCTTTGGCACGGTGCGAAGCAGGTGAGCCAGGCACTAGGGCACTTCTCACCTAGTGGCAGTGCCTCTTCAGTTGTGCCGCTTGGTGCCCTGGAGGGCCGCTGTAGCTGTTCCGTTCGCTGCAGGCCTCAGGGGTTCTGGAGGGTCTGGGGCGGGGTTTTGTGCCATACTGGCGAGGTGGAGCTGTTTGATTCGGGCAGGGGCTGTGTGTCACGCAGCTCTCTCACTGGGTAGGTTCCGTCCTACCTCTTGGTGCTGCAAACACTCTCGGGTGCCAGCCACTGTCGGCATTCTCTGGAGGTGGGGCGTGCCGAGGCCCGCGCTCTTCTGGGCTGCAGTAGGGTGGGCCTGTTCTTCACACCCGTGCAGGTGCTGCCGGAGACGGACCTGAGGGCATGGTCCAACGTGTTGCCGGGTCGCGGTGCTTCGCTAAGCCGGCCGACGCCTCAGGCTTGCCAGGTGAGAGTCAGTGAGGCGGGGATCTCAGCGGGCTGTACAGTGTCCTGCTCAGAAGTGGCAGGACGACTCTCCCTGTTGCCGCATGGTGAGGATCACAGGGCCTCTTGATTGCGGCAGTAAAAGCCTGCGCGGCAGCAGGCACATTGCTGGCATAGCGGGGGGCTCTTGCCGGAATCGATCGTTGCTGCGCTATGGTTGGTGCCTCATGGGGAGTGCTTTTCCCCTCCTATTTCTGCCTGAACCGATGGGTTAGGAGATGGCCAGTCTCCATTCACCCCTTTTTGACGGCAGAAGGCCGTACCAGGTGCCGAGCCCAAGCTTCTCCGCAGTTGCGGGTGTCCGGAGGCAGCACTGTGGGGGATGTTGCATCATCTGGCTTATTTCCTCCCCATGAGGGACGATGGAGTATCTTGCAGCGGACATGCGGGGTCAGACCCGCCTTGTCGCCATTGTGGTGTCTTGGTCCCTAGGCCCACCTGCTGGGTAAAAGGACCACACAGACACAGTAGTACCTTACTGGAACTGGCCCAGGGCACGTGCACTAGGCCCCTTTTATTAGCAGGGTCACCTGACCGGTGACGCCTGTGATGGGTGGGTGTGCAATGTGGGGTGCAACAGAGATGGGACACTAGAATGTGTCCAGCAGGACACTACAGACACCATCTGGTGCCGCAGCTTGCAGAGTCGGAACTTGTGGCAGAAGGAGTGCGAGAAGGAGCGGTACTCCAGAGGGGGACTTACTAGTGCTTCTCTAGATTTGCCCTTTGGCTTGTCTGCGGGAACTGCCATGATCGTCTCCTCTCCCACGTCCCATGTCCCCACTCACATCCCGGCTCTCTGGCAGCAGCAGAGAGAGCACAGCAACAAGAGGCTGGCCAGTGAAGGTGAGACGCACGAGACAGGTGCAGTGTGGTTTTGAGTGCTCAGGCATTAGGCCACAGATCCCCCAACGGAGGTGCAAAACGGTCGGCAATAGGCTGGTGCAGTGTGCACCATGCCGAGGGGCCGGTGCACCCATGCACTGCTCCCAGACTCCTCGACTCCTTGCCAAGCAGGAGCCCCAATGAAATTTAACAAATTCAATACATTTATTGACTTAATTCAACAAGTATAGCAAGACTCGCAAACGCTGGGATTGTGCGGCCCTAGCTTTCTGCTTCAGCTGGCTGCCACACATAAATAAACTCCTTCACAACTCCCTTTCACGCTAAAGGTGGTTCAAGCCCACAGGCAAGCAGACAAGCCAGGGCAGGCGACCATAAAATTGGGAACTGGGTAGCACATTAGAAAACAGAGCTTTGGAAACCTTGGAAGCACCAGACAAGCCCAGATTGTACTCAGCGAGCAAGCGAGTAAGTCAAGACTCCTGTACTGATAATTTCCTGGGAGTATTCCCAAGCACTACGTGTCCATCTAATGCACACTAATCTCCATCGCAAGGCAAGGCAAGGTGTCCACAAAGCATCTATAAAGACTCGCAAAGCATAGCAAGCAACTGTAAGGCAAGCAAAATCAATTATAAAGCAGGATAAAGCTAGACAGCGCAAGACAAAGAAAGTAAGCAAGCAAGTCAAATAAACCTATGCGAAGGGGTTTATGCCAGCTCAAACCACACAAACAACTGCACATCCACCGGTTCCCCCAATGGCACAAACAAGAACCCTAACCCAGACATGCAAAATACAACACCAGCCCTCTGCCTTTAGCGAACAACTGGAAATTCTCACACAGAGTTTTTGAAGTATTGTAGATGCTCCACAGATCTATAAGGGCACAGAGAAAAGCAGACCTGAGCTCAGAGGCAAGGCCCACAGCAAGTCCCGAGGTATTATAAATCATAGTAGTCATAGAAGATGGAGCCAGGCATCAAGGGTGACAGAGAGGCATGCCAGGCCAGCGCACGTTTAAGACCCATGGCATTCCAAAGAAAAGTCAGAATCACGCAGAGGAGGGAGTCGCAGGCAATCAAAGCATGCCCGAGGGAGTGATAGAGGTCATAGAGATCTCATCAACTATGAACGCAGGAGACCTAAGCCAAAAAACTACAAAAAAATGCAGGTATGGTTCTCACAGGGGCAATGTCCAAAGGAACCTATTGGTGGGTCCAACTCACAGTGCAAAGATCCAAGTCCAGTCCATCTGGCAACAACACAAGAATGGCGGGATATCTTAATAGAGGCATTGGTCCATCTGCCAAGTAACCATCAACTTGATGCACCTTATGACCTAGAAAATGAAAGGTCCAACCAGAACTGCTCTAGCCTCCTTGACGAACTGAGAAAGGCTCTATGGAAACAAACCAGCACACCACCCTTAATTGACATGGAACTAAACAGGGGCAGCTCCTCCATTAGGGTGGAGGAGCATCGCCCCAATGCTTTCTCGCAGTGCGAGAAGCAGAAACATAAAATGGTAAAACTACCATTTTATGTTTCTGCTTCTCGCACTGCGAGAAAGCAGAAGGGTTTGGTTTGGTCGGGTCTGCTGGAGGGCAGGGGAGGAGTGGCTAGCCCTATGCTGTGGGCCCTGACTGTTTGGTCGTCCCTCTGGGACAGACCAAACCAGACATGCGCACTCTACCTTTTCTCCATGTAGGCTGCATGCAGCCTACATGGAGGAAATGGCCTCCCCATAGGCGCCCGGCTGGGCGCCGTCCCACTAATCACAACGCTGCCATTGCAGCGTTGTGATTGGCTTAGGGAAGGGGAGGGAGGCTGCCTGCTTCCTGTTCAACGGGACCCGGCCCAGGAGCTGAGACGGCGCGGGACCCGGGAAGGTAAGTTTATTATTATTTTTTTAATTAAATTCCTCCCCCCGTGCGAACCCCCGCACGAGCCCCCCACCTGCGAGTCAAGCCGGCCGCCACTGGTACTAAACGCCACCGGTGCTCAGTCAGAACCGAGTGAGGTATAGAGATTGAAGCAACCAGGGTACTATTCCTGGAGCTTTACCTTTCATCAGAATCGAGGGTCCTGATCTCATCATAAACAGCATAAACTCATCCCTACTTGCCGTGGTTAAGGCGCTCCTGTGGCAATCCCACAAACTAGACATTCAAATGAAGCTAATGCACATATTGGCACAAAGTGTGCTGACCATCGACAAGAAGCTGGACATGCTTAATTCTAGGGTAGACCTTTGCGTAAATAAACATAATGGCATGGACCCACAGCAAATAATGCAAGCAACAGCATAACTGAAAAGTTAACTATGTTGCCCGAACTACTTACGACACTAATAAACCATTGTAAAGACACTCAGACGAGCAACACACAAAGCGGGAAAACCTCCACCCGAAACGAACCTAGGACAGTGCATCTCCCAACTCTGGTGGAACATCAGGTTCCATAGCACAAATGAGCATGATAACTCAGGGGACTCCCATCCTCGAAAGTCAAAGCTTCATCGGCAGAAACAATACTACTCCTGTTGTGTGTATAGAAGATGTGACTTCAATGAGCAAACAGACACGAGAGTCCATAGCAGTGATCATGGATGATCTGGCAGACCTTACTCACTGCCAAATGAAACAAGCATTGGAAATGCAATAGGTCGCGCCTTTGTTTAAGTTAAAGCAATTTGCTTTCCGAATGGTATTGTTTTATAGATTTGTATTAATTAGTGTATGTTTGTGATATGTTGTGATTTTATGTTGTTAGAATTGTATTTGTTAGCTGTGTAGTAGTTTAAAGCATACATTAGTAGGAGAGGAGCAGTGTTTAAGATTTGGGAAGGGGAATGATTAGAAGAATAGCATGAGGGTTAATGAAGTATAGTGAGGAGTAGAATACTATGATGCAGAAGAAAGGTGTGGGGGAGAGTAAATAGGGAGAAGGAAGAAAGTGTGGAGGAGTTTAGTGTTGTTTAGAATGTTGAAAAGTGTGGAGAGCAGTATGATGCATAAGGAAGGATAGAGTAGTAGAAGAGCAGTAGGTGTGATATGAAAGGAGTGTGAGATGTAGAAGAATAGTGTGAGGTTGAAGCAAGGTAGGATTATTAGATATGTATATATATGCATATATATACATATATGCATATATATATATATTTAAATGCATCTAAACATGCGTAAACAAATATCTGAATATAAATATATAAATGTATATATGCATATATATAAACATACAGGATTGGTTCTCAGGGTGCCCTTTTTGGGGGGCTCTCTCGCGGGTGATGTTGTGGAGAGTTTTAGTTGTAAAGCCTGAAGTTTGGGAGTGGGAGGCGGATTCGCCGTGTGAGGTTGGGAGGCAGCCCAGGAGACTCCCAGCTCACAGCATGCTGGCTTTGGTTACATGGAGGCGAGGCAAACCCGGCCTGGAGCCTGAAAGGAGCACGTAGTCTGGCCAAGGGACTCGGACAGCCTGCGCGCGGACTGTAGAGCAGGGAGGCTCACGCACTTGCATATATAAAATCATGAACACACACTAACCAGACATGCACGAATACACACACACATACAGAGACACCGACAACATACAAACATACAAGAAGACATTTGACATCACGTCGAGACTCACGCAAAACCATTTTCACCCCCACCGCACACACGATTGGCAAACTCTCACATGGCAAAATGCAAAGTACACAAAAGCCCACACTTATAGATATCTGTACATAATTCCTGATCCACTCACACACACTGACTCCCCGAAAGCCTACAGCTATAAACTCAGAGAAAAGGCACATGAAAACACCCAGACCGAGCAAAATACTTAGACACGTACAGTTAGATGTACATTTCACACTCACACACATCCATGTTTAACCAGGACCACACGCACACGGACGGGAGCAGACAGAAGGGGAAACGGCCACTACAACGCGGCCGTTTCCACGCATAACTTAACCATTCATGCATTACAACGCATGCGTGGTTACAACGAAAGCCTTTACCACGCATACCTTTACTAGGAGATTAAGGGTGGGCGTAGTTCGCGAAGTAGTGCTACGCAAAGCTACGCGAAGTGCACTTCGCACTACGCGATCTACGCATAGCACTACGTGAACTGCGTAGTGCACTGTTCGCGATGATTGCACAGTGCCGGATGCTTGTCCGCACTGTGCAATCATTGAAAACGGCATCTTGCACAGTGCGAGCTGTCTTTTACTGCCGCTCGAGTAGATTTTTACTCGAGCGGCAGCTTTCTCAACGCGGACTGGTAGTTTCTCATCGCGAGCGGTCGCGAGCATACGCGACCACTCGCAATGAGAAACCTGACCTCCCCACGTTGAGAATCTCGCCGGGAGGTTTATTTTCCACGCTCGCGATCGGCAACTTGATGTTGCTGATCGCGAACGAGGAAAAAGTCTCGCCGGGATGTCATTTTGCTTGCTCACGGTCGCCAACTTGACGTTGAGGACCGCGAGCAACCAAAAAATGTCCGCTGCGCTACGCGTGTTTGCACTGTGCTACGTGCAATTCGCGTAGTGCGAAGTAGCGCAAACTTCGCAAACTACACAAGCGTAGCGTAGTGCTTTGCCCACCCTTATACGAGATACGTAGTAAAGGCATGTGTGTTAAAGGCAAAAAAAGAAAGGGGGGGCTTGGGGGGGTGGGTCCCCCCCCCCAAAAAAAAGCGTATAAAAAAAAGGAGGCTTGGGGGGTTTCCCCCCCAATAAAAAACGCACCTTTTGAAGTTTCTATGTGGAGGGAATCGGCGTCGTTAGAAGAAACGGAAAGACACTTCCGTTTCCTCTTAACGACGTACGACGTCAACACGGAAGAAGATTGAGAAGAGACGACGTGGAGAGGTAAGGGGAATATTAGATTTAAGAAGGAAAAAAAACAGGGGTCCGATTTAAGGCTTAAGGGCAGGGGAGGGGTATTTGTAAGAAAGGTTTAGGGGTAGGGGGAATAACCTTTACCAACAGTATGCCCTTACCATGCATGAATTTACAACGAAAATCGTTGTAAAATTATGCGCGGTAAAGGAATATTCGTGGTAAAGGTTATGCGTGGGAAAGGCATTCCGTTGTAACGCATGCGTGGAAAAGGCATGCGTTACAACGGAATGCGTTGTAACATCATACAACCGGACAGAAGTGCACACCATAGACATACAGAAGGTGAGCCGTACACATGCTGAGCCGCAGGAAGGAGAGGCCGCTGCTGACAGAGACGGAGCATTTTAAAAGGTTATAGCGTGACCCCCATAAAGCCGGCGCCGCGCACAGTTGGAAAAACAAAACATGAGGGAGCGGCACCATTATAAGCATCGCGCCACACAAGCAAACACGAGTGGACAGAAGTTCACACCATAGACATACAGAGTGTGAGCTGTACACATGCTGAGCCGCAGGAAGGAGAGGCCGCTGCTGACTGAGACGGAGCATTTTTAAAAGTTATAGCGCGACCCAAATAAAGCGGGCGTGCATTTAAATATGAGACACATACAAACGACCACATTGCCCGGCTGCGCTTTAAAAGTGAAAGTGGGCATGCGCGCTCAATGGAAGCGATTTCCAATCACGAGCCAGTGTATGCCATAAACCGAACCCTCCCACGTCACGCCAAACAAAGATGGCGTCGGCCTGTCCAGATGGGCCGTCCTAAAAGTGGACAGGGCGGTAACAAAAAAGCTGATTTCCAATAACGTGCCAGCGTTTAACATAAACGATGACGCGAGCCAATGGAAAAGAGGGGCGGGGCTTCAAGTCCCCTTCTGAAATCCTATAGATTCCAAGAAGCCCTTGCAGAGCGAGCAGCGCATGCGCGCTGCAACGCCAGGCGAGACCTAAAAACTACAGAAATCACTGAAAACCAGCAAAAGGAAAAACAAGCCGATCCATACTGCGCAAAAAAAATCCCTGAGTCAACCGCCAGGACCAAGCACCATAGCAAACGAGGGAGTGAACGGAAACAACAATAGCCCGGAGGGCTTGGTGAATTACCCAATTTTTTAATTAAACAAAAGAATATCCAAACACCCTTCACCAGCCAAAAAACCCACATGCACGGGAGAAAGTGAACCAACATCGGCTAGCTCCGGCCCAACTTTGCACCTGGATGTAAGACCGAGAAAGGAAATTTCGATCCAGACAACACCACCCATCGCACACACTTCCCAAGAATAAACCTATTCCCAGTCTCTGACTGTTAGATTCAAAGACACCCTCATTGTGCAACCTAGTCTGCACATTGTTGAATTGACTAACGTGCCACACATGACTCCTGAGCAAACAGCAGCACAGCCAGGCCTAAGCAGGCTAGTGGAAACCCAGTCTGCCACACCATGGGGCAACCTGTCCAGGGCGGTGAAGCTGCATCAGGGTTCTAGAAGCCAACAAACAGAATCCTGTGAACAACACCATGAGAACTACGCTACAGACACAACAAATAGCATTAGAGAGGGGTGTCGGGTCAATAGACCAATCAGACACCCAATGGTTCAGGACCACTAGACCGGCTGAGACCTCACTGACTGCCCAACATCCAAGTCAGTACCACCAATGGTCCCATGAAAACGTAAGCTTGAACAGCTACTCCAGACACCATAAAGATCAAGGAGTAAGAGAGGGCCCTGAAATGGCTTCCACACCTGTAGCATTGATTTTCACTCCTGCACTCATAACAAGAGGGCCATATGACATCCTAAACCGGTCCAACATTTTACATCTTTTAAGCAGCACACCCTCACTTTCCTATCTCACATCCTCGCATCTGATGTTAGTGAGTTTTAAGCACTACCATTGGATCAGTCAAATATTAGTCAAAGAGAGTCCACACTGACCAAATGGTCAGACATGGTCGACGCCCGGAATATCATGGCAGAAAAGAAGCAATTTAAGGAATGGGGAATACTTCTAAACTATTTTAATACAGAAATATACCCCCACATCGTACTACAGAGATCACATTACACGAAGCAACGAATAAATCACGCAGTGTTCAGAGAGGCACAATGCAAACCATACCCAAAAGGGCTGTCAAACTCCTAGCACCATCGGAAAAAAGGAGAAGGTCTTGAGAGCCAAGATCAGGATTATAAGCTGGAATGTGGCAGGCCTGAAATCTCTAGTAACTAACAAAAACACTATGGAATTTCTTCACACTGGTGACATCCTATGCCTGCAGGAAACGTGGTCAACGATGCCCATCTTCATTCTGGGATTCCAGGCAGCTCACAAGAAAAACCTGTTTGGAAGACCAATGGGTGGCCTCTCAGTATACGTGAAATTAGATCTGCAGGTACAGGTATTGGAATGGAGTAACAGTGCACACGATGTACAGGTTCTTGTCATAAATGGCATAGTACTGAATGGAACACCTACTCCAGCCACAGTGGTAAACCTATACGTCAATCCACACAGTGATGTGAAAACAGCGATTGCTTTGAAGATCACTGACCTGGTAAAAGCCTTCCTCTATGAGCACCCGGGACATGAATGCATCATGGCCGGAGACTTTAATACTCGCCACATGTCCCAACCTGAGTCAAAGTGATGGGACCACAGTCAAAGCATTCTGGAAGCCTGCATCAGTTAATTCGAGCTGGGCTCAGCCAACCAAAAAGGCTCTGTGGAGGACAAATCAAAGCCCACCAATAAAACATCTCAAGATTGGATTATATTTTCTTACGGAAGAAGCTTCTACATAGGTGCGTAAGCTATCAAATCCAGCACAGAACTGAAAGTGACCACTATCCAATAACTATTACAGTCAACATGAGTGCAACGATCCAAGGGGAATATAAGCTGGCAGGCCAACAACTCCCCATTAATGTTGGCCTGCTCATAAAAAGAGTTAAATGTGGCCCTGGATGCATGTCCAGATAGTCTCGCTGGAAACGCGCTAATGCTTTCCCGGCTACGGGATCTGTGAAACACTGGGTAGTAGTAGCTGAACAGCTATATGAAGACTTAACAGCACACAAATACAGCAACCCAAGAAGAGTGCCTACATGAGGAAGGCCATTCTTAAACCTCGACAATAAAGAACCTAAAGAGAGCAAAAGGAAGTGCCTCCGTGGTGAGCTACTACACAGATGAGAGAAGAGAGCGAGCAAGGACAGTATGCTGAAGCAGTCTTGGAAACAACACAGAAAACTATCTGGATGTTAAAGCAAAAACAAATAGAGGAGGAATGGAAACATATATACTTCCTTCCAGTGCCCAGCAAGTTCAGGGAGTTTTGGGGTTACGTTAATAGTCTGACAAACAGACCCACAAGGGAAAATGCCGTTCCGGCCAACGAATGGGTGACTCACGCAACAAAACTATATGCTGATCCAACAATATCATCAAGGATGCACTTGATAACAACCTGGAAGACTTGGAGGAGATCCCAATGATAGTCTCCGAAAAAGAGACATTAAGCATCTTGAAGGGCATCGAGAAAGATGGAGCCCCTGGACAAAACAGTCTACCTGGGAGTATCGTCAAGGAAGATGGGGAATTTTGGGCTCCCTACATGCACGGTCTGTTTAACCAATGCATCTCACTATCAGTCATCCCAGATTCATAGAAAGGCTCCATCTTGCATCCAATACACAGAAGAGGAACAACAGAAAATTATAGGCTGATAGCCCTATTGGATGTAGAAGGTAAGGCCTTCTCTAAAGTGCTCTTAGATGAACTGGAGGCCTGGACCAAAGATAATAACATCATACCTCAGTATCAGATGGGGTTCAGGCCAACTCCTCTACCGTGGACAACGTTAATGCTCTTGCCTACCTGGGTGCCAAGGCAATTGAAACAACGCCCACACTCATGCTTCTTGGATAACAGTGCTGCATTTGACGGCATTGATCAAAACATCCTTTGGACAAAGCTCACTAAGTGGGGTATACCCAGGAAACTATTCGCAGCCATTACAGCGCTGTGTGCAGGCACCTGGGTTCAGACCAAGATCACCCAGAACCACGCTATGGCAAAAATGTATACAAACAAGGGGTTAAAGCAGGGATGCATTATTGTTCCCACCTTGTTTAATTTATATACAGTGGACTTAGGCGGGGAACTGCTGAAAGAAAACATCTTTCCACCTAAGTTAGGCTGCACCAGACTCCCCATTAAGCAGTATGTTGTCAACCTTGTTCTATTGGATGAAACTCAAATTGGGATGGAAAGAGCCCTGGACATACTCCATCTATATAACACCAAGATCTCCTTACATGCAATTGCCACGAAAAATAAGGTCCTTGCATTTGGACCAAGAACCAGGAAACATCAGCCGAAATGGCACCTGGGCCCGCTAAGCATAAACACCACCAGCAAATATAATTATCTAGGTGTATGGCTGTCAGACACAGGCAAACCCACCTTGCAGGCCAAGGGTCTGGCAGACAATGCTGCAAAGACGACGTACGCATTACGAATATTACACCACAAGCTACAAAGCCACTCGGCAGAGGGGATCCAAAGGGTACTACGGGCGAAACAGTTACCAACAATAATGTGTGGACATCTGGCCTTCCCGGGCATGCTCATTGAGCCATTAGAGTGTTGTCATACAGGAATTTACCCGGCCCACGTTGATCCACCTAGAGTTCAATCTTGTGAAAATGGATATTGAGTGCAAAAAAGATCTAATCAAGCATCATCATTGCGTGTCGAGAGTGGATCAAGATTCAATGAGAAGTGTGCTGAATGTGATTTTCCAGGCCAAAAAGAGCAGCTGGTCAACATGTTTGGGCAGTGCCAGAGCCCAACTGAACCTGTCCCTAAAGGGCATAACAGACCCTCTCATAACAATAGGCCTACTAAAAAGGTCTATAAACGGGCAAGGCAAAAGTTGTATCAAGGGAGAAGGATATAGAACAAATCAGAAACATCCTGGGCAGAGAGGGTCTCGCCTTATCACATGTAGCCACCTCCTGCCAACCATATCTCAAAGTGTCCCTGGGCAGACAGACACTAAAGAACATACTGCTGATTAGACTCCTAACCCTGCCGATATGGGAATTCCAATCTCACTGGGAGAATATTTTCACCGGTCATGGGCAATGAAGGCTGTGCCAATTTCACTCTGAATCCACTGCCATATTGTCTGCTGCTGTCCCGCATTGCTCCATCAGAGGCGACTGTACCTGAGAACTATCTTCTTGCAAAATGGGATAAGAACGTGCAGACAGGGACTGGCATACATCTACACATCAGCCGTCCCAATGGATCTAGCACGGACTGGGAAGTTCTTTGCTGAGGTTGGAAGGTACCTGCACGGCGTCTGCCCACAGAGGGGGACGGACAATTAAAAGTTCTCACCACCATTGTTGGAATGCGCTGATAAACTGTTGCAGCACTTGGAAAGAGTTCCCACATCAGGGCAGTGTGCACTTTATTGCTATGCATGCTCACTAAGAGCTTGACCATCTGGTCTTAGCACGTGGAAGGAGTTCCTTACCAGGGCACCATGCTTCTTATCACAATGCAGGTTTACACACTAATTAGCATGTGGCACTCTAGCGAACAGCTTGTCGAATCAAGTAGCCAGTGGTATAACGAAACTTGAGGGGCATCCCTGCAAAGTACATTCAGGGGACCCTCCACGCTCCGGACCCAGTCCAAAGGCCAGGGGCCGGCAGTGCTGGAGGGGGCCCCCAACACTGCGGGGCCTGTGGGGCATTTGTTAAGCCACTGCACGTAGGTGCATGAGCTATAAGGCTTCCTAACCTGGTTTTAGCACGTGGAAGAGCACTTATGTGACAGCACATTGCACTTTATTGTACTTTCAACGAGCCCAGCACTAACACGCAGCACTTTACCGAACAGTTGGTTAGCATTTGGCTAGGTTAGAGTACAGATCATAGTTCCCGGCTACCCGTACCTCGTTTATGTATAGATACTATTAAGAGCACTTTGGTTAGGCAACTGGAATGCACAAAGTGGTGGGCTGGCCTGTGCATGTCACACTCTAGCAAGCACTTTAACCGTCAGTTTTATTCTTTTTCTTTTAAATCCTTGTGAGGTCTATTTTTATTATTTGGATTGCAGGCACTGCTTTGAGCCCTTAAGCTGCTAGTCTGCTCCAGTGCTACTTGGGGAGTTATTGTATGGGCACATTCTTATTCTCAATAGCTTATGCATGGTGTTAGTGTATTTTTATTCTCAAACGTGT
The DNA here is from genome assembly GCA_963921515.1 of Calotriton arnoldi. Classification (NCBI taxonomy): domain Eukaryota; kingdom Metazoa; phylum Chordata; class Amphibia; order Caudata; family Salamandridae; genus Calotriton; species Calotriton arnoldi. Next base: position 1,475,772 of record CAWUFW010003589.1, read on the forward strand.
TTGTAATGATTTTAAGTAATCACACAATAAAGATGATCCTAAATCATGAACTTAGTCCAGACAGGTAGTTGTTTAGTTATTTATGGGGGGATTCTTGCTGATTTGGTTATGCAGATGGATGGAGACCGTTTTCTCATCTGTCATTCTTATGAACAAGCAGTGCATGATAGGGTGATGTTGTCATGTTCTAAAGTAATTTTTTTCAGGAACAATAGCTTCTCTCACATTTTGACTGCATCAGGGAAAATGCATTTTGTGATGACGGTTCTGGGCAGAGAATTGAGTGTTTCTCAAGAGATAGAGGGGCATATTATCAAGCCCTTTATCGCCGCGATAGTGGCACTTTTCTGCCGCTAATGCGGCGATATTTTTATCACACTATTAACAAGCTGCAGCTAACAGGCCTTAGCGTGAGTTTATTAGCGATAGCGGCCGTTTCTTTACCTCTAAGCATGTCAGCGATATATATCGCTAATGACATGCAAAGTAGGCGTTCCTGACTAAAACTCCATTGAAACAGTCGCAAACACAACTTCCCCCTATTATCAATGCCCGCGAAGCGATAGGAAACTTCGCGCTAACTGCGCTTATCGCTGGAATTTAATGCCTGAAAAAAACTTGCCTTAACCCTCTTGTCAATGGGGGGTGGATTGTTGGGTTAAGTATACACTTGCCTATTATCAAGCTTTTCATTAGCGCTGTTAATTTAGCGCTGGAATTCTCACGCTATTGCTGGTTTTACACGCTATCGCTGGATTTCCTATCGCCTTTGCGATACGCGTTGATAATACCGCGCTATCACGGCGAGGAAATCCAGCGATAGCCGGCGATAAAAAAAACAGCGCTAAGCGCGCTTTGCGATAAATATCGCAGATCCTTGATAATATGCCCCAGAGTTTATTCACTCTTCTTAAGACAGGGGTGCCAGCCTCACAGGCAGCATTGAGCAATGTGATGATATTTATGATGCCAGTAATTGAAAGAGGGTGAGGATGGTCCACTTGAGAGCGAGCATAGTGGGTTTGGAAGAAAGGTGGTCATCAGGGGCCGTATTATAGAAGTGCCCCAGGGGCGCAACCAGTGTTTGCGCCCACTTTGCACGGCCCCCGGGGCACTTTGGTATTATAGAAGGGGCCACAGACACTTGTGCATCCCCTTCTGTAATACTGAAAGCGCCGGTGCACATACAGCGCCAGCGCTTCCTCAAGGGCATGGCCCCATGCAAATGAGGTAATCTCTTTGCCTCTGTGCCTGCGCTGTATTACAGATGTAGGCACAGAGGCAAAGAAGCTCTCAGGAGGCTCACAGACAGTTCCCCACCTACAAGGTGGTGCACTGTCAGTGCGCCCCCTGATTGCAGCCCTCTGGAGGGGGAAATTGGGTCCCATGGACCCCCCCAGACATCCCCTTGCAGGCGGGTGCAGCCACTCACAGCACCCCCCTGCAAGGGGATCTGCAAAGGGGAAGCCGCCTGCACTGTGAAAACATGGAGCGGCATCAAAGCAGCTGCCCTGTTTTTCACATGAATGCTCTGCCGTCATGGCAGCATGAGCTCACAGCAGCGCATTCACCCTAATACAGTGCATTTTCCTTGATTGCGCCGGGCGCACGTTTAAAAAAATGCGCCCAGCGCAATCAAGCAAAATGCGCTGTATGTATAAAACGGACCCTGATTTATGCTGTAGTTTTACATAAGTCTGGTTGGTCATGTTTATCCTCTCTGTGAAAAGAAGGTTGAGAATTTCGCGTGTGTCTGCTCAGAACCTTATAGTAGGTTCTGGAGCAGGATACACTTGAAGGGAGGGGACTTTGTTTTCGATGGATACTTTAGGAACCTCCGGTCTATAGAGAGCTGGTTTTGCTGTTGTGCTAAAAAGCCGGTGGGTATAGAACTGTGCCTTCTCTTATTGAAATTGGCCTTTCACCATTTCTTTTATTGTTTGTAGATGATCTGCTTGGTGCGGGTGAGTTCTTGGAAGAGCAGGATGTGAAGGACTTCGATGATGTAGATTTTGTTTTAACGAGTTATTAGTTTAACCAGTGGTTACTTTGTGAAAAAATAAGTGCCTGGGCTCTCTTCAGGAGGCAGCTTCCACCAGACCATTGCTCCTATTAGCACCACCTATAACAAAACTAACCAAAACCCTACATGTGAGGTTAGGATGTGGCATAAGGGCCAGCGCTGCCAATTTTGGAGCTGGCAAACCAGGCTTGAGTCTCGGCAAAGGCTTAACATACTGTGGTTCTGCCTGGGCAAATCACTTAATCTTCCGGGACCTACAAAAAATGAAAAATAAATGTGTCCTTAACTGGTGCTCATGAAAAGCGCACTTTTGGGTGGTGTTGACCCTGTGAGCGCCGGTGTTGACGATTAAGTCCCGGTGCTGAGCCCTGGAAACCACTTGCTCAAATTAGGCACCATGTTACATTTTCGAATTAAGTGCAAACTGTTCAGGTGTGAATTGATGCGTTCTTGCTGAGTCAGTGGAGACGTATTTGATGTTGAAAAAGAGAATTTCTTTTGGTACATTTAAGTTTTCTGCACTGAAAGATGGGTGAGGTGACAACAATTAGATCTAGGATGATGTGTTTGAGGTCGTTTGTTTTAGCGGTGCCACGATTATTCGCCCGTAATTGCAGTGCGTTCATGAATTACTAATTGAGGCGGTTGTACTTGTAGACACACACATAACAAGCTGAAGAATAAACACCCCTCCCACACTCACCACATCCTGTTTTAGCTTGCCTAGTCAAAACACATGAAATTAATCAAAGTGAGATATAGGCTGGAAGTAGTGCAATTACCAGTAAGTAATCATGGCATTACCTGCTCGCTTGCTTTCCTTAATTACTAACTGAGATACAGCAAGCAATGAAGAACACCAGGACAACTGAATCTTCAAGCTCAAAAATGAAATTTGTTTAATTCAATAATGGTTTATCGTCTATTTATTTCATACTTGACAGAACCCAAATCTTCCTCTACCTTCACCTCCTGCTTCACCAAGTAGTGTTTCATGAAAGTAGAGGGAGTGGCCCAGATTGCTGCACTGCAAATTTCTGCCAGGGATGCTGCAGAACCCTGGCTTGGGAAGCAGACATGCCTGCGTTGATTTACCCATCATTCTTACTAGAAGAGGAACACGGGCCTCTCTATGGGCCAAGGATATTAGTGAACACATCCATCTGCTAAGGCAGAAGTCTTCAAACTTTTTTAGATTGAGCCCCCCAGCTGATTTTTTTTAAATGTCGGGCCCCATACCACCTGACAAAAATCCTTGGAATCTGGTACACTACATAATCGACCACCATTTGCATATTCCATGCCATATCTGGCAAATAATGTTAAACACAGTAAGAGTGTTTAGTAAACTGCTGGTTAGTGAGTGGGTTTCGTTAAATGAGAGAGGCTTATTGCATAGTTCAAATCAAAATTTTCCCAGATAAAATGTGCGCAAATTGTTTTTACTAGGGTGTTACTTATGCAGTTGAGTCATAATGGGACTGTGTTCTCTGGAGCAGCCCAGTCACCTCCTAAGTAATTACCCTCAAGTCAGGCAAATACCTACCAACCTCTTCATAAACATTTTGAATGGAAGTGAGCCACTCAGTCCCAGACTCGTTGTTGCAACTTCTCAAATTGTTGAGCGTTACCAATACAATTGAAGGCTTTGTCTTCATAAAACGTGGGTTACTATCAAAGGAGGTGGCCATAGCAAGCAAGGAAGGAAAGCCTAGCACATTTATTTTAAAATGAAGGATCTCACAGGGTGGTGACATCTTTTCCTGTGATGTCATGTGACACCAATGCACATTGCTTATGCTAATTAGTCCCCCCACTTGTTTTTTTAGGACTTGTGCTCTGAGTGGGGGTTTAGGACACATGTCAGGCTTATGTTTAAAAAAAATAGAACTAATAAAAACTGAATGATGTTGCCTATTTTACTTCAGAGCAATGTTGTCTGACAGACTTTTTGGTGATCAAATGGATCTGGCCCAGCTGCACAGTGAACTGGCAGCATTACAGTGTATGTAAATGCAGCAGCGGCCGGTGCAGGTAAGCGCGGTAGGGCGGCGGCGGCGGGGTGGGGAAGTCAACAGATAACAGAATAGATCAAACTAAATAAATAAATAAAACCTATTCTGTCCCCCTGCCCTGCTCCACCACCCCACCACGCTTACCCTCACCAGCCGCGACTGATGTGTGAGCCTCCAGGGAGTGGGTCTAGGCAGAGAGTAGAAAAGATTGTTAGAGGCTAAAAGGGTTTATGGTGGATACCAAAGGCAGTGCTTAATAAATTTGAAAAAAAGCGCAGGGGCCAAAGCTTTTATTACGTCTCTTCTGCAGCTGTATACCAGGACTGCCGGGTCTTGAATGAACCAACACATGCCTCCTTCTTGCTCCACCCTGTTTTTCCTTCCTCTGTCTCATTCTTGCAGGTGGCTTTTCATCTCTGCTTTATCCCTTTGTCTCTGTTTTTCCCACAGCTTTATTGTCCTTTTGCTTTCCCCCTATTCTGCTTTGCTCTCTCTTGCTCAAAGTTGGATGCTGAAAAAAAAATTCTTGGTCCAGGGACACATACTCAAAGGATGTCAACATTGTCACTGATGAGAACAGCATTCTTCATAGCTCTCACTTTCTTTTATTTGCCTCCTGAGGCTCCCAGCACCATTTCCACCTGAATTCCATTCACTTAGTAAAAATAAAACGGTAGTTGTTTAATTGATTTTACTCTCTCGTGAGGGAACCTCAGCTTCAAAACCGCATGACCAACTGCCCTTCATTTGTCCCCTACGCCATTTGTTTTCAGCCTATTATACAGAAAGGTCTGTCTTAAAATTGTTCTCTATGAGAACGATGTATTAATGAAGTGTTAGACTTGGCATCTTTTGGCGTGTTTCCCCTGACTTTTTGCTTTCTGACCTCCCGGTTTTGACTCTGTTTTTGCTGGTGTAATGATTCTGCGCACTTTCCTCACTGCTGTCCAGTGGGAAAGTGCAAGTGCTCCTGTATAAAATGTGTTACGGATTGGCGTTTCCATGATTGGCCTATTTGGTTTATGTGTCAGTCCCTTGTAAAGTGCACTGCGAGTGCCAGGGCCTATAGACCAAATGCTGTTGGTGGGCTGCAGCACTGGATTGTGCCACCCACGCAAACAGCCCGTAAAGTGTAACTCGGGCCTGCCATTGCAGAGCCTGTGCGCAGCCTGGGGCTGCCATGTCGACTTGGCAAGTGCGCACACTTGCAAGTCCCTAAACCTTCCCTTTTCTACATGTTAGTCACCCCTAAGGTAGGCCCAAGCTACCCCTGTGGGCAGGGTGCGTTGTATGCGAAAGGTAGGACATGCCCTGGTGTGTGTGGCATGTCCTGATAGTGAATTACAGCCTAGTTCGTTTTTCACTATTGCAAGGCTACCTGTTCCCCATAGGCCAGAACGGGCAGTTTTGATTATTACAGCTTATAATCCTAACTGACCCGGGAACATGGTAGAAATTCGAGTTTAGTATGCCTGGACTCAGAATGATAAAATGCATCTTTTAGTGAAGTTGGTTTTAACATTCTGTGTTTGAAAATACCACTTTTAGAAAGTGGGTATTTTCTTGTCTAACCATCCAAGCCTGCCTCTGCGAGGTTGTGTATTCCTTGTCTGGAGTGTGAGTGACAGGGGCTGGGGGATGCCAGGAGACAGGGTGAGTCAGCACAGGGCTGAATAGCAAGATCTACATGTAGATGGGTGGGAGGAGTTGCACCTGGGCCCTGAATAGGACAGTGCCTTCCCTCCACAATGCTGGCTCCACCTCCTGTGGTGCGTCTGATGTCCCTGGCCTACTCACTGAAAGAAGGGACGGAGACTTGTCAACAAAGTGCTCCAGAACTGGTTTGGACTAGGCAAAGGCCTCTCTGCCTTCAGAGAACAAAGGAATTGGGATATAAATATTGGGGCCCTGACCCCATGAATTTAGATCTCGCTGGAATCAAGGAACCTGCCAAGACGAAGAGCTGGAAGAGCTGCCAGGAGGAGTACTGCCCCTTTGCTGTGTTGTTGCTTTGTTGGGTTGGCCTGCAGCTGCTGCTTCTGCCTTGGGCAGTGAAAGGACTGAACTTTCTACAAACTTGTGCTGAGTATCTCCAAGGGCCTGGAACCGAGCTGGCCTCCTGTTAAGAAGTCTCAGGGACTACAAAGACTTCACAAGCCTCTGGGTACCGCTTCTGGAACGCTGTTTCAGTTGCCACAGAGGAAGGGAACTGCAACCGACTCCGTCAACCAAATCCATCCCTGACCGGTGACCTGTTTGCACCGCAGACCGCATCGCCCCGCTTCGCATCGCAACCCTGGTCTCACCGTGGGCGACGTCCGACGCCGCCAACACCGAGCCGCTGCTTGCACCGTGACCTGTGGGCACCGCAATTCACATCGCATCGCTTCACTGAACCAGCCGGACCCGACCGACGCGGTCGCTGCAACTGGCTCAAGAGTCATGACCGCATCGCATTTGGGGCACCGCTCGCACGTCTGCGAAGCACCGCTCCGACTCGCACCGTTGTCCGACTCCAGCTCCCGCACTCCGGCTTGGTCGCCTGCATCGCAACCTGTCAGCACCGCATCGAGCATCGTCTCACCCTGCATCGCACGCCTTGGACTCACCGACTCCGTCTGCACGACGCTCATCGAGCCGCTGCCTGCACCGCATCGAGGGACACCGCACCTTGCATCGCTCCGTCTTGCACCGCAACTCGCGACGAACGCCGACCGGCTCGTACACTCAGTACCAGCCACAACGAGAAAGGTACTGTGACCGAGTCTGTTCACGACTCTGCTGGCCCGTATCGACGCGGTCAGCTGGAACTGTTAGACTCTGTGGTTTTTAGCATCGCGGTAGGCTCGGACGGAGCTACCGACTCGTACGAACTTTGTTTTTGAACTATTCCTGCAAAGAAGAAGTTACCTTATCAAGCATTCATTTTTAAAGTATAGTATTGTGGATTTTTGTCGTAATTGGTCTTGTCTTGAGTATATAAAAATTGGTTATTTTTCTAAACTGGTGTGGTGTCCGTTTGTAGTGCTTACACTGTATTACTGTTGGTTATGTGCAAATGCTTTACACACTGCCTCTGAATTAAGCCTGACTGCTCGTGCCAAGCTACCACGAGGGTGAGCAGGGGTTACTTCACGAGTGTAACACCCTTACCCTGACTAGGAAGAAGGGTCCCTACTTGGACAAAGGTGCAAGCCCTTGCCAACTAGAGATCCCATTTCTAACATTGGTTGTCAGCGGTGAGGATAGGACTTGTGTTTGCACTTGACTTACAGTGATTGGTGTGCACTACTACCATATCGCAGACCATTACGTACCACATACTGGTTCTTTTTCTTTTGGCCTATTTTTGATCTTGCCAGTTTTCAACTCACTACTTTTGTCATGCCTGACACAGCGGCATCATCCGTTGCATCTCTGGAAGTTAACTTTGAGGAGGATAGGTTGGAAACCTACGCCGTAAAGGAACTACGAGCAATTTGTAAAAACCTGAAAGTCCAAATTAAAGGCCTCACAAGGAAGGAGGAGCTACAGAAGGCGCTGAGGGCCTGGGTAGCAGCCAGACATGCCAGTGGGCAGCCTGGTAATCTCAGTGAGGAGGTGGAGGAGCCTATTTCCAGGGTGGATATGCTTTTGGGTAGGGGGAACCCGCCAGGTCAGGCAGCAGCAGTCTGTCCCCAGAGGAGCTGGAGGACAGACGGGAGGCAAGGCAGTTTGAGCTGCAGAAGCTCAGGCTGGAGAGTGAGCGGGAGGAGAAGAGATTGGCCATGGAGGAGAAGAAGATGCTCTTAGAGCATGAGAGAACTGAAGGAGCTAGAACTTAGGAGTAAGTCAGGCTCAGATGGTGGCAGCAATTTGTCCAGAAAGGCAGACAGGATTGTGCACATTCCCAAGAATGTAGGCAAGGAGTTCAAGAAGGGGGATGACATACAAAGGTGGTTTCAGGGTTATGAGGCAGCCATACACATGAATGGGGTCCCTGAGGAGAATTGGGGAGCAGGATTGTGGCCACTTTTCCCTGAAGAAGCAAGGGATGCTCTGATAGCTTTGGGTAAGGGGTATCACCTCACCTATGCTGACATGAAGGATGCCCTTCTCACTAAGTATGATCTTACTCCTGAAAAGTACAGGGATCAGTTCAGGTCCAGTAAGAAGTCTGATGCCAACACTTGGTTGGAATGTGTGGATGTGTTCTGCAGGTCTCTGGATGGCTGGGTAAAGGGCAGTAATGTAACAGATTTTCAGGGGCTCTACAACTTGATTGGATGGGAGCACTTGTCTAGTCTATGTTTTGCAGATCTGCGCCAGCACCTAGTTGATAGTAAGCTAACTGACCCCAGGAAGCTTGCTATGGAAGCGGACCGCTGGGTGAGTACCAGGGTCCACAAGAAAGCATTTGGGGGAGACTCAGCCAAAGGTGGGCAGGGTCCCCAGCAGAAAGGTGGGGGGGACAAGGGTAAAGCACAGTAGTTCTCTAAAGGGCCCCAAACTAGTACCCAGGGTAAAGGTTCCCAGCCCCCCGGTGATAAGAAGAAAGGGGTCTCTACAGGGAAGCTTGTTGAGACCGGCCCCCGCAAGTGTTATGCATGTGACCAGGTAGGTCACTTTAAGGGGGACCCCAAGTGCCCAAAGGAGACACAGCCACCCACCGGTGGACAGTCCAAAGTGTTGGCTAGTGTAGCGCTTGGGGAGGAGGGGTGCCCACAGGAGGGTGGGGATCCCGCAGAAATGACCCTTGTCTCACTAGGGGACAGTGAGATGGTCCCAGGAAACCAGGTGCCCCCTAACACAAAGAAATATAGCACCTGGGTGACCATCAATGGGAACAGGGTAGAGGCTCTCAGAGTTACTGGAGCCAGTGTGACCTCAGTCCGGTGTCACCTGGTCTCTGAGAAGCAGGTAGTCCCAGGGGCATTCCACCAAGTAGTTGCTGTAGACAACTCTGAGCGCCAGTGTATGGTGGCGCAGGTTCCCTTTGAATGGGGGGGTCTCAGGTCCCTTGAGGGTGGTTGTGAGCCCTACCATGCCTGTAGATTGTCTGCTAGGAAACGACCTGGAGCAGTCCTTATGGAAGGAGGTTGAGCTCAGGTCTCACTTGGAGATGCTTGGGTTGCCAGAGTGGGCATGCGTGTCTACTCGGTCAATGGCAGCCAGAAAGGGTGATCAAGAGGACTTGGAGCCTGGAACAGTGGCCCAAGTCCCTGCCAAGAGAAAGGGCAGGGGCGCGGGAAACCGGCCCCCGAAGTTCCCACGGACCGGGAGGAGGCGGACCTCGAGGGGACGCCCGGTGCCTACAGGGGAGCAGGTAGCCGAACTGGGAGACATCTCTGAGCTGACCCATTGGCAGCAAGAAGGGGGTCCCACCAGGGAGGAGTTCTGCAGGGAGCAGAACGAGTGCCCTACTCTGGAGGGTCTGCAGCAGGCTGCAGACCAGGCAGCTGGTAATCAGTCCGGGTCACATCTGATCTACTGGGAGAGTGGTCTCCTATACAGTGAGCCTAAGGTTGCTGAGCCTGGGTCAGCCCGTGTGCTGGTGGTACCCCAGCGCCTCAGGACCTTCCTACTGGGTCTGGCTCATGACGTGCCTTTGGCAGGACATTTGGGGCAGGACAAGACCTTTGACAGGCTTGTCACCCACTTCTTTTTGCCCCAAATGCGAAGGCAGTCAGATGCCCACTGTAGGTCTTGCCAAACTTGCCAGGCAAGTGGTAAGAGTGGGAGGAAGGTTAAAGCTCCTCTCCAACCTTTTCCTGTTGTTGGTACACCCTTTGAAAGGGTAGGGATGGATATTGTGGGGCCACTGGATCCCAAGACAGCCATGGGCAACAGGTACATCCTGGTCTTGGTGGACCATGCCACCCGGTACCCGGAGGCAATTCCTCTCAGGACAACGACGGCGCCAGTGGTGGGCCGGGCGTTAATGGGGATCTTTTCCCGTGTGGGATTCCCCAGAGAGGTGGTTTCTGATAGGGGGACCAATTTCATATCCAAGTATATGACATCCCTGTGGAAGGAGTGTGGTGTAACCTACAAGTTCACCACTCCTTACCACCCACAAGGAAATGGTCTGGTGGAGAGATTCAACCAGACCTTGAAAGGCATGATCAAGGGTCTAACAGAACCCATGAGGCGTAAGTGGGACGTCCTCTTGCCATGCCTACTCTTTGCATACAGGGAGGTGCCTCAGAAGTCTCTTGGGTAAAGCCCCTTTGAGCTCCTGTATGGCCACCCTGTCAGAGGACCTCTGAGTTTGGTAAAGGAAGGCTGGGAGGCGGCTCCCAGGAAAACTCCCCAGGATGTATTTAGCTACATGCTGGCCTTTAGAAACCAAACTGCCCGCTTCAGGAAACTCGCTCAGGCGAACCTAGAAGCAAGCCAGGAAGAAATGAAGAGATGGTATGACCAGAATGCCACTCTGGTCGAATTTCAACCTGGGCAAAAAGTGTGCGTCATGGCCCCAGTGGCACCTTGTGCCTTGCAGGACAAGTGGACTGGGCCATATGAGGTAAAGGAGCGCAAAAGTGACGTCACCTACCTGGTGGATTTGCAGGCTCCAAGGAACCCTTTGACGGTCCTTCACGTGAACCGCCTCAAGCCCCACTTCGAGAGGTCCGAAGTGAGTATGCTCTTGGCGACAGATGATGGGGTGGAAGAGGAGAGTGAGCCTCTCCCTGACCTCCTGTCTACCAAGGAGCATGATGGGTCAGTAGAAGGTGTGATCCTCTCCCCTACTCTGACTCAGGAGCAGCAGGGGACTGTCACCAGTTGTTGGGACAGTTCGCCCCACTGTTCTCTCTGACTCCCGGTGTTACTCACTGGTGTACCCATGACGTGGACACTGGTGACAGCCCTCCTGTGAAGCACAAGATTTACAGGTTGACTGACCGGGTCAGAGCCAGCATCAAGGAGGAGGTCTCTAAGATGTTGGCGTTAGGGGTGATTGAGCCCTCCCACAGTCCTTGGGCCAGCCCAGTGGTCTTGGTCCCAAAGGCTGCTGCGCCCGGTGCCACTCCAGAACTCCGGTTTTGTGTGGACTACCGTGGGCTCAATGCCGTCACCAGGACTGACGCGCACCCCATCCCCAGAGCTGATGAGCTCATTGATCGGTTGGGAGCTGCCCGGTTCCTCAGCACGTTTGATTTGACATCCGGGTACTGGCAGATTGCCTTAACCGATGGGGCCAAGGAGAGATCAGCATTCTCAACCCCAGAAGGTCATTACCAATTCCGGGTGATGCCCTTTGGGTTGAAGAATGCCCCTGCCACCTTTCAGAGGTTGGTCAATCAGGTGTTGGCTGGGCTGGAGGATTTCAGTGCCGCCTACCTGGATGACATTGCTGTGTTCAGTTCCAGCTGGGAAGAACATTTACAGCACCTTGAGAAAGTGTTGAGGGCTCTGCAAGGTGCAGGCCTCACGATCAAGGCCAGTAAGTGCCAGATCGGGCAGGGTTCTGTGGTGTACTTGGGACACCAGGTAGGAAGCGGCCAGGTGGCGCCCCTACAACCCAAGATTGACACCATTCTGGCTTGGGAGCCCCCAAGACCCAGACGGAGGTGAGAGCCTTCTTAGGTCTCACCGGCTACTATAGGAGATTTGTTAAGGGCTATGGCACCATCGTTGCCCCCTTAACAGAGCTGACCTCTAAGAGGCAGCCCAGGAAAGTGATCTGGACTGAGTCCTACCAGAAAGCTTTTGATGCCCTGAAGGCAGCCATGTGCACGGCGCCCGTGCTCAAGGCACCTGACTTCTCCAAGGAATTCGTCGTGCAGACTGACGCTTCAGAGCATGGTGTGGGAGCGGTGCTCTCACAACTGAACGAAGAGGGCCTGGATCAGCCTGTAGTCTTCCTTAGCAGGAGACTACTCCCCAGGGAACAGAGGTGGAGTGCCATAGAAAGGGAAGCTTTTGCTGTGGTCTGGGCGCTGAAGAAGTTGAGACCATACCTGTTTGGGACTCACTTCCGGGTTCAGACAGACCACAGGCCCCTCAGATGGTTGATGCAAATGAGGGGTGAGAATCCAAAACTGCTGAGGTGGTCCATCTCCCTACAGGGAATGGACTTTACGGTGGAACACCGTCCTGGTACAGAACACGCCAACGCAGATGGTCTGTCCAGGTTCTTCCGCCTTAGTGAAGAGAACTCCAATGGGGTTGGGTAGTTCTCCCTACTTTCAGCTGGAGGGGACATGTGTTAGACTTGGCATCTTTTGGCGTGTTTCCCCTGACTTTTTGCTTTCTGACCTCCCGGTTTTGACTCTGTTTTTGCTGGTGTAATGATTCTGCGCACTTTCCTCACTGCTGTCCAGTGGAAAAGTGCAAGTGCTCCTGTATAAAATGTGTTACGGATTGGCGTTTCCATGATTGGCCTATTTAGTTTATGTGTCAGTCCCTTGTAAAGTGCACTGCGAGTGCCAGGGCCTATAGACCAAATGCTGTTGGTGGGCTGCAGCACTGGATTGTGCCTCCCACGCAAACAGCCCGTAAAGTGTAACTCGGGCCTGCCATTGCAGAGCCTGTGCGCAGCCTGGGGCTGCCATGTCGACTTGGCAAGTGCGCACACTTGCAAGTCCCTAAACCTTCCCTTTTCTACATGTTAGTCACCCCTAAGGTAGGCCCAAGGTACCCCTGTGGGCAGGGTGCGTTGTATGCGAAAGGTAGGACATGCCCTGGTGTGTGTGGCATGTCCTGATAGTGAATTACAGCCTAGTTCGTTTTTCACTATTGCAAGGCTACCTGTTCCCCATAGGCCAGAACGGGCAGTTTTGATTATTACAGCTTATAATCCTAACTGACCCCGGGAACATGGTAGAAATTCGAGTTTAGTATGCCTGGACTCAGAATGATAAAATGCATCTTTTAGTGAAGTTGGTTTTAACATTCTGTGTTTGAAAATACCACTTTTAGAAAGTGAGTATTTTCTTGTCTAACCATCCAAGCCTGCCTCTGCGAGGTTGTGTATTCCTTGTCTGGAGTGTGAGTGACAGGGGCTGGGGGATGCCAGGAGACAGGGTGAGTCAGCACAGGGCTGAATAGCAAGATCTACATGTAGATGGGTGGGAGGAGTTGCACCTGGGCCCTGAATAGGACAGTGCCTTCCCTCCACAATGCTGGCTCCACCTCCTGTGTTGCGTCTGATGCCCCTGGCCTACTCACTGAAAGAAGGGACGGAGACTTGTCAACAAAGTGCTCCAGAACTGGTTTGGACTAGGCAAAGGCCTCTCTGCCTTCAGAGAACAAAGGAATTGGGATATAAATATTGGGGCCCTGACCCCATGAATTTAGATCTCGCTGGAATCAAGGAACCTGCCAAGACGAAGAGCTGGAAGAGCTGCCAGGAGGAGTACTGCCCCTTTGCTGTGTTGTTGCTTTGTTGGGTTGGCCTGCAGCTGCTGCTTCTGCCTAGGGCAGTGAAAGGACTGAACTTTCTACAAACTTGTGCTGAGTATCTCCAAGGGCCTGGAACCGAGCTGGCCTCCTGTTAAGAAGTCTCAGGGACTACAAAGACTTCACAAGCCTCTGGGTACCGCTTCTGGAACACTGTTTCAGTTGCCACAGAGGAAGGGAACTGCAACCGACTCCGTCAACCGAATCCATCCCTGACCGGTGACCTGTTTGCACCGCAGACCGCATCGCCCCGCTTCGCATCGCAACCCTGGTCTCACCGTGGGCGACGTCCGACGCCGCCAACACCGAGCCGCTGCTTGCACCGTGACCTGTGGGCACCACAGTTCACATCGCATTGCTTCACTGAACCAGCTGGACCCGACCGACGCGGTCGCTGCAACTGGCTCAAGAGTCGTGACCGCATCGCATTTGGGGCACCGCTCGCACGTCTGCGACGCACCGCTCCGACTCGCACCGCTGTCCGACGCCAGCTCCCGCACTCCGGCTTGGTTGCCTGCATCGCAACCTGTCAGCACCGCATCGAGCATCGTCTCACCCTGCATCGCACGCCTTGGACTCACCGACTCCGTCTGCACGACGCTCATCGAGCCGCTGCCTGCACCGCATCGAGGGACACCGCACCTTGCATCGCTCCGTCTTGCACCGCAACCGCGACGAACGCCGACCGGCTCGTACACTCCGTACCAGCCACAACGAGAAAGGTACTGTGACCGAGTCTGTTCACGACTCTGCTGGCCCGTATCGACGCGGTCGGCTGGAACTGTTAGACTCTGTGGTTTTCAGCATCGCGGTAGGCTCGGACGGAGCTACCGACTCGTACGAACTTTGTTTTTGAACTATTCCTGCAAAGAAGAAGTTACCTTATCAAGCATTCATTTTTAAAGTATAGTATTGTGGATTTTTGTCGTAATTGGTCTTGTCTTGAGTATATAAAAGTTGGTTATTTTTCTAAACTGGTGTGGTGTCCGTTTGTAGTGCTTACACTATTACTGTTGGTTATGTGCAAATGCTTTACACACTGCCTCTGAATTAAGCCTGACTGCTCGTGCCAAGCTACCACGAGGGTGAGCAGGGGTTACTTCACGAGTGTAACACCCTTACCCTGACTAGGATGAAGGGTCCCTACTTGGACAAAGGTGCAAGCCCTTGCCAACTAGAGATCCCATTTCTAACATGAAGCATGAAAAATGGCTACATTAAATGTACACTTTTGTAATTTTGAAAGAAAACCGTGAGTGTATAGCATGCCCATACTTATGTGATCAGCCCTGCCAAGTACCACGTATCAGGCGTTAGACTAAAGCTTTTCAGTGCTGTGATCCGCATCACTGCACTGAAATGCAAAGTCACGCATTATAGCGCCTCCTCATCTTTCAAGCTGGGAGTGCTGTTACAATAAAGCACCATACTAGCTGCAGTGGCAGAGCGCACTGCACGCTGCTTCCGGCAGGATTGGGGGCTCTCTGGCTCAGCTATAGCTCATCTCAGCTGCACAAGTTACAAGGACACCAGACAGCGCTGCGATATCACTGACATCAGAGGAGCCTGGACGGGTGAGAGCCCATTGGCTACTGAGTGTCTGTGTGAGTTAGTTGACTGACATTTGAGTTTAGGCGGGTCTGGCTCCTGCTTCCTATGGCAGGAGCTGGTGGGCCGCCTCGCAGTTTAAAGTTGACTGGTGGCAATCATGGATTTATATATGGCAGTCAATGCAGCTTGCACGCATGCTACTTTGGACCCGACTCCACGTTGGCTGGGGCACACAATTATTGCTTTCCTTTGGGAGAGCTTGTATCCGGCAGCTGCTACCGAGACCCGACCCCACCGGTGCCATCAGGGCTGTCTAAGATTGCTGCGGGAGACAGTCAACGACAGTACTAGGCACAGTCGCTGTTTGCGGCCAGTGGGGAGTTGCTGCCCGTCGCCGTCCGTGTTCTGAGTCAGGTCAGTGAGATTTGTATTTCTATCACCTCGTGGCCAATGGGAGAGAGAGGTTGATGTGCGCCGAGTTGAGGTGCTGAGCCCCCACGTGCAGCTGTTCTGCTGCCTCGGGTGTCTCTCTTCTCGGTGAAGCCTTAGGAGAGCGGGTGACGGTCTGTAATCTCGTCTGTTTATTTCTTGGTAAAGGAGCCCCCCCTTATCGGAACTCCTTGATTCTTCAGAGCCGCAGGTCTACCCTCCTTTACCAGTGAACTGCCCGACTGACGGGGAGGGGAAGCTCTCTGCAACAATCATGGCTCCGCTCACCTTCAGGCCACTCAGAGCCTGGAGCAGTTGCTGTGCTATGAGAGGGGCTGATGCCGGCCACCTCACTCTTACAGTAACTTCAACACTTCCATCAGACAATGCTGGCCCCTAGTATATCACTGTGAGCCTTATAGTAAATAGTGAACCAGACACCACAAGGCATAGAGATAGATGGATTTTTCAAAAGGTGAAGTAAGTAGTGAGACAGTGTACAGTGCACTAAGACACCCGCGGCCGAGTGTGTGTCTCAATTAAATTCATTGGCAACACACAATCAGGCCACTGCCTGCAGTCAGTGGGTGCTGGTCGTACAGTGTGTGTCACATTACAACAGTTACTCTAAAATGACACTGATTCTCGATGCTCAAATGGGTGTAATTTATGAATATTTAAATGTTTCTCTCATCTTCATTGCTTGATTTTACTCACGAGAAAATGTGACTCATAGTCCTTGAAATGTGACTCATAATTACACTAAAATTATGGAAATGTCACATATAGCACTCTGAAACCTTGGCAGCTATGTGTAATTTAAAGAGAAACTTTGCCTCCTTTATGTGAAAAGCTAACCATCCTGGGAGGGTTAAATCCGAGAGCTGAAATGCTTCAGCTGCAGTGGGAGGCAGGGAGTCTCCTCTGCTATGAAACCGAAAGCGAACGAACAGACAGTCTGTTCCTTCGCTTTGGTTTCATAGCAGAGGAGACTCCCTGCCTCCCACTGCTTGCAGCTGAAAGCATTTCAGCTCTCGAGACTCGGAATTAGCTTTCTTTCAAAATCACAAAAGTATGGGCATATCGTGCCCCATTAATTGGGAAACAAAGAAATGAGAGCTCTTAGGGTGGATTGCGCGCCCCCCCTGAGATGGCGTCGCGCCCCACAGATTGAAGAACTCTGTGCTAAGGGTTTGGCCGAGAGTTTAAACTCCTTTTTGAGCAAGGCCAAAATTAACAATTAGGGATGAAGAAACTCTAAACTCAGAGACCCTATCCAGTTAAATCAATGCCACATGTCTGACATCTATTCACTTCCTGAATGGTGGGTAATTAATTATTCAATTTTGGGATAAAAAACGGCCCTATCGTTAAAAACCTGAAAGAACCGATGTTTGCAGGATAATAGGCCTAATTCTTTCAATATTCCCCCAATGGTGACACCTACCAGACAGATTTAGTGTCAAGATTCTAAAATCAACAGGATCCAGCGACTCTCAAAGGGGAGCCTTTAAGGCCTTGAGAACTAAAAGAAGATCCTACAGAGGACAGGCAGGATGAAGGGGAGGTCTGATGTTATTAAATCCCCTAAATAAATTTTGCACTTAACCAAGCTCATCGTGAAGTTTACACCAATAGGCTCTGAACGCCCTAATAATAAACACATCCTGTACAAACTCCGTAACCTGTACCAGATTCATACAATGTGACACCAGCTGTTTGAAGGAAGGACATTTCGAGTATAAAAGGATAGGACTTCTTCTGGATGCCTGAATGGAAGAGGCTAGCCTTCCAGAAAGAAAACACCTCATTAACCTGCCCTCTCAGTCTCCATGCCGCTAGCTTGAGCCTTTTCAGGGACTTGATCTGGATAGATGGAAAAGAGAAAGGGTATGGAACTATTGGCAGAGGGCAGGCCCTGCTGGTGTTCGGAGAAACCAGGCAGCGTGGAGCCATGCTGGAGCTATCACCACCACAGTTGCTCTTTCCCTCATCAGCCTGACTAGAAACTTTAGGATCAAAGGGAATGGAGGGAAGGCGTAAAGGAAACCCTCCTGTCAAGGACATGAACGAGCATCCAGAGCCCAAGAACTGACCTCCCTTTTTTTCAAATATAAATGAGAAAGTAGGCCATTCTGTGCTGAGGCAAACAGATCCAGTGCAAGACATCCCCATCTTTGACAGATCTGTGCAAAAACGTACTGGCTCAGGCAAAACTGGTTTGAGGGAGGAATCTTCCTGCTTAGTCTGTCTGTGACTGAATGTGCTGTCCCCTGACTGCAGATTGCAAATAAAGAGATGAGACCATTCTGTGCCCATCTAAAAATCTGGTCTGAGATTTTCGTTAGGGCTGGGGACCTTTTCCACTGTCTGTTGATGTATGATATTGTCCTATCACGTCTGTTCTAACAATTGCTTCTTTGCCAAGAAGGAGGTGGGAAAATGAAAGAAGAGCTAAAGGTCTGCCTTTAGCTCCCTCTAGTTGTATGACTTTGCCTGGCGGATGCTGGACTAGTGAAACTTATTCTGATGGGGACCTATCCAAGCTCCCCAGCTGTTGCACTGGTGTCTGTCGTTAACTCCATCGGATGCTGAGGGCATAATGGAATTCCATTTAGGATGCTCGAGGAAAGCATTCATCAAGATAATTCTGTCCTCGTCTCCTGAATCATCGGAATGGAAAGAGTCAAGTCCTGACACAATGGAGACCAATGACTCAACATGTAAAGTATTATTTTGTTCAGGTCAAACCGGGCCCAGGGAACCAGGATTAAGGTTGTGGCTAGGTCACCCTGTTTCTGTGGCCGTGGAGCCACCACTGGATTGTCTTGAGTCATGATCTATGTTCTGAATTTTGAGAACTCGTTTCTCTGGCATGTTGACAATGCCGCTGTCGGTTCTGAATCTGACGCGGATGAAAATTTGGTCCCGAGATGGGACTAGATGAGACTTTTTTTAAGTTCACCAGGAATCAATGTTGCCTTAGAAGGGCATGAACTCTTTTGATCTGGGACTCTGATGTCTCTCCTGAGGGAGATGAAACCAGGCAGTCATCAAAATAGGGTAGAATGAGTACTCCTTCGAGATGAACATTGGCCATCAGAGGTGCTAGCACCTTAGTAAACACCCGGGGTGCTGAGTGCAGCCCAAAAGGTATTTTGGAAGTTCTGTGAGCAGTCTGTAAAGCATAGACCCCTCTGATGTGGTCCGTAAATGGAAATGTGGAGACCCATGTCCTCAAAGTCAACGTTAAATAAGAAATCCTTTTCCAAGATTAAGTGGATGACCTTCTGTAAAGATACCAACCTGAAATGTATGGTGTCTACCCACAAGTTTACTCTTCTGAGGTTTAGGTCAGACCTGTACTCCCTGAACGCCTTCCTTACCAGAAATAGACTAGAGTAAACGCCAGCTTCCTTCTCCACTGGTGCAACTGAAATTCTGCTTTCTTCTCTAGCAAGTGTTAAATCCCCCCACCATAAAGAACACCTCCTTATTTGGTGGTAAGAACGATTATATGGATAACGCCTGATTTTAAAGGTAATTCTTTGACTTTGATAATATAGCTTCTCCCGTGTGGATCATGAGGGACGCCCACAATTTGATGAATCAGAGATAATGTTAAAACTCAATTTCATGAGGCATTGTGTCCCTGAGTTAAGGCACTTCCCAACACATCATAAATCAAAATTACAGTCAAATAGGTAAAAGGGCCACTCTCAAAAACTGAGGGGTATATGTACAAGAATTGCCACTAAGCAGTTTTGACGTTGCTTAGTGGCAATTTTTTTTTACCACTGTCTGTCGCCAAAATCCATTGCCATGTTTGCAACGTATTTACAATACGTCGTTACATGGCGTTTGTATCAGCTAGCGCCGGTAAAAGTTGCCACTAACCCAAGCGTTACGGCGATAAAAATCCCGACACTGGTGTGGAAAAACTGACGGCCGGCCAACTAGTGGCAAGAAAACTCACGTTAGGCAGCTGGATGTCACTTTTTTGCACCTAGCGTGAAAAAAATACACAAAAACGCCTCAAACACACCAAAAAAAAACTGAATATCAAATGGAGCAGCCTGGACCCAGTTCAGCACCAGACAACAACCCCCCCCTAACCCTCCCAATAGCCAGGATGACCAGCCAGAGTCCCAGGGGAAGAGGAAATGGAAAACCAGATTCAGTCAGGAGAAAAATGAGATTCTGATTGTGGAGGTGACAGAGAATCAACACTAGCTTTTCGTCAGCTCCAAGGTGTCATTGTGGACCAAAAATGCCATTTGGCAGTCCATTGTCAGTGAGGTGAAGTCCGTAGCAGAAGTCAAGAGGACAGTGACCTACTGTAAAAAGTGCTGGCATGATGCCAAGCACAAGACTAAGCAGAAACTGACCAGCAATCGTTAGGCAGCACTGCAGACTCGAGGTGGGAGTCCAACGCCACAGGAGGAGCTTGATGACTTGGAGGTACAGGTGTCAGCAGTTTTCTGTGAGAAGTTGGTGGTTCGAATAGAGGGACAGGATAGTGCTGAATATGACCAACTACATCAGCAACAGGGTAAGTAACAACCAGGGACATGGGGGGGTTTGAGTAATGTTGTTTACGTCCATCAACCTATGTCTCATTGCCCACCCACACTGTGTACAGATCAAATGCTAGCTACATAGGTACTCGGGGTACAGTCACATGTCCCTTGAGCTGTTGGTATAATTTACAAATACATTGAAAGTCACATAACGGTGGTGTAAGGGCCTAGTAATGAAGCACACATGCATATATACAATGTCAACTGACAGAGTGCAGCGTTTGTCTCCTTGGCTTAACACAGCGCTCCACCACTTTTGAAATGCAGGACTGTGCCGTATGTACACCAATAGGCCTCAGTCCTATGTTTCACCCTGCACTCGTGATAAATGTAGCTGCCTAGCGCTAATCCAGGCACTAGGCAGCTACATATTGCGCGAGCACAGGGTGAAATGCCATGATGCACCGTATTGTTGTAAATACGGTTCAGACCTGTGTTTCAGAAGTTGCTGAGCGCAGTGTTAAGCCAAGAAGGTTAACACCGCGTTCCGTCACAGCCTTGTACATATGCCCCCAAATACAGTGTGAAAGTGTGCCTCATTTACAAGGTGTTGCCAAGCCACATCAAGTGGGACAGCACTGCCTAGTAAATATTGCGAAGCACGGTTTCACACAGTAAAGTTTAGAAAAAGAGTGATGGTCCTGCGGCGATAGTGGCTTTGAAATATGCCACAAGCAATTGTAATTGCTTACCTGCTGGTTTGATGTGTGCATGTGAATGAAGCACACATAGCCGCATCAAAAAATGTCGGATAGAACTTTTTGAATTTGACTCACTCTTGTTGCTCACATGAAAAGCCGCACATCTCTTGTAAGCACCTTGCGTTGCTGATGGGCACATTCCATAATGATTATAAATTACATACCGGAGGTGCAAGGTGCATTCAATGTTTGCACACCAGTTCCGCATTTTTAAGTATTGTTTACTGCCCCAGCATTGTAGGAATGGGTTCATTTAAATATCAACTTGCATATTGTGTATGCAATGCTCATTGAATCACACATTCCCTGTTCCTATTATGGTAAGTGAAGGGTGAGAAGGGGCCTCATTCACAATGTTGCAATAATGCACTTTATTTTGCTACACGCTGCCTTGCTATTATTCGTCAAAATGCATTTATCCCCATGAAAGTTGCTTTATGTGATGTTCCGTTGGCAGTATGTCATTGTATTCATGGTCAAGGGTTTGGTGGTCAATGACACATATAGACATGCGTGGAATATGGGTCTTAGGTAAAGTCAAGCGTGGCTGGGATAAAATGCATAGCTACTGATGTCTGTAAACATTCTTCCAGTAACAAATGCATTGAAGGACCTTGTACACTACAGTACATTTCATCCATGTGTTCACCCCTGTGCTGTTCAACAAAGGTCTGCTGTGCAACAATGCACCAATCCTTGAAGCTTGCCTCAAAGTCCTATGCCCTCCTGCTTGCATTAAGTCATCATTGTCACTGCTGTGGAAAACACAAGGGCAGGGCATTCACAGTTTTACTCTGGCCCAGTCCTGTGTCTGTAGACACATGCTGGCTTGAACCCTTTAAGTTGTTGTGGCACCATGTCTATTCAAAATCTGGTCTAAGGAGAATATGTTGTGAACTCACACCATCAACCCAAGAAAGGCATCCCCTGATGTGCTGCATGACACATGTCACCTTCTAACAGATTGCAACATCTTCCTGTTATGGCAAGTTACAAAATATGCAAGAGTAGTAGCCACATTATAAAACACTCATCAACATGATCACATAACTGTGTGGCAGTCAGTTGTTTGTCCTGATCTCAGTCTTAAACACACAGAGAGATCAATGGGCACATACACTTGTTCAGAAGACATACCTATGGTGACTCACATCCTGCTTAACACCTACACTAAGAGTTGGGGGCAATGAGGAAGACTTTGGAGAACATGGAGTGGAAGCAGGATTCCCACTTGGCTGCCATGGCTGCCTACCACTGTGACGTTGCTGGAGTCCTGCAAGCCCTGCAGCTCATCCTTGCTGCAGTGATGCCTCATCTTTTGCAAAGATGAATGCTGCTGCACCTATAGCATCCACATCTTCTGCCCCTGATGTGTCTGTGTCTCCCTGGGCTGCCGCTAATCCAACATCACCCTCATGGGAGACACCACACATATCAGAGGAGAAAGATGTGAATGAAACACCTCTCATAAGGAGAAGCCAGCAGTAGCATTCATCTGTGTCAAATGGCCAGTTTCTGCTTAGCTCTGTGCTTACCATCATACGTTGGAACATCAACAGTCACTGTCCTCACATTGACCATGCTACGTTCACCTTAGACATTTTATGGACCGTCAATGTGGCCATTGATCCTCAATGACACTGCAATCATCTTACTGATTGAAGATTCCTGATTCCTCAACATTTCTTATGATATGTTCCCCCACAAGGACTCTGCCTGGCCATCCCCTGACTATGTACACAATTTTGGGAATGTTGTCAAAAGAACTTTTCCAGTGTGACAATTTCTACTTTGCACATGTAAATAAATGCACTTTCATCTGTCTGATTTGTGTTGTCTGTGACCATCAAACTGGAGAGGTACCAACAATGCCTAAGCAGTGTAGCCAGTAGAACAAATTACAGAGGACATTCCCAAAAATGGGGTCTGCTGAGTCTGTGTCCTTGACAGGCAGTGAGATGACAGAACATGTGTGAATGACACAATGGGTCGAATTTCCAAGGCACCATTGCCACTGGAACGTCACTTTTCCCAATGTTCAGGTGTTGATAGGGCCTTGGATCACTAATCAAGTCAGTGTAAAGCCAATTGAAGTGGCTAAACCTTGCCTTGATAATGAGGAACACTTTGACCCTATACTTAGTGTCAATGTGCTGGACAGTGTGTGTTGTGATGGGTGTTCAACCAAAACACATTTTAAGATAGATCCTTCACCATATTGTAAAGTCCGTTTTTATATAGCGCAGCTATTCACACTTACGGGTCTCAAGGCGCTGGGGGCCGGAGTGGAAATTAAGTGAGCTATTGCCCAGAGTCACATGGTGCTGAGCTGAGCTGCCGCCGGGGATCGAACCGTGAACCCTGTGCTCCGAAGTCAGCTGCCCTGGCCGCTGCACCACACCTCTCCACGGATGATGTACAAATGTTGCAGAACGAGGAGAACGAGGAGAAATGCTGTGTAAATAAAACTTTTGTTGATATACCTTGTTGTGCTGCATTTTGCTGGACACATCCAGACAGCAAAACACCATTACTGTATGTGCAGAAAGGGGCACCTTCCAGCACATGATCCAACATTTCCCCTACACAGGCACTCTTACATTATGGTGCAAGTGTGCCTGCATTTGCGCTATGCATCGATATATTACACACATCCATGGAGAAAAGCAGTGCAGTGCTGTAATGTCTGAACTATGGCACAGTCCTGTGCTGCCACAGTGAGGGAATGCAGCATTAGCCTTCCTGCCCTAACGCTGGCCTACACCAACTGTAGTTGTAAATATGCAGAAATGGCTCACATACATTGACTAAAAAAATAGTGGTACACTATATTGATGAACTGTCAATGTCTCATTAACCTGTCCAACCCAAAGTACAATGCCAAACATTGATAAACTTATCTTTGTTGGGAGAGGCAAATGTAGTGATTTACATAGTTCAAGACACAGTCAACTAAGTACCACCCAACAAACCTACATCAGGGAAAGAACGCTGTGGGAGCTCAATGCCTTCATTACCTGCTGTGGTTTTCAACTCAGAGAAATTTTGAAGATGCCAACTTATTCAGCACACTATCCCTATGCAATGGCAGAACTTACCTTTGCTAGCTTCCATATCGAGCATGTCTGTTAATCTCAATAAATCAGCAGTATGACAGTAGACTGTCCCTAGAAGATGACGTTAATCACATTTTTGATCCCAAAAACATTTTTGGGAATGAATCTGATGTATCAAAATACTTACTCAAACATTCTCTGATTCACATAAAACATCATTGACACCACAAATTACTAAACGCTATACCTTTATTTAAACAAACAAGTAACTAAGCTAAACCTACATGTAAAAAACTATCCTAACCTACACTATTATAACTTATGCTATTTATACTAAACACTAACCTAATTACCTTAGCTTAACCTAGACACGTAACAACATATATGAAACATCAACCCCCCCTTTAAGGCACATGTGGAGACAGGACAAACACAACTTAACCTAAACATACACTAACTAAACATATTTCCTAAACAAATATATATACATATATTTTTTATATTTTTTCAAACAAGTCCAAAAACATTAACCCCCCACCCAAAGGAAAAGGAAACATAAGTCCAAACACTATGTCAAACTCTAAACTAATGTAAAACCCTTACCTACAACTAACACTAACCTAAACCTACTCTAAACCTATACTTAATACTACATTACACTATATATAAACATGATATAAGCAAAAAACAAACATTAGGTGGACTGTATGAGGGGCATTGTTCAATCACAAGTGGCTCAGAAAGGGAGCCCCAGGGCACCCTTAATGTCACGAAGGTGGGTTAATACCTCCTCCATGTCTCTTTCCAATGAGGCCACCCTAACATTTAGGGCCAACAACAATCTGCGGTCATCCAAGGTGTAAGGTGTAGCCTGTCTCTGTGTGGGTGGTGGTGGTGCTGCAGCCGGTTGGGCAGCTGCAGTTGGTGGTGCAAGTGGTGCTGGTGCAGCTGGTTGAGCAGCTGTAGTTGGCGGGGCAAGTGATGTTGGTGCAGCCAGTTGAGCAGCTGTGGATTGCGCAGCAGGTGGGACAGGTGCTGCATGTTGTAGACCTGCAGATGGCACTGATTGTGGGGTCACACGTTGTATGCCCGGAGTGCTAGGAAGGTTCTCACTGTCACTCTGGTGCCTGGAAGTGGCAGGCAGCACACCACTCTGTCTGGCGGGTTTTGGGGCACCCTGGGGAATGGCCTTCCACCATCCTGCTGCCCTTTCCTCATTGTACCTCTTCTCCAGTGCATGGTACCCCTTTGCAACTCTGTGGATATGCCTTAATCTGTCCTTGCGCTGCTTAAATATTCTGGCTGCCTCAGGTGACATGGTGTCTGTTATGAAAGACACACATGACAAGATGTAAGAAACAGGACAAAGATCAAAATCCACCAAGTATCTTCCACACTCGAGTGTACAACAACAGGAACTTTGCACTCTTATCAACTGTTTGCTACTTCGAACATGATCTGGCAAGTTACATGTGAAGCAAAACTCTTATCACAACCTGACATCAAAACCGTCATGGTAATGTATGGTATGGCACATAGCAATGGCAGAGTTTAGGAACAACAGTGGAAGGTTAGCTAAGTTGAATGATGAAGTTGACACAAAATCAGATAGATTCTACCAGGGGAATGTACCCAAGGAGACTGAGTTACAGACCCTTTGCAGACCCAGGACATGACATTTACCCAAAGACATAGGATTCCCTGGGTGTAATAGTGGCTGGCCACTAAGCGCCAAGGTGTTACTCTTATACAACAGTCACCCAAATAACGAATCCTCCAACCACTACAAAGTTGGATGTGTCTCCACAGCCACACATCCAGGATTCTGAGTATTCGTATGTCACAAGTCAGCTATTTGAAACACAACATGTCATATATTTTGCACATTGGAAGTAAGACAGAGAACAATGGTTGAAAGTGATGTTGGGCACATCACAATGTATCAACCTTGTATTTACTTATTCCAGCTAGTTGTAGGTCTGGGTTTGACCACTCATCCAACATTGTTACATTCACCAGATCCCATCTTGTGTATGAGAACTGCCTCATTGTAATGATACTTGTCACTAACAAGTGTCACTCCAATGCTCTGATCCTCATTGACTGCTGCATCATGCCAATGTGTACATGGATTCCATGTCTTGTCATACACATGACCAACATCCCTCCAACATATTGTTGTCTGTTTGTACACTGTGAAACACAGATGCATTGGCTGAAGGAACATTCACAATTTGCACATATGGACATGATGAAAGTGCTACAGGAACTTCACAAGATTCACATACTCAGAGTCACTACAGCCTACACCATGTGTATTTTTTTCCTATATCATACAGTGTGTACTAATGCTGTCATGTACACATGCTACACTACCAACAAGGCATATTCCCTTAGGGAGGTGAAAAGGAAGTTGCAGTTGGCTTCACAATACTACGCCCATTGCAGGTACATGGTGTAACAACTTCACACAGTATTAAAGTCTGTAGAAGCACCAACAGGTCACAGCATCAATTGCAAATTTGTAGGATGGACCCAATGGGTACCATAGTACGGAACATCAAATTAAAAGACTGTATGGGGGCATCCTTTGAGAAGAATGGTGTAGAGTGGTGTCATTTAAAATTGGTTTGCAATCTGCTCCAACATGTAGCAAATGCATGGAAGCAAGGAATGTGCCATATTAAGGGGCACCCAGCAGTTTTCAAAGACAACAGTGCCATCTTTTGCTGAAGCAGCTACTTTTGCACCAGCGCAGGGCAAAATGCTGGTCTAAGCTGTATTGTTTTAAGTACAGTGCAGGGCTGCATTTCCGAACTGGGGTTGCACCGCGTTAAGCCAAGAATGTTAATGCTGCGCTCCATCACTTCATCATAATTATGGCCCAAAATCTTCTCATGATGCTGCCTTATTGTGGTTGAGGTAATATCCATGTCATGCACACCCAGAGTTTGTTCAACAACATACCGGACCAGTCATCACATACAATCTTTTTTTGGAAAGCAACATACATGGACTAAGGCACTTACCAGTGACGTGTGGGTCCCTGAAGGTATCAATGTCATCTTGAGAGAATAATGGTCGTCCGGCTGTGACACAAGAAAAATGAGTATTTATCATTCATGAGGTGGCACATGTGTCATGTTCACTATGTAAGTCATCTAAATACAAATTTGAAACTATTACATGCATGTCTCGGTTCATGTTGCCTACATGAGGGATGTGAATTGACTGTCTGACACACAGCACATGTCCAAAGAAGGATTGTGGAGTATGAAACAATCTTGCAACAATACATGATTATATTGTGACTACAAATTGAGGGACATATTTACAAGCCCCTATAGCCACCACAGCATCAATTTTCTTAACGTTGTGGTGGCGATAAGGGCTTCACCTTATTCACAAGACGGCGTTAAGCCACTTAACGTGGCTGCACGCCGCCTTGTGAGTAAGGCACCCTTTCACTCTATACTTAGCATGAAAGGGGCAGGCAATGGGTGTTGTGGTGGGCATTCCACCACATCACCCATTGATTTTGATGCTGCCCCATATTTACAAGGGTGGCGTAAATATGGGCCAGCGGCTTAATTAAGACCAGTGAAAACCTGGTCTTACCCTTGCGCAACGAGGATGGAAGTTTAAATTCATTATGTTTTTCCTCTTTCCATGTGTGCTGCATTGTACAGCACACAAAGAAACAGCAAAACGCCATTGATTGCTTATGTGCAGGAAGGTGTACCTTCCTGCACATAAACGAACATCATGAAAATATGTCATTTTGCAACTTCTATGTATGCTGCATTAAGCAGCACATATAGAAGTTTCAAAACACCATTTCTATTTGTTTATGTGCAGGAGGAAATGCAGGCATCCTTGCGCAATGGTGCAAGCGTGCCTGCATTGATGCTAGGGAGGTTCATTTTTAACAAAGTCTATGGCATCATCCTGTCGCATTAATTACATTTTGTCAATGAATACAGTTGTTACCATAGAACACACAGGGCCCGATTCACAGAACTAACTTAAGCCAAAATCCTAAACTTACTACCATTTTGGTATTCACAGAAGGCACTTACTCATTTTGGTATTCACAGAAGGCACTTACTTACTCATTTTGAGTAACTTACTCATTTTGAGTAACTTACTCATTTTGTGTAACTTACTCATTTGTGTAACTTACTCATTTTGGTGTTCACAGAAGGCACTTACTCATTGATGAGTAAGTGCCTTCTGTGAATACCAAAATGAGTAAGTTACACATAATGAGTAAGTTATTCATTTTAGTATTCACAGAAGGCACTTACTCATTTATGAGTAAGTGCCTTCTGTGAATACCAAAATGAGTAAGTTACACAAAATGAGTAAGTTACTCAAAATGAGTAAGTTACTCATTTTGGTATTCACAGAAGGCACTTACTCATTTATGAGTAAGTGCCTTCTGTGAATACCAAAATGAGTAAGTTACACAAAATGAGTAAGTTACACAAAATGAGTAAGTTACTCAAAATGAGTAAGTAAGTGCCTTCTGTGAATACCAAAATGGTAGTAAGTTTAGGATTTTGTCTTAAGTTAGTTCTGTGAATCGGGCCCATAGTGTGAAAGCAGACAACATTTGTCATGTACTTACTACCTTGCCTGCCAACGATGATCCCCAGGTTATCCAACAGGTCTCCCTCATGGCCAACGCAATCCTGCCCTCTATGTTTCCACTGGTTGATAGTCCTGTCCACTCCGAAGATCCGCAGCAGGTAGTGGCAAATGCACTCCCACCTCAACTTGCGTACCTTGACGTCATACCCCTGCAGTACACATCCCCCACTCTCCATCATTCTTAGGAGGAAAAATCTTACAAGCCAGAGGAAAGCCCCAAATGCTCCCTCTGACAGCCTGACATCCCTACCCTCACCCAACATCTCCCACAACACAACTAACCCCACTATTAAAAGAAAAACCCAATTAAATGAACAGCAACTCTCTCTCTATATATATATATAACAAATACACCACTGTAGACAAACACCCAACAAGTTAATTTCAAAAACGCAAAAAACACGGAAAGACAGGCGACACAGGACTTGACATGGACAGCATGGACAGCAGACTATACACCAAACTACTCTCTCACACCCCAGAATCACAAGGCACCTCCAAACACATCCACGAAGCTTAAGAGACACTAACAGTTTGATTAAAAGTGAAAGCGAAAGTGTACAGCACTCCTCCATGAAACAGAATGCATGCTGGCATCATTTCATGGCCGTTTGCAGCCGTTTTGTGAGTTAGAGTGAAATTTTTTGCCGCTAAAGGGTTAGCAGGCATTTTCCATTGTCAGCTCAGGTACTTTGCGAGTGTTTTCCATAGCGGGAATGAAAAAATTAACGCTTACATGAAAAGCATGAAAAAAAGTGCCGCTAAGTGCAAGGTGATCAGCAAATGTACCTGTTAGACTTGGCATCTTTTGGCGTGTTTCCTCTGACTTTTTGCTTTCTGACCTCCCGGTTTTGACTCTGTTTTTGCTGGTTTAGTGTCTCTGCGCACTTTCTCACTGCTGTTCAGTGTTAAAGTGCAAGTGCTCCTGTTGTAAATTGTTATTATGGATTGGTGTGTCCATGATTGGTTGATTTGATTTACTAGTCAGTCACTAGTACAGTGCACCATGTTTGCCCAGGGCCTGTAAATCAAATGCTGCTAGTGGACTGCAGTACAGATTGTGCCACCCACACAAGCAGCCTCTAAATGTAACTCTGGCCTATAGGACAGAATGGGGAGTTTGTTTATAACATCTTATAAACATAACTAGCCCTGGGAACAAGGTAGAGAAATAAAGTTTAGTATGCCTGAACTCAGAATCTAAAAATGCATCTTTTAGTGAAGGTGATTTTTACATCCTGTGTTTGAAAATACCACTTTTAGAAAGTAGGTATTTTCTTGCTCAGCCATCCAGTGTGCCTCTGCTGGGTTTGTGGATTGACTGTCTGGCTTTGGGATGACAGGGGCTGGGGAGGAGCAGTGGCTCCAGGGAGTCTAGATGGGTCAGGGATGGGCTGAATAGACCTAGACTGCATTTAGAGTAGGGGGAGGAGATTTCCTTTCACCTTAATCGGCCTGGTCTGCCTCTGACAATGCTGTCTCCACCTCCTAACCAGGAAGCTGCACCAGAGAGAACAGAACTGGTTCTGGCTGGGCACAGACACTCTCTGCCCCCAGAGAACAAAGGATTTTGGGCTATAAAAAGTGGGGTCCAAACCCCTAAACTTTAGAACTCTTTTGGACCAAGAAGAAGAGCTGGACAAGCTGTGAGGAGGAACTGCCACTTTGCTGAGTGCTTTGCTGTGTTGGCCTGCAGTAGCTGCTTCTGTCTTGGGCAGTGAAAGGACTGGACTGAACTTTCTACAACTTCTTTATTTAGTTTCTTCAAGGGCTTGAGGTAGAGCTTGCCCCCTGGTCAAGAAGTCTCAGGAACAGCAAAGTCTTCAAGTTCTTCTGCCATCAGCACTGGGGACTGTGTGTTTTGTGCTGCAACAGAAGAAAAGCAACCCAATGCTGTCTACGATGCCGCTGCTGACTCCGTGTCCTGAAGGCACCGCAGAGGGCACCGCCGCAACGCAACCCTGGTCTCACCGACGACGCCACCTGACGCCGCCACCGAGCAGCTGCTTGCACCATGACCTGTGGGCATCGCACTCCACACCGCCTCGCTTCACACCATCACCCTGGTATCCCCGACGATGCCGCTCCACGCCGACATCGACGCTGCTGCTTGCACCGTGGTTCGAGGGCACCGCTCGTAAGTTACATAATGCACCGTCCTCATCCCGCACCGCAGCCTTAGCCTACCGACGCCGGCGCCATCGACTCCAGTTCGTCAGCCGACGACAGCGCTTCAGCGATGCCGCTGCTTGCACCGTGACCTGCAAGCACCGCGACGAGCACCTCATGACTTCGCACCGCAGCCCTAGTCTCACCGACGCCGCTGGACATCCGTCACCGAGCCGCTGCCTGCACCGCGACCTGAGGGCACTACATGCCGCACCGCTGCACTTCGAACCGCAGCACCCGATGTCTGCCGATGCCGGCGCTCCTGACTTCAACTGTGAGGAGTTCAATCTGCAACGCGTGTGACTTCAATGGCCCGACGACTCCTGCACCGACCTCCAGAACCGACGCCTGCAGATGCCGTACTTTCGGAGCTCAACGAGAGGTCGCCGACGCCCTGCATTTCTAAAGGTACTGTTTTGCCGGTCTTCCCGACACCGTAGCTGGCCCGTGACGCCGCGGTCAGCCAGAACTGTTTGGATTTGTTGTTCACTATGCCGTGATAGCCCCAGACTGAGCTATCAACTTCAAGGAACTGTATTTCAAGTCTATTTTGATTATTGAAGATTTCTAAGTACTGTATTGTGGATTTTTATCGTTTTTGGTCTTGTCTTAAGTATATAAAATTATTGGATATTTTTCTAAACTGGTGTGGTGTCCTTTTGTAGTGCTTACACGGTGTTACTGTTGGTTATGTGCAACTGCTTTACACACTGCCTTTAAGATAAGCCTGACTGCTCGTGCCAAGCTACCAAGGGGGTGAGAAGGGGATATCTTAGGAGTGTAACTCCCTTATCCTGACTAGAAGGAAGGGTCCCTACTTGGACAAAGGTGCAAACCGTTGCCAACTAGACACCCCCATTTCTAACAGTACCATATTTCATGATACTGCATGCCTAACAACACCATATGGCTATGGCATGTGATCTGTGTTGTGTATGAGACTTTCTCTGAACTGATATGTTTTTATATCAGAAATTCTGAGCTTTCAACATGCTTTCCTTCCACACATTAATGCATATCCATACATAATAATGTTTGATAGGTAATGCATGCTTCAGTGGTAGTCATATTGATTACCATAGGTTGTATGTGTGGCTATATATGAGGCTGTTACATTGTAAGGTGTGTGCCTCTGTAATGGGCTTGCGACATACACTAATTGTACAACAAACATTTACTACTTGTATTGAAGATTTATAAAAATGCATACAATGCGAATGTTGACTACAAATTCTCATTGGAGTATTTGCTTAGGTGGAGGCAATGACGTGCACATTTACACTGGTTTGTGCAAAGGCACTCAATGTGACTTAATGCCACATGGTCCATAGTATCCGTGCCACACCACTCAAATACTGTAACTGGTTTTGACATAGGTGTGGATTAGGACAGTTCAGCACAACTTGCAGAACTTTTGAGCCTTGTCCAGAATACCTCTGGGGCTGTGTGGACTTTGAAGACTCTGTCAATTTAACAATTGAAGCCAAGAACAGTTGACATGTAATGTTTCTTTGTGATCTACATAGATTTCCATGTGTGCTGCATTATGCATCACACATGGATGTTGAAAATCTTCTTTCATCATAATATTGTGCTGAAAGAGGATCCCTCCATGCAAACACAGAATTAAAAAGGCAGACGATTCACCCTTTGTAGAAGGCACACATGTGCCGGAACATGGACTGCCCTGATGGCTAGACCCCACGACAAGG
Organism: Calotriton arnoldi; assembly: GCA_963921515.1. Lineage (NCBI taxonomy): Eukaryota > Metazoa > Chordata > Amphibia > Caudata > Salamandridae > Calotriton > Calotriton arnoldi. The sequence continues at coordinate 1,508,045 of CAWUFW010003589.1, forward strand.
GCATACACATGGCAACCCCATATATCTTTGGTATACATGCCTTATTCCTGTTTGTTAAGACAAGATAAAGCACTATGTGAATGAATGTTACTCAACACCTGTCTCAGACCTCTCCTCATAGCGTGCCCCTAACAAGGGTTAATCTTAAAATAATGTGTGAATGTGTGAAATAACATGCATTCACCATTTTCTTAGCATACTGAAAGGTGAATGCTATAAATTTTGCATTGTATCACCAGTCTTAAAACTACTTATCTGAGCCATTACATATTTGGGTACAGTCTCAGATGACTGCATCTACTTCAGCATCATCACGCAAAGTATGTTGCAGCGCAAGAGCCATTGCAACACACTTTGCATCCCCCTCTCATGCTAAGTGGCGCATGTGCATGTGCCTAATGTTGATTTGAAGATTATGTCACGTTATGTTGCTTAACATCACTTTTCAAATTGGGAGAGTGTGAGTTTTCGATCAAAACAGTGCGGAAAGTGATGTTCTGTTTGCAGTATGCACTGGTAAATGTTGCCCTGATTGTTTTTGAAACATGTTATACCTGTCCCTTTACATATGATAGGATTTGGATTAATGTCCAGCATACTTTAGCTATGTTTGGCTTATGTCCCACTATGAGTCGGAGGCCATATGTGAATGCAAGTGTGAGTAGATGAAGGGTTAGGATGATATGACACACATGTAAAATTTTGATGTGTGTTCATGAGTATTGTGTACATTCCTGGAGCGATACAACCGTATGTGATATGAACATTTCATATATGATGTATGGTCGTATTTGCTTTCAACTGTGATTGCAAATGGTGAGATATATTGACACATGTAGTTGTAAGAAATACCTAGATTACACGCATTATGCGATCTGCATTTGAAATGTTGGAGTGGCATTCCAGAGGGAAGTGATGCTACTTCATTGTGCTACCATGTTTTTTGTGGTACGTCTTGCACAAATACATTAGCCTTTGATGCTGCGATTCGTTGTATGTTACTTGCATGTTTTTGACATACTTGTTGGTATCCCTGATGCACTTTTTCTCATGTGTCTGTCAGATTTCTATTTTTGGTTGTCAACACACAGTAAGTGTGATAAGATGAGGATAGTGCCAGTTCTCAACATTAATTGCCATGTCACACTCATATTGGTGGACATGGGACAACCACACATTCTTGTCTTTGCACTGCCATCTCAATTGGCTTACGTACACAATAGTGAATGCTGATGCTTTCACAGTTGTCCCATGGCTAACCTATGTGTCAGTGTTTGTGCTGCTAAAATTATACCAATGTAAGGTCATTGCAGTGTTGAAAGATGAGTCATACACAGTGTTTGTAATACAAGACATTTCCAAATTTGTCATTACAGTGACACATGTGTCAGCTATGGAGGTAGTATCACTTGCAAGTGCGGAATATATGTGTATGATTGGTGTAAAATGCAGTCCCTGTACTGTATTGATGAATCCGTTAGTCTGGCTCAACTATATTTTGATTCTTCAGCCTCCCCACCGTCAAGTTGATCCTCTTCACCATTGCCATGTATCTTTGTGACTTTTGTCAGAAAACATTTTTCTAGTGGCACAGATTACACAGAGAGATTGTTTGTCTAAACTTTGGAAAAGATTTGAGTAGTGTGGCCACAGCTACATTGATGCACCATACACACATTGTCTTGACTCCTAAACTCTTATGAGAAGATGGACCTGATGGTGCTTAGGGCACAACACAACAAATACATTGTATTTCACAATGATGGCCCATATGCATTCTGTAGTTTCGATGCACAAAACATTTTAGCAATCCAGGTCATGGTTTATTTCGTAGGTGATTGCTCTGTGTGACACTATTGTTTGGAGCATGTAAGTTTTCCAGATTGTTCACCTTACAAAGTCACAAATCAAGCATCCAAGATATTGGTGAGGTGATTGTTTATTATACTAAATAATGAGGTGAATATATAGGTGACAACTATACATAAGCAATATAACTGTGAGGTGACATTATGTGAAGAAGTTGTTGATGATGGCATCCCTGCTCAATGTTGCAGCTACAGAAGTGGAAGGTTGGCTCAGATTCACTTCTTCCTCCAGCCCATCCTCAGGATTTTCCATCTCTTCTTGGTCTTCAGGCAGAGGTGTATTTGTCCTTACACAAATGTTGTGTAGTATACAAGCAACTACAATCTTGCAGACCAAGGCCGGGCTATAAAGGAGCCTTCCACACAAAATGGCCAGGTACTGAAACCTTGATGTGAGAACTCCAAATGTTCTTTCTACTATGGCCATTGTGCGGCCCAGTGCCACACTGTAGTCTTTCTGTGCCTGTGTGTGTGTGTCACTTTGATGGGTGTCATCACCCATCGCAATAGTGCATAGCTTTGGTCAGCTGAAAAATAAAATGGAGAAAAGGTACATAACTCTATTATCATGACATTTTAGCGGACTACATTTTTTGACATTTGTGTCCAGTGTGCAGCATTCTACATTCACCTTCCACATGGTGTGGTACCGACAACCTGCATCTATGCCATTAACTTGCCTATTGTTTACAGAACACACATCACTAAAATGCCATTTGCCCTGTCCTCTGTAATACCTCCATAGTGTAATTTTCAGGATGTATGGGTACCTTTACGCAAATGTGTCACTCATCATCCTTATGCTCACATGACAATGACTGTAGGAGTTACTTCCATTAGTGCAAAAATGGTTTTTACATTTCAATTTCTAGATGTAAAAGTTACAATATGTCAGGCATGGACATGAAAGCAGATGTTTTTGACCCTGTGAGATTTGATCTTCACATGTTAGTGCCAAGTGGCCATTTTTGGGACACCACACATTATTTACTATGTCTGTATGGAGATTGGACATTAACATTGGCACAAGTATGCTGCATACGCTGCAAGGCAAGACACTGTGGTGTAAGTGTATACCATATCTTTAACACTGTTTGTTATCCATTCATTGCATTTTTGCACTGGCACCTGCAGTGCTGTTTACCATTGTGACACACACGAAATGCCTTTGCAGACGTAGTTATTAGTTGTGATAGGAGATGTGTTGTGTGTATGCAATGTGATGTGTACTTGCTGCACAGTCTGGTCCCTTGGATGAGAGCTAGGGTGATGAAGTTACTCTCAATTATTTTATGGTTGTTTACATTGTCTGCTATTTATTTAATTTGTTGTGTTATGTCAAGCAGCATTGTCTAGCATGACTATTGTAGTACTAGTGTCTGTGAATCATTTGCTTACTCATAGAAGTGTGCAATGTCATCTCTTCTCTTGTCCATGGGAACAACTTCTGGGCCACTGAGTTTACAACAGGGATGAATTGCTTTCTCATTGCCTAGTTGTAGCTGTTCAATATGAAGTGTGCTTACATAAATGTACAGGACAATATCTGGATGTGCAAAGGGTTCATCATGATGTTTGGTGTGCCACTGTACATCGGTGATTGTGTAGAGGGCTGAGCTAACCTGAATGCAGAGTAAAGTGTTAGTATGTGCTTTTGTTTGACATACACAACATCCATGTTGTTCTTTCTTAAACATAATGTATCAATGAAGAGTCTGCATGACTGAGCTGACACCATCGGCGCATTGTGGACATGTTATCTTGTTTTGTGGAGCTGACATTAGGTTATGTAATACATAGGTCACAAACCTTGTGATGTAAGCTGAGTTACTCCCTCTTACATTATGTGAAACAGGTTTCAGGGAGTAATCACGGTGTATATGAGGATGACCCCTATGCTTCTGTATCCTCAGTTGGGATTCTGGAGGGTGGCACACCACTTGAACACAGTGAAATGGATGCACTACAATGGATGGGTATGTTGAGGTTGTGGTCTCACATATCTTGAGCGTTGTAGGCTAACAAATTGTCCATGGAAGACAATGTTGCCATTTGCAAAGTTTATGATGTCCTTTCTAGTGGGTTGCCTTATTGATTACCTATTGGTATTTGAAACGGTCAGCATTATTTCTTCACATGACCAGGTAGTGGGACAATGGCATGTCCTCCATCATAGCATCATGCTAGATGACAGTCCCTCATCCCATGAGACTGGTTTCTGTGGTCCACAATGTCTTATTGAATGTCAACATGACCAACATCAGGGCATAGGGTAGCACACCGCTATACATAATTGAGCATGGGAGATTGTGACAGATGTGTTTGACATCCCATTCTTAAATGGCATCTGTGGCAGGGCTGGCATTGTTAGGGCAAAGGGAGAAACTTAACAACAGTGGCAACATTTTACATTAGGCTACGATTGCGAATCAGTGGGTTTATGAACTGTGACCCACAAAACAGGAATTATGAATACTTGATGGATAACCTTTTGTTAGTTACAAAGCCATGTCAACAGCAGGACAGAATGATGACAGACTGAAAATGTGAAAGCAGGATAGACCTTGAGTGCACTTGCAACATAGGTCATTGTTTAATAACAGGAGTGTGAGGGATGTAAAGACTCAACTTTTGAAAAGGGTTTAGGTAATACACATTATAGTACAATTATGATTTTATGTGATTACCAAACAAATTTTACTGAGTAATTTGGAAAGCAGACCAATCAGATTTAACATGGAACTGAGTGATGGGTGGAAGGGCAAGAGAATGAACGTAGGCAAAGTAAGATTGGATGAATGTAAGGAAAACAAAAGATAATGAAAGAAGGTAAGAAAGGATTATGGAAGGGCTGGAGTTAGATTATCCAACAGGACAAGCCAAAGTGGAACAAAATGATAAATTGTGAAGCAGCTTAAGAATTTTGGAACGTGGACGATGAGCAATGCCGAAAGCTAGAAGGTGAACACTATGTTACGGGAATGCACCAAAAAGATTATGATGCACATGGTATTTGAGGAAATGAATCAAATGTTGTTAGGACATCCATATTTAAAATAGGTGAGGTACGTAGTGAGCAAATGTTACTGCTGAATGTGCACTTTTAGCACATTACTTCAAATGTACATCTGCAGTACCCATCATTGTGAAGCATTGGACTAAGTGGAGCTAACACCACAGGTACTTGAAAGGTAAATGTTGGACTCAATGGGGCTTAGTTGCAATCCCCTTGCACCGCAGATGCGTTACTTTTTGTGACGCACTGGCAGAGCAACCTGCTGCCCCATTTTACAAGGACATGTAAAGCCAACCTAAGTGGATCTTCATGCCCATTTGAATATGGCACCTTTACACGTAAAACGTTTGTGTGAAAGGGGTGCGCCATGGGTGTTGCTGTGGGTGTTTCTACACAACACACATGGCTTCTGCCGCATTTCCAGATTTATGAGAAATCGTAACCCTGGAAATGCGTCAGAATGATACATCTCACCAGAGGAGGCATAGAGAGGCGCAACGAGGAGAAATGTTTTCAAATCTCAGTTTTTTTTCCTCTTTCTATACGCGCTGCATTCTGCATAAAGACATTGGAAGAGGAAATCACCTCTTGTGATTGTTTTTGTGCAGGAAGGTGTCCCTTCATGCAAGAAAACCTTCATCCCCGTGATGCAAGTACACTTGCACCATGGTGCAAGGGTGCCTGCATTGGTGCATGGCAGTTAATTGTGCACCAGTGCAGGGGAGAGCAGAGGGATCCGTCATATCATTGTACATATGACTCATCCCTTTGCTTTGGAATTAACGCAGCACGGCACAGCCAAATGGCTTGTGGTACCACTCTGCATTAATTCCTTGTAAATAAAGCCCAATGAATTTTGGAAGATATGTATTCCTTGAGTGACAAAGTGGGTTGTAAGTAAATTTCCAGGCTTCTCTCTTGGTGGAACTAGTTACATATATGTTGTGCTCTGACATTAAATGATTTTGTATTACAGTTGGGCCAGAAAGAATATATGCACAATGCAATTTCCTATGTGTGCATTTTAAATTTGTTGACCTACTTGATTGAGTGGCTTGAGGTGTTTGGCGTGTTCAAGTTGTACTTACCAACAAGCAGTCCATTTCTGAAACCTCTTGGTGATAACAGATTGGCAGAAGATAAATGAATCATGGACACTGCCAGGGTACTTGGCCATGACATTCAGGAACACACCAAGATGGTCAAATATTGCCTGCACATTCATGGAGTAGGTGTGCTTCCTGTTTATGTAGATGTGGGCAGTGTCTGCAGGAGGCACAAGCTGCACATGGGTGCAGTCCATTGCCCCCAACACATGCGGAAAACCAGCAATGTCATAAAAGTCTTGCTTGTTGGTGAGTTGTTCTTGCGCAGTATTGGGGAAGTGGAGATACTGCAGTTTCAGGCTGATGATGGCATCCAGGACAGTGGAGAGAAACCTGGAGAAGGATGCCTGGGAGACTCCGGCCACTCTGGCGGTGGTCTGTTGAAAAGTCCCTGAGGCCAGCATGTGCAGCACAGCAAGTAGCTTTGTCTGTGGAGGGAAGTTTGTGCTGCGCTTGGATGTGGCCTGCAGCCTTGGCACAATCTGGTTGAGAAGGCGGAGAATGAAGCCCCTTTTTAGCTTGTAATAGGCTATCACCTCCTCTGGGCAGAGGTGTCTGAGGGTGATCCTCAGGCAGTAGATCTGCTCTCTTAGGCGGCGCTGCCTCTTTGGTTGTGGTGGTCCTCTTGGTGCTCTGAATTGCACTAGCAGAGCTCCATGGCATTGTTGAAGTTTCCAATGATGAACTGGGATTCGCTTCCTTACATACAGGTGTGTTTGCACCATTTTCAAGACCAGGTAAGTATTGACATTAGAAAACTACTGCGAATTGGACTTTGCAGTAGTTTTTTTTGTTTTGCGACGAACAAGGGAATCCTTGTAAATATAGCATTGTGTGTTTTGCGGGAGTTCTTACGTGGGAACGCCTACTTTGCATTTCATTTTCGGGAAGTCAAGCTAACAAAAGTGGCCCTGTTGAAAAATCACGTTTACGCAATAAAAATGCCACTAACTGGCGTTAGCGGCAACTTGTAAATATGGTAATAAAAAACTGCCGTAGCATCAAAAATTGACGCTACGGCGGCATTAAATCCTTGTAAATATGTCCCTGAGTTCTAGATTAGTGGAATAGTTGAACGGTTTTATTACAAAATTCAAAAGTAAGATGATACAGATTCAGTGTCATGAGGGCTCTCAGCAAATAGGGCATTACAAGTGGGCATCAAATCAAGAGAGAAACCAACAGCATCCCTTGAGTGTTTTTATACCTTATTCTCGCATATGAAATTAGCAAAACTACAGAATCATTGTGGCATGACCAAATATGTTACATATTAGCAAATCAGAGCACAATTCTATTCAGTGTCACTTTGCCTTAGCACCTAAGTACTATCACACTCCATGAATAATTGTTAAGCCAACTCAATGTTAATGCCATCCAGAAATGGTGGAATAAACTAGATACATAAACAACAGCAAACTATTAAGAATGAATAACCTTGGGGGGATTGCGCATACGTTGGATAGCGCATTTTACGGCTCATTCCTGCACGAGGCGGCCACTTTGATGGTGCCGCGCTCTTTCAGGATTACGCGCTCTAGCCTCCATGATACGGCCCTCCATAAAACAGCCGGGGAGCGGACGCACAGCGCTTGGTAGGCTCGCTTTCGAACCTTCATTAATCTGGTTGATACAACATGATTCTCTGTATGAATTTGATGTGTCTTTGATAATTTTAAGCTTACCTGTTTGATGCACTGACTTTTTAGCAACTTCATTTCCCTACTGCACCAATTATTTACTCTGGTCCCAGTTGGACCTTGGGGGGGATTGCACATACGTTGGATAGCGCATCTTACGGCTCATTCCTGCGCGAGGTGGCCATTTTGATGGAGCTGCGCTCTTTCAGGAGTACGCTCTCTAACCTCCATGATACGGCCCTCCATAAAACAGCCAGGGAGCGGACGTGAGCTGCGGGCGCACGAAAGGCAAGCTTGTCTGCCCCCGTCCGCGTCCATCCGGGGCCAGGGGCCACAACCCCTGGTTCTTTTATATTGGATAGACAAGTCTACTCTGCGCAAGAACTGCTGATGTTGCGCCAGGTGCCTCTTCCCAACTGTAGTACCATTAGGATTGGGGAGGGTCCTCTTGACTGTCAGCACTGTTTAGCCTCACTTCTTCTATTAAGCACAATGTGCATAACACAAGGCTTCAAAGTGAAGTGAATGGATTTGGCCTTCACTTAACTGAGGACCTCCACAAGGTAACACTTCAAGGCCCACGGCCAGTTCACACTGAATTTGAATTTTACGATATTAACTGTTGTTCTCTAATCAAACACCAAGCTCATATCTTGGATTTTTTAACAGATAGGCAACCGAATGCTGTCTTTTTAACAGAGACTTGGCTCCATGAGAGCTCGGCCCCTGATGTAATAGCTGCCCTCCCGCCCAACTATACTATTGTTAGGAAAGATAGGCAACGTAAGACAGGTGGGGGGCGTGGCAATTATCTACAAAACCATATTTAAGTGCAAGACAGAAGATTTCACAGCTCCGGACTGTGAAGCCTCACTCTTCAGACTCGTGCTTATGTCCAAATTTACTTTCTCAGGCTTATTGATGTACCGTCCCACTGTCCCAGTGGGAAAATGGGGTCTCTCTTTCCCAGATTTATCAGCCCCCTACATTCTGAAGGCTGCAAACTTTACAATTCTGGGTGATCTTAACCTTCATTTAGATGACCCTAAATGAACTAAAAGCAACACGCTTATGGCGGATTTGGGGGTTATGAATTTGAGACTGTGCAACTCTAACCCCACCCAGGTAGCTGGATATCTGCTGGATCCTATTCTTTCAAATTTTTCTGACCTTATCAGCCTCCCTCCCCACCCTCTACCCTGGTCTGATCATTTTGCAGGGCCTTTTATGCTGAAAGTGGTGTCCCCCCCTTCTGCGCCCTGTTCGGTGTCGGTCCAGAAAACTAGAAGATGGGCTCAGCTGAATGTTCCAACTTTTAATAAGATCCTGAAAGATAGCAGACCTCATCTCAAACAAATCTCTATAAGAGATCAAGAGCTCATCCACAACTGGCTTATGGAAGCACTAGAAACATGCCTCCCTCTTTGAACTAAGGGGCCGATTCACAGAACTAATCTGAGACAAAATCCTAAACTTACTACTCACAGAAGGCACTTACGATTTTTGGTATCCACAGAATGCACTTATGACTCCTAACTCGGACTCCGAACTCGGACTACGCACTCGGGACGGAATGTCCGCACCCGGACCGTACTCTCCGCACCCGGACCGTACTCTCCGGCTAGGGCCGTACTCTCCAGCTCGAGCCGTAATCTCCGGCTGGGGCCGGATAAAGTGTAATCAATGTGCCGGATTGCAATTTTTACAAAAAGGAACATTTGGAATGTGTGATAAATGGTAGAGGAGGTCAGGAAAAACTGTTTGGGCAGGGAAAAGGGTAGGGCCAGACACTACATCATAACCCAGAAAAGTGTTCTCCTTTGCATCATGGTACATGCAGTGCACAATTTGCGCTCCCCTCAGTATTAGACTGCGGTGTCAACACTACAGTCAACACTAAGGGCTCTTTTCTTTATTGACAAAGTCGAAAACATACATTCCCTGCTGCTAAGCAAAAACTCACAGGATGCCTTGCCAAAAGGTAGCAGACTCATCGAACACTAGACGGAATCCTGATGCAACCCACCCCATAGTTAGGATCAGATCCTCTCTCAAACTGGATACCTGTGCCCCTCTGGACTTTACCTCCTTCAATTGCTTTCTCTATAACATCAAATCAGGTTCCTCCCTTTATCCCTTACCCCCACATGTGTTGGGGCAGCTGGATCCTCCCATACTATCGATGGTAATGGAGCTTTTAAATGCCTCTTTGAAGGAGGGTCTAGTTCCCCAAAGATGGAAACATGCCATGGTCCTCCCCCTCTTAAAGAAAGCAAATTCTGATCCCTCCACAACTTTCGCCCTATCTCACTGCTCCACATTTTTTTCAAATATTCTAAGGAAACACGTTAATTGACAGTTGGCCTCCTTTGTTGAAACCCATAACTTCCTTCATACCTCTCAATAAGGTTTCAGAGCTGGTTTCTCTAATGAATCCACTATTTTGGGGGTGAAAGAAATGCTAACACATCATTTAGATCAAGGAGAAACTGAAGCATTCATCCTATTGGATCTTAGCGCAGCTTTCGATACGGTGTCCCATCATATCCTGCTGTGAGCCCTACAGTCACTGGGTCTGGACCGAATGGCCTTGGAATAATTTCGCTCCTTTCTCAAGGACCGAACCTTCCAGGTCTCTTCTGCAATGGCAGGTTCCAACTCCCATGCCTTCGCCTATGGAGTCCCACAGGGCTCGGTGTTGAGTCCGCTGTTAATTAATATATATGTCAGCCCTCTAGCAGAGGTGGTCGAAAGTGCGGGATTGTCTCTCTTCACCTATGCTGACGACACAGAGATTGTGTTTTCCTTCTCTTCGTCACAAGGGCACAAGCCCTCAGACCTTAACTTGGGACTGATCAAAGTTGCCCTCTGGATGCAGAACAATCTGCTCAAATTAAAAGGAGATAAGACCGAAGTTATGATCTTAGGCAAAAGACATGATCTTTGGGGGCCTCAGCACTGGCCCCCCAAATTGGGAGCTCTGCCCGCGCCTGTGAATAGCGTTAGGAATGTGGGATCCATTGTGGATCAATCTCTGTCGATTAAACAACAAGTAGCCAGGGTGTCATCGACCTGCTTTGTAGTCCTGAAATGGTTAAAGAAGATTCTATGGGTGATTCCCCTCCCAGCACAGAGAACTGTGATTCAGGCTCTTGTAATTTCAAGACTGGATTACGATAATGCCCTGTATCTGGGAGCTGATAAATCGACCATTTAGAGGCTGCAGTTGGTGAAAAACACAGCAGCAAGGCTTCTTAATCGCCTACCTAAGTCTGCCTCTGTCTCAGTGATTCTACGAGACTTACACTGGCTGACGGTGTCGAATCAGGTTAAGTTTAAATCTCTGTGCTATATGTTTAAAATCAAAACAGGATCGGCCCCCAAATACTTGGAGGATCTGGTTCAGCTTTACCATCCATCTCGCCCCTTGCGCTCCGCTCAACAGATCCGGTTTGTGGTTCCTAAAATCAGATTGGCCCGTATGAGAGGCCGGTCTTTTTCTTATCTTGGGCCGACTTTATGGAATTCCCTGCCAGCCTTTTCTGAGAGATGAGACCTCTCTTCTTTCTTCCTGTAAGGGTTTAAAGACCTGGCTCTTTTAATCACGTTTTTTGTGTTCACCCTCTCTCTCTCCCTACCCTTGCTGGCACCGGGAAACCCCTTGGGGTAACTGTGCATCCTACAAATTCTGGAATAATAATAATAGGGTGCAATGAATGAGTGGAAGGACCTTGGAAACCGATAAAGTTTTGAGTCTGATCCGGGGAGGATTCATCGAGAACAGAATGAACACTATGTGCTGCAGAAACAACGAACAGTGAAATGTGCAGGTGGAAGATCATTTTGTAAAAGATGGCTTCTAAACCCTAATTGAGGCCTAGCTAACAAAGTCAGAAAAACACACTTATACATCATAGGAAATTTGTTTAAAAGACAACCATTCTATTACATTGTGTACATGTGTAATTGAGTGTAAAACCACATTATTATTAATGCAGAAAAATATAAATGCACAAAAATCCTCACCACTTCCTAAGCTTAGCACCCATTGACCCTGATTAGATGCGTTCCATGTTTTGTACAAATCCAATAGTCTTCTTACAACAGGCCCTGGATTGGGCTGAAGAGGAAAATTGTCAGGAAAGACGTTTGGTGGGTTTGAACTGCTTATAAGTATACAGAGCTTTAGAATACTTCTTGGGATGAAATCTCTTTCTGCTGGAAGAGTATGACCTGTAATCTCTTCTGGAGGAATACTTTGAATCCCTAGTCCAGGATTTAAAACCCCTTGAAAAAACTCCCTTGCAATTCAGAGTATTCTTCCTGTCTTTAGAGGACTTTGTTATAGTAGCATCAAGTTGATGGACAGGAGATGGATTAAAATGTAGATTTTCACATATGTGCTCAAAGATGTGACTCAAATCTTCCTTGACTATACACTGTCTGTAGAGGTACTTTTGACTTTAGATGATTTAGAGTCTTTCTTTTTGGTTTTGGACTTAGCAGCCAAGGCTTTGGCCACAACTCATTCAACCATAGACTGAACCTGGGAAGTGGAAAGAAGAGCAGGGCTACCACTAATAGGAATACTCTGATCCTATGCACACGCTGTATATTGTTATTTTCCCATTCCGTTGTTATCATATATTCAGTGCACAGTAGTAAAACATAACATTCATGTAAAAGTAGACTTTGTAGGTTATTCCTTTGTCCTTTATTATTTTGTGAGATTGCCCAGCCAACACGTGTTTCGCCGTGGGTGATATCCCAAACGACTTCTTCAGGGCTGTAAAGCAGGTGGATAAAGTCTATCACGTTCTTCCCGCCGGTTCTACTTCCGTCCCGGCTGTGCTAAATATGCCTTCCGGTTCCTGACGTTATTGTGGTTCTCCAGTTTATATTCCAACTAGGTCCTCGATTAATCCTTGATTAGGCGTCCTATTCAGAAATGTGTCCCCAATTCAAATCTCGGGCTTCGAAATCTTAAGCGAGTGCGCTTAAAGCTGTGTTCGTCCTCATGCGTGTCAGTTCAGTAATTAAACCGGAATTAGGCATATTTACCTTATCCACCTGCTTTACAGCCCTGAAGAAGTCGTTTGGGATATCACCCACGACGAAACACGTGTTGGCTGGGCGATCTCACAAAATAATAAAGGACAAAGGAATAACCTACAAAGTCTACTTTTACATGAATGTTATGTTTTACTACTGTGCACTGAATATATGATAACAACGGAATGGGAAAATAACAATATACAGCGTGTGCATAGGATCAGAGTATTTGTATATAGGGGACCCCGTTAGGTTCTCGGCTGAGGGTTTAGGGTGTTCGTATCCTTCACCTCTGCACCGCACAGATAGTCCTTACAATAGTAGCGTACACTTAGGAGGCGCCAATTCCACACTAAGAAAACACCCCGTGGGTCTGTATTTACTACCACTAATAGGAGACTAGGACTTCCTGGATCTCAGAGTGTTAGGTTCACCATCCGAGCTGGATGAAGGAGAAACTATCCTCTTATCCCTCCTTTTGCCATCCTTAGTGCTACTAGAACAACATTATGCAAATAAGCAAAATGCGGATGGCAGCCATAAGCCCTGGAGGGCTTCAAATCAGCCAATAAGAATGAGATTGAAAAACAAAAAACAATATTGAATACCCCAAGATTACATAAGGGTGTGACTTCCACAGAGAGTCTGACCTTATCCGAGTCCCTATCAGGCTCACTGGAGGTGCATCGCTACCTTACTTGAGCCACCATCACTCCTCCTCCATTGCCACTGACTCAAGCTGAGCAAACCCATATGAAGAGATAGCGAGACTGTGCAGCCTATCCAATGATATCAGAGTTGCTCACAGAATTCCCTGCAATCCAAGGTTTGGCCATCAAAATGGTGAAAACAGCACAATGCAGCCAAGGCCCACTTGATTCATGCAGCAGGCAGTGACAAAAACAAAAACCTGGGGCAGTGTGAGAAATTGGGTTGTTGGTTGAGGGGGTTGTGATCCTTTCTCAAGCAACAGCCACAATCCTTATCAGAGTGAACCACAAAAAGTCTCTAAATCAACCTTTGCCTAACCCTATGGTAACTTGGCACAAAAGCTGTCAGGATTGACTTAGGGGCAATGTGTAAAGTATTTATGTAGTGTCATGTGGTTTGTGGCCTCATGGTCTGCCTTGCTAAGTTGGTTTGGGCCTGGCTGCCATGATGCCTTTTTGCGCACGTTGCTTTGTGCCTTTGTTTTTCCAGCCTCTGCTTGTGCCCGGCTATTTTGGAACTGTCTGCCTTTTTGCCTTTCACCTTTCCTCCTGTTCCCTTTTGGTTTCGTCTGCACATCATGTACAAGGTCGAAAAACAATGTCCCTTGTTCTTGCTGATCTGGTCAGCCCCTTCGCACTTAGACATAACACTGAATGCAGCTGCACTGGAGAAATTTGTGTGCTTTTAATATTGTGATTTTCACTGTTAGAGACACTTGTAGAAAAACCTTTCCAGAGAGAAGAGCTGTGCTTGTCTGATGTTGTAAACCTTGCATCTAGATATTGAGGTATGAGGGTCTGCCCGACAAAGCCCAGAGGTCTTCTATTTTTTTAATAAACTAGATAATAGCACGGGGAGGGTGGTATGGTCATTTAGCCCTATATCCACTGCTTTATGAAATGCTTTCCCCGTTTGTATTCTATGGAATTGTAACTATGCTTATTATTTTATCTTTATGCATTATGCTGATAGTACTGGCACGTGTACTATATCGTAGAGCACGATAGTTGAAATAAACATTTTAAACTATACAGTGTCTCTTATTACGCACGTTGTGGACAGGTGTGAGTGAGTTATGAAAGGGTGTTCTTGCTCCCGCGAGTCCTGAGAGAGAGAGAGAGACCGTGTTCTGGGTTGTCTAATCATTGGTAGCATCGCTGCTAATGAGACGCTAAAGCTAGTCGGATTGGGATTGTGGGTACTAAGGTGCATGGTTGGTTCACCACTATACTCCGAGGTCCTATTATCCTGTGCATAGCTCTGTGTATGTGCAGAATCCCTACAACATGGCGCCACCAACGTAGTGGGCTGCGTATATTCGAGACACTTGAGTAGTACTTGTGCTTGTCCACAACACCCTTTGCAGACGCTTCCGGAGGCGTGTGTGAGGGCGATACCTCCTATATTGACGTTTTTATAGGTTCTTTCAAGCTTGAAGTTGTTAAAAGGTTTAAGTAAACCCTATATTGTGCTGCCTCATATTAGGTTGTCGATCATTTCTGGTCTTAATGGCGGATATTAATATCCCGGCGCATAGCCGCGCTGCGCTCCGGGCTCATTTACTGGCTTATGGAGTGCCTGACGCGGGTGTCGATCTGATCTTTGTGGTACAAGCGGATCCTGCTTACCACTTTGAGGTGTTTTACTCTTGGGTCACCTTCCCGGCGGTGGATGGGACTGATAATTTGTTCCATGAATATACAGCCACCGCTCTTCCTATAATTTATAGACCTTATCGGAATCTTGAAGTACCGTTCACGGCATGGCAACACCGTGTTTGGTTTAATGGTGCCCTCCCCCAACCGGTTACCCCGATTCGTTTAGGCCCCTTATCGATTGACGGGGCCACTTGGCCAGTCTTGGCCGGGTATACCCCACATCCGCGTTATATGACGCTTGCGGTTGCTGAACTGCGTGATTTGCATACGTCTTTGATACGTGTGCACAGAGCTTTGGTACAGTATGTTACTGGCAACGTCCAGGGAGTCCCTCCTGGAGTTGCAGTGCATCCAGCTGGACCGGGCGGTGTAACCATAAGTCCCGTCATGGTTAATTCGGTGATGGGCAAGCGCCCACAAAGTAAGGATGATTTACCTTATTGGCTTGCAGAAAAATTTGACCAGCTGGAGGCAGTTTTTCCAAATACTTCTCCTGTGGCAAAACACAGGATTTTGACGATTAGTTTGCCAAAAGACTTGATCCCCGAGTTGGCGGAATGCAACAACTAGGGTAAGGTATTCGCAGCAGTATATGCGAAGTGTTTCGGCACTCCTTCCATGACAGTTCTCCCCTCTGTAATTAAACGAGTACAGGATGAGCATGGCCCTGAAGCGGCTGTGGAATTGGGGATGAGACTGGTGGGAGTGTTCGATGTAGTGGCTGATTTGATCCTTGCGGATGTCAAGGGCGATACAGTTAACTTTCAAGTAGCTAATGCTTTGGCTTTGATCCCAGAACGGACAAGCCGCGCGAATTACCGAAAATTATTGCACGGGCTTATAAAACCATAGGCCACAATAGCCTGGGAGTTAAGCCTTTTGCTAAAACGCAAACACAATTGCAGCCACAACCAAAAACTAAATCTGAGAAAGATGAGAAACCGTTCTTTACTAAAAAGAGCTGGAGGTTGAAAAAACAGGGTAAGCAACAGAAAAAACCAGGGTCGCGAGGCGCATCCCCGGTTTCCATATCTTCTGAACGCACTTATGATTTGCGTGATAGAGCGAGAATTAAATCTCCAGAGAGATTTCAAGTCCCTGATTCGCGTTCTCCTCGTTCTTCACAGGCACCATCGACCTCCCAGACTGGTGGAGGAGATCGCCAGGATAGAGGAAGGGGTCGAGAGGCTCCACAGGGAAGAGACCAACCTCGACAACAAGTCCGAGGGAAACCAGAAGAATTTCCACGTTCTCGCCCACAGTTTCAGAAGAAAAATTTGCAGCTTTAACAGCGAGGTATGCCACAGACGGTGAGAACGAGACTCCTGAATTGGACGTGGGCAGTGTCGCTCCTAGACAGCGCAGCGGAAGTTACCATAGTGCGGGAGGCACTAAGTCCTCATGTGGAGGCGACAGCAACTGATACATTCATTACTGTCGAGACAGCTGTCACCAGAGTGGCAGCCCCTGACAGACTATATAATATTGTCATTCAAATTGAAGGTGATATTGAGCGTGTAATTAAAGGGATTTTTTGGGAGAATCTGACCTCGTCTTACGACATTTTGTTGGCTGAGGCGGATTGGCCGCCCCTATTCGTACTTGCTGCTCGTAGAGGGGAGGAGGTAATCCTTCCGAGCTTTTCTCGTCATGTCCCCAAGGACAAAGCGGAGGCTCTTGCAGCTGAATGGGCTGGGGCCCTGGCTCCGGCGTTATACCATAATCACGTGGGCTGGGATGAGGATTCTCCACCCCATGATATACCATTGCGGTCGCTGCCACAGCCACAACCCCAATATCCCATCCGGCGGGGAACTAAAGGTCCCGTTTCCGACATTCTGACACAGTTAGAATATCAAGGAGTAATTGAAACATGCGTGTCACCCATGAATAATCCCCTTTTCGCGGTTTCTAAACCCGATGGATCGTACCGCCTAGTTTTGGATTACCGACATTTGAACTCTCATTGTCGGAACTTTGCGGTGCAGAATACCCACAGTTCTGCGCTAGTAGACAGTCTTGTTCGTAAAAAATATAAAACGACACTTGACTTATCCAATGGATTTTACACGCACAACTTGTCCCCGGAGTGCAGCCAATGGAGCGCTTTCACTTCCGGTGGTAAACAATTCAAATTCCGGCATTTACCCATGGGCTACAAGAACAGCCCGGGTGTATTCGCCGCCCGTGTTGTCTCTTTGTTGGACAGCATAGATCCAGATGCGTGTTCGTACGTCGACGATATCTATCTGACAGACGACGATTTATGGCCGCATCTTTCCCGAGTGGACCGCATTATTCTTGAATTTGCGGTCTTAGGATATAAATTTAATTTTGCCAAACCTCACATTGTTGAATTTACCGTTTTGTTTTTGGGCTATGAGCTCAACAATGAAGGTAAGGGCTTAGCTCCCCATTTCTTGGAGAAATGCGCACTTCTGTGCCCTCCAACCACTCTGAAGAAGCTTCAGTCTTTACTGGGTTTTCTGAACTTCGGACGTACTTACATTCCCGAATATGCCCAGCGTATCAAGCCTCTTTATGCCTTGATACAACCTGACTTTTCGAAGTCATGCTGGCTTCCCGAGCATTCCTCTATACTGCAATCTTTGCAGTCAGATCTACTTAAATCTAAATTCTTGTTGACTCGTGACAACCACACAAACCTGGTGATTAGAATCGTTCCAGGGGCAGTGGGTTTCACGTACTTAACCTTTAATGAAGGTGACACAGTACCGATTGCATACAAGTCACATCTTTACACTTCTGCAGAAATGCGCTTTTCCTCTGTGGAGAAAGTTTTGACTGCAGTGCAAATGGCGATTCTAAAGGAACGCGCACTGGCACAGGGGAAACGCATTTTGGTGGTAACACCATATCCTGCCCTTGAGGCAGTGACGAAAGCAAGTGTACCGAACTCTAAGGCTTTGCACCCCCGTTGGATACAATGGGCAACATCTTTGACGTCCCCGGAGGTCACTTTTATCTTTGATTCCTCTCTTCAGACACAGGAGTTCTTACAGTATGAATTCGTTCATCCACCTCCTCTGTCTATGCTACCGCTTGAGGAGTACGAATGTATTATCTATACCGATGGTTCGGCACAACCGGCCACGGGTTCCAAGCATGCTTATTCCGCAGCATGCGCTATTGTTGCAGGTACCATGGTGAACGGCGAGTTCAAATCGACTGTAGTGCACACTCAGGCACTAGGAGACAGTACTGCACAATTGGCCGAGCTGCGCGCTTTGGTGCTCGCACTTGAGTTCACTAATCCAACACGATTCTTACTACTGTGTCCAGTCTTTCAATGACAATCTATTCTTTTGGTCGCAAAACGACTATAGAGATGCAAAAGGCAGCACAATTAAGCATAAAATGCTTTGGGTTCGAGTGGCGGATCTGAAACAACGTCTGCCTCTCACACAGGTGATTCACACTTTTGGCCAACAGCGTGTGGGCGCACACGCTGTCGGTAACGGTTTGGCAGACGAAGCAGCCAAATCAGCAGTAGCCACGTGCTCAGTAGCAGCAGTTACAAGATCCATGACTAAAATAGATAATGGTATTTTGGCAGCTATTGCTGCGACCAAGGAAGGTGCTAATTACCCACGGGGTTTCCCTTCCAAGTACTCTTATCAATTAGGTCCCGAACAGGCTCCTTACGTAAGAATTCCAGACGTTGGTGATCGGCTGATTCCCAACGCGGACCGCAGACTTTCCTTGATAACAGCCGCACACGAAGGCATGGCTTCGGCCCATGCTGGCGTGTCTGCGACGGTTTCCATCTTGCAGCAGCGTTACTGGTGGCATGGTTTATATAAACATACCCGTACTTATGTGCTTTCTTGTGACGTTTGTCAGCAAATTAAGCCTTCCACGGTTACACGACCACCACAGACACCGCTCTGCATTTCTAACAGACCTTTTGGGTGTGTTTACCTGGATCACTGCGGTCCATTTTCTTCTGACACTGCATATAAGTACATCTTGGTTGCAGTGGATTTGTGCACACGTTTCATCTGGGTTTGGCCACAACGGAGTGCTGACGCTCGAAATGTCATAAGGGATTTGCGTGTCTTTGTGGGAATTTTTGCCTGTGGCACCTTCCAATCTGACCA
The DNA here is from genome assembly GCA_963921515.1 of Calotriton arnoldi. Lineage (NCBI taxonomy): Eukaryota > Metazoa > Chordata > Amphibia > Caudata > Salamandridae > Calotriton > Calotriton arnoldi. The sequence continues at coordinate 1,527,217 of CAWUFW010003589.1, forward strand.
AGGTCCAGCGTTCGCCTCTAAGGCGTACAAGGACGCGATGGGGTCACTGGGGGTGCGGGTGAAATTTTCGTCTCCATAACGGCCTGAGGCCAATTTGATTGTTGAACGAATGAACCGTGACTTAAAGCAATCCTTGACAGCTAGAGTCTTAGGTACTAGCAGGAACTGGTTGGCCCACTTGTATACCATACAACGTGCACTTAATAATCTCCCTAGAAGACCTCTGGGTGGGCGGACCCCATACGAAATGCTCTTTGGCATACGAATGTTTGTGCCCGACCTTGATGGTCTAGACATGGCGGCGCAATCCGCAATCTTTGATGTAGATAACCATTCTACTATGTTACAGGACTTACAAGAAGCCCGAGACAAACTGGCAATCGAACATTTACCTTCAGCCACAGACGCTGCGCTGCAGATTCCGGTTGCCGGCTGGCTTCCGAAAGTTGGAGACCTGGTCCGAGAGAAGGTGGAGAACAAAAAGAATTTGGCCACTCTTATCGTGCACCGGTTCCAGCCCTTGGCTTGAAGGGTACTCGTACAGTCATCTTACCACCGCTTCCTGGTCGCAAGGAGAACAGATAAATCTCAGTGGAAAATGTCAAGCTACAACATCTGGCCGATCCTGAATAGTGTAACACCAGCGGTCTCCTGTCCGGCCATTTCTAGGACACATGTTTGTGGCCCTCCCGCCCGAACGGTCACTGATGTTGCCATTAAGATGGTAGATTTGCCTGATCGCCTGCTCGACTGCCCGGATTCCCCCTGCAATGAGGAGACCGAGTATACATACCCCGCCACCGAGTCAGTGGCACATTTACCAACAACGCCACTCAGCCCCACACGTTATTCCTTTGACTCGGATTAAACTTCAGCATTTATCCCGTCCAGGTTCAGTATTTTTGTATCCTGGTTCAGAGACAATTTTTTAATCCCACCATGGACATACATCTGGTTGGTACTATTCCTGATTTTTCTGTTCATGTCCATTGGTTTTGTGACAGTTTTTTTCTTACTCATCAATGGTCACTATTTACCAGAACGCTCTGCTGTGAACTGTGTCGATGGAACTTTGGCTCCGCATTATTCATCTCACATCATGAAGCGTGACCACACATTTGTGAACTTTTCAGCTTTCCCAGTCACTGATGGCATCGTATGGGATGCGGTAAATTTCCAAATTCATGGACCGACCAAGATTATTAATGTTCCAAATGTCCTCCGTGTTTCAATGGGTCATGTGGTTAAAAGTAATATTCATTCTGATGATTGGGATGTGCATGCAGTTGAATCGTTATTTACTGATTTGAAATATTATGCTGCTTTTAATGCTGAAGATTTGTACATGAATTCTGCGAGTTATGTCGATTTATATTGTTACCAGCATTGGGGCAACTACTTTCTCCATAAACCCAGTACCCTTCGGGGTCCTTTTAATTACACCCAATGGGAACATTGTCCGACCCCTTTGCCAGGTAGCTCCCAGACTCCTAGAAATAAGTTTACTTATTTTACGGACTTTGATACATCGAACCCTGGGTCCTATTATTTTAAATTAAACACTTCCTCTACATAGAAGATCATGTTGACCAACACCAAGTAACTGTATTCGGGTTCCTTTTTGAACACCTTAGCAGTGGGTGGTTATGAGCACTGGCAGGACACCATTGACCTAAAATCTATTTGGGGCACCAAATCATGGCAGGTGCAAGGCACGGAAGCCTTGCACCGTGCTTGCCTAATCCCGGCCCAAATATTATTTTTTAAATCATACTATCTATCAAACGACCTGTTGGGGTTTGGCTACTTCCAAACAATTAAATGCCCCATCCATTCCAGTATTGTCTTCCACTCCCAACGAAAGCTTGCACTTCAATATGTCCCTTACACATTTGCAAACTTTGTTTCAGAACAATTCGTTTAATGTCTCTACGTTTGTTCAGTCACCCTGGTTGGCTTGGCCCATAGCATCTAATGCCTGCCAACTGCGTTTTCATGACACGGATCCTGGTTACAAACAGGATCGACCAGATCCAAGGTTTTCTGCCTCTCGTACTGTTACAACATATTCTGTTGGTAAATTGTGTAAACAGTGGTTGCAGCACTCTTCCTTAGATTCTGTTAAACAACATTTATCCCTCCTATCAGGCAACATTGATCTGTCCGACTTTGTCCTGGGGCCTCGTGGTCCTCGACCTAAGAGATTCATTTATGAAACGTATAATGAACTCTGGAAGCTTTCGCAAATTGAAGCTGCTTCCCGTCTTTGGGAAATCGATCAAGCAAATCTAGAAAAAGTGCTTGCTGTTGTTGACAATAGTATTAATACCCTGTCTTCCCGCATTTACACATTAGAGAATATTGTTTCATCTGTTGTTGATATTGTACAAGATGATGTTTCTGTGTTATATCATGGTCAAAATCAATTGCGATCAGTAATGCAGTTTGCATGGACTTTGCAAACACTTAAAATGGGTAAAGTTGCTTGGCACTTTTTGAACACCTCTGCCTTATTCTTGCCTTTTAATTTAACTGAGAAACAGCAGTTCATGTCCATGAAAGATGCAGCATACACTCTATTACATATCGAAAAAATAGAGCCCTGGAGAATTGGATTCTGCTGTGTGGCTAGTACACGGGGTTATCGCTTTGCCTTTTTCTTTATTTGAGTTCAGTTCCTGCATGAAACATTATCCTGTTGGCTGCTTTCAGCCTTTAGGCAGTGCCTTCTTGCATGAACTTCGGTCCCTGCCCTTCATGTACAGGTGCATTAGGGACGGAAAAGAGGTTTTTCTCACAGGGGAGTCATGCGATTCTACTGTGGGTCATTCCCTTATTTGCAAAAACATTAAATTGCACGGAGCTTGTAACGTTTCGGCTCCAAATCTTGCTTGTGTTTTAAAGGGCATTCCTGCTCCTGCTATATCTCCTACTTTCACTGTGCTTGCAAATGGTAGCTATCTCCTTCTGAAAAATCAGGACTGCTGTGGCATGCTAGCCGGCATACCCTATATTGTAACAGTTTCCCACAGGGTTGTCTGCTGCAAAAATGTGCTTTTTCCTCCCCCGCACAACATCATAGATAGTTCCATTTGGCCTTCCATTCCGACTTTGAAGGCGGATTTCAATAAATTGAGCAGAATAAAGGCGCTATTATTGAACCAGGAGGTTATGCTCACATCCGCCCGGGAGACATTCATTCTCCAGGTGTCGAGTACCCACAGTGAAATACAGGCCCTTTTGAACACAAACCTCCCACAGCATTTCGGTGAACTGATTCACCGTGTTTTCAATGCATCACGCACCGAAGGTCTTGTGCACTTTTTTAAAGTTGTGGGCTCTGGCCTTGTTACCTCCTTTCAAACTATCTTTGGTGTAATACCGGCTTTTATTCATTCCATTTTTTCCAGCGTCTTTGGCGGCTTTCCGTTGATCCTCGCCTTAGTGGCTGGTATATTGCTTTTGGTCTGTTTGCTATGCAATGGCTGCACTTCCTGGGGCCCTCCTCGACCACGGTCACCTCCGGGTGCTCCGTGAGCGCATCCTCGCCGGCTTCGGCGTCCTGCCATTGGCGACACTCGGTGTGTCCTATAGACTTTCTTTTCGCTTTGTGTATTTCACTTGCGTGCAACCTGTGATGTCTTGCATCCGATGTCCTTTCTCATGGTCCTTGGATTATTGCCTCTCCAATACGTCTCTGTCTCACCCGGATTTTGTCCAGTTGGTGGGTCCCTTAGAGGCCCATGAACGGGACTGTTCCGGTACTGGCTACATGGCGCGTACGGCTGCACTTGGCATTTTGGCCCAATGGGATGTCTGGGCGGCTGCTCAGACTCTCCTACAACAAAGTTATATTGAGTATCACGCAAGTTGTCCCGCAATGCTGTTCGCTGCTCCCTCTTGCGAGGAACATGAATGCAGTTTTGATTTATTGGACTGGATGGCGTCTCTTTTTTCTGACAGTTCTAACGATGTCCTCTTGGAAGGTGTGGCGTTTTTCTGCACTTGCACTCTACTGGATTAGGGGGCCTCCGCTTTCAGCGTCCTGCCTCCCTGGAATTTTTTGTTCTGCATTTTTTCTTTTTTTTTCTTCCCTCTCCCATTTGTTGTCCTTCGTTGGGGACTGTTCCATCACAGACGCTACCGTTCTGCTCCATCTATTTGAACTCTGTCTTCGTCCTATGTCTTCACCAATGGACTGACCAGGGGAGGGTGTCATGTGGTTTGTGGCCTCATGGTCTGCCTTGCTAAGTTGGCTTGGGCCTGGCTGCCATGATGCCTTTTTGCGCACGTTGCTTTGTGCCTTTGTTTTTCCAGCCTCTGCTTGTGCCCGGCTATTTTGGAACTGTCTGGCCTTTTGCCTTTCACCTTTCCTCCTGTTCCCTTTTGGTTTCGTCTGCACATCATGTACAAGGTCGAAAAACAATGTCCCTTGTTCTTGCTGATCTGGTCAGCCCCTTCGCACTTACACATAACACTGAATGCAGCTGCACTGGAGAAATTTGTGTGCTTTGAATATTGTGATTTTCGCTGTTAGAGACACTTGGAGAAAAACCTTTCCAGAGAGAAGAGCTGTGCTTGTCTGATGATGTAAACCTTGCATCTAGATATTGAGGTATGAGGGTCTGCCCGACAAAGCCCAGAGGTCTTCTATTTTTTTAATAAACTAGATAATAGCACGGGGAGGATGGTATGGTCATTTAGCCCTATATCCACTGCTTTATGAAATGCTTTCCCCGTTTGTATTCTATGGAATTGCTTATTATTTTATCTTTATGCATTATGCTGATAGTACTGGCACGTGTACTGTATCGTAGAGCACGATAGTTGAAATAAACATTTTAAACTATACAGTGTCTCTTATTTCGCACGTTGTGGACAGGTGTGAGTGAGTTATGAAAGGGTGTTCTTGCTCCCGCGAGTCCTGAGAGAGAGAGAGAGACCGTGTTCTGGGTTGTCTAATCATTGGTAGCATCGCTGCTAATGAGACGCTAAAGCTAGTCGGATTGGGATTGTGGGTACTAAGGTGCATGGTCTGTTCACCACTATACTCCGAGGTCCTATTATCCTGTGCATAGCTCTGTGTATGTGCAGAATCCCTACAACAGTAGCACACAAACAGTAATAAAGTGAAAACACGACACAAGAAAAATCCCACACTGATTTAGCAACACAGAATGAAATGTAATAAATTATTTGAGAACAAAAATCCAATCAGCAGAATATGCAGTCTCAAAGATTTAGGGTACGGTTAGCGCTTAAAACCACAAAGTGCCACTTGCGTTTCAGTGTGACCACAATGGAGCCTGGGCCGGATACAGGGACCAGGTTACTCCCACTGAAAGAGTTCAGTCAGTCAATAACTCTTTATTCTGCCAATATAGGCCATAAAAGCAAATATAAACACCCACAAGGCAGGTCTTAACACGGCTGTACATACAGACATTAACTTGTCATAAATATGCAAACAAGTATATAAAACACAAACGTGGCGCAAGATAAATCAATTACAATTTCATTACTAGCATAAATATGCAGCATTCTATGATGATATGTTCAAAACGCACATTTAAAAAAGGAAAACATCTAAAAATAAAAAAGTAATGGTTGTGAATGAAAAGTGTAGGGGCTCATCCTAATAGAAACCTGACGATAAAAACCTTTAGTTTAGGGTCGGCTATGTTAACAGGAAATAATCGGGCCACCTAAACCATTAATCTAATTACATCGATAAAAACCAGTATAAAAGTTATGATATAGTGCTAGGCATAGGCTACATCGGACAATTGTGTAAAATGCGAATGCATCGTTACAGTACCAGATATATAAAGTGCAAACACAAGGTCACACCCTGTACTAGCCCTACATGGCACTGTCTATTATGATTAAAAATAACCTCTAATCAGTAAATAGCTTTTACATAAGCCTGAGTGCTCCGGCAAGTAAACCTGCAACCCCAAAACAAACTGTGGGGGAAGACAGCATTGGTAAGTACATCAAAGCTGGTCTTACTTGTACAAATTGATTATTTCTTACCAGCGGAGGAATTTATCTAGACCTTAATAACTGATAGAAATCACCAAAAAACATACAGTGTAAAATGTCTTGATCTGAAAAGTTATCACAGGGACCTGGTTTTAAATCACCCAGCTTATGGAAACCTTTAGGAACAGCTAGAGTCCAATGAATTAAGTTAAACCTGAACCTTGTTAACAAAAAACGATGGTGATCATTGGTGACAAATGACAAATAAGGTTCTCCCTGGGGACACATTTTCAGCAGAATATATTGTCTCACTGTAGGTTTGAGTAACTCCCTATCCTCTCTTTTGCTTTGCCACCTGGTTAGGAGCATATTTTTCATATCCTGCATCTCCACCTGGCCGCAGCTGTCTAAGGTTGGTAAACAGATCTATGCAACCCACACTTGTCAACATCAGCTTGACATACCTAAGTCATGGTATGTCAAAAGTGCTGGCAAGTGATCTACAGTCCTCAATCATAAGCTGATTTAATTTAAGAGCTGGGCTAGACCAAATTCGAAACCACCGCAAAATGGGTGCTAGAGCAATGAGGTCAGTGATGTAACCTAGACCCACTTCCTCATGAACCGAAAAAGATGGCGTATTGGCAGGAACGGCAATTTTTCATGTAATCAAACAGCAGGAGATACCCTTTAAACCCAGTTGAGACCTGGGTAAGTAATGTATGTAACATGCAACAATGTCTCAACAGGTAATGTTCAAAGGGCAGTTATAAATGACAAGCACAAGAGTTGCAAAGGAAGAAGACAGTGAGACATTAATCGTTATGGCAGTAAATGTATATGTAACCTGTACATACTTTTGCACATTTGTGCTTGTGAAAAACAAGGTGAACGGCACAAGTGACAAGTGAAAAAATATACAAGAACAGCGGGAAAAACGGCACAGGAGAAAAACAAAGTTAACAATATATACAATGGACTCAATGGTGGTTCTGAAAGGTTTTTTAACACAAAGTTTAGAGGAGAGAAGCAATTAGAAGGAATCACCAAAGTTGCGTCCACAGTTGCGCTGGGGGGTCGACGGGGTTTCGACCTGTGAGGGAATTTGGGTCATCTTCAGGACCAGGTTACAAATTTATTACTGGTGCTGCGTGGAAGTCAGGAAACGGAGTATGGAGGGTGAAGGTTGCTCAAGGTGATGAAAATCCATGGGATGGAAGCAAGAGTGCCAAATTTGTAAAAATAATCCAGACCGACAAGTAAATTGAAGAATGGGCATGACTTGGTCCTTGCGAAGCCCACTTAGAAATAGGAAGAAAATTCCCCCAACTGCTTTCGGTGTGGGGTCACAGCATGCATGGGTAATTAGGAGCCCCAAGGGCCCTGAAGTACAAGCGCAAGAGGTCTGGCAAAGAATTGTTCCAATCCTCCACTAGAGACGGCAATGCCGGCATCAGTCAAGCATGGAGTCCGTCTACCGGTCTATTGCTTCTCTCGTATAAAATTTGTTTAACCATAGCTTGCACCGGTTCAGCCCCAAGCCTCTTGGCAAACTCCGGAGTCGCACCTACTGCCCTCAATGAGATGTTCTTTTTAAGGGATTTTTGTGCTAGCCATGTGCTAGCCTCTGTCATCGAAGAGTACTCCAAGATAAGGAAAAGTCGATACTTTGGTGAGTTCAATTCCTTTACCAACAAACTTGGTCCTAGCAACCTTCCGACAGCCAATCGTCATTGTGTGTGATTTGGTGTAGTTAGTGGACAGATCTAAAGAATCCATGAAATCTATGTGTAGGAAAGTAGGATCTGCTTCTTAAGGTTACCCCCACTTTTTGCTTGATGTTACACTGTTTTTGACTAGTCTGACTGGGAGCCTGCTAATCAGGACCCCAGTCTATCTGCTTTCGCCCTAAAATGTTATGTCATGTACTTAGGTACACTCCAGATTGGATACTGGCATACCCTTATTAGTCCCTAGTATATGGTACACATGTACCCAGGGCATAGGTACCCCAGAGGCCTCCCATGGGCTGAAACATGTATTATGCCACCCATGAGAGGCTATGCAAAATGGAACTACAGGCCTGCCATTGCAGTCTGTGTAAAATGGTGCATGCACCACGTACTTTAGATATAGGTTTACTATATCTACAGGTCACTACACTCAAAACCTATAAATCACCCCTATAGCAGGCCTTGACAATCCTGAAGGCAGGGTGCTGGGTTTTACGTGAGAGGGTGCCCATGCATGAGCAGGGCACCCCTGCAGCCTTCGGAGACCATTCTCCCAGGTTGTCGGTGACGCAGCCAGACATATAGGTAGAGGTGCATTATATGTTCGCGTAAAATGCTATCTCGAAAACGGCTGCAACAAACCATGTTGTGTTTGGTATCAAACACCTTGGAATCATACCTCCACACCGGTGGAGGTATGATTCCACCCTTCAGAAGCAAGCTTCGTGGGGTCCCTGGCCTTCCCGGTACCAGCCTTCTCGACCCGGACAGCACAAAATGGTTGCTGTCTACCAGAGACACATTTCTGCCCACCTGCTGCTGAGCCAAGCTCGAGCAGAGGAAGGCAGCACAATAGGCATCCTGTCACAGGGAGGTGTGACCACCTCCCAGACAGGATTTAGTGTATTGGAGCTGGATGGGTGCACTTCCAAAGTGCCTGAAAGTCTGCACGAGGGGCACATTTGGTGTCCCTGTGCATAGTACAGTTCAAACCAGTCCTGGGAGCCGTTGGCTCCTGCTCTGGTGCGAAACTGGACAAAGGACATGGGAGTATCCTCCCCACTGTCCTGACCCTCCCCTGGGAGGGTCCCCTGAATCTGTCCAACCCTCTCCCGTGGGTACAAAAGGGCTTACCTGGCTGTAGGACCCTAGATTCGACGTGGTCAGGATTCTGATCAGGAAACCACTGACCTTCGACCGTCTGGACACTCTGGACTTTGCTGGACTTCGACTGGGCCTGACTTCAACTCCCTCTCCGTCCAAAGCATCGTCTGTGCCTGTGCACCATACAGGCTCCGTGCAGGACCTGTGGAGCATCAAGTACAACTGAAGTATCTCCCTTGGGGTGAAGGACTTACTCCCCTGCAATTGCAGGCACTGTAATGCAACTGACCAGTCTGCTGATCCTGAGCTCCTGCGGACTCCAAAGGCTCCAGCAACACAGGAGGTAGGTTCCTATAATCGTTGATGTTGAGCTGCCCTCTCACTGAGTTTGAGACCAGTATCCCTCGTGGGGACCGCATAACCCGAACCCCTGTGCACTGTGTACTTTTGCAATTGCATATGCTTGTTGGTGTTCCCCAACTTCGTGCATTGGGCTGTCAATAGCCCCAACCTCTGCGCACATTTTGTACAAAGAACTTTGGCCTCCTCATAATCTGTGCCCTGCAAGCTGTGATTTTGTAAAACTGCTAGAGATCCCCTCACGACTCCTGTGTCTTCGGCCTGTGGGTCCACTTGAAGGACAACACTGCTTTTCTTGGGCTCCCCTGGTTGCTCCAGGCCTGCCCTGACTCCCCTTGCTGTGGTGAGTCCTCTGGTCCTTGCTGGGCCAGACCGTAACCTTCTTTGACCTTCTTCGTGGGTTGCCTCTGCCAAGGCTTGTTGGTGCTCTCGCTGGACATCGACCCCTCAGCACTCGACATCCTTCATGGGACAGCTCGTATCCGGCTCCTGGTTGTCCTCGACGTCTCCTGGTCCCTGCAGTTGTAGAGTCAAGGTCTCCTTCTTCACACCTGAAGCACCTGAAATCAGTAGGCATTCGTCTACCGAGCCCCTGGTCACTCCTGAGTGACCCAGACTCTGTCCCCTCTGCTTTCAGGTTCCTTCCATCAAGAATCCACCTGTGGTTTCCACCAGACACTTTTCTTCTTTCCAGCAGTGGCATTTCTTTGAAGACTCCCATTGAGAACGACGGTGGTTTCCGACGCCACTTCAGCCCTATGCTCCCGGCTTCCCTGGGATAGGTAACTCTGGTACTTTGGTATCCACGGGTGGGGTGGCTCTCCAACCTTCTATGTTCCAACGGGTTTCCTCATAATACACTGAGAAGGGTCCTTAAACTTTAAAATTGCAACTGCGACTCTCCAATTGAATTGTACGTAGCACGCAGTCGTGTTCTCACACTGCACCCCTCCTCCGTGGGGTCCCTACTTACTCACCTTGGGTGGTTCCTTGGGGTCCCAGCGATTCTACATCCTCTAGACACTGTCTTGACTCGAGTCGTGGTTCTTATACCACTAATTTAGTATATGGTTTGGTCTCCCCCGGGAGCCCACTGTGTATTAGTGCTACTTACGATTGTTTCTGTGCTACAGTATTGTGTGCTTTATGTTTATCTGCGTGTAGCAGATACTGTAAGGCATTTAAGGTGTTATAATAATAAATACATATTTTTATAACTACTGTGTGGTTCTCCTTTCATTTAACCAATACAATAAGATTGCATTCTTTTAAAGCAAGCTGCTTAACATTCCTTCAAGACTAAGCCTGAAGGCTGCTCTCCACAGCTACCACTTGGATAGCTTTCTAAGGTTATCTTTGACCTCTTGAATCACCATAAGGGTTGTTTGGACTGGTGCAAGGTGCCCACTTTAATTAGTGGACATCATATACCAGGCCAACTTCTCACACTATGAAAGCATTCAAAAGGCGTTGTAGGCCTACGGTGGTCCGTACATTCAGGCCCGCATCATCTGTGTATAATAAGGCAGGTATGAATTTGGGGCCCACTCTAGGAATGTGCCTACAGACAGCTGTCAAAACCTCCCCTAATTCATTAATGTATAGAGTAAATAACGGGGGGGGCAAAATCCACCCCTGCCTTACCCCCCTCTTTACCCTCCATGGAGCGAACAGACTACCATTCTCATCACACCTCACTGAGGCAGATAAGTTAGAATGGGAGCTATGTAAAATGGCCACTGGGTCAGGTTTAAAGCCCAAGTGCAAACAAAAGAGACCAAAGCTTGGATCCATTAACTCAGTCGAAAGCCGAGGTGAGATCCATAAACGCCAAGTGAAGGCAACCCACCATGGCTACTGTATATTTGCCCATGTTCAACTGCAGGTTGGCGTACTGGTCCAGCGTCCCACTCCCCTGTCTGAAACCATATTACAACTCGGATTTCAAATTGGTATTTTCCAACCAGGATATTTTGAGCCCTAGAACAACCTTCCCCATGATTTTGGAAGCAGAATCTAAAAGAGAAATGGGGCGATAACAGAGTGGGTCATCCCTTGCCCCTTTTTAAAAAATAGGTAGTATGATAGCTTTAGTCCAAGTGGGAGGGAAGCCACATTTACAAGCCGCATTAAAAACATGAGTCAGCACCTTGGCCCAGGTTTGGGGGTCAGCTTTGTATAAATCTGGGAGAACCTCATCTAAGCCTGGTGCTTTCCCCCCTGCAATAGCAGAGATAGCATTACATAGTTCGTCTGTGCTGAAGGTCAGCGGTAGAATCTCCCTCCCAGGCACCCACAGGGTATCTGGGCCCTCAATATTACACCCACTATACATCCCCTTGAAATGGGTAACCCATATATCGGGGGCTATAGTGCAGTCCACTCTGGAGTTTGCTACTCATGCAAAGAGGGGTCTATTTAGAATCTCCCAGAATATGGAGCTGTTGGTTAACAGGCCAGTCTGCAGTTGATCCTCCCATGCCTGTTCCTTGATTTCCTTTTTCCTCCGCAGTGTTGCTAATTTATATTCTTTCTTGCATGCCCTTATCTTTACTTAATCCCTAGGCCACTGCTTCATGGCATCCATTGGAAATCTATAAGTTCTAGGATAGCTGCCCCACTTATCTTCTTTAATGTTTCCATGTTTAACATGGGACAGAAAGTTGGTGGCAATATGCTCGCAGAGTCTGCCAAAGGAGTCAAAAACCTCCTCCTCCTACGAGCCACTTTCTAAACAGAGTTCAATATCTCCCGCATTCGCTGCGTAGAGGTTTTCTAAAAATGCCCCTGGTATCACCCTGTCCCACTTCAACCTCTGGCTTGGTCCTTAGTACCACGGCTTTTATTAGACAGAGCTTTTTTTCCCTTGCCTGTCATGTCAAAATCCCAGGCTACGTCCAACATTATAGGGTTATGGTCACTGAAATTGTTTCAAGTTACACTCAGGGATTTGATTGCAGAAGCCAGAGGGGCAGATAAGATCATGAAGTCAACGGTAGAGGAGCAACCCCTACCAGTAAAAGAAGGAGGAGCTTCACCCTCCCATGTCTGCTCCAGGCAGTACAGGTTTTTGGCCACCAATAACTCCTCCAGCAGTTTACCTTGCTCGGAGTGTTCAAAGTGCATTGCAACAGGAGTTGCATCAAATGGGCCTTTCGAAAGGACACAACCTTGCTGACATAAGTGTATTTTAAAGTCACTCAGTATTATAACCTGGTAATAGGCGACCTTTTTCTTCCCCGTAAGATTCCAGGAAATTCTTCAGTGCGTGGATATGTTCTGTTTCTGTTTGCCTACCAAAGGAGTTATAAAAGTTCCCCACCAGCAAGGTGGGGTTGTTATTAAAGGTCAACCCAACTGCTAGTATGTTTGGAGAGGTGTGTTCCACCAAGATGGTGGTGCAGGAGGTCTTGAGGGAAACGTGGATAAGAAGACCACCTCAGTTTGCTCTGCAAGCGAAAGGAGTGCAGCTTTAAACAATGACGATAACCCGTCTATAAAGAAAGAGTTTTCAGTATACTATGTTTCCTGCATGGCTATGATGTGATATTCCCCAAGCATTCCAATCACCTTGGGTCGCCCTTTATTACTTCAACCCGGCAATGTTCTATGCCATGACTTTATTTTTTTTTATTTAACTTTCTTTATTGCACAATTTATAATACATCCCCATCTTCACCCACCCCACCCACACCTGATCCAAGCCAAACCAACAGAGAAGACAATTTCATCGTTAGGGAGAAAGCATATATCAATAGAAGTACAATAAATAAATCAATCCAAACATAAAATTAATCTGACAATTCATATTCGAATCACCACCAGTACATTTGCTGAACTCAAATTAGCCCCAAGTTAGATACCCCTAGTTGTGTCGCCTTGCAGGCACCAGATCCCACCCTCTCCTACCCCGCACCCATCATTGCTCCCTAGTACTCTCTAAACTCCCCCACCCGCATCATGGCTTCGTTCTTCTATCTTTTTGATCCAGATTCTCAGGGCTGCCCAGATTTCCAGCCCTCTTTTCCTTGCTCGTCGCTCTCTCCGGGCATATACTGCCGATTCTAATCGATATACTGCCAAAAGGCTGGCCATCCACTGTTGGCTGGTTGGTGGAACTGGATCCAGCCAGCAAGTGGCCAGGCAGAGTCTATATACTGTCATGGCAATGAATAAAAATACCTGAGTATGCCATGGAACTTCTGCGTCACCCACCACTAATACAATTAACTGGGGAGAAATTGCTATTCGATGCCCCAGCTGTGTCTCAAGCATACTACCAATATCCCTTTTAAGAATATCAAGGCTGGGGCAGGAAGAAAACATGTGGACAATATCGACTGCGTAGCAGCCACAGCGAGGGCAGTGTGAACCGGCCGAGCCCCCCCACTTTGCTATCTTAATAGGGGTGATGTACAGATTAAACCAAGTCTTGAAACATTCATCTGCAGGTTGGCTGCTATAAAAGAGTTCTGAGCTAAATGCAAAGAATCTTCACAGTCCCCTGTCCCTACCTGCATAAGACCTTGCCACCTATCCATATGCTTAGCTAGATCGTCAACCTTTTCCTCATTCAGTAACCTATAGACGTTCCCAATGATGGTTCAGCATTAAGAAGCAGATCAATCAGCACAACTCTTTCAAAGCCACATCTCCCCTTCACCTTTTTCACCAGGAAGTCCCATATTTGCAAGTACTTGAAAAATTGCCTGTTCTCTATGCCAAACGTATCCTTAATTGAATCAAAGGAAATGATCCCCCCATCGTCCATGAGATCCCCAAAATTCCTCAAACCCAGTTCTTCCCAGCATTTCATATATCCATCCTTAAAAATATCTGGAAGCATACCATTATTGTACATAGGGGTATAAGCGTTGACACGGCCTCTCCCAAATTCTTTCCGGACGGCTGTCCATTCCCTGGACGCACAAATCACAGTTTTAAACTTGACCCTTTTAAAATAGCCAAACTCTATATGGTGTAAAAGGCAGCCCCTAGCTTCAGTTCCCAATAGTAATTCATATATCGATGGAGGAACCGTCCTATCTACACCTGTTTCCCCCTCCCCTCTTAATAAAACTGCCATTTGCTGGAGTATCGATGCCCAATAGTATAACTGGAAATTAGGAACAGCCCAACCTCCCCATTCCCTCAGGAGAGTCAGAAATTTTAGAGCTCTCCTGGGGCGCGAGTAAGCCCACAAAAATCTGGAGACCAACTGGTTTAGAATCCTAAACCAGCAGCCTTTTATCTACAAGTGGATAGCCCTAAAGAAGTACAGAATTTTAGGTAATAAGAGCATTTTAACCACATTGCTCCTCCGGATCAATGTGAGCTTTAAGTTGTTCATTCTGGCAAAATCTGCCTTGGTTTTCTGAATTAGCGGACTCAAATTTGTATCGACGATTTTCCCCATGTCAGCTATTATTTCCACCCCAAGATACACCGCATGCAGGACTGGCCGACTATCGTTCAGATGCACCGAACTATTGGTGACAATTTGTGTCTTATTTTGATTTAGCAAATGCCCAGAGATCTGCCCAAACTTAACAGCTTCTTTCTCAATTTCTATTAGGCGCCCACTGGGTCGGGAGTAGTAATTGCTAAATCATCAGCATAAGCTAAAATCTTTGTCTCCCCCTTACTGTGCACAGATAGAATTATGCTATTCCCTTCGATCTTCCTGATTAAGGGCTCAATATACAGGGTGAACAGTAAGGGAGAACAGGGGCACCCCTGTCTTGTACCACGTCCAACCGCTACCAAATCAGACATTCCTCCCATTACCGATAGCCTAACTACTGGATTATGATATAACGTCTGGATAGCGTTAATAAAGCCCCTGCCCAATCCTTTGTTATCCATTATTGCCCATAAGAAAGGCCAGGAGAGCCTATCAAATGCTTTCTCTGCGTCTAGCAGGATTAAAGACATAGGGTCTCCGGCAATCTTTGAAGCGTCAAATAGAGTATTTGCCCGCCGAATGTGATCAATTGTACTACGCCCCGGGACAAAACCATGCTGAACCGGGGAGACAAGTTTCTTAATTACCCACCGACAGTCGCGTAGCTAAAATCTTAGCATGGATCTTGACATCGTTATTAACCAGCGTAATTGGATTTTATGATCCGAGCACGTTGGCCGGCTTGCCCTTCTTGGGGAACACAACTATTTTAGCAGAGCCCCACATGAATCTGGTGCCACCCCACCAAATTGTGCCTCCAAGAAGACCTCTCTCATAAACTCTTGAAGGCAGGGGGCAAATACCTTATAGAATTCTCCCGGAATTGAGTCGGTTCCAACTGCCTTCCCTGTCGGAAGCGACTGGATTGCCATAGTAACCTCCTCTCCCACAATTGGTTCCTCCAGCAACTCCCTCTCCTCCGAAGATAACCTTTCCCCAGGTAGACCCACCAAATAGTCGTCTATTTCTCTTCTCCCATAGTGAACAGCCTCAGTGTACAGCTGCTGGTAGTGACCTTTGAAATGATGAGCGTATAGCTGTTGGGCCGTAAATTGGGCCACAAATTTGATCCCTTATTTCCCTGATCTCCCCCTGAGTTGTCCGCTGCCTTGTACGCACCGCAAGTAGATGCCCCACCCTTTCGTTGCACTCATACATCTTGCTTCGCCAACCCGTATATTTCCCTGCGGCTTTCTTTGACTAGATAATGATTATTACAGATTTCACAACCACTGCTGTCGATTGAGCCTCATCGATTTCCTCCCCTCCTGCAATTGCTCCAGCCAACTGCCTTTATGCATCCAGTAGTTGTTTGTATAGGTCCTGCACCAATTTCCCCTCTTTCTGGGATACCCAGCTATATCTTAATGTCTCACCCCTTATCCCCGCCTTGAGGGCGTCTCAAACCACATCAAGCTGGGCACTTCCTTTGTTCTCTGCTATAAATTTGGAGATCCAGATATTCATATGTTTAAAAAATTCCTCATCATACAGCAGAGCCCTTTCGAATGTCCAGCGGGGATTCGGGGGCAGGACTGCCTGTATTTCAATTTCCAGCACCAGCGGATTGTGGTCGAAGATAACTCTGGGGAATTTATATATTCGACTTAGCCGCGCCAACTCATCGGAAACAAAGAAGTAGTCTAGCCTGGCATGCACCTGATGCGGGCTGAAACAAAATGTATACCCAGGATCCTGTGGTTCTTTCATAGACCAGACATTATATAGCCCAACCATCGTGCATAAGTGTGTCAGGGACTTAAAAATCTTAGGTTTAAGGCCTTGATACGATCTTCCCCCTACCTTGCCCCCACTCTCTCCAGAGTTAATGTTTATATTACAATCTCCACAGATTATAAGGGGGAGTGGCCACCTGACCAATTCGGTATTAAGCCACTTAAATAAAGCAGGGTCATCCATCACTGAACCATACACCGAACACAGTGTAAAAGAATTGCTATCGGTGCAGCATTGTGTAATCTCCCATCTGCCCAGTTTGTGCGCGCTGCAACGTGGGAACCTAGCTCTTCCCTTGCGTGCCATAATAGCTACCCCCGCATACGAGTCCCTTGTAATGTACTAGAGACCAATTGGTAGCCGGCCAGCTCAGCAACTTTCCGTCTGCTTGCCTCTATGTGTGTCTCCTGAAGGCACACTATGTTCGCTTTTAGGTGTTGTATATCTTCGTTGACCCTACGTTTCTTTAGGGGGTTATTTAAACCACAAATATTGATAGTGGCAATCCTTAGTTTACCCATCTACATGGGATCGATACCAGTCTGTACATGTTGGGCATTTCGAACATCACCTTCTCCCAGAAAAAACAATTTGGATCAGCCCCCCACCCATAGCCCTCCCCAACCCTTCCCCCCCTTACCGGGCAAAATAGGCCCGAGGACCCTAGTGATTCAATCCCGCTGCCACCCCACGCCAGCCCCCCAGCCCTAATATACCTGCAACTCTACAACTCTGGTGCTAAAGCAATCTAAAGAAAAAAGAAAGGAGAGAGAGAGAGAAAAAACCTGCAAAAGACATATTCTCAAACCCCACCTTTCTATTACCCATGACATCCCCTACTTCCCTCCACCAAGATTTCCTGTAAGAACTCCTGAGCCTGAATTTCCGAGGAGAACACCCTTGGGTTCCCTTTAAAGATAACCTGAAGGCGAGCAGGACTCAACAAATACACTTCGCACCCAAGCTTCTGAAAAGGCGCAATCAATTGCCGCAGTCTCCACCTTCTCTCCACAGTCATATGGCAGAAGCCTGGTCTTACAAAAAAAGTGTGTCCATCGGCAGAGCGCATGGCCTCGGGTCTTGTCTTTTCAAACACCGCCTGTCGCAAGAGGAAGTTCCCGGAGAAAATCAATATGGCTCTAGGTTTCTCGTTAGGATCAGATTGACCCCTTTTCTTTTTGAGCATAAGTGGAAACCAATGCACTCTCTGCACTTCTGAATCCCAGTCCCAATGAGCCGATTCCGGAAAGGCCCCCTTCAGCAGATGCAACACGAAACCCCGGATGTCATCCCCCTCAGCATTCTCTGCTATACCCAGCAGTCTCGGATTATTCCGCCGCTGGCGGTTCTCAAAATCATCAAGTTTCCACATGACATCTGACATTCGGGTTTCGTGTAAGGAAACTTGCCGCCCTATAGCCTCGGCCCCGGCCTCCAGTGCAGCTGTCCATTCTTCCAGCACAGTTGTGCGTTCTGATATATTGGTGCAGATTTTATTCACCTTGCGAAGAGCCCCTTGAATTTTTTTTGTAGCTAAGTGAGCCCTCTTATTCTCTAGCCGTGCTTCACTTTGCATTTGCTTTAATGTGGAGTAGATTAGCATCATTGAGGGGGGGGGTTCAGATGTTGACTCTGTCTCGGGGAATAACTTTGATATCTCCTGCGGTATTCCTTCTGCTGCTGATCCCCCCGTCTTCCTGCAGAAAATTAGTGGCTGAATAGTCCCATTTCAGCTGATAGCCATACTTTGGTCAGATTCAGAGCCCCCTTTACCAGACCTCCTTTTCCCGGTGCTCTTCCTCCTTTTTTGTGAAGCCGCATGTTTTTTGGTAGGTGGTTTAGCCGAGGAGCTATCTGGGCTGCCTCTGGAGAAACCCAATTCCGAATCCCCATCTGAGTGTATTTCACTTGCACTAGATAATTCAGAGTCATCGGTAAAGGAGAAACATTTCTCCCCTTCCGGGGTCCCCCCAGCTTTTGAGTGTACTCGAATGGAGCTCTCTTCTGGCACAAAACTCAAAGGAGCCCAATCATTACTCACACCATTAGCTGAGGAGACAGCACCATCGCCAGCTCCAACGGTCTGTTGCCTCTCAGCCGCCACCTCCGTGGGTGCTGCTTTTTTTTTGCCTGCAGTAACACGTCCAGAAAATATCCCCAGTATTACAGCCTGCTTCGCTCTCACTACTTCCTCGTTGGGACACTGCTCCTTTGGTTTTGCTTTGCTGGCTGCCTCTTCCACTTCCCGTCCCACCGCAGGGGGAGTAGCATCCTCCAGCCTCCCTCTGGCCAGCACCTTCTGGCCCGGCAGAGCTCCTCGTGTTCCTGCAGCCACTCCAGCCTCTGCGCAATCCTTGGGAGGCTTGGTCTGTTTGGGAGGCATCCCGAGCCACTAAAGCTTTTGCTCACCTTGTCCATAACCGCCAAGCACCTTCAGCAAAGCGCGGATCAGCAAAAAAGTAAGTTGCCTGAATCTGATGGACCCTTGCAGTATCCGCCTCGTACTACCTGCCCAGAGTCGTCCGATTCCTTGGTGGAGTTTCATCAAGGCACACGATTGCTTGCCAGAGTTTACACCATGATACTATAACAGCAACTGGAGTGAGTAGCTCCCGCAGCGATCACACAGCCGCCATCTTGCCGCCTTTCAAATGATCACCCCATGCCATGACTTTAAACGTGGGGGTGTGAGAACTCAGGCTTTTGGATAAAACAGCGTCACCATCCAAAGAAGTCTGATGCCTAGGGCTAGTGGGGTCAATTTGTAATGGCATCAGTCAATCATTCTCGTCCAACCGAGACAATGGTGCAAGCCTATTGTCTAGTGGTAAATCCTTCCCGCAGCCTCCCTCTGGGCACTCTGACCCATCACTTGGGGTCTTATGGCAGTCCAACCTGTGCCTGCTAGCCTAGAAGAGTGGGAGGGGTAGAAATACTGCAAGGAGACAATCCTAATCCTTTTTACCTTGTCCTGTGTGAGAAAACTGATCTCTGTAAATGCTTTAGTGAATATTGGGTGCCTTAAGTTGACAACGACGCAATCCCCCTTAATATTCTTCTCCATACTTCTTCCCACCCAGCCAGCTCTTCTTGCCAATATGATATGGGGGGACAGAAGATGCCCATTCACTAGGGTGTTGTCACACCAGTGCTTTACCTTCAGCATGAGGTACACCGTGGTCTCCCTCACTCCCTGCTTAATAGGTGGTACCCAGTTAAAATACTATTCCAATGATATCAGAGCTGCTCACAGAATCCCCTGCAATCCGAGGCTTGGCCGTCAGAATGGTGAAAACAGCACAATGCAGCCAGGGTTCACTCGATCCATGCAGCAGGCACTGACAAAAGGTCCTAAATCCTTCAACAAAGGCATCAAAAACCTGGGGCAGTGTGAAAAAATTGGGTTGTTGGTTGAGAGGGTTGTGATCCTTTTTCAAGCAAAAGCCACACTCCTTATCAGAGTGAACCACAAAAAGTCTCTAAATCAACCTTTGTTTAACCGTCTGGTAACTTGGCACAAAAGCAGTCAGGCTTGACTTAGAGACAATGTAGAAAGTATTTATGTAGCACACTAACAGTTATAAAGGGAAAACACAACACAAGAAAAATCCCACACTGATTTAGCAACACACAGTAAAATGTAATAAATTATTTGACTCCAAAATAACAGAAATCCAATCAGTGGAATATGCAGTTTCATAGATTTAGGGTAAGTTTATCGCCTAAAAGCACAAAGTCCCATTTGCGGTTATCTGTCACCCTGGGCGTAAAACTCCGCTCCGCTAGCGGAGTTTGCAGAGTTTTGGCAACTCTGCGTTCCACGTAGAACTCGGAGTTGCCAAAAAACTCCGCACTCCGCAACGGAGCAGAGGTTTTTTTTATTTGCATGCCCGAAATGCATTTTTGCACGCGCGGGAGCGACTTACCGGGTGCCTGCGATCGCCGACGAGATTTCCAGAGCCGTTTGCGAGCGCCACGAGATTTGTTAGGTGGCGGCATGGTCCCGCGAGAGTTTGCGATCGCGAACATGTCATTCGGGCACGCCATCGGACTTCCGGCGGAAGTTTTGTGAAGAATGCGATCCCGAACACGCAGAATCTACCGCAACTGCAATCTGGAGAATGTTCTCCCCCCGAGCAGCATTAAAACCTTCTTGAAATGATGATTTGGATTAAAAAAAACTCCTCGAATTCACAGTTGGCTGTACTTTTTTGTGCAAGGAGTCCTTTTTCTTTTTTCCCTTTTTTTTTTTAAGAGGAAGGAAGTGCACCAGAGTCTCCAACTTCCTGTTCCTGTTCAGCAGGCTCCTCCCAGTGCTTTGTCCATCTCCTGGTCACTTTTCATTTGGATTTTGAGCTGGAAGGATCACTGTTTGTGTGTGCTGCACATATCTCATTGAATTTGAGGACTTTTGAATTTGAGATTTCAAAAGTAAGTTGGAAAATTGGTGTTTGTTTGAATGGGGCCAATCACCTAAATTTATTTGTACTTTTCATCGTTTTTGTAAAATTTATTGTGGTGGGTGGCCTGTAGTTTCAGTAGGGGCCTAGTTGGTTCTTTGTAAGTAATTTTTCTTCTTTTATAAAGGAAACATGTTGCACAGCTCACAACATTTCTCCAACTTTTGAAATCAATTTGCAATATTTATTTAATTCACTATGTAGCCCAGTAGTCTGCCAATAGGCCTTTCTGCCAGTAGGCCCAGAGCTCCATTTCTGTGGTGTCTGTTGAATTTAAACATCATTTAGGGCATGGATGGTATTGGATTGAAATACAAAATGTGTTTTCTTTTTGGGTATTTCACTTTTTAATCTTTTTCATGTGTGTTAAATGCCTTTGCTGGATGTGTGTGGTTGTAACTTGCAAACCTTTTTTTAGCCCTGTGGATTTTCATTTTTGGCATTGTTGCATTAAAGATATGGTGTTTAGCATGCCTTATTTGTCTGGCCAGTGTGTGAGTGTGTTTGTAATAGTGGGCCATCAATTGCCTTGGCTGAGCCTCAAACTTGTGGCCAGGGGCCATTTTGTAAAGTCTGTGTCCAACAATATAGGCCTGCTTGAGTTCATTGTTTTCCAGGCTTCCTGCTTCTTCTTGGCTTATTGCTTCTTGTTGTGGTAGCTTGGTCATGTGGCTGGTGGCCATTTTGTGAAGGCAACCAGTGTGCTTTTGCCATAGGCCTGCATTGTCTGCCTTCCCTTTGTAGGCTTATGATTGCTTGTTGTTGTGGCCTGGCCATGTGGCTGGCGGTCATTTTGCAAAGGCAGCCAGTGTTCTTCTGCCATAGGCCTGCATGCCTTCTTTGTGGTGGCCATGTCTTCTTGCTGGTTGTTGTTATGCATGCATGTTTTTCTTCTTTTATTCAGCAAAAAATGTAGCACTGTTCACTACATTTTCTCCATATTTTTAATACATTTGCAATATTGATTTGAAATGATTCACTATGTGGCCTAGTATGCCAATGGGTTTTCCAACCAATAGGCCCAGAGCTACTCATGGGTGCATGAAACAACTGTTTCTATGGTGTCTGTTGAATTTAAACATCATTTAGGGCATGGATGGCATTGGATTTAAAATACAAAATGGGTTTATTTTTGTGGTATTTATTTCATCAACTTTTTTTTCATGTGTGTTGTTAAATTAAATGCCTTTGTTGGATGTGTGTGGTTGTAACTTGCAAACCTTTTTAGCCCTGTGGATTTTCATTTTTGGCATTGTTGCATTAAAGATGTGTTGTTTAGCATGCCTCTTTTGTCTGGCCAGTGTGTGAGTGTGTTTGTTATAGTGGGCCATCATTTGCCTTGGCTGAGCCTCCCCATGTGGCCAGCGGCCATTTTGTAAAGTCTGTGTCCATACTCCATATAAGCCTGCTTGAGTTCATTGTTTTCCAGGCCTCCTGCTTGTTGTTGTTGGGTGACCTGTGGCTGGCGGCCATTTTGTGGAGGCAGTTGTGTGCTTTTGCCATATAGGCCTGCATGTCTGTCTTCCCTTTGTTCCCCTTGGTTCATTGCTTCCACTGTCATTTGTCAGCTGCAGCTCCCTGAGTGCTGCATCCCACGTGATGCACAATGCCAAACTGTTACATTTGTATTTTTGCTGTTCTTCTTCTTCTTTCCTATCCTTCTTGAGTGTACTGCTGTAGTGTACACAGTAACAAAGTACACCATAAAATCCCTTTTTGTCAAAGTCTCACAAATGGTTGCACTGTATTGTTAATTGTTTTAATAGCTGAGGTAATAACACTAACAAGTGTGACCACACACACTAAATTATAATATATTTGTTTGTATTAGTAATTGAACCACAACAATGCCACGTTTCTTGCTTCTTTGCTTTTAGGTGCACAAAAGAGGAGGAGACAACAACACCCATTGTACTGCGCACGACGTCACGTGATGTGTGACCTCAGACAGACATCTCTTCAACTTGTGCCACTGTGTGCTAAATGACATCTTCAAGATGGCCCCAAAGAAAGGTGCCAGGTCCAGTACCAAGAAAGTTGCCAGTGAGAAGAAGGCACTGCCACTTACCACCACCAGTATGTTGCCCAAGACCTTTTTTGAGAAACCAAAATTGTGCCTGCAGCAGAGGTGTCTAGGGAGCAAGCTGGGAGCAGCACCCCCGCATCAGAGGACCCACCCCACCATCCTAGGCCCAAGCCCATGTCTGTCGCAGAGGCAGCCAGTCTAATCACAACAACACTGATGAGCAGTGATGTTGAAATTGGCTTATCTTTATTGCAAAGTAGTACCCAATCAACGCAGGAAACTCAGATAAGTGGGCAACAACAGGCGCAACCACCACCCCCAATAGTAGTTGTTCCTCCCCAAGTAGGGGCAGTTCAGGAGATCGAGCTTCCTGCTGAGGAAGAAGAAGAGCAAGCCACTCTTTCAGAAGCTCAATTGTCTTTCAGATCCCCAGCAGGGAAAAGGAAGGTTAGTCCATAAACTTCTTCTGCAAGCCCCCCTTCTGAGGATCTAGACGCCACTTGGATCCCACCTCAGTCTGAGAGTGAGACACGCCACAAGACAAGGCTTGGGAAAAGGAAGGTTCCAGAAAGCCTTAGAGTTATGAAGGTAGATGTAGAAGAGGAGGATGATGATGAGCCAGTCATCATGGACATTAGCCCCGCCCTAGTGAAGACCAGCATTACCCCATCCCAAATTGCTGTGAGGGATGTGGCACAGATACCACCAGCACAGATACCACCAACACCACCTCCAGCCTCCAAATTTACAAAGTCCCAGCAGTGACCTACCTCCACCATAACCACCTCAGTAGAAGTAGGTACTGCAGAGAGTCAAATGTCACGCCCGCCTACCAGTTCATCCGACATTACAAGTGGCACCAGCAGCATCAGAAAATTGACCTCCCCAGTTTTGGACTTCTTTTCGGTTAGTAGGAAGGAGGTGAACATTGCTTTATGCTCCATTTGTGGAGTAGGTGTTAGTCAGGGTAAGCTTGGTACAAACTATGGTACCGGAGGCCAAACAACCGATCTGAGAAAACACCACTTGATCCAGTGAGAGGCGCACCTTAGCGGACAAAAAAATGCAAGTGTTGTTGGTGGAGGGGATGAAGAAGATCCGATCACGGTGGAAGGTGAACAAGAGGGAGACATTTTCTCTGGTACACAAAGCAGCCCTGTCCCCAGCAGTGCAGTTGTACCGCCCACATCATCATCAGCAACACCGCAATGGCACAAGAGTCAGGCTGAGACACCAAGGGGTCCAAGGCAAGAGAGTACCGCAATGAAAAAACACGCATTGAGCCTAACATCTGGTGTCAAGAAGTCACCTGCATCAGTGGCACTAGAAAAGAAAAAAATCCAGGCTACCATTCTCAGCAAGTTTAGGTTGGAGGGACAGTACGAACGCAACCACCCAACGGCACGTTTGCACAATGCAAAGCTGGCTAAAATGTTAGCGCTGGACCTCCTCCCTTTTTCTTTTATGGAAGGGGTGGGTTTTCTTGAATTTGTGGCAGTCATCTGCCCAAAATGGAAGGTTCCCAGCCGGTCCTACTTTGCCAGAGTTTCTGTTCCAGCACTACATCACGACGTGCTGGAATTGCTTGGACAAGCTTTGCAGCAGAGTGCTGTTCACACTATCCACCTGACAACAGACATGTGGAACAGTTGCCAAGCCACTGATTACATGTGCATCACTGCACACTGGATCTCTTTTGTGGGGGTTAGAGAAAAGATATCTGCAGGTGTTGACACTGCTGAGATTTTTAATGCCACTCGGAAACATGCAATTGTAGCCATGTTCGCCATGGAGAAATCTCATACTGCTGCAAACATTTTGGAAGACTTTGACAACAAGGTCTTTGAATGAATGTGACCAAGAGGGCTTAACATTTGTTCTGTTGCCACGGACAATGGCAGTAATATAGTTAAGGCCATGGCCAATGGTGGCTATTTCAGGGTCCTGTGTTTGGCGCACTTCATTAACATCATTGTTCAGGACTTTCTGAATAAAGAAGACCGAGTCAGCAACTTACTGACCACCTGCAGAAGAATCTGCACACATTTTAGCCATTCTTTTAAAGCCCGGAAGCAGCTGAGGATCATTCAACATGATAATAGAGTGCCAGTTAAATCACTCATCCAGGAGGTGCCAACACATTGGAACTCAACTTATTACATGCTTGAACGTCTGTTTGAGCAGTACAGACCAATCAATGAATATGTCATGCAAAGAGGGAATGCTACTGTGAAAGACCTGATCATTGAGATGGACCAATGGGGCCCAGTTAAATGCCTGACAGAGATGCTGCTTCCTTTCGAGGTCTTCACACGTGAAGTCAGCAAGGAGGACTGTACTATGGGCCAAGCTATCCCATTGCTGCACATGCTACAGGAACAGCTGAAGGAGGTGTCTGCAATGTACCCAGGTGTGGAGGAAAAAAAAGAAGCATATGAGTTGGTGGAGAGCTTAACCCTTCGCTTATCTGAAAAACAAGGGTGCAAAAGGGCATTGTGTCATCCAACCATTACATTCGTGCCACAATTCTTGATCAATGGTACAAATCATTACTGCACACTTTCATTCCTTTTTCAGATGGGGATGTTGCCAGCAACATAACTTGGATAGCTGTGCAAGACAGTCAGCTAGAAAAAGAATGGCCGGGAATTAGAGGCCCGCTCCTCCAGGGCACAACAAGTACTCCAGGGCAGCCTTCAAGTTCAACTTCAGAGCCTGAGGGCAGTGCGATTTGCTCACAGCAGCCAAAACCACCACCAACACCAAGAACAACATAAACAACAACAACAACAGGAGCATCAGCCGCAAAGCGGAGCACCCAGGTCCAGGCCTATCTGGATGACCCAACAGAGGTCTACTTTGATCAAGACCCATTGCTATATTGGTATGGGAAAAGGCGCCAATGGCCAGTGCTCAGCAGGCTGGCGATAAACTTTCTGGCTTGCCCCGTCGCAAGTGTCTCTGCTGAGCGTGTTTTCAGTGCTGCTGGTGCAGTTCTGACAGTGAGAAGGACCAGTCTCTTGCCCCAAAACGTGGAGAGGTTAATCATGATCAAAATGAATCAGCACTTTATACCTCCGGATTACACCATACCTGAAGTACCACAGCAAGAAGATGATGACGGCAACTCAAGTCATGGAAGTAGTGTGTTAGGTGACCTACTTTTGGGCGAACAACCAAAGTTTGAGGACGAGCTCTACTTCCCTGACAACTACTAGGCTCTTTCATTTTCCAGTTTCTTTCTTTCTTCGACGCCCCAAAAAAAAAAAAGATATAGCTGAGGAACAATATTTACTTATTTATTTGTGTATGTAACTGTCTTTCTGGTTCACAACAAATCCATCCCCACCATCTTACTCTTTTATTGCCGGATTGGAGTTGCAACTGTGTGCAGTCAGTGAAGAAGTAAGTCCACTCCTGACTCGCCCTAAAGCCATTTCCCTCAAGCCAGACATTGGATAGAGAATACAAATGTGAAATGTGTGCCTGCCTCCAAACCTGGGCCCTGACTATAAATCTATCCTTTCCGAGCCTAGAGGGACTGCCCCGGAAGAACAGGTAAATGATGGCATGCATTGCACTCTGAGTGACTGTTGTTTGTTGTGCATGATGTCTACTATTCTACACACAAATAAGTGACTTAAGTCAATCTTTCCCATCATGTTGGTCAATAACAAAATTGTACTACTGCAGGCCGATCCATTGCATTTTGAGTCTGGTTGAGTCTGGACTCACTCGGGACACTTTTGGTACAGAATTGGACACCATGACTATAACATACTTGCAGTCAGAGTGAGGAGGATCAGAGATGATTGATGGAATAACTCAGGGCATGAAGTGGCGTAAAGGTAAACAACACCAGACCTACATGTCTGTGTAGTGGTGGTGGCGAATGTGGTGTGACTGACAGCGGTTCATTAATTTTTTAACTTAATTTGGAAAATGCTCTGTTGCTGTGTGTGTGTGTGCTCAGTGCTGTCTGGCTCAAATTCGAAGTTAAGTGGAGGTTGGGTGGGGGGACCTGCTCCTGTTTTTGGAGGTAACTGCCGAAAACAGACATGATTTAGCCATGCCGCCTCCGAAAGTCTTCTTGTTGCACTCCTCCTTAAATATGCAGGTTAACTTTTGTCCTTGATTTTTCAATATCCTTTTTGTTTTTCCATCTACAGGCCCTTTACCCTGCGCCATACTGGGAAAAACAACTCACGCTTACCTTACAATCAATCAATCAGGGGTTTGTTAAAGCGCGACTACTCACCCGTAAGGGTCTCAAGGCGCTAGGGGTGGGGGGGTGCAGGTTCCATTCCATCAAGGAGGGGGTCTGTCGAAGAGCCAGGTTTTGAGGTTTCTTGTGAAGATAGGGAGCGATGTTGTCTGTCTGAGGTGGAGCGGAAGGACGTTCCATGCTTTGGCCGTAAGGAAGGAGAAGGAGCGGCCTCCCAATCTGGTCTTTCTGGTGCAGGGGACCATGGCGTAGGAGAGCTGGGCTGATCGTAGGGTCCTTTGGGGTGAGTGGAATTTGAGTTGGCTGTTCAGGTATGCTGGTCCGGTGCCATGGAGGGCCTTGTGTGCGTGGGTGAGCATCTTGAAGGTGATTCTCGCCTCCACGGGGAGCCAGTGGAGTGTGCGCAGGTGCTGGGATATGTGGCAGTGTTTTGGCAGGTTGAGGACCAGTCTTGCGGTGGCGTTCTGGATGTTCTGTAGCTTGCGGGTGAGGTTTTTGTTTATTCCGGCGTAGAGTGCGTTGCCGTAGTCGAGTCTGCTGGTGACCAGGGCATGAGTGACGGTCTTTCGGTGTTCGAGGGGGATCCATTTGAAGGTCTTACGAAGGAGGCGGAGGGTGTGGAAGCAGGAAGACGAGACGGAGTTGATATGGTGGTCCATTTTGAGCTCAGAGTCCAGGATGATTCCCAGGTTGCGTGCGTGGTCCGTGGGGGTTGGTGGGTTTCCAAGGGCGGGGGCCACCAGGTGTCGCTCCAGGCGTCTGGGTTTGGGCCCATGATGAGTACTTCTGTTTTGTTGGTGTTTAGTTGTAGGCAGCTGTTTTTCATCCATTTGGCGACGGCTTCCATGCCTTCTCAAAAGTTGCGTCTGGCGGTGTTGGGCTCGTTGGATAGGGAGAGGATGAGTTGGGTGTCGTCTGCGTATGACATGATGTTGAGTCCATAGATTTTGACGATGGGGGCGAGTGGAGCCATGTAGACGTTGAAGAGCGTCGGGCTGAGGGAGGAGCCCTGGGGGACTCCGCAGGTGGTAGGTGTGGGGTCCGAGAGGAAAGGGGGGAGTCTGACCCGCTGCATCCTGCTGGAGGGGAAGGAGCGGATCCAGTCGAGGGCCTTGTCCTGGATTCCTGCGTCGTAGAGTCTGCGTATTAGGGTGCAGTGGGAGACTGTGTCGAACACCGCTGATAGGTTGAGGAGGATGAGGGCTACTGTTTCTCCTTTGTCCAGTAGGGTACGGATGTCGTCTGTTGCAGCAAACCTCATCCGCCAGGCACCCAAGATTGACAGACGGACAGTCCAAGGAAGGACCAAGAGGAATGCGGAGATACAACTCCCAATTTGGCAATAATATAGTATCATTTAATTTGATTCATTTTTTCTCTTCAATCATTATGACTGCGTGTGTTGTTTATGTTTGGCTATATTTGACTCCTACAGATAATTTTTAATTTTATTTGCTATCTTTCAAAGGAAGCCCGGTACAACAGAACATAAAATGTATATAACTTGGGTCTCTCTGTGGGCAGAGAGGCAATTGCATAATTAATATACTGCTCTGTGCTAGTCTAGTACTACTCATCATCAAGTCATCATCATCATTCATGCATTTCCTTTTTCTCCCTTAACAGATTTATGATGGTCAGCTGCCAAGATGAAGGTGTGTTGTCCATATGTAGTGTTTGTCTTTGTCAAACCTTTCCCAAATCCCCCTTCCCAATCATTCATCAAACCCTAACCCTCTTCCCCCAGGCTGTGTGCTTTATATTGAGGTGTGACTAAATTACATTTACACCAATAATTGATCACACACTGGGGCGGATGTGGTAAAAGCAACACTAACTCAAGGCAGGGCGAGGATCTTCTTCTACTCTAAGTATATATACTGTAGCCCACACTGGCAATATATAGATTAGATTCCCCACCCATGCATAGTATTCGATATTCAATTTTTTTCCAGAGGAACATAATCCATCATAATTAATTGCCAGCATCGATTCATCATCCTAGTTCCAGCACTAAAGGTTACGCTTGTCCACTTCATAGCTCGAGTCAACTTCAGTTTGTATTGTAACTTGTACTGGGCTAGCCCACCATTCTGTTTAATTTTACTTTACCATTGCTTATCATCA
This sequence comes from Calotriton arnoldi, assembly GCA_963921515.1. Lineage (NCBI taxonomy): Eukaryota > Metazoa > Chordata > Amphibia > Caudata > Salamandridae > Calotriton > Calotriton arnoldi. Next base: position 1,556,438 of record CAWUFW010003589.1, read on the forward strand.
TGGTTTCTTGTTTGGCAGTCTTCTTCTTGTGTACTGTACTTCTACTACTCGTTCCCTAGACTCACTCAGGTGACTGACTGTCTCATTTTCTTTTTTTCCAAATGCTACTGTCAGTGGCTACTACTACTACCACCTCCATGGCACCTTAGGAAACCAAACCATCACCATGCAGCCTGCCTAAACATCAATCACTGGTAAGAGAAGAAGTGTGGGGGAGGCATAATGTATATACTATGGAAGTTAAGTAATTCACACACCCACACCCTTCCGAGTCAATAGGGTTTTTAGTTTCAGACTACATAGACTAGGAGGAGAGACTGATAGTAGTAGGACAAGTGAGGGTACCGCATCTATCTGCTGGTGTGTTACACTATCGGCAGATTTCAAAAACTGGCTGCGGCCCTGCAGCAAAGGAAACAGTGCGAAGTAAAAGAGTAACCTCCCAAAAAAGATTTACATCATATCTAAAAAACTATAAATAATTTATTCCCCTAACAAATGAAAGAAACCCACAACACCTGACCCACCCCTCTCCCTAACCCCAACCAATGTCCAGTAAAAGTCCAATTGTCCATAAATGTCCATAAAAAAAAGAACACCCAAGTTTTCCCCAACTTCCACATTCCCACCCTCTCCCCAACAAGCCCCACCCACCCAAAAAAATATTAAAAAAGGGGCAAGGGTCAAGACTGAGGTCTAGCAGCGAGCTTGCTGGATCTTGCGCTCTAGGGCGTGGAACCGCTCCTCAATCCTGGCCTCTAGGCGCGCCATCCAGAGAAGCACGCGGCGCTGAAATTGTATGCAGAAACAACAGGGGTGGGCAGCAGTGTTTGAATTGCAGCGGGCGGCTGCCAGACCACGGCACCGTACCACCGGAGGCACTGGGAGGGGGCTGGCTGGGGCCCGGGGCATTGGAGGCTGCAGCTGCTGCCTCCTCCTCTTCCTACGCCAGAACCACCAGCCGCCATTATTCGTCCCTGATGGCTTCCAGCTTCCGTTGTCAGGCCCTGGCTGCTAACTCCTGCCTGTTGGGTTGGGAAGGAGTAGCTATATCAAGAATGAAAAAAGACATTTGTAACCAATACTCTTAGCAAAACAGTAACACAAAATTATACACATAAAATTATAGTGGCACAGTAGCACTAGCAGTACATAACATTTGTGGTATCCTCACTTCCTCAGCCCTTAAGATTTGGATGTGATTAGAGTTTCAGGCATTAGGCACTATGGAGTAGACAAGTATTCTTCTTCTTCTCTCTCTTGTTTAGCTAAATGAACCTTGTAGGCATGCCAGCTCAGTCAGCTTGCGCCCTAGACAGACATACTTGTGTCGCAGACTCACGTTACTTTGCTACTGTCAGCAGGTGGGGCAGCTGTACTACACAATTATCTATTTTTCTATTATGACCAGACTCTGTTAAATTAATGGCAAATGCTCAATTTCACTTTCACCCTGACTACTACAACAAGGCAGATGAAATGATTACTAATATGAATGATGATATACGGCACAACGTGCGGTACTACTATTGTTTGATTGTAACCATGCAGACGATAGGCCACCCATGGCTGACACGGTCGAAATGACATGGGTAGGGAGCGGGAGTGGGCCTCGGAGTCGGAGGGAGTCGATTGATGATGTGTGGGTACATACACAATATATATGTTGTGCTTGCAAACTACTGTGAGTCAAGGGAGTATTCTGAAATACAACCTTGAATCAAAAACCTTGAAAAAAAACAGTCCTTGTTTATTCTTCTTCCCAGTGATTTTTCCATTTATCATTGCATTGCTCTTCTAGCGTTATTTATTTTACTCTTCACCCTTGGCTTTGTTACTCTGGCACGGTTTCATTTTCTTTTAGATTCTTTTCATCCAGTCTCCACCTATGCTATGATTGAATACCATCCAGGCATCCATCCAGTCAAACATGGTTATCATTCTCAATCTCAACAAACCTTTCACCAACAACATACATTTGTCATTTTAACCATCACCCAAGTGTCCTTGCTCACCTTTGAGTTTGACCCATCAAACCCCCCGGAGGATTCCTTTCACCCATACAGTTTCACCCACCCAGGCACTGGCAGGCATCCTTTCTTTCACCTTTCACCCATCCTTCAACCACCCATGCATCCTATCAGCCACCTATATGCATCCCTGGCCCCCTTCCTTCACCCACGCATCCTTCTCTGACAGTCATATATTACATATCACCCGTCCTTCCTCCTTCCATCCTTCTTTCCCTTTTCTATCAACCCATCAAGGTCATCTGACTCTTAGTTTTCTTCATAAAATTTTCTCTGCTGAGTTGAAGATGGAAGAGGCCATTAGTTACTCAACTCCCGCTAATGCTAAGTAAAGGGTGTCTTCTTCAATAGTTCACAACAACTTAGTCTCAACAGTACAAAGTGTACACCCTTTCAGCGAGTGTATTGTCAATAAGTAAGGATTATGAATAACCACCGCCCGCCACTGCTGCTGGCTCACCCCCTGCAGCTGCCGCATCAGCTCCCTCCTGACTGGTGTCGCCTTCGCCGCTGGCCCCGGCACTGGTGGTCGGTACTCCTAGAAAAAACATTTCACATTTTTTTCACTAGCAAGATTGAAAATACAATACATACACCACACACATCACTACAATTCGGGTACTACTAGAGTAGAGTAGACAGTATGTCCTATCAAAAAGAATAAAATATCTGGTTGGGCATTTTGTTGGTGGCAATTTTTGAAAAGCCTCTCAAGATGAGGACAACCCAAAGGACTGGACTCAGTGGCTAGAGCTATTGGTGAATCTGAGTTTTTGAAAAGAAAGAGTGGCCAACTGGGCGGACAATCGGACATGAGGTCTCTCTTGGATGGAAAATATAATGCTGCCATCCTCCTCCTCCTCCTCATACTTCCTTCCAGCCACGGTGCATGGTAATCAGTTGTTCACCATCAACTGCTGCTAATAAAAATAGTACTAGGCCTAGACGAGAAAAAGTCAAATACACCACTTTGGGGTGTCCAATGTGATCATCATTTTATTTGCTGATTGAGCATGAGAAAGTAAAAGCAAGCCTTATCATCTCAACAAACATGCGTTGAATATCTTACTTGGGCATGCAATCTGCAGTACCATCACTAGGCAGTCCACAAAATATATAAGGGGAGAAGGAATGCTGACTGAAAAACCAGAAGAAAGCAAGCTACAGACAGACTAACTAATACAGAGTCAGAGGCAGTTTGATTTGATGTTAAAAAAAAAAACCAGACACTAGAAATATAAATAACTAAGTTGGTAGGTAATTAACCCTGGGCGGAGCTCGAGGAGCCGCGCTACGCAAAATTCTGCGAAGTTGCAAAAACCTCCGCGAGCTACGCGGAGTTCCGCGAGCACACGGAGTTGCTTGTTCCACCCATTCGCCATGTGTTTTTGACGTTCGGGAATGCGTATTGTTGGTTTGGGAACGCGTATTGCGTGCTCGGAGGGAAATATTACACGAACTTCACCACACGGTCGCCGATGGGCGCAGCCATCTTGTTTTTCATGTTTGCTATGGTTATGGGCCTGTTTTTCTATCCTCCCTATATCTTTTCAATCCTTTGTTTCTAAAAACTTTTTTCTGATTTTTTTATTTATTATCTATCTCATCTCTATTCCTGATTGTATATTTTGTGTTTTTTCCTACTTTTTGTGTGTTTTTAGTGCGTTTTTCACTGTTTTTCTATTACTTGCTTTTTAATTTGTTTTAACTTCCTTTCTTACTTCCTACATTTTCTTTTCCGCACCATGGTGAAGAGTCTGAAAAAGAGTAAGGGCCAGGGGAAGATGAGGAGGAGCGAGAGCCGCGACTGCCTTCATTGCGGAAGGCATCGCCCGGAAGGGGTGCAGGCCCGGGCCTTGTTTTCTGAGGTGGAGGTGGCCGCGCAGTTTTTTTTGTCCAGCGCCACCTCCCCTTAACCCTGGCAGCAGGCGGCAGCGTCACTGGCGGTGGGAGAGGGTGCGCCGGGCAGTGTTTCGCTGCTCTGGGGTCTGGCGCACCCATAACCAACTGACGCACCGGTGGTCCGACATCCTGGACCAGGAGCAGGACCTGCCAGACCTGCTAGGTGTTGAGGTCCCGGGGCTTGGTGAGTAACTAATTATATTACTATTGTGTTCTTCTGTTCTGTGTTATTGCAAATATTTATTTTCTTCGCAAATAGCTAACATGCTGCTGCTGCTTACCTGCACGTAACTTATTTTTAAACATCTTATATTATGTGATTGTTATTCTTCCAGACAGGTGATCAGCACTACTAACTAATCAAACTTGTTTGCAACTTTGCGCTCTCTTGGGCTGGTTCTGTAAGAGAGATTAGAGAATTTAAGTTAGGTAATGCAGATATGAAAGACTCCAGTCCTTTCATTTGTCCTGTCAGGCTGTCCTGTCACTAAGATAGTGGTAGTAGTTAGTTAGTTAGTATTTTTGGTAATTTAGCGGCCTGCGTGACGCGTCCTTTCACATGACTTCAGTCCTAGTAGAACCTTTTGTAGTTCGTATAGTGACTGTGAGTGAATAGCAACCAACCAATTTGGTGTATGCAATATGCATGCGTCCATCTATGCATTTAAGAATAATGTAAATGCAGACTTAGTAATTGGCCCATCAAAGGAGGTTGGAGTTGAGACTGAGAGATGATTGGGAATGAGATCGGAACTTAGAAGCAAATATAAATTTTTGCAATTCATTCCAAAGTCTGGAATAGGCGGGCTAGGTATGTTTAGGATTCAGGACTCGGAATGGAACTGTGGAATAATAAAGATAGGATGGTGTGCGACTAGTCTGCGATACTAGTCTACTACTAGTCAATCTGATTTAGGAGAGGTCAATGTTATTGCAATTGCTGTTTCCTGTCTAAAAATATTTTTAGAGCGATTATTTAATATTTATTTATTTAACACAAATCATTTTTTGTCTCTTTAATTCTGTCTTACATGATCAGCATCCAGGGGCAAGAAGAAGAAGACTGGGTCTGCTGAGGTGGGCGGGAGCTGGAGGGGCCTCCCAGGAGCAGCAGGAAGCGGCCTCAGGTGCATATGGCTCTGCTGGCCCCAGTAAGTCCTCCTGGTGTTGTTATATTAATATTTCACTAACTTTTACCGCTCTATTATTTCCATTTCCTAATTTTAATTTTTCCCAAATCCTCTTCAATCTATCTGTTTCTAAATTCTTGTTTTTGCTCCATTACCTACTATTACTACTAACATTGTTTCTAGTGTGTGTTTGTATTTATTTTTACATCAAATCAAACTGCCTCTGACTCTGTATTAGATCTGTCTGTAGCTTGCTTTCTTCTGGTTTTACACTCAGCTTTCCCTCTCCACTTATATATTTTGTGGATTGCCTAGTAGTGGTACTGTAAGACTCAGAGAACCTATTGGTCCTAGGCTACTACTAGTACTAGTAGTAGTAAGGACTCCTTACTACTACTAGTACTAGTAGCACTAATCTGCTGTGCAGATTGCATGCGCAAGTAAGGTATTCTACGCAGGTTTGTTGAGATGAGAAGGCTTTCTTTTACTGTCTCATGCTCAGTCAGTAAATGGTGGTCACTCACGGTGGACACCCCAAAGTGGTGTATTTTTCTTTTTCTAATCAAGGCCTAGAACTTTTTTTATTAGCAGCAGTTGATGGTGAACACTGAACAACTAACTACCATGCACCATGGCTGGAAGGAAGTATGAGGAGGAGAACGGCACTATTATTTTCCAACTAAGATAGACCTCATGTCCGCCCAGTTGGCCACTCTTTCTTCTTTTCAAAAAATGAGATGCACCAATAGCTCCAGCCACTGAGTCCAGTCCTTTGGGTTGTCCTCTTCTTGAGAGGCTTTTCAAAAATTGCCACCAACAAAATGCCCAACGGGATATTTAGTTATTTTTGATAGGACAGACTGTCTACTCTACTCTAGTATCCGAATTGTAGATAGTTATGTGTGTGGTATATGACAGTATTTTCAATCTTGCTAATGAAAATAATAAGTAGGGGAGACGTATATGGCATCTAAAAATTGTGAAATGTTTTTTCCAGGCGTACCGACCACCAGTGCCAGGGCCAGAGCCGAGGGCCATGCCATTCCGGAGGGAGCGGATGCCGCAAATGCAGGGGGTGAGCCAGCAGCAGTGGCGGGTGGTGGTAAGTCATATTCCTTGCTTATTAAGAATGATGAATGCACTCACTGCAAGGGTGCCGGTGTACACTCACTCAGTACACTGTACTTCTGCTGAGACTAAGTTGCTGTGAACACTGAACAGTTGAAGAAGACACCCTTTACTTAACATTAGTATTCGCAGGGGTTGAGTAACTAATGGCCTATTCTATTCTATCTTCAACTCAGCAGAGAACATTTTATGACGAAGACAAAGAGTCAGACGACATGTAATATATGACTGGCAGAGAAGGATGCGTGGTTGAAGGAAGGGGCCTCGGGATGCATATAGGTGGCTGATAGGATGCATGGGTGGTTGAAGGATGGGTGAAAGGTGAAACGATAGCAGAAAGGATGCCTGCCTGGGTGGGTGAAACTCTATGGGTGTAAAGAATCCTCCAGGGGGTTTGAGGGGTCAAACTCAAAGGCAAGCAAGGACGCATGGGTGGTGGTTAAATGACAAATGTATGTTGTCGGTGAAAGGTTTATGATAGCCATGTTTGGATTGATGGATGCCTGGATGGTATCATAGTAGGCGAAGAGTCAGACTGGATGAAGAGAATGTAAAAGAAAATTAAACCGTGCCAGAGTACCAAAGCCAAGGGTGAAGAATAAAATAATGCTAGAAGTGCAATGCAATGATAAATGAAAAAAGCCCTGGGAAGAATAAACAAGGACTGTTTTTTTCTAAGGTTTTTGATTCAAAGGTTTGAGGTTGTATTTCAGAATGGAATACTCCCTTGACTCACAGTAGTTTGCAAGCACAAAATATATATTGTGCATGACTATGTATTATGTACCCTACCCACCCATCATCAATCGCCTCCCTCCGACTCCGAGGCCCACTTCCGCTACAGTCCCTACCCATGTCATTTTGACCATGTCAGCCCCACCTGCAGACAATAGTAAAGTAACGTGAGTCTGCGACACGAGTATGTCTGTCTAGGGCACAAGCTGACTGAGCTGGCATGCCTACAAGATTAATTGTGCTAAACAAGAGAGAGAATAAGAATTCTTGTCTACTCCATAGTGCCTAATGCCTGAAAGTCTAATCATTAATCATCACATCCAAATGTTAGGGGCCGAGGAAGTGAGGATACCACAAATGTTGTGTACAGCTAGTGCTACTCTGCCACTATAATTTTATGTGTATAAATTTGTGTTACTGTTTTGCAAAGACTATTGGTTACAATTGTCTTTTTTCCTTCTTGATATAGCTACTCCTTCCCAACCCAACAGGCAGGAGTTAGGAGCAAGGGCATGGCAACGCAAGCTGGAGGCCTTCCGGGCCGAATATCGCCGACTGGTTGTCCTGGCGGAGGAGGAGGCAGCAGCTGCAGGTTCCTCCAATGTCCTAGGCCCCAGCCAGGCCCCCGGTGCCTCTGGTGGTACAGCGCTGTGTTCTGGCAGCCGCCCGTTGTACCTCGTCCTCAAGCTCTGCTGCCCACCCCTGTTGTTCATGCAGGAACATTCGACGCCACATGCTCCTCCGGATGGCGCGACTAGAGGCCAGGCTAGAGGAGGTCCTAGAGCGCACTAGCCAGCACGCCCGCCGCTAGACCTCAGTCTTAAATTTGACCCTTGCCCCTTTTTTAATCTTTTTTGGGGTGGGTGGGATGGGATGTGTTGAGGAGAGGGTGGGAATGTTGGGAGTTGGGGAAAATATGGGTGCTGTTCTCTTTATTATGGACATGCAGGACGTTTACTGGACATTGGTTGGGATTAGGGAGAGGGTGGGTCAGGTGTTGTGGGTTCTTCTAGTTTATTCATTAGGGTAATACATTATTTATAGTTTTACAATACATATGATGTAAATCTTTTCTGGGGGGGTTACTCTTTTAATGCGCCTTGTTTGTTTCCTCCTTTGCCGCAGGGCCACAGCCAGTTTTTGAAATCTGCTAATAGTGTAACACACCAACAGATAGATGCGGTACGGTACCCTCACTTGTCCTACCACTGTCAGTCTCTCCTCCTAGTCTATGCATTCTGCAACTAAAAGCCCTATGTAGTATGTACTTGGAAGGATGTGGACTGGATGTGTGAATTAATTATTTTCCATAGTATATACATTAGTGCCTCCCCCACACTTCGTCTCTTACCGGTGATTGATGTTTAGGCGAAGCAATGGCTGCATGGTGATGGTTTGGTTTCCCAAGGTGCCATGGTGGGTGGTGGCAGCAGTAGTCGACACTTGCATTTGCAAAAAAAGAAAATGAGACAGTCAGTCACCTGAGGGAGACTAGGGAATGAGTAATAGAAGTAGAGTACACAAGAAGAAGACTGCCAAACAAGAAACCATGATGATGATAAGCAATGCTAAAGTAAATAATGGTGGCAGGGATAGCCTAGTACAAATTACAAACTGAAGTTGACTCGACCTATGAAGTCGACAAGTGTAACCTTTAGTGCTGGAAGGATGATAAATCGATGCCAGCAATTAATAATTATGATGGATTATGTTCCTCTGGAAAAAAAATTGAATAGCGAATACTGAGCACGAGTGGGCAATCTAATCTATAATCTGTTGCCAGTGTGGGCTACTAGAGCAGAAGAAGATCCTTGCCCTGCCTTGAGTTAGTGTTGCTTTCACCATATCCGCCCCAGCAAGTTTGTGATCAATTATTGGTGTAAATTTATAATTTAGTCACACCTCAATATAAATCATACACCTCGGGGGAAGAGGGTTTGGGTTTGATGAATGGTTGGGAAGGGGTATTTGAGGGAAAGGTTTGACAAAAGCAACACTACACATGGACAACACACAATCTTGGCAGACGACCATCATAAATCTGTTAAGGGAGAAAAAGGAAATGCATGCATGATGATGACTTGATGATGATGAGTAGTACTTGACTAGTAGTAGGCAGTACAGGGCAGCAGTATATTATTAATTATTATTATGCAATTGCCTTGCCTGTCTGTTCCCAGAGAGACCCAAGTTACATACATTTTATGTTCTGTTGTACCGGGCTTCCTTTTAAAGCTAGCAAAGAAAATTAAAAAATATCTGTAGGAGTCAAATATAAGCAAACATAATAACAACAACACACACAGTCGTAATGATTGAAGAGAAAAAATGAATCAAATTAAAAGAATATGATACTATAACTATGTAATGGTCAAATTGGGAGTTGTATCTCGGCAGTCAGTGTTCCTCTTGGTCCTTCCTTCCATGGACGCTCCCTCCCTCAATCTTGGGTGCCTGCCAGGCGGATGCAGATTGGTAAGGTAAGTGTGAGTTGTTTTTCCCAGTATAGCAGAGGGTAAAGGCCAGCCTCTAAGTGTAGATGGAAAAACAAAAGGGATATTGAAAAATCAAGGAGAAAAGTAAAGTTAAACTGCATAAATTAAGGAGGAGTGCAACAAGAAAACTTTCAGGGGCGGCATGGCTAAATCCTGTCTACTCTGTTTCCAGCATCTACAACAACAACAGGAGCAGGCCCGCGGCGCTCACCCAAACTCCACTTAGCTTAGATTTTGAGCCAGACAACACTGAGCACACACACATACACAGCAACATAGCATTTTCCAAATTAAGTAACTAAATCAATGCACCGCTGTCAGTCATACCAGTACACTCGCCTCCACCACTACACAGACATGTAGGTCTGGTGGTGTTGTTGTTGACTTGTTTACCTTTTAGGCCACTTCATGAAACGCCCGAGTTAATCCATCAATCATCTCCAATCCCACATGACTGACTGTGAGTATGGTATGTTCATCATGGTGTCCAACTCTGCAGTGTACTGTGTGAGTCCAGAATCAAAAATGCAATGGATCGGCCTGTAGCAGTAAAATGTTGTTATTGAACAACAAGAGGGTAAACATTGACCCAAGTCACTTTTTTGTGTGTAGATTAAATACTGGTAGACTAGACATCATGCACAACAACAACACAAACATCAATCACTCAGTCAGCAGTGCAGCGTCCAATGCATGCCATCATTTACCTGTTCTTACAGGGCAGGCCCTCTAGGCTCGTAAAGGATGATAGCTACAGTCAAGATCTTTGGAGGGACTCGACGAGGCAGGCACACAATTCACATTTCTTATACTATTCTCCATCCAATGTCTGGCTTGAGGGAAATGGATCTAGGGCGAGGCACGACTGGAGCAGGACTCGGGTTAGTGGACTTACTTCTTCACTGACTACACAGCGCTGCAACTCCAATCAGGCAATAAAAGAGTAAGATGGTGGTGATGGGTTTGTTGTGATTCGAACCAGAAAGACAGTGACACGCACAAATAATAAAAGTAAATAATATTCCTTAGATGTATCTTTTTTGTGGGGCTTTTTTTGGGGCGTCAAAGCAAGAAAGAAAGTAACAAGTCGGAAGCCTAGTTGTTGTCAGGGAAGTAGAGCTCGTCCTCAACTCTGGTGGTTCACCCAGAAGTAGGTCATCTAACTCACTAGTTTCATCATGACCAAAGTCGCCGTCATCATCTTCCTGATGTGCTACATCAGGTATGGTGTAATCCAGTGGTATGAAGTGCTGATTTTTTTTAATCATGGTTAACCTCGCCACATTTTGGGGCGAGAGACTGGTCCTTCTCGCTGTCAGAACGGCACCAGTAGCACTGAAAACATGCTCAGAAGAGACACTTGCGACAGGGCAAGCCAGATAGTTTATCGCCAGCCTGCTGAGCACTGGCCATTGGCGCCTGTTCCCATACCCATACAGCAATGGGTTTTGATCAAGGAAGACCTCTGCTGGGTCATCCATATAGGCCTGGACCATCTGCTCAATGCTCAGGGGTGCTCCGCTTTGCTCGGCCTCTTTTGCCTTTGCCTCAGCACTGGACCTAACAAGCCCTTGCTGTAGAAACCATTCCTGTGCCGATTTTGGTGGGGCTGATGCCCCTGTTCTTGTTGTTGTTGATGTTGTCCTTGGTGTTGGTGGTTTTGGCTGCTGTGGGCCAACCGCTCTGCCCTCAGGCTCTGAAGTTGAACTTGATGCCGTCTGCCTTGCAGTACTTGTTGTGGCCTGGACTAGCGGGCCTCTAATTCCCGGCCGTTCTTTTTCTAAGCGACTGGCTTCCGCAGCTATCCAAGTTTTGTAGGTGGCAACATCCCCTTCTGAAAAAGGAATCAATGTGTTCAGTACTGGTTTGAACCTTGGAACCAGAATTGTGGCACAAATGTAATGGTTGGATGACACAATGCCTCTTTGCACCCTTGTATTTTCAGATAACCGAAGGGTTAAGCTCTCCACCAACTCATACGCTTTTTTTTTTCCTCCACACCTGCATACATTGCAGACACCCCCTTCAGCTGTTCCTGTAGCATGTGCAACAATGGGATAGCTTGGCCCATATTACAGTCCTCCTTATTGACTTCACGTGTGAAGAGCTCGAAAGGAAGTAGCATCTCTGTCAGGCATTTAACTAGGCCTCAATGGTCCATCTCAATGATCATGCCTTTCACAGTAGCATCCCCTCTTTGCATGACATATTAATTGATTGGTCTGTACTGCTTACACAGACGTTCAAGCATGTAATAAGTTGAGTTCCAATGTGTTGGCACCTCCTGGATGAGTGCTTTAACTGACATTCTATGCTCACATTGAATGATCCTCAGCTGCTTCCGGGCTTAAAAGAATGGCTGAAATGTGTGCAGATTCTTCTGCAGGTGGTCAGTAAGTTGCTCACTCGGTCTTCTTTTTTCAGAAAGTCTTGAACAATGATGTTAATGCATTGCGCCAAACACAGGACCCTGAAATAGCCACCATCGGACATGGCCTTAACTATAGTACTACCATTGTATGTGGCAGCAAAACCAATGTTAAGCCCTCTTGGGCACAGCCATTCAAAGATCTTGCTGTCAAAGTCTTCCAAAATGTTTGCAGCAGTATGAGATTTCTCCATGGGCGAACATGGCTACAGTTGCATGTTTCCGAGTGGCATTAAAAATCTCAGCAGTGTCAACAACACCTGCTGCAGATATCTTCTATCTAACCCCCACAAAAGAGCTCCAGTGTGCAGTGATGCACATGTAATCAGTGGCTTGGCAACTGGTCCACATATCTGTTGTCAGGTAGATAGTGTGAACAGCACTTTGCTGCAAAGCTTGCCCAAGCAATTCAAGCACGTCGTGATGTAGTGCTGGAGCAGCAACTCTGGCGAAATAGGACCGGCTGGGAACCTTCCATTTTTGGGTAGATGGCTGTCACAAATTCAAGAAAACCCACCTCTTTCACAAAAGAAAAAGGGAGGAGGTCCAGCGCTAACATTTTAGCTAGCTTCGCTTTGTACAAATGTGCCGTTGGGTGGTTGCGTTCGTACTTCAACTCCAACCTAAACATGCTGAGAATGGTAGCCTGGATATTTTTCTTTTCTGGTGCCTCTGATGCAGGTGACTTCTTGATGCCAGATGTTGTTAGGCTCAACACACGTTTTTTCGTTGCGGTACTCTCTTGCCTGGGACCCCTTGGTGTCTCAGCCTGACTCTTAGTCTTGTGCCACTGCGATGTTGCTGATGAAGGATGTGGGCTGTACCACTGCACTGCTAGTGACAGGGCTACTTTGTGTACCAGAGAAAATGTCTCCCTCTTGTTCACCTTCCACCGTGATTGGATCTTCTACTTCTTCATTCCCACCATCAACAATGGGTGCAGTTTTTTGGCCTCTAAGGTGCGCCTCCCACTGGATCAAGTGGTGTTTTTTCAGATGTGTTGTTCGGCCTCCGGTACCATAGTTTGTACCAAGCTTACCCCGACTAACACCTTGTCCACAAATGGAGCATATATCAATTTTCACCTCCTTCCTGTTAGCCGAAAAGAAGTCCCAAACTGGGGAGGTCAGCTTTCTAGCGCTGCTGGTGCCACTTGCAATGCCGGATGAACTGGTAGGTGGGCGTGAAGTTTGACTCTCTGCAGTACCTACTTCTGAGGTGGGTGTGGTGGATGTAGGTAGCTGCCGGAGAAATATGGAAGCTGGAGGTGGTGTTGGTGGTATGATCTGTGTTGGTGGTATCCGTGCCACATCTCTCACAGCAATTTGGGATGGGGTAATGTCGGTCTCCACTGGAGCGGGACTAATGTCCCTGATGATGACTGGCTTGTCATCATCCTCCTCTTCTACATCTACCTCCATAACTCTAAGGCTTTCTGGAACCTTCCTTTTCCCAAGCCTTGTCTTGTGGCGTGTCTCACTCTCAGACTGAGCTGGTGGCTTCCAAGTGGCGTCTAGATCATCAGAAGGGGGGCTTGCAGAAGAAGTCGATGGACTAACCCTCCTTTTCTTTGCTGGGGATCTGGAAGACAATGGATCTTCTAAAAGAGTGGCTTACTCTTCTTCCTCTGCATGATGCTCAATTTCCTGAACTGCCCCTACTTCGGGAGGAACAACTACTATTGGGGGCGGTGGTTGCGGCTGTTCTTGCGGCATTTGTTGCTCACTTATCTGAGTCTCCTGCGATGATTGGGTACTACTTAGCGATAAGTCAACTTCAACATGACTGCTCGTCGGCATTGGACTCGTGATTAGACTGGCTGCCAATGTGACAGACATAGGCTTGGGCCTAGGTTGGTGGGGTGGATCTGTTGATGTGGGGGTGCTGCTCCCAGCTTGCTTCCCGGACGCCGCTGCTGCAGGAGCAATTTTTGTTTTCCCAAAAAAGGTCTTGGGCGACAAACCGGTCTTCTTGGTAATAAGTGGCAGTGCCTTCTTCTCACTGTCATTGGCAACTTTCTTGGTACTAATGGACCTGGTACCTTTCTTTGTGGCCATCTTCAAGATCTCAGCAGCACGCAGTGGCACAAGTTGAAGAGATGTCTGTGGTCACACGTCATGTGACATCGTCCGCAGCAGGACGTCTGTCTGGCAGTACAATGGGTGATGTTGTCTCCTCCTCTTTTGTGCACCTAAAAGCAAAGAAGCAAAAAGAACATCAGTGAAATGTGGTATTCATTGTTATGGTTCAATTACTACTAGTACAAACAAACAAATAGAATATATAACTTAGTGTGAGGTCACATTTGTTAGTGTTATTCTTAATATTATTAAATGTATTACCTCAGTTATTAAAAAACATAACAAGTGTAGCCATTTGTGAGACTTTGACAACAAGGGCTTTCATGGTGTACTGTACACCCAGGAAGGATAGGAAAGAAGAACAACAACAAAAATACAAATGTAACGGACCCTGTTTGGCATTGTGCATCACGTAGGATTCAGCATTCAGGGAGCTACAGATGACAATGGATAGAAGCAATAAGCCAAGAGGAAGAAAGGAAAGAGAAAGACATGCAGGCCTAATGCAGAAGCACACTGGCTGCCTTCACAAAATGGCCACCAGCCACATAGCCAGGCCACAACAACAAGAAAGGGAAGACAGATAATGCAGGTCTATGGCAAAAGCACACTGGCTGCCTTCACAAAAAGGCCACCAGCCACATTGTCAGTCACTCACAACAACAAGCAGGAGTCCTGGAAAGCAATGAACTCAAGCAGGCCTATATGGACACAGACTTTTCAAAATGGCCTCTGGCCACACGGGGAGGCTCAGCCAAGGCAAATGCTGGCCCACTATTACAAACACACTCACACACTGGCCAGACAAAGGAGGCATGCTAAACAACACAGCATTAAGACACCAATGCCAAAACGAAAATCCACAGGTCTAAAAAAGGTTTGCAAGTTACACATCAACCACACACATCCAACAAAGGCATTTATTTAACACACATGAAAAAAAGTGAAAAACCCCAAAAAAACACATTTTGCATTTCAATCCCATGCCATCCATACCTTAAATGATGTTTTAAATTCAACAGACGTCACAGAAACAGTTGTTTCATGCACCCATGAGTAGCTCTGGGCCTATTGGTTGGAAAACCCTATTGGCAGACTACTGGCCGCATAGTGAATCATTCAATTCAAATAAATAATATGCAAATTTATTAGAAAATGTAGTGAACTGTGCTACATTTTTGCTGGATAAAGAAGAAAAATTGCATGCAAAACAACAACGAGCAAGAAGGCATGGCCACAACAAAGAAGGCTTGCAGGCCTAATGCAGAAGCACACTGGCTGCCCCTTCACAAAATGGCCACCAGCCGTATGGCCAGGCCACAACAACAAGAAAGGGAAGACAGACAATGCAGGCCTATGGCAAAAGCACACTGGATGCCTTAACAAAATGGCCACCAGCCACATGGCCATGCCACAACAACAAAAAAGGGAAGACAGACAATGCAGGCCTATTGCAAAAGCACACTGGCCGCCTTCACAAAATGGCCGCCAGCCACATGGCCAGGCAGGCCACAACAACAAGAAAGTGAAGACAGACAATGTAGTCCTATGGCAAAAGCACACTGGCTGCCTTAACAAAATGGCTGCCAGCCACATGGCCAGGCCACTACAACAAGAAAGGGAAGACAGACAATGCAGGCCTATGGCAAAAGCACAGTGGCTGCATTCACAAAATGGCCGCCAGCCACATGGCCAGGCTACCACAACAAGAAGCAATAAGCCAAGATGAACAAAGGAAAGAAGACATGCAGGACTTTGGCAAAAGCAAGCACACTAATTACCACCACCACAAAATGGCCACCAGCCACATGGTCACTCACAAGTAAGCCCGGGCGTAGTTTGCGTAGTAGCACTTCACGTAGCTACGTGAAGTACAGCTTCAACTACACGTAGCTATGCAAATTGCGTAGTGCGTAGCTGTGCTGTGACTGCACTATACAATAATTACCAAAAGCAAACTTGTACAGTGCAAGTTAAGATAAAATAAATATCTCTGTCTTTATATGCTAAAAATGCATATAGTCATTTCACTAAAGTGAAAACAAAAAGTTAACAAGCAGTGAGAGAGGTGATGATTTTGGTATCCTCACTAACTTAGGGAAGAACCAACAACCAAGCAGATGTCTTGAAAACAAAAAGCACATCTTATTGAGCGATTCCTCCTAGGACCACCCCAAGCACAGTTATGGGCAAAAATACAATCCCAACCAAAGGCCCTGCAAAGCATTATGGGACGAGATTAGCAGTGGGCAGTGAATATTATAGTGTCCAATATCAAAATAATTCTACAAAGAGCTGCAGTTCAACTAGTCGTTACTAGGTGTCGTCCCTCAAGAGTGAAATGCAAAAGTATTGAAAACCTTTCATGAAGCTTTTGCATTTGACTCGTGAGGGACGACGCTAGTAGCGACTAGTTGAACTGCAGCTCTTTGTAGAATTATTTTGATATTGGACACTATAATATTCACTGCCCACTGTAATCTCGTCCCATAATGCTTTGCAGGAGCCTGGTTGATGTATTTTGCCCATAACTGTAGCTTGAGATGATCTAGGAGGAAGGAACACTCATTGAATCGTTCACATGATATGCTTTTTGTGTTCAAGGCATCTGCTAGTCCTCCCCTAGGTTGGGGGACTCAAAATCATCACCTCTCTCATTGCTTGATATTTTATTGTCAAAATTCATTTTTGTGAATTGGTTATATGCTTTTAGCATAAAAAATTGCTTTATCAAAGCATTTGAAGGAGTTTATTATTAAGCCTGGGTGTAGCTATGCAAATTGCGTAGTGCGTAGCTGTGTGTTGACTGCACTGTACAATAATTGCCAAAAGCAAACTTGTACAGTGCAAGTTAAGATAAAATAAATATCTCTGTCTTTATATGCTAAAATTGCATATAGTCATTTCACTAAAGTGAAAACAAAAGTTAAAAAGCAGTGAGAGAGGTGATGATTTTTGGTATTCTCGCTAACTTAGGGAGAAAACCAAGCAGATGTCTTGAAAACAAAAGCACATCTTATTGAATGATTAGGTGGTGGTCCCATCCTCTTAGGACCACCCCAAGCTACAGTTATTGGCAAAAATACAATCCCAACCAAAGGCCCTGCAAAGCATTATGGGACGAGATTAGCAGTGGGCAGTGAATATTATAGTGTCCAATATCAAAATAATTCTACAAAGAGCTGCAGTTCAACTAGTCGTTACTAGGTGTCGTCCCTCAAGAGTGAAATGCAAAAGTATTGAAAACCTTTCATGAAGCTTTTGCATTTGACTCGTGAGGACGACACTGTGCTAGTTGAACTGCAGCTCTTTGTAGAATTATTTTGATATTGGACACTATAATATTCACTGCCATGCTAATCTCGTCCCATAATGCTTGCAGGCCATTGTGGGATTGATTTTGCCCATAACTGTGCTTGGAGTGGTCCTAGGAGAAGGGACCACTCATTGAATCGTTCACATGATATGCTTTTGTGTTCAAGGCATCTGCTTAGTCCTCCCCTAGGTTAGGGGACTCCAAAATCATCACCTCTCTCATTGCTTGATATTTTATTGTCAAAATTCATTTTTGTGAATTGGTTATATGCTTTTTAGCATAAAAATTGCTTTATCAAAGCATTTGAAGGAGTTTATTATACTCCTGCTACGCTATGTTTATTAGCACAGTTATTCACTCTGCTGCGTGCAATTTGCGTAGTGCGTAGTAGCACAAACTTTGCATGCTTCGTGAGCGTAGCAAAGTATTATGCCCAGGGTTACTCACAAGCAACAACAACAAGCAGGAAGCCTGGAAAATAATGAACTCAAGCAGGCCTACATGGACATAGACTTTACAAAATGGCCCCTGGCCACACGGGGAGGCTCAGCCAAGGCAAATGCTGGCCCACTATTACAAACACACTCACACACTGGCCAGACAAAGGAGGCATGCTAAACAACACAGCTTTAATGCAAAAATGCCAAAAACAAAAATCCACAGGGCTAAAAAAGGTTTGCAAGTTTTAACCACACACATCCAACAAAAGCATTTAATAAACACACATAAAACAAGTGAAATTCCCCCAAAAACACATTTTGCATTTCAATCCAATGCCATCCATGCCCTAAATGATGTTTAAATTCAACAGACACCGCAGGAACAGTTGTTTCATGCACCCATGAGTAGCTATGGGCCAACTGGCTGAAAGTTCTATTGGCAGACTTTTGGGCTAGTGAATTAAATAAATATTGCAAATTGATTTCAAAAGTTGGAGAAAATGTAGTGAACTATGCAACATGTTCCCTTTATAAAAGAAGAAAAATTACTTACAAAGAAACAACTAGGCCCCTACTGAAACTACAGGCCACCCACCACAATAAATTTTAAAAATACGATGATGAAAAGTGCAAAAAATGTAGGTGCAATGCTCCAATCAAACAAACAACACCAATTTTCCAACTTACTTGTGAAATCTCAAATTCAAAAGTCCTCAAATCCAATGATATATGATGCAGCAGACACAAAGAGGGATCCTTCCAGCTCCAATTCCAAATGAAAAGTGAGCAGGAGATGGAAAAGCACTGGGAGGAGAATGCTGGACAGGAACAGGAAGTTGGAGACACTGGGGCACTTCCTGCCTCGTAAAAAAAAAGTAAAAAAAAGAAAAAGACTCCTTGCACAAAAAGTACAGCCAAATGTCAATCTGAGGAGTTTTTTTAATCCAAATCATCATTTCGAGAAGGTTTTAATATTCGGGATCACGATCTTCACAAAACTTCCACCGGACGTTTGATGGCATGCCCGAATGACGTGTTTGCGATTGTACACTCTCGCGGGACCGTGCGGCCGGCTACCAAATCTCGTGGCACTCGCGAATGGATGGGAAATCTCGTCGGCGATTGAGGGCATCCCGGCCCGCGCGCACGAAAACGCATTTTGAACGCACAATCTCCCAAAAAACTCCGCTGTGGTGCAGAGCGCAGAGTTTTTGGTAACTCCGCGCTCTACGCAGAACACGGAGTTGCCAAAAATCTGCAAACTCCATGAGCGGAGCAGAGTTTTACGCCCAGGGTTATAGGTAATGCAGGGATAACAAGAATTTAGAAACAGATAGATGGAAGAGGATTTGGTAAAAAATAAAATTAGGAAATGGAAATAATAGTTCTAAATAAGGGGCAGTAATAGTTAGGGAAATATATATTAATATTAGCAACAGGAGGACTTACTGGGGCCAGCAGAGCTATCTGCAGAGGAGCGTTCCTGCTTGGAGGCACCTCCAGCTCCTGCAACCGCCTCGGAAGACCCAGTCTTCTTCTTTCCCCTGGATGCGGATCATGTAAGACCTAATTAAAGAGACAAAAATAGATTTTTGTTAAATAAATATAAAAAAATCGCCGCAAAAAGATTTTTTGACAGGAAACTGCAATTGCAATAACATTGACCTATCTAATCAGATCGACTAGTAGTAGACTAGTATCGTGGTCGCGGACCATCCTATCTTTATTATTCCACAGTTCCATTCCAATTCCAAAATTGGAAAATTTAATAGCAAAAAAACTTTATTTGCTTCTAAGTTCCGATCTCATTCGCAATCATCTCAACCCCCTTTGATGGGCCAACTTCTCTCTCAATGGCACTCCAACCCTGCTCCCTAGTAAGGAGTCAGCTGCTGATGAAGGCAACTGTCTGATCCTGGCCCAAGTCATTCACTTGTGACAACACTGCACCTATCCCATACTCAATGGCATCTCTCTTCACATTAGACTCTTTACTGAAGTCAAGTGCCTTAAAGACAGGTGCTGAGCACAGTGCTTCCTTGAGAGTATCAAAAGCCTTTTGACACTGCTCAGTCCAGATAACTTTCCTGAGCTACTTTTGGATGTCAAGTCAGTTAATGATGCCACTATGGCACCATAATCCTTCACAAATCTCCTATAGTATCCAGTCATGGCTAAGAAGGTTCTGACCTGTGTCTGGGTCTTAGGAGGCTCTTAAGCCACAATGGTCTGGATCTTGGGTTGGAGAGATTGTACATGGCCCCCAAGTACACAACTGAGCCCTGCCCTACCTGGCACTTACTTGCTTGATAGTTAGGCTGCCTGCTGCAAGGCCTAAAGCACTTCCTTGAGGTGGACCAGGTGATCCTCCCTGGTGGAACTAAAAACAGCTATATTGTCAAGATAAACTGCACTTAAACTCTCCAATCCTGACAGTACATGATTCACCAATCTCCAAAAGGTGTCAAGAGCATTCTTCAACCCAAAGGGCATCACTCTGAATTGAAAGTGGTCTTCAGGTGTGGAGAAAGCAGACCTCCTCTTGGCTCCTGCCGTGAGGGCAATCTGTCATTAACCTGATGTCAGGTCAAAGGTGGTCAGATACTTATACTTAGCAGCCCCCAGCATATCAATGAGCTCATCAGCTCTTGGAATGGGGTGGTCATCAGTCTTGGTGGCTACATTGAGGCCCCTGTAGTTTACATAGAACCTCATCTCAGGTTTCCCCCATTTGGGGTTAGGTTTGGGCACCAGTACCACTGGGCTGACACATGGTCTACTGGAGGGCACCATCACCCCCAGCTCCAACATCTTGGCAACCTATGCCTTGATGCTGGCTTTGACCTGGTCATACAATCTATCAATTTTACTCTTGACAGGCAAGCTGTCTCCAGTGCCATATCATGGGTATAATATGTTGTCAGACATGGGGTCAGAGAAAACAGTCCAGCAAACTGCTCCAACAACTGATAGCAGTCCCTTTGTTGCTGTTCTGTCAGTTTGGGGAAGAGAACTACTCCCTCCGCAGTTTCAATTTGGCAATTAGTTGATAGGAGGTCTGGGAGAGGGCCACTCTCTTCTTCCTCGCCTCCAACTGTGACCATCAACATGGTGATGTCTGCCCTTTAATGGTGTAGCTTGAACCTATTCACATGGATCACCCTGTTGGGCTTCCTGGGAGTACCCAGTTCCGCCAAGTAGGTGACTTCCCCCTTCTTCTCTACAATGGGGTAGAGACCAGTTTACTTGTCCTGTAGGGACCTCGCTGCTACAGGCTCTAAAACCCACACCAGTTGTCCTGGTTGTTATTCCATCATGGAGGACTTTTGGTCATACCAGGGCTTGACAAGCCCCTGGCTGGCCACCAAACCTTTGTTTGCCTTCTTCATATATTCCGCCATTCTTGAGCGAAGGGCAAGTACATAATCCACTATGTCCTGCTTAGGTTCTTTGAGGGGGACTCTCCCACCCTATCTTAACCAAGCTGAGTGGACCTCTCACAGGGACTCCAAAGAGTAGCTCAAAGGGACTTAAGACAGCTCCTTTTTGAGGGACCTCCCTGTAAGCAAAATACAGGCATGGGAGGAGAATGTCCCATCTCCTCCTGGGTTTTTCAGGCAAACCCATGAACATGCCTTTTATGATTTTGCTGAATCTCCCAACCAAACCCTTGCCTTGGGGATGATATGGGGTGGTGCACTTATAAATCACACCACATTCTTCCTATAGTGCCTTCAGATAAGCGAATATGAAAATTCATGACCCTATCTGAAATAACCTCCTTAGAAAACCCAACCCTGGTGAAGATTCCAATGAGGGTTCTAGTCACTGCAGTGGCAGTGACTGTCCTAAGAGGAATTTTCTCAGGATATCTAGTGGTGTGGTCTACTACCACTAGGATGAGCCTGTTTCCTGAAGCTGTGGGTGGGTCTAGGGGATCGACGATATCTATCCCTACCCTTTCAAAGGGTGTCCCCACCACTGAGAGTGGTATAAGGGGAGCCTTTGGCTATCCTTCTGCCTTTCCACTTGCTTGGCAGGTCACACAGGAGCGACACATTTTCTTGACCTTCTCGGACATCTAGGCCCAGTAGAAGTGGTTGACCAGCCTTACCCAGGTCTGCCCCAGGTGACCAGCCAAGGAGATATCATGGGCCAGGTTAAGGAGAAACTCCCTGTACTGTTGAGGGATCACCAGTCTCCTGGATGTCCCTGGTTTGGGGTCCCTTGGCTCATTGTACAGGAGCCCCTCCTTCCAGTATACCTCATGGGTACCACTGGTATCCTCGTGTGCCTGTTTCACAGCTAACTGTTGCAGGACTTCTAGAGGGGGGTAGGTCAGTTGTCCATTGCTCAGGTCCTCTCTAGATGGACCGCTGATACCTGGAGTTCTGCCAGACTTGATACGTTTTCAGGAGTCAGTTCTTCTTGAGGCCCCAGGCCTTCCTCCTGAGGGTTGGGCCTGTAGACCTTTGGAAGCTGAGTTGCCAGCCCTCCTGCCCCGCCTCTCGGCCTTAGGGACCTGGTCCATAGTTTCAGGCTTCAGGATACCTTGACTCTCTCTCAGGGCCTTCTGTGCTCTGGTGGTGACACACACCCATTCAGGTAGACCCCCTAGCATTGCTGCATGGGTCCTCCTTTCTACTTTGCCCAAGTAGAAGTTTACAAATCATTGGCCAGTAGAATCTTTACTGGGATAGCAGGGACACAGCTACCTTTTTTGGACCAGTAACTCCTCCCTACTCAAACTTAACCACAGGCATAGGGTGTGACTTTTTGACATTGTTAACATTGACTATCTCATGTACCTCTTCAGGCACAAGCTGGTCTGGGGAAACCAGTTTAGCCATAATGATGGTTATATTGGCACCTGTATCCTTCAGAGTCTTCACCTCCATCCTTTGAACTTTGGCCACTGACTATACTCAGGTAAGTGTCAATGTGGTCAGGCAGAAGTACTTGGGGCGACCAACTCCATCAGGGAGCTAGTCAGGGGGACCAGCAAGGTCCTCAAGAACAGTTACCACCACAGAAGAAGCAGTCGCCCAGCAGTTCTAGGCACTTTATCCGCATTGCGATGGATTCCTATGGAGTGATGCTGATGCAAGGGATGAAGGATGCTGAAGATGCTCTAAGGATGCTGTGGATGTGAGGCGGTCGATGGAAGCTTCCTGCAGGGATTACTCTGTCTACAAAGATGGTGAGGGAGGTCTTGGATGCAGGGTCAATGTCCCATGAATTCCTCTCTGGTCTGGCCAAAGTCCAGTCACTACTGGACTACCAGTCGTCCATTGTCGGGGTCACAGAACAATCCTCCCTGGGTCAATTAATAAGCTTCTAAAGGTCCCATGAACTCTCCGAAAGCACTCGCGGGTTCAATTAGCTCAAATGCAACTCTGTGCGTTGAGTCTTGGTTCTGTGTGCTGCACGTCAGCGATGATAGTGAGTTAAAGTCTTTGGACTACCAAGGTGCCTCAGCAGACTTTTTCAGCTGTTGTGTCCCTGTGTTGCGAACAGGAGGTCAGTCTGCTGGCCCGTGAAGTTTCTTGGCTTGACTGACCTCTGGAGACATCTCCTCCCTGAGCAGGACACGGCAGGCACAGTACCTCCCTTCACTAGCCATCAGGTGCAGCAGGTGAAGTCTTCGATGGTGCAGCCTCTCTTCGCTGGTCCCTCAGTGCAGCACGGCAGTCCTTCTTCAGTCCTTCTTCCAAGTCAGTCGAGATCTGAGGTCTGGGTGCCAGGAATGCCCCTCTTATAGTCGGAAAGTGCCCACAGGGTAGGATGTGGTTGGTAGCCAATAGGCTATCAGGTTCCCACCCACCTGGTGATGACTTCCTCTGGAGTGTGGCCTCTTCTATCCCAGGATGCACTATCCTGCCCACTCCCAAGATGGTGAGACCCCTCTCTCGATGTTCAGACCTCCCTAGCCCACCCCGGGGTGTGGCTATCTCAGGGCCACACGACCCTGGGCAAATCAGTTTGTCAACTGGTTTCCCATCTTTGCCTCGTGTGCCAGCATGTCTACCCCCTACAATGGGGCAGCCCTCCCTTCTAGTGTTACACATCTGCCCTTCAGAGGAGGCTTCATCCTTGAAGCCTTTCTTTTTGGGGCTAACACCCAAGTGGCTTCCTGCAGGAGAGAGATAACCCCTCCCTCCTGCAGGAAACCACTTGGGTGTTAGCCCCAAAAAGAAAGACTTTAATCCCTCATAGTTCTTCTTCCTGAGAATCATGGCCATGCCTCTCCAGGTGGACAGAAAACTGTCTTATGGAGCAGGTTCTATGTGTGCCCGGGAAGGCACAGGAATTTTAAGGCAACAAAGTGTCAGCTTTGCTAAAGCTGCACCCTGCAACAACTGTGTGACTTGAGATATAAGTTGGGCTTAATGTAATGAGTCGTTTGATAACTTTCAGTGCCCACGGTGGTCGCGCCATTCAGGAGTTAGTACAGTTGAGGGGTCAGCGCGTAACCCTGGACTCACTAATTGGGTGACCAAGTCTTCCCACAGCAAAAAGGGCAGTTTTGCGTGTTTTACTGTCAGGACATGCAAAGTACATGGCCTAAACCACAATAAGTACCGAAGCCCACATTAGTTGTCCATGTAGTAATGCTAAATCATGGCAAGTGAAAACTAAAGTAAGAAACAAATAGAGTCCAGAGTGTTTTCTTCTTCTTGTATACGTAGTTTTTAATCCTTGTGTGCATCACACATCTTGTTAAGTATAGCACAAAAAACAGCAGCCGACACGTGTTTCGTCCTTTGGACTTTTTCAAGGCTAAAAGGTTATCTTCAAAGAGGAATGAACCGTAGGATGTATCAAATGAATAATTTTCTGCCTCCAGCTATGTGCAAACCTGTATACGTAGTATCGTGTAGGAGCGACGTAAATTACAGTTGCTGAAAACTACGCAAATTTTTTAATTTTTTTATTATTATGTTCAGTTTAGTTCCTATAAGGTCATAGCTGGCAAGTTGCCTTCAAGGTCTGAGGGAGCAGAAACATCCCAAAAAATCTAAATATCCAAAGTATTAATGGTATGAGAGGCCGTGATAAGCCTTAGGTCCCGTTCAGCGTCCGGCTTGGTATGGCTCCTCTAGTGTGGCCTCTACTATCCCAGACAGCTTTGAGCCATAGCTGGACGCTGGATGGGACGCGGGCTTATCACGGCCTTAATACTTTGGATATTTTGATTTTTTGGATGTTTCTGCTGCCTCAGACCTTGGAGGAAACTTGCCAGCTATGACCTTATAAGAACTGAACTGGACATAATAACAAAAAAAATTAAAAGAAAAAAATTTATAACAAAAAATTTCGCTTAGTTTTCAGCAACTGTAATTTACGTCGCTCCTATATGATACTGCTTATGCAAGTTTACACATAGCTGGAGCCAGAAAAGTATTCATTTGAAACATCCTACGGTTCATTCCTCTTTGGAGATAACCTTTTAGCCTTGAAAAAGTCCAAAGGACTTGAAACACGTGTCGGCTGCTGTTTTTTGTGCTATGCTTAACAAGATGTGTGATGCACATAAGGATTAAAACTACGTATACAGAAGAAGAAACACTTTGAACTCTATTTGTTTCTTACTTTAGTTTTCACTTGCCATGATTTAGCATTACTATATGGACTACTAATGTGTGCTTCGGTACTTATTGTGGTTTAGTTAAATCCCAAGAGCTTTCTCTAGAAAGTGTACCCCCCGGGTGGTTGGGGGGCTAGTACCACGACAGCACCACAATTACTAATCCTTGCTGATAAATACATCCCGAAACTTTGCCATTGATGTGCATTTGTATTGGGCAGAGCCACCTCTTCAATTTGTTTTGCCAAAGTACATATCCTGTCTGTGTCATGTGTTGTACAGTGTCTTTAGGGCTCAGTAGGCCTGCCAGAGGGGTGACTCACCCACATGTCCAGGAGAAGTGGCGGCTTTGCTATTGCTTCCAATGGCAAAGTCGGTTTAGCAGTGCACGACTGCTCTACCAGTCTGCAGAGGTGGACTGGGGCACTTGTTTCATTTGGTAGACCTCCAGGGTGGCACAATTAGTGCTGCGAGCCCTGGGGTACCCATCTAAGTTACATGCCCTGGGTACCAGGGTCCATTTACTAGGGACTTACAGGTAAGTTAGCCATTCCAATTGGGTACAGCCAATTCGACATGCACTTAAGGACTAGTTAGCAGAGTGCGCTCTCAAAGTAAAAAAAACAGCAGCATCAATCAGTAAACCTGGGGGTGACCATACAAAAAGAGGCATGTCCTTACAGTTAACAGCCTCAGAGTTGATTTACATGGTTAGATGGTGGTTGACACACCACTTCGGAGGGAAACAACCCTTTCACAGGACAGGGACAACACAAGATATTCTTGCTGCCCAGGACAGGGACAGCACAAGATATTCTTGCTGAATATAAATTTCACAGAACATTAATGACCCCCTGTAACACAAATCTGCGAATGATCCTTGTCCATGTGAGAATGGATGCCACACACTCATTTCAAGCATGGCTCCCGCTCTTAGGTATCTTGTACCACCAGTTCCATGGACAATAATGTCTTCACATTTTCTTCTCCACAAGGCTATCACCTTAAATATAGGGATGTAATGTAAATAATTGCAAAATAATACCTTGCTTTAGTACGCGCACGTGACATTCACTCCTCCCCAACTTCCGTCACCTTACCGCCCCCCTGTGCCCAAGAACTCTCAGAATCAGAGTATGTTGTCCAAGGCGTAGCCTTTTTATTCACATCAAACCAGGTAATTCTCCACAACCATTACGAGAGTAAAAGTATCCTACTTGGATATATAAAAATTATACACAGCCTCACATTTTTGCGGCATCAGCATGTTAAAGGCAGTAAGGAAATTAGGCACGACATTACACTTGCACTTTAACTTGGCCGCACACTTGAACTTGGCCGTGAACTTGAACTTGGCCGTCTCGGCCCACCAAGCACCCACTCTGCTGCGCACATTGTGCCAGCAGGCCCCAACGCGCTACAGCAAACAGTTGCACTACTGGAAATCCAGGGCACCGCATACCGCACTGGCCCACCGGGGTACCTGAACACAGGCAGCCTCCCCAAGCTTCTACTCAGTCCATACATTGCGGGTTAGGGCAGCAGAGTCCAGGACCACCAGCAGGTCAGTCCCTCCTCCCCACCTACCCTCTGCTCACATCGATCCTACCCCCTCCTGGGGTCCATCCAGTCGCTGAACCTCTATGGGTGTGCATCCCCCTTTGTTGTTAACTGTCAGTGCTCCGCCACAGGGTGAGAAGCTCCCTGGCGCAGTCCCCCTCCCCCCCCTAGCACTGACTGTGCTCCACAATAGCCCCCAGTATTGCCTGGATAAAGGTCTGTTGCCCTTTTGTCGACAGATGCACCCCATCCTGATGGAACAACTCCCTTTTCGCCGGCTGGAGCCCGTTGTGCCGAATTGTGTCCCTAGTGGAACTCAGCAACATTCTTTGGTCAAATTGTTGAGCTTATTTACAGATCCGTTGATTGCCTTCACTGGAGCCCCCCCCAGCCCATACTGCCCGCGGTATTAGCTCTGCCCACAATATTGGCGTTGTCTGTAAGTATTGTATAAACCGTAGACATAGCTGCGAACAAGGCCTTGCTTACCATTCGCCTGCCTGGCGGCATCATATTGTTCAGGCCAGCGTGTCCGAATAAAGTGACCAGCGGGGGACTTCTTTTGATTGTATTGCTTGTTCACGCCGACCCAATTGGTCCTGCCAATAGAATGGTGTGCAAACCGAGCGGCCCCCTGTGCTTCCTTCAGACCGGACCCGCGGTATTGGTGCTCCGCTCTGTGAATACAGGAATGCTCACACCAACCTAGGTGTCTAGGTGTACTGGGCTGCGCGTATCAACTGAAAGAGAGAGAGAATTGCTGTTAAGACTATGACTGGCGACCCTCTGGGCATTATTCCTCCCTCTACACGAGACTTGGCCGCACGTATTGCTCCAAACGTGCTGACCGCCATCGACCCACCTTTTTCATAGCTTCCGCTGGCAGGCCCATTGAGAATCTATGCACGATTACAAGTAGGCATTGAAATGCAACGTTACCCACTTCTCAACATTACTCCATGCCAGGGGGCATACCAATGACACATTACTCCAGGGCACCACCAGTGCACTGGCCCTGCCGGGGTACTTGACCGCAGGCGCAGCCCCCCAAAGTTCCAAACCAGATATCGCAGGACAGGAGATGCCAGGACCACCAGCAGGTCAGCCCTCTCTCCCGCCAGCCTGATGTCCATAGGCGTAAACACGCTAGGTGCTGAATTACCATGACAAAGCTAATCCTGTACCAATACCCCTGCTCAGTTATTTGCGAATTATGTCTACATTGGTTGCACTCAGTTAAGAGCCCGTGAAGAAAAAAGGGGCCCACCTTGCCCTAGGCGTCCTGAGCCACGTGAGGCACTGAAACCCTGCAGACTGTTGCAAGGACGACACCTGACACCAGCCTCTGTAATTGATTACTAAGCATACTCTGCCAACTTTCTATTTCTTTTTTTTTTGCAAGTTCCTGCCTTCCTTCTAGTCTAGTCCCCAACAGGGAATCCGGGTGTGCCCCGCTTTCAACCAGTGGCTCCACATTAAGCACTGCTCTCCGTATCCAGAATTTTACACTGAGAGTACCCAAACACAGAATAGAAATACGAATCTTAATGAGCCAATTAACTATCATAATGGACGGTGATAATGTATAGTAACTTGGCGCCAATTTATGGAATGCGATTCCCCAGAGAAGAAGACAAAATGCAGTTCAACAAGGATATGTCCGCAGCCGTCATAATAAAGCGCCAAAGGTAGGAGATACAATATCCTTGTGCGCAAGTGATATGTTTAACTATTCGTCACGCCCCCCAGGGTTTTACCGGGAGCATTAATGTAGCACAGAGGATACAGGTGAGCTGAACAAAACCCATGGAGATCTATCATTACCATGCCTAGAAATCTTTGTCTGGGGAACATTCTAACTGACGACATTTAGCCATGAACTTTAAGCACCTGGATCAGGATAAGCTCAGTTGCAGTCCCAGATCAGCTATTCAGACACCTTCCTGTTCCATGATAAGCTAGTGAGACTCCTTCATAAGTAACCATTGTCCCTTTCTCTCCTTAGCAACACAAGGGGAGAGCAACCACACCTGGATCAAGGACATAACATTCTTGTGTGCTAATCTGGGTATGTGAATGTGTATATATATAGTGCAAACTTGGTGTGATTTATATGAGCACCAGTTACATTACCCAAGATATATTGATTTGTTGAGTTACTGGCTCGAAAGCCGATATATTGATTTGTTGAGTTACCGGCTCGAAAGCCGGCAGCTCTAGCCAATAGGTGACCTTTTCTCCCTTTTAAAATGGGCAACCAATTGGATGCAAATCATCTTAGCAAATAATGCAACCAGGGGATATAGTAGGTGCGAGTAATTGAGGTTTAACGGAATATACCGGATATTGCTTGTCCTGCAGCCGCCCTTCCTCAATGAAGCGCTGCTGTTTGAGAGAGAGAGAGCGTGCGTGTGCGTGCACCCATATGCGCACAAGAAGCTTGCACTAGTTTGGGCTGTACCACCCTTGCTGGAAGCGGTGCTTGTACCTTTGCTGACAAGCCATCCTCTGCGAATACGGATGCTTTACTTGGTGCGATTTACATGAGCACCAGTTACATTACCCAAGACATATTGAGATGGGATGCTGCATTCTCTTTGGCCCTTGCCCCGCATGTCCTTAGCATTAACAACTCGCTTTTGATTACCTGCCGCTGTTGTATTCCGCTTTAGGTGTCCGTATATAGGTTTTCCTGAAACATGTCCTTATATAGGCACAATTCGTATTGCCCTTATATAGGCATAGAATCCCTGTCCTTATTTAGGCATTAACCGTGCACTCCAAATACAGGCATGGTCACCGACATCCTTCCACCCTAACGTCACAACGAGTTCTTAGAAACCAGACCCTTAAGCTTCGGGAGTTCCCCCAGCACAGGACTATTGATTTCTCCAAGAACTCATCTATTATGTATGAACCATTAAACCTTAAGGGTTCATTCCTGACGTCTTCCTCTGTCCGACTTCACGTCAATGCTAACATTCCAAAGTACCTACCAGGTATAAATATACCTTCCCTTGCCCAAGCAAGTTAGAGGAGACCTCGACTTCAGAGGAGCCCGTATCCCGGCCTGACGCACTGAGAAGACGCTGTCATCCCTGCTCGCAGAGAGTCCCGCTTCCAGTGATCTGACTTCCCTCGCGGGGTGTTAGAGTTCGAGTCCGGAAAGAGATTCCCACCTCTCTCATTCTTAAGGTATGGAGCTGACTAGAACCTAGAGGGACTCTTGACATACTTGGCATACTAGGCTTAACATACTCTTAGTATACCGTATAAGGAATGCTTCACCTACTTCCTACCTTTCCCTACACCTAGGTTAGGTTAGGTACATTGGGGTAGAACTAGCGTAGGTACGCATCGTATGAGTACTCGCATTTTTAGTTCATGTTATTTATGTGTGTAAATATCTACTAAAAGATAATGCTAGTGCAGTATTATTTATTTCTACTGCTTACGCTTGACATTATTTATCTTGCATACTGTCTTGTGATCGTAACAGCACATATAACTTACACGAGAAACAAGACTGTTCAATAAATCTTTTATTGAAACGCCCGTCTATTCTTTCTGTGTAACTTTGAGGAAAACTAAGCATGCACAATTGAGCTGAGTGAAACGGTTATCTATTGTTTCCACGACTCTGGGACATGTTCCGATTCTAAAGGGAAACAAAGTGGTCATGTTTTGCGGCTGCCAGAAACTACTCCCTTCTTGTTCTCAAGGAGTTTCTAGTGGCCTCTGAGCTAGCTGGCACAAGTAATTAAGTTTAATATACTCGATAGGGACATATCGACCTTAGTCCTATGTCAAACCTATAGGGTATATTATTCCAATGCGCAGAGCCTATTAGGGAAATAGGAGCTACACTACATGGCGCCCAACGTTTGGTAAGGCGGTAATTTAACGCTAGATACTGAGTAACTCAGACGTGCTTTTTCTCTCAGAGACCCCTACCCATAGACTCCATAAGACGTCTGGAGTGGGCAGGGTTAAGTATCGACCAAAGCTACATAGGGAAGCACCCTATATATTAGCTGTTTGGTTTGTTCAACGTTGAAGGATACAGTGTTCCAAAATATTGTGCACCTTATCTTTTGTTTCCTTGAAACTTGTTCTACATTTTTCAAAAAACAAATGCCTGACTCCGAGAACGGTGGAGCTGCGACTGACCCAGTCGCAACAGCTTTTAACTTAACCGGTTTTAATGAAACCGAGGAGGGTGTTATAGACATCCATCCAAACTTAAGAAGAGCCATCACTCTAAAACTTATAAAACACGGCCTACCACCAAGAGGCGGTAGAGCAGTTTTCGTGATAGAGGCACACGAATCATTTCAGACAGAGGTATTCTATTCATGGATAGTATTCCCTGAATCAAATTCAGTAACAAAACTGTTTCACTTCTACAAAGAAGATAATCCACCAGAGGAATATATTCCTTTCGAGGATATTGAAATTCCACTAACATACCAGGAGCATCAGCTCTGGTTTTAAGGTGCCCTAAAACATCACAGAAACATTACCAGGCTCGGTCCACTAAGTAGACCAGGAGCAACATGGCCGATTCTAGCCGGCTACACTCCTCATCCTGAACTTGATATAATGTCAGACGAGGAATTACATACTCAACTTACAGAGTTAACAAAAATTTACAGACAATTGGTCCAATATGTCATGCAGACTTTCACAGTCCAACCACCATTGACACATTCCAAATCAAACTCCTCAACAGGGGAATACACTAAAAATTACACCACAGACTTTATACGCAGTCATGGGTAAAATGCCCACAAAACGTGAGCAAATTCCATTCTGGATAGCTCAAAAAATTACTCAAATAGAAGCAGTATTTCCAAATACTAGCCCTTATGAGAAACACAGAATCCTAACAATCTGTTTACCAATGGGGATCACACCACAACTGGAAGACTGCACCACTAGGGGCTCAGTCTTTGCTGCCATCTATACTAAAACACATGGTGTTCCGTCAATTGCAGTAATACCAGATGTCCTGAAACAAATTCAAAACGAATACAGGGCAGAGCCTGCTCTAAATTTAGGTATGAAATTACTGAAAAATTTCGACCAGGTCTCAACAATAATATTATCTAATATTAAAGGGGAGGCAGCAGCAGTGGCGATCCGCCAACGATTAAGGGAATTCGATGTTACAGAACATCAAACAGAACTACCCAGAATAATAGAACAATCTTATGCAGAATTAGGCAGAGATAGTTTGGGTGGAAGACCATTGAAGCCAAAACTATCTGAAAGTCCTGAGAAGGACTCTATTAAACAAACTCCTACATCTTCTAAAAAGAAGTGGGAAACTAATAAACATAATTCTAACGAGAAACGTTCTCAATCCCGAGGTAGGTCTCCTCAAAAGGAGCCCTCTGAAAGGAGGTATAACCTCAGGAATAGGGATAATTTGAAAAAGCCTGACAGGTATCAAGATACTGATACACGTTCCTCTCGTACCTTTCAGATCTCGTCACAGACATCGGAAAGAAGAGGACGGTCAGAACATAAAGAAGAACGCGTGAAATCCAAAGAAGATAAAC
Source organism: Calotriton arnoldi (assembly GCA_963921515.1). Lineage (NCBI taxonomy): Eukaryota > Metazoa > Chordata > Amphibia > Caudata > Salamandridae > Calotriton > Calotriton arnoldi. The sequence continues at coordinate 1,588,835 of CAWUFW010003589.1, forward strand.
ACGCTCAGAAAAATAAAACAAAACCTCAATTCTCCAAAAAGAAGGTAGCAGGTCTGAAGGTCAGACATGCCGAGGATACTGAGAACACAACTCAAGAACGGAGAATGGGCTCAGACAATGCTGTACAGTGCAGCAGAAGTCACAATAGCTCGCCAGAACCTGAAGGAACTTCTGGAGATATTGGACTTGAATGAGTACATTACAGTTGAGACTGTAGACACCAGGGTTAGTACTCCACAAAAGTTATATGAAATAACACCCCGGATGGAGGGAGACATACCAAGAAAGGTGAAAGCACTCTTTTGGGAAAAACTTTCAAGGGGCTATGACATACTTCTAGCAGAAAAAGACTGGCCACCACAATTTGTCAGGGAGTGCCCACATGGCGAGGACATTATTATGCCTGCCTTCTCCAACCATATTCCAATTCACCTAAAATATACATATGCCAGGAAATGGGCAGTAGCCCAGGCCCCAGCATTATATAAAAATCATGTAGGATGGGATGAGGACTCACCTCACCATAAAATACATCTGAAACATGAACCTACTGCACAAAGGCAGTACCCAATAAAGCAAGAAGCTAAAAAACAGGTCAGGGAGATCCTAGATCAACTTGAATACCAAGGGGTGATTGAAACATGCACCTCCTCAATGAACAATCCTTTGTTTCCTGTCTCCAAACCAGACCATACATATCGTCTAGTTTTGGATTACAGACACTTAAACACTTGTTCAAAAACATTTGCAGTGCAAAATGCACATAGCACAGCATTAATGAATAACATTGTGCGCAAAAAATATAAAACCACATTAGACATCTCAAATGGTTTCTTTTGTCAAAACATAGCACCTGGAAGCAGGTACTTAACAGCTTTCTCAATAATGGGGACCCAGCGTCAATTTTTTCGACTCCCACAAGGATTCAAGAATAGCCCAGGGTTATTCTCAGCGAGGGTAACAGAGTTACTACAAATTTATGATAATGAGGCATTGCCATATGTCGATGACATCTACATGACAGACGATGACCTAAACAAACACTTGTACAGGGTGAGTACCATTATATTGGGCTTTGCCTCTGAGGGCTATAAGTTTAACTTTAAAAAATCCAGAATTGCCCATCTCAATGTCCTCTTCCTAGGATATGAGCTTTCAAGTGAAGGCAAGAGCCTGGCAGCCAACTTTTTAGAAAAGTGTGCGCTGCTCCAACCTCCAAAAACGCTGAAAAACTTACAATCCATCCTGGGTTTCCTAAATTTTGGAAGAACTTACATTCTAAATTACGCAGAAAGGGTTAAACCTCTCTACGCATTAATCAAACCTGATTTTTCAATCAAAAATTGGACACAAGAACACACAGAAATCTTGCGTTCACTCCAAGCTAACATGTTAGCAACAAATCACTTACAAACACGCGTAAGTCAACGCAACTTAGTGATCCGAATAATTTCGGGTCAATGCGGATTCACCTACTTAACATTTAATGAGGGTGAAAAAGTACCAATTGCATACAAATCTCATTTGTATACACAAGCAGAAATGCGCTTCACTTCAACTGAAAAAATACTGACGGCAGTTCAAACTGCAGTAGCAAAAGAAAGAGCTCTAGCCCAAGGGAAACGCATTATTGTCGTAAACCCCAGTACCGGCTTTAGAGGCGGTAACTAAAGCGAGCATTCCAAATGCTAAAGCATTACATCCTAGATGGATACAATGGGTTAATTCTCTTGCTGCAACAGATGTTGAATATGTTTTTGACCCTGATCTAAAAACACAAGCGTTCCTGCAATATGAACATGAATGTCCTCTGCCTACTGAAATTCTGCCTCTCGATCAGTATGAATTCATAATTTACACTGACGGATCCGCACAACCCGCTACAGGGAGTAAGCAAGCTTACAGTGCAGCGTGTGCAATCGTTAAAGGTCGCATGCGAGATGGTATCTTCAGACCTATGGTCACAAAAACCCAATCTCTAGGAGATTGTACAGCTCAGCGAGCTGAACTACAAGCATTCAAACTGGCACTTGAAAGTACAGATCGCGAATTCCCCACACTAATAGTGTGCGATTCTTTTTACTGTGTTCAGTCGTATAATGAATATATACAAAATTGGCTTGAAAATGGGTTCAAAGATGCAAAAGGTGGCACAATAAAGCATAAAATGCTTTGGGAACAAGTAGTTCAGTTAAAAAACGAACTACCAAAGGCTCACGTGATCCATACACTGAGTCATCAACGTGATAGGCGTTCACGTTGCAGGGAATTCATTGGCTGATGAAGCCGCAAAGGGGGCTGTTCAAACGGCTTCCGTAGCTGCGATCACTTGTTCAAAAACGAGAATAGACAGTGAGATAATGTTGGCTGTCAATGCTACGAGCAAAGGCAGTGGTGCAGCGTTACCAAAAAAGTTTCCACTCAAGTACTCTTATGTAATTGATGCGAACAACGTTCCTTTTGCTCGAATCCCTGGAGTGGGGGATAGGGTAATTCCAAACATGGAACATAGAGCAGCTTTGATTTATGAAACACATCTGGGGGAGGGTCTGTCACATCAAGGGATCTCTAAAACAATATTAACATTAAAAGAGATGTACTGGTGGCCTGGAATGAATACACAGATTCACATCTTCATTAATGACTGCATAGACTGTAAGGTACAGCGAGATGCAGAACGCCACCAGACACCATGCTACGAAGTAGCCTGCCAGGGACAGACACCATTATTAGACAGCATTAGACTATCTATGCGCAGTCGTCCCTTTGGACAAATGCAATCCCACAAATACTGAATCAAGGTTCCTATGGATATGGCCTCAGCGCTCGGCTGACGCTCGAACTGTTATAAAAGATTTGCGAGTCTTTATCGGCACATACGCAATAGGCACGCTACATTCTGACCAGGGCCCTGCGTTTAGCTCTCGGGCTTACAAAGAGGCCATGGCCAGTCTGGGCGTTGCATTGCAGTACTCCTCTCCGTTTCATCCTGAGGGAAATTCTGTTGTGGAAAGGAAAAACCGGGACATAAAGCAGTCTATAACAGCTAGGTTATTAGGTTCGGGTGATGGGTGGGTCAAACATCTTTATGCGGTTCAACGCTCATTAAATAATTTGCCAAGAAGTTCTCTAGGGGGGGTCACTCCATATGAGGTCCTATTTGGGACAAGAATGTGGGTACCTGACCTCGAACACGTAGGCACAGTGGTGGAAAATAAACCTTTTGATATCAAAGATCGTTTGGCTGTTTTACAGGATCTAAATGAACTAAGATCGAAACAAAGCAACGTATTCCTGCAGCCAACCACCACTGGGGGAAAACCGGCAGTCCCAGCAAGGCCTGTCTGGATTCCAAAAGTTGGGGATCTAGTCAGAGAGAAGATTGCGGACAAGAAGGAATTTGGACCTTCTTACAGACAACCAGTACCTGTCCTAGCTATCCACGGAACAAGAACAGTACTTCTGCCGCACCTTGCTGGAAAAAAGGAGAAAAGATTTGTGACCATCGACCTCATCAAACCACAGTATGTGGCCAATACTAAATAGTAGGCCTCGTGGACTCCGACCTAGTAGCAGACACACTCTTCTCGCTACTATCCAAGAGGTTCAGACTGAAAGACTGATAACCATCGAGAATTCAGCAGTAACAGATGAAGGACTAAGCAACAATGCTATGGAACTCATCCCTCTTGAAACTCAAGTAACAGTTCGTCCAAATACACCTGTCTACACCAATGTAACACGTGATCAACTGGTTTCAGCGATTTCAACAAATCCTGATGCAATTCCAACAATTGACAGAACTGCTTCTGGCTACTTCATTAACTTTGATACGTTTTCTGAGGATCCGAGTGAGCCTGAGACGTCGCCAGCATCACTAAAATTCAAACAGCAAGTACAAGACTTTCTTCAATCTTTTGAAAAAAACTTATCTGGTTTCACCATGGATTGAACTATGGATTATTTCTGGAATATTTTTCTTCCTGCTTTGGCTAGCTTTGGTTATGACTATAAGTGTGCTTATAAATGGCAGATACATCCATGTGAACACTGAAAGAAAAGATGTGAACTTACTTTTGAAACCTCACAAATCTTCCCATCGTGAAGCAAGAGACTTGTCAGCAGTGAACATCACAGCCGTTCCTATACAGGATGGTATAGTGTGGGACAAAACTGATTTCGATATCTTCGGCCCGACGGAACAATTGAACATTCCACATTTATTTAAAATTTCACTAAGTGATCTTATTTCGTCCAGTACCTATTCTGATGATTGGGACTTTGAGACTGTAAATGACATAATGTTTGATCTAGAGAGGTCTGCTGCATTTTCTAATAATGAATATTTAGATGGTTCATCAGACTATGAACAGCTGTATTGCTATAACCACTATGGTCGTCATTTTTTGCATAAATCTGCAACACCTAGAAATGTGTTTATGTTTAACCAATGGGAGCATTGTCCTACACCTCCAAAAGGTAGTTCAAAAACATTTGCTAAAAAGTTTCCATATTTTTCAGGATACAATACATCTGACCCAGAAACATTTTACTATAAAAATGTAAACAAAACAGGACTGAAAATGATGTTAACAAATACAAAACAGATTTACTCTGCAGCATTTAGTGCCCAATTGTCTAGACAGGTATACAACCTTTGGAAAGACTCAATAGACACAAAATCGGTCTGGGGTACTAAAGAATGGCAAGTACAGGGGACAGAAGCTTTATTTAGAGCATGTATCATCCCTCAGCAAATAATGTTTTTGAATGACACTGTCCAACAAACGTCTTGCCTTGGGTTAGCCAAGATCAAAGACATGAAAACACCTTCTGTACCAACACCTGCAAGTGATAACAATACACAGGCAGCGGTTACAGTTGACACAATACTACAACTCAACAGAACAAATCCTGATTGGAAAAAATGGTTGATCTGGCCCACAGACACAAACACCTGTCAAGAAAGATTCCTGAATAAAACACAGGGCTTTACTATTCACAGGCCAGACCCACGATACGTCCAAAGACAACATCCAGGGGTAGTAACAACATACAGTGTAGGAAATTTATGCCTCGATTGGCTGCAGAAATCTACACTTAAGGATGTGAAACAACACTTATCCTTACTTAAAGAAGACGCAGACCTTAGGGAATTCTTGCTTGGACCAAGAAGACCGCGTCAAAAATGTTTCATATATGCCGGCATCTATGCTGCTTATAATGAAGCTTGGAAGGTGTCACAGATAGAGGCCGCAGAACGAATACGTGAACTTGATCGTATTAACTTAGAGAAAACTCTCACTGTGGTCGATAACGGGTTAACAACTTTGTCATCCAGAATCTATTCATTGGACAACATTGTATCCTCTGCTATCGACATACTAGAACAAGATTTAGCCATGTTACAACAAGGCCAATCTCAGTTACGTTCTATTATGTTATTAAGCTGAACGCTGCAATCTTTGCATGCGGGCTATGTGCCTTGGCATTTTATCAACAATTCGGCTCTGTTTGCAGAATACAATCTAACTGATAAACAGATCGAACTGGCACAAAGGGGAGCGAGGTATACAGTGCTGAGCATTGAAAAACTGGAAAAATTACCATTCACTGTGGCAGAAAAACCAGCTACAGAATGGCTTATTCATGGCAAAATCACTCTACTTGTGACTACTTTTCAGTTTCAGTAGTGCCTCAAACAAATGCAAGCAGGCAAATATGAAAGGTTGGGTAAGGAATACATTAAGACATCCTGGACTTTGCCGTACACATATAGATGTAGGAGTGAGGATCGAGAAGTGTTTCTGAGTGGTACACACTGTAAAAGTGCACTAAGCGGTTCACTAATTTGTCAGGACATTTCTTTACAGGGGGCTTGTAATGGTTCTGTGGCAAATTTGTCCTGCCATCAGCAGGGTACACCAGCTGCTGTGATTAATTCAACGTTTGGACAACTTTCTAATGGGAGTTACCTCATGTTGAATGATCAGAGTTGCTGTGGCATGTTGCCAGGCATCCCATAACTAGTAACGGTCAACTCCAGGGTCACTTGCTGTATGCAAGTATTGTTTGCCCCAATAGACACCGTCAGGGAGTCGCCTTTGTGGCATTCGTTGAATGTCTCTTTTATACGATTTGATACTTTAAGCAGAATGAAAGCCATGCTTATACAACAAACAGTGCCTTTGACCTCGGCCAAAGAAACCTATGATCTACAAGTTGCAAGGACTTCGGCTGAGATACAGGCTTTAATACGTACAAACTGCCCTATACATTTCGTAGAAATGATAGGACGTATCTTTAACATGTCAGATACAAGCGGAATTGTACATGTATTTAAGACCATCTGTTCCGGACTATTAGCACCTTTCCAGGCGGTCCTCGGAATCATCCCAAACTTTGCACATTCGGTGTTTGGTGGTGTGCCTTTAATTCTCGCACTTGCTGCAGGAATTCTGTTTCTATTCCTCCTACTACGCTATGGCAAGCCTATTCGCCAACATCACTCCGAGCGAAGTGGAGAAAGCTCTACTTGAACGAAAGTGCCGTGAGCGAATAGTACAACTTTTGGGCATACCTCGTCTACGGGAACTTAATACAACATGGTTCCTGTCATTCAGACCAATCTGGCAAGATTGCATCTTACCTGTTCTACGCTGCCTGTTTTGCGGTGAAGAATGCGTGCTAGACACCTGTCTAACACTCCCATCAGTCATGCCAACGGATATCGATACTCTGCTGGACCCGATAACGGCCCATGCTCTGTGTTGTCCCCAGAGGCTGCCAATCCTGATGACGGCATTCATTGAGATCTCACAGACGCTTCCAGCTGCTGCTGAGGTACGAGATGGATCGACAGGCACACAGGTAACAGCGGAAGCGAACATTGCATCTTCTGCTGAAGGCGATGTTTCTCATCTCTGTGCAATTAACATTCTGAACGAGGTGTTCCAAATGTCACCAACTTCGGTAGACGATATTTTGGCTACGGAAATAGATGATCTCATGTTTACACCAGACTCATACACTGACTTTGATTCTGCCTCACAGTGTACCAGGGCAATAATGAAATTTGGCCTTCATATTTTCAAAACTTGGAACTTTTCCCAGAAATTGAACTTTTTTCTTTTAAAAAAAAATTTCTTTTGAAATGACATGGCAAATATCTGCTTACAGTAGAACTATGTCTTATAAAACGGACTTCTTTGAATACTTCCAGGGACACATTGTCACCTTACTTGTCTAACATTTCATTTAATTCCATGATATGCAATGGCTTTGATTTTTGAAAACTTATCGACCATTTCATCATATGTATATATTTCTGTTTATTCATTCATGTTGCATTTTACTTTCATTATATGCTTAGAATGACAACCAATGCTTTAAAATGTACAGTACTTATTGCATTTCTACAGTTTATTTTAAGAACTTGTTTTAATATGCTTTTAGAAATGTTTTTAGCACTATATGGTACTCAATTTTATGTTTAGCATTTAAATGTTTAGCATTTAGTATTATTGTTCATTCGAAAGTGGAGTGGGTGTTGTATTCCGCTTTAGGTGTCCGTATATAGGTTTTCCTGAAACATGTCCTTATATAGGCACAATTCGCATTGCCCTTATATAGGCATAGAATCCCTGTCCTTATTTAGGCATTAACCGTGCACTCCAAATACAGGCATGGTCACCGACATCCGTCCACCCTAACGTCACAACGAGTTCTTAGAAACCAGACCCTTAAGCTTCGGGAGTTCCCCCAGCACAGGACTATTGATTTCTCCAAGAACTCATCTATTATGTATGAACCATTAAACCTTAAGGGTTCATTCCTGACGTCTTCCTCTGTCCGACTTCACGTCAATGCTAACATTCCAAAGTACCTACCAGGTATAAATATACCTTCCCTTGCCCAAGCAAGTTAGAGGAGACCTCGACTGTAGAGGAGCCCATATTCCGGCCTGACGCACTGAGAAGATGCTGTCATCCCTGCTCGCAGAGAGTCCCGCTTCCAGTGATTTGACTTCCCTCGCGGGGTGTTAGAGTTCGAGTCCGGAAAGAGATTCCCACCTCTCTCATTCTTAAGGTATGGAGCTGACTAGAACCTAGAGGGACTCTTGGCATACTTGGCATACTAGGCTTAACATACTCTTAGTATACCGTAGTAAGGAATACTTCACCTACTTCCTACCTTTCCCTACACCTAGGTTAGGTTAGGTACATTGGGGTAGAACTAGCGTAGGTACGCATCGTATGAGTACTCGCATTTTTAGTTCATGTTATTTATGTGTATAAATATCTACTAAAAGATAATGCTAGTGCAGTATTATTTATTTCTACTGCTTACGCTGTACATTATTTATCTTGCATACTGTCTTGTGATCGTAACAGCACATATAACTTACACGAGAAACAAGACTGTTCAATAAATCTTTTATTGAAATGCCCGTCTATTCTTTCTGTGTAACTTTGAGGAAAACTAAGCATGCACAATTGAGCTGAGTGAAACGGTTATCTATTGTTTCCACGACTCTGGGACATGTTCCGATTCTAAAGGGAAACAAAGTGGTCATGTTTTGCGGCTGCCAGAAACTACTCCCTTCTTGTTACTCAAGGAGTTTCTAGTGGCCTCTGAGCTAGCTGGCACAAGTAATTAAGTTTAATATACTCGATAGGGACATATCGACCTTAGTCCTATGTCAAACCTATAGGGTATATTATTCCAATGCACAGAGCCTATTAGGGAAATAGGAGCTACACTACACTGCATACCCTGCAGCCTTTGCATCGCCCCATGCCCATTAACATTTATGAGATTACCAGTTGACGCGTCAATAGACAACAAGCCCCACACATTCCAGAACTGCCCTGAATGGCACCATCTCTAATATTGACGTTCGAAAGGTTAAACGTATAACCGCCTCAGTGCCTGCATAACTGACCTGGTAACTACGGCCCCCCTCTACTGCGACCTCCATCCACCGTACCACCAACATCACCGATGACTTCTGCCTCTCTGGGCATGGCTGCTGGTATAGCTAGTCGCTATCTCAGCCCACCCTGTTTTCGCCCACCAGAAATGTAGATTGTTCTGGGGAATTACGTGAAACCGCCCTGAGTGTACAGCAGTCACATTGCTCCATGTGGCCCTCTGTACCCTCCGAAAACAGAAAAATTACCCAAGGGTTATAGACAATACATAATTACCATTTTTCAGAGCTTGATGCATTGCGGATTCGCTGTAGAATTATTACTGAAGAAAACTTATGCGGTGTGCCTGCCCAGACAAAGGTTTTTTTTGGTTTGGTTTTTTGGGGGGAAATGGGACGACAGTAACCTGCCTTGATATGCGGTAACCTATAAAGTAAGCCGCCTTGATATGCGGTAACCTATATAGCGTTGCATGCTGCCTGAGAGTCTTGCCCCTCTTAGTCCCTGGCCCGTAGCGATATCTCAAACGCAGGCTTCATATATCATTTAATACGCACCGCTCCTGTTCCCTGGGCTCACAGGCACCTTAGCCCGCTTAAAGAGGCATGAACAATGAGTTTGTGCATTTAACCATGCAGTCTTATGTGGGATGTTATAGCAATGTTCTCGAGGCCCCCAAATATGCTGCCCGCATTGCAATAGAGCATCCAGCCCCCCTCCACCCAACGTGCCAACAAGCGCCATGAACTACAGCAACCCTAAACTATCATGATGCTACTGCTTTGTGCATAATGTCCTTAACTGCTTAATCCTTATGGAGAGGCCAAGATATTTGTGACTAGAACTGGTACCCGTGATACCCATGCTAAGTCCAAACACAAACTACATTACATGATCGAGTTCCAATTGGAGGAAACCCTAGACTACCCATCATCCTGAAGGCCCTGAGCCTACTACTGCTGGCCCAGCCGAACTATGATATTATGGCTCCCTCTACTGGCTGCATGACTTAGCTATTTATTTATTTATTTTTTTAAACGCCTGCCCAAGGACTAATTCTACATTAAGATCTTTTTGGGTTTTATCGTAATATATATGGCTCTGTTATATTGCTGGATTGTAAATTAGCCCGGGGAAACCACCTTGAGTCTACCGCAGCCAAAACGCTCTACGTGGCCCCATATACCATCCCGGCCCGTAGAGATATCTCCTGTTATAGCAATGTACGCCAGCCCGTATTGCGGCATATCAGAAAAGGTGCCTGGCACTTTGCCCAATCGTCTCGCATGCTTTGTTACAAGGACCGCTGCGTGAGTTTGCGGCCAAGCATAGATGAAATGCGCGGTGGAGCCACCCCGCCAGCCCTGCTGTGCACGCTCAGTTCACTCGGCCCCCCAGGCTGATCACCAACCCGGTGCAGCAACAACAGAACTTTTAATGCGGTAGTGCCAAGGGGAGGATTCCTTTTGAAGTCACGCCCAATACTAATTATACCTCTATCCGGCTGTGCCCCTATTTGGTTACCCTACAGCACTCTTCCTCCATTCGATGGAGTGCACTACCCTCCAGTGTTCTTGCTTCCTTAGGATGGTGAGCCAACCCGAGACTTGAACTCGCTTCCCTGGCTCCAAAGTAGGCAGCTTTAGCATTTACTCCACCACCCCTCTACATTATAACCCAACCGTACAATCCACGAAACCGACCCTGCTAGGCCATTTGCAGCATTTCAAAGGCGGCTCTGTATTGCATTCGGGCTATGCTACTCCACAGCAAAGCTGGCTAAATCTACCCTGAGCCCGTTTGCATATCCCATACGAAACAGTCACCACATGGGACACAGAATCTTTCACCCATGTCTGCTGGTACTGATCTGGCTCCAAAGTAGGCAGCTTTAGCATTTACTCCACCACCCCTCTACATTATAACCCAACCGTACAATCCACAAAACCGACCCTGCTAGGCCATTTGCAGCGTTTCGAAGGCAGCTCTGTATTGCATTCGGGCTATGCTACTCCACAGCAAAGCTGGCTAAATCTACCCTGAGCCCGTTTGCATATCCCATACGAAACAGTCACCACACGGGACATGGAATCCTTCACCCATGTCTGCTGGTACCGATATGTCGGCCAACCTCACGTTCCTGCTAGTCACCGTCTTGAGACCATGTTGCCGCCATGTCCGCGCGGTGCGCCTCCCGCCAGCATATAAGGGAAAAGAAAACAAGCAATCAATGTTTGGGCGCTTCCGCCTTTTAAGGAGCATTTATTCCAGAATTTACTGAATTGCACTTATTGTAGCGCATTACACAAAGTCAGATGCATTTTTATTTAACCCCGACTGAGGAGGCTCAACCTTATGACTACACACATACAATATATACACTAAGCCTCAGAAATGTTGCTCGGACCCAGCGCCGAGCCTAGAACCTCGTACTCCCGGATTGTAACTCAGCAGGTCTGGCTGTAACACCACCTCCTCCTCACTAAACAAGGCTATCGCATGTCAGCGCGGCCCCCTAATCCGCTACAGTCCCGCATCACCCTTTTTTTAAAATTATTATACTGTTGCGCGATCATACAGGTGCGGCCCCCTTTCAGCGCGGCCCCCTACTCCCTTACAGTGCGCTAATCCCTTACAGTGCGCTTTTAGCCATCACAGCAGAGAGCCGCCATTACCGCCGCCCCCACATACGGGCGCGACACCCGCCTATTGCAGCGCCGCATATTTTTATTGACCACCCGGGCCGCCATCACCGGGCTTCCCCACCTACTCAAGCGGCCTCGTTATTCAAGTAAGGGCTTGCCATAGCCCCCTCGCATACAGGGGCCACCGTATTTCAGAGCGGCCACCACACGGGCGCGCCCCCCCACATCGCAGTTAAAAATCTATCACCTCTATTACTAAACGTCCCATTATGCGGGCGAACACTACGCCACGGCCCCCTCAAACCCAGCTTGCCACAATCCGCCAGCCGCCGACAGGAAACCTCACTCCACGTCTACGATGCTCCTGCAGCACAGCTGAGGTCCAAGGGGACAAAGAGGACAAAACCCCTGGGGCGCAGCCTTAAGGAGCCTACCAGGCTTTTCCCTGCGCACCCCGATGACATCACCACACCCCTCCTTCGTCCAGCCCCCTTTCTTGGCCCGGGGGAGGCTCAGTCCTGTGTCGCTACTAAGGGCGCCCCTCCCCTAGGCGCGGGGGGGCGCCTGTTCATAAACGTAGAACCATCAATCACTTCTCTACAGTGTCACTGATTTGCCAGTAATAGTATTTATCATTTATTTATTAATAACCTGCTCCTGCAGGGCAAGTCTTACATTTGGAGCAGATGTCAAACTTTTCAGGAAATCTTTAACAATCAAAGCAGTATCCAATGTATAGATTTTACACATACAGAGGTTCAACCTGGACATACATTATTCATGTTTGAAAGAATACAAATATGCAGTACGTATGTAACATTTTTCTAAAGAGGTGGGAGCCGGTTTTGCAGGGGTGCTGCAATATCGGCCCCTTAGTAACAAAAGCAGCAGTGCTTCACACTTGTCCCCCGGAGAGTGGGGGGAGCTGGTCTGACAAAATTGCCAGGGCTGCTTTGGGTTCCCAGTCCGGCCCTGCACTCAGTTCTTCATTCTAGAGGAGCAAAAGTGTAGGTGTTTCCAGAGTTCGGACTATCTGCAAGAGGTATTTGAATACCCTCAGATTATGAGCTTGTGTGTGCTCACCTGTTTTTGCAGGGTGCCTACCAAGCAATGTTTGTATTCCTGGCAGTGCTTAGTTTGTAAAGGAATGAATGCCGATGCCCAAAACTCCGGTCAGAAGCCTGCGACCGGTGCAATTGAACGTTGCTACTCCAAATACCCAGGCTGATAGTCTTAAATCCCCCCTTGCGCCTCTTTATTTCACTTCTTGACTCTCCCTGTCCCTTTGTCTCTCTTTTGCAGTTTCCTGCTTTCCTCCATAGTGAAGGCTTTTCTGCCTTTCTCTTCATCTGTCTTTCTGCTTTGTGTGTTTTCTCTCATTTGCTCTCAGTAAACGTCTGTTGGGGAAAAAATAAGTCCCCGTCCCCAAAAATGTCTGCCGGTGGCCCTCGCGGGCACCACCCGGTTTAACCAAAGCACTGCCCTGAACCACTATGTCTACCAATGCGATCATAGGCCCGGTGGAAATTTCTATTTTGCTGGGGAAAAACTGGGATAATTCCGGTAGTCTGCGTTACAATTGTTACGCCAAATTCCGGAGTTAAGCTGTAATTCATTCAACAACACATAATTGCACGGGAACCAGAACGCAAGGGGTGGTATTTGCAGTTAGTTCAATGTGTCCAAAACTTTAGACAGCCGGGCCCAGAGTGCTTCACTCAGATAGGTCTCCACTGCCTCCCTCTCGTGCTACCTTCCTCACAATGTTGAAGCAATAAGATTCTTTGGTAATTTTGTATTTCTTTGAGGTGATTTGTAAGACCTTGTCACGGCCGACTTCCAGATTATACATTTTAAAGCATAGGCTTGCGAGCACAAACGTTTCAAGTATGTCTTAGTTATGCCAATAAATATTTAACCAAATGCTTTCATCCAGGGCACGAGTCGGGGGTCCACGCGGGTGGACGGCGTTCCCCCACTTCTTTCACAGGGTGGATGCCGTCCACCCTGCCAAGAAGTGTGGCCCCACTGTAAAATATGCTGAATTTGTCCCGGTGTAATTTACAAACACCGGGACACATTCAGCAGCGCCTGCACGTTGTTGTCTGCTTTCGATCACAACAACGTGCAGGCGGGGACGGGGCTCTCTTATTTCTGACTCCTGCTGGGATACTCGGCCTCAGGGGTCATCAAGCCTCCTTTTGTTGGAGTTTCCTGGCTGGCAGCAATCAGGAGCCTCACACCTGATGCAAATGCAGCAGAGGGGAAACAAAGGCTCGCACCTTGTTAGCACTTCACACATACTTAGGAGAGGCAGCTTTTCACTTTGTTCAGGCTCTGTTTAGGCGACATGCATGCACTGTAAGAACGTCAGATGTGTTGATCTTTCCCAGTATTTGCACAAAATAAATTGCATTTATATACGCTTATTACCCTTGAGGAGACGTTGTAATAATTTAAATATCACTATTTCTTTTAAAGCACTATGGCTATAGAAAGCTTAACGCTGACAAAAGGTAACATTGCTTTATATGTAGTGTACAAAAGTGTGAATCTTCTGCCTAAATCAGGAGGGTTTGCAAGTATACTCGAAATGTGCTCAAATGTACTCATGATACACCTGCTAAACATATATGTGAGGGCTTAAGATCTGATATCACTTCTTGTGATGCCAGTTCCTGTGATGTCATGCGCCGTGATGTCACGCGCTGCGATGCCATGCGCTGTGATGTCACTTGCATACTGATTAACTAGGTTAGTCCCCCCACTTCTTTTTTTAGGACTTGTGCCCTGCTTTCATCCAAATGCAGGACATTGAACTCCTGCTCATACTGACTGACGTACGAGCCTGTCTTTCACTTGTCAATATTGTTTCATAAGCAAACATTTTGGGTGCTAACTCGGTTCAAGCAGTTGTTTGTGCAAATATTAAAACTAAGTTACAGAGTTATAACTAACTAAGCAAATAGGAACGTGGTTTTTAAACACTGTGGAAATTATTTGCAAAGAATCTGTTTATGGAAATTGTGCCTGCCCTTTGATATAGTAATGGGTAAGCTGATCTGAAATTCATTTACTTGTTCCTTCTTTTCCTCGGTTGCATTCCCTTATACATCACTAGAAGAACAAACTTTGATCTGAAGTAAATCATTCTCCTTGCAGGACAGTGTTCCATTAACCACCCACACTTTGCAACAGGAAGTGACGATTGAAACAACTGAAGTATGTGCTGTATTTCTTTTTATGGGTGTTGTTGAGCGCGGCCTATGCCCTGGGCTCCTTGGCAGTTTGGAAGTGATACCGATGCAGTCCAATAAGTGATCTGTGAGGATAATTAAAGACAAGTTTTCATTGGCTTCCAGCTGCTGCTGGAAGTTTCAAGCAAGTCCTTCCAAAAGCGAGCAGATTGAGACTAAAGTACAGGAATCACGAGAAACATGGATGGATATGAGTGTAAAGTTTTCCTGACCAGCTTTGAACTTGTGGGAGAAATGTGGGCGAGACTCGCAGATTGGCAAGGACAAGGCCTATTGGATTCTGCTTTAAGGCTTCTGAACCGTCAACCAAAGCAGGGCCGCTAGAGCGGGACCACTTATGACCCTTTCTCTTCAAATGAATAAAAGGTAGTCTCGGAAGCAAAGCTTTGGGAAGACTCAACTAGAGAGCACTGCAAGCAGTGACGTAGCAAGGGTGCCACCATGGGCCCAATGTAAACAAGAAAGCCACCGCCACCATTTCCTGGTGTCGTAGGAAAAAAGCCGGGGGGAGATTTACAAGCCCCTTGCGCCACTGTTGCGTCATTTTTAACATGGGAAAAGTGACGCAAAAGTGGCGCAAGGGGCTTGTAAATCTGCCCCCCCATCTATAGTTGGTTGCAGTGGGCACCTCTCTACTCTAGGCCCCAGTGCCACTGCACCTGCTGTAGTACTGATACCTACGCCCAATCTGCAGTAGACAAGCTGAGAGCAAAGAAAGGCGTTGACTTCAAGTCACTGTCCGTGAATCTGAGCGCGGCTTGCCGGAAGGAGGGTGGGGACAGCAACAGCGCTCCATCTGGGCTGCGTGAGGGTTGCGAGCAGCATATTTTGATGCTGATGCTCAGCCCGCTGCAGTGCTTTCAAGAGCACTTTCCCTTATTTCACTACAGCCCCTCCTCCCTCATCATAAAACGCAAGCCAAATTAGTGACGGGCAAAGGGTGCTTTTCTCCTCTGCCCGCTGCCTTGAAACCAGTTTTCTTTCATTATGGGTTGAATAGGTAAAATTTGCCTGAATGCCCACAATCAAAGAACCAAGGAGAAAGCAAACAGTAGAGGAGAGCAGACCTACACGGGGCCCATGCAGGGCACCGGAATTATGCAACGGAGGGGGGTACCAAATTGTGTAGCAGTGTTGACTAAATTATGTAACACAAAAAAAGAAAGTTATCCAGTGTAATGCGACACATTTTGTGACAGTATCACTGCATTATTTTGCCTTTTTTACATGTTAACACAGTCTGTGCTAAGGTTCCACCTCATTAGTAACAGTCTAACACTCAAATACAGCAATAGGTAATTGAACAAGCATTTGCAATGCAATCGGTCTCGCCTTTGGGAACTTATAAAGGATTTAGCCATGCATCACATTATCCTGGGTGCTGCCACATCTACTGTTCTTTAACATAACACTGCATTGAGAAGTTCTTGCAGTTTGACCCCATTTCCCGGTCTTTCAAGAGCTTCACTGGCTAGAATCAAGTTCAAAACCAGATGCCTGGCTCATAAAGCCACTGACTTGAAAACAATTCAACAACTGCTAAACTACTGATCATATCTGGGAGTAAATAAAGCCTAAGAAGTAAAAACTCCTTGCAACTTGACAATCATAAATGTATAGCTTAAGCATTAAGACCAGTCCTCCATGGAGCATCAACCGCCCCTGGAACTCTCTATTCATCTGAGCAACTAACCAGCAGTGCATAAAACTTTCTTATTCAAGATTTACTTTAGTATGTTCTGGATGTCATAGAACTCCCTTGGAAATGTTTATTTTTTTGCCTTCTATCAGTCTTGAAAGTTGTCCAGTCCCTCTAAATGCTCTCCTCCAAAATTAGACATTCTGCCCTTCTCAACTGGTGAACTGAATATTAACTATCTATATATATACACGAGTGTCCCTCTGTAAATAGTGCTATTGAAATATGTAACAATACTTAAAATAATTCATACATATCAGTAAAATTTAAAAAGCAAATAAAAATGTTTTGAAAAAAAATATTTAAAGCCAACATGTGATGTAAAGAACCCATGGTCTATTTACGGTTGTCATCCAGGTCATCATGACACCATGCCTCCTGGACTTTTCTAATACAATTCACTGTCACCAGGTATGGCAGAGTTAAAGTGTTCGATGGAAGCAGCCCGTGACTACAACTCTCATAACAAAGTAGTTGTCAAGTAAAGGTCAAGACACAAAATGCGATGTCCTGGCGGCACGGAGCTAGGTAGGCACTCTAATTCTACTGCCTCATGGGCATTCACGGAATATGCAATGTATACGCCTACCACCCCTGCCCCCCTCTTGTGTAGTTCCTATAGTACCCATGCAGGACCTGCGTGTTTGGATAACATAAACTGTGGGCTTGGTGTTAGACTGACTCTGTACACCCCCACCGCGTATGTTAGCCGGATTTGCATTAGCTAGCTCACAGTGCCACTAGAATCTCCTCTTATCGGGGAGAGATTAGTTTCTGGCAACCTTAGATCATGACAACCCTGATCCCTCAGAATTGTGGAAACAATGTACTACTTTTCGCTCAGTCACTCGTGCTTACTTGTTCGGTTTGTCTCAGAGAGTTACACAGAATAAACAGTCTGGGCGTTTCAATAAGTATTTATTGAACAGTTGTTATTCTAGTGTAAAATATATGTGCTGCAGCAACCAGCAGACAATAGCAGAGATATATTATCAGCAGTACGATCAAAGTGAAGGGATAGTACAGTTCTACCATATTGCAATAATCATGGTTACATAACATGAATATGAAAAGCATTATAAAAGTGCTCGTACTCCTACGATGCCTAACTAGATGTACCTAAGTGTACCTAGCATGTGTGTAGGTCTAAAAGCCTAAGAGCCAAGAATCCTTCTAGGATTTAGTCGAACCCCATTACCTGAATAGAGAGAGTGTGGGACCCCGTCCTGGTCTCGAGTTGGACACCCCGCAAGGGCTGTGTTAGACCGCTGTCAGCTGGAGCGACTGCATGCAGGAGCCTCAGCGTCTCTGGTCAGTGTGTCAGCATGGAAGTCTCGGTTCCCTCTATCTTACCGTGGCAAGATGTGGTGTATTTATACCCTAAAGTGTCTTGTCCCTCAGTATGGTTTGTATTGGTCTTTGTTAGACATGAGGAAGACGTCAGGGGTGAACTTTGTACATACATATTATGCGGGAGATGTAGCTGGTGAATGCTCATGCATAATTTATGAGTACATTGTAGGCCTGTGTTCGGGAAAAACCCTGCAGTGTTCTAACCACAGACTAGATAACGTTCAACCCTCAGAGCTCGTTGTGTACTGTAGGGAACTAATGTAGGTGAAAGATCATGCCTATATTAGGGCATAGGAGATCATGACTATAATAGGGCATAGACGATTATGACCAAAATAGGGCATATACGATTATGACCATAATAGGGCATATGCGAATATGACCATATACGGCATATATGAACGCGTCTATATTAGGGCCTCTATATGAAACATAACACCCACTCCACTTTCGAATTGGATGACAATGACCATACTTAAAATCTGGACAATTTAGAAACTTTCTTAAAAACAGCTAAAAACATGGTTTTAAAAAGACATTTAAAAATGATTAAAAATGTTAAAAGTCAGCTATTCTTTTGTTGCTACTTGAAAAAGTCAATTCTGTCTCACTCATAAAAGTTGCATTACTACAAGCAGAAGAAGGCCATTCTTTCTCAAGTGAAAGTGTCAATTTAGGAAATGTTCCAAATTTAGTTCGTTTATTTATGAAACGAAGTGGAGAAGCCGAATTCTTTCCCAGGACGCGATGAGCCAATTCCAGATTAAGTGTCCTGGCTGGGAGATACAGCATTATCGGTGTTAGCTACTGCAGACGACAAATCCAACGCCTCACAGAGAACGTCAATCGCACATAGATGGAATTCAGCACTGCCAACAGTCGGTGCTGCGGCAGCTTGTGCGGCAGTTGTTACCTGAGTGCCTGTGGAGGAGCCACCTAACCCAGCAGGAGCAAACGGCACCTGTGGATTCTCAAGGAATGCGTTCATCAGAATTTGAAGACGCTGGGGACAACGCAGAGCATGGGCCTTTAGGGGGTCCAGCATAGCATCCATGTCCGGAGGCGTATCTGATGGAAACGTTAGACAGAGATCCAATGTGCATTCTTCTCCGCAGAACAGGGATCGAAGAACAGGTAAGATGCAGTCCACCCAGACTGGTCTAAACGATAGAAACCAAGAGGCGTTCAGTTCTCTTAGGCAAGGTATTCCCAGAAGCTGTACCATGCGTTCACGGTACTTTCGCTCCATGAGTACGTTCGCCATTTCCTTGGAAATTGGGCCGACCATTGCGGAGCAGTAAGATTACAATCAGGACTCCTGCAATTAGGAACAGGATAAGCGGGAGACCTCCAAACACGCTTCCCAATACGGAGTGTATAAAATTTGGGATTACTCCAAGGACTGTCTGAAAGGTGCTTAATAGTCCTGACCCAATGGTCTTAAA
Organism: Calotriton arnoldi; assembly: GCA_963921515.1. NCBI lineage: Eukaryota > Metazoa > Chordata > Amphibia > Caudata > Salamandridae > Calotriton > Calotriton arnoldi. The sequence continues at coordinate 1,608,167 of CAWUFW010003589.1, forward strand.
TAGGTGTACAATACTGCTCGTATCAGACATGTTAAAGATACGACCCACCATTTCTACGAAATGAAAGGGGCAGTTCGTACGTATAAGCGCCTGTATCTCAGTCGAGGTCCTTGCAACTTGAAGTTCAAAGGTTTCTCGAGCGGAGGTTAAGGGCACGGTTTGCTGTAAAAGCATGGCTTTCAGTCTGCTCAAAGTATCAAATTGTATGAAGGAAACATTAAACGAAGGCCATAATGGCGCCTCCCTGACTGTGTTCAGTGGCGGAAACAATACTTGCATACAGCAAGTAACCCTGGAGTTAACAGTGACCAGATAGGCGACTCCCGGAATCATCCCACAGCAACCTTGATCGTTGAGCATCAAGTAACTCCCATTCGAGAGCAGCTGGAAAACCGGCGTGATAATGGCCGCTGGGGTCCCTGACATGTGGCAAGATAGATTCACTACCGAACCACTACATGCTCCGTGCAGAGAAATAACCTGACACATGAGAGAACGGCTTAAAGCGTTCTTGCAGTTTGTACCACTCAGATACACTTCTCGATCCCCATTCCGGCATCGATATCTATATGGTAACTCCCAAGTTTCCTTAATGTAACCCTTACCCATTGTTTCATATTTGCCTGCCTGCCTTTGCTCAAGACAATATTGAAACTGAAACGTAGTGACCGGCAGAGTGATTTGGCCATGAATTAGCCATTCAGTTGATGGTGATTCAGCTACAGTGAATGGTAACCTTTCCAGTTTCTCAATACGCAGCATTGTATATTTGGCTCCCCTTTGTGCCATTTCTTTCTGTTTATCAGTTAGATTGTATTCTGAAAACAGAGACGTGGTGTTTATAAAACGCCAGGGCACATAGCCTGCACGCAAAGATTGCAGCGTCCAGCTTAACATCACAATAGAATGCAACTGAGATTGCCCGTGTTGTAACAAGGCCAGATCCTGTTCTAATATGTCGATTGCCGAAGATACAATGTTGCCTAAGCAGTAAATCCTGGAGGTCAAAGTTGTTAACCCATTATCCACTACAGCTAAAGCCTTCTCTAGGTTAATACAGTATTCTTTCTGCGGCCTCCTGTTGGGATATTTTCCAGTTTTCATTATAGTAGGCATAAATGCCAGCATATATGAAACGTTTCTGACGTGTTTTCCTTGGGCCTAGCAAGAAATCCCTAAGGTCTACATCAGGTGTGAGTAAGGTCAAGTGATGTTTTACTTCTGTGAGTGTTGAGGTTTCTAGCCAATCAAGGCACAACTTCCCAACACTATAGGATGTCACTACCCCTGGGTGTTGTCTCTGTACATAGCGTGTATCTGGCCTACTGATACTAAACCCCTCGGTTATACCTAGGAATCTCTGTTGACATGTGTTTGTGTCAATGGGCCAAATCAGCCATTCTGTCCAGTTGGGCTCTGACCTGTTGTACTGGAGAATGTCATCTAATCTTACCCCGTATGTAGTTGAATTCTGCCCCCCACCCATTTGTGATGGTGCCGGAAACCCCGGTGTGTTAATTTCCTTGTTCTTGGCTAGTCCAAGACAGGATGTCTGTTGCACAGTTTCATTTAGAAATATCATCTGCTGTGGAATGAGACATGCTCTAAAAAGCGCTTCTGTTCCCTGGACTTGCCAGTCCCTAGAACCCCAGATCGATTTTAAATCTATAGTGTCCTTCCATAGGTCGAAACCCTGTGTAGACAACTGGGCCATAAAGGAAGCAGAGTAAATCTGTTTGGTGTTAGTCAACATAATTTTCTGTGCTGATGATTTTGCCACTTTGTAATAGAATGACTTCGGGTCAGATGTATTAAACCCTGAAAAGTATGTGAATTTCTATGCAAAAATTGCAAACTACCTTTTGGAGGTGTTGGGCAGTGTTCCCACTGGTGGTATTCAAATACATTTCTAGGTGTTATAGATTTATGCAAGAAATGATGACCATAATGTTGGTAACAGTACAATATATCATAGTCTGAAGCACCTTCTAACATTTCATTGTTCGGAAATGATGCAGTTTTTTCTAAATCAGACATTATATTATTCACAGTTTCAGTGTCCCAATCATCAGAAAATGTACTGGAGGTAATGATATCACTTAAAGAAATTTTAAATACATGTTTAAGCTTTAAAAGTTCAGTCGGATGGAATATATCGAAATCAATGTTGTCCCATACTATACCGTCCGGTATAGGAACTGCTGTGATGTTCACTGAAGACAAGTCTCTTGGTTCACGATGTGAAGACTGGTGTGGTTTTAAAATCAAATTGACTCTTTGGGCTGTAGAGCTCTGCTGGAGATATCGTCCATTAATAAGCATACTAAAAGTTATAATTAAACCTAGCCAGAAAAGAAAAAAATAGAATCCCAGTGATATACCATAGTTCTATCCAAGGTGACACCAGGTAAGTCTTTCTAAAAAAGTGCAAAAAGTCAATGAGTTTCTCTTTGTGTGATTTTTTGGCTGGCGTCGTTTCCGGCTCGCTTGGATCCAGTGAAAACGTATCAAAGTTCATGAAATACCCAGAAGCAGTTAGTTCAATTGTTGGAATTGCATCGGGATTTGTTGAAATTGGATTTTGCTCTTGACAAGGCATGTTGACGTAGACGCTACAAAAAACAGAATAGGGGAGTGAAGAGGTAGCGTCCAGAGGGACACTGACGGTGGATACGTCCTCCTCTAATCAGTAATTAACAAAACATCAAGATCCACCATAAGGGTAGTGATCCAAATGATGAAAAGGATCGATAGAGGGTGGGGGAAAAGTTGTATACCTACTCCATGATAGGACATACACAAAGTTGTTTAAATACCTCACACACCAAAAGGGCCCTTGGTGTCATGCTTCATCATTGGAGTCTTCCCATCCCACTGTGGAATGGGGCGCTACTGATCGGCGACTACGCTGGAGCACTAATCTAAAGCACTATGTGTGGTGTAGGGGTAGTGAGAGGAAGGGTCAAAAGTGGAGTTAAAGGAACTGGTCTCATGGACATAAGACAATTTAATAGGTCGTTGAGGCTGGACCTGTTAAAACTGGTCGCTTGAAAGTCACGCATATAATGAGCTGACATTCCTAGAGAGTCAACATGTTTCGAAGCTCAAGGCTTCTTCATCAGGACTGAAAAGATCCCTTCAGTGCTCACTAGTTGTATAAAAGTGAAAGTTATTATATACAAAAGTGAAAAAATGCCAGTATTCAAGCACTACATGCAGTACCTACTTGTACTTCTAATATGTTAATCTGGGAAAGAAAGATTAAAAATATTAGTTGCGCCACCCACGGCGTTATCATGCGAAGATCTGAAAAGACAACAAATGTGTCAAGGTGACTGTTTTAAAACATAGTACTATCACACAGCGGAGCCGCGGGTGAGCAGTATGGGGCAAGACACTGTCTAGCAGCACTAATTAGTGACATCTACCTGTTCACCTGTTCCTGAGGCTCATGGGGCAATATACCCATCCATACATTGTATGTATTGTGTGTATACATCGTTCTACACACCATGTTTGTATACAATTACAATAGCCACAAATAGAGTGTGTGATTCATGTTATATGTAGTGTGTTTTGTATGTTTTCCCATTTCCCCCCTTTTTTTCACAGGTCCATGCACCATGATAGTACTATGTTTTAAAACAGTCACCTTGACACATGATAACGCCGTGGGTGGCGCAACTAATATTTTTAATCTTTCTTTCCCAGATTAACATATTAGAAGTACAAGTAGGTACTGCATGTAGTGCTTGAATACATGGCATTTTTTCACTTTTGTATATAATAACTTTCACTTTTTATCCAACTAGTGAGCACTGAAGGGATCTTTTCAGTCCTGATGAAGAAGCCTTGAGCTTCGAAACATGTGTTGACTCTCTAGGAACGTCAGCTCATTATATGCGTGACTTTTCCAAACCACCAGTTTTTAACAGGTCCAGCCTTAACGACCTATTAAATAGTCTTATGTCCATGAGGCCAGTTCCTTTTTAACTCCACTTTTGACCCTTCCTCTCACTACCCCTACACCACACATAGTGGTTTAGATTAGTGCTCCCGCGTAGTCGCCGGTCGTAGCACGCCCCATTCCACAGTGGGATGGGAAGACCCCAATGATGAAGCATGACACCAAGGGCCCTTTTGGTGTGTGAGGGGTATTTAAACAACTTTTGTGTATGTCCTATCATGGAGTAGGTATACAACTTTTCCCCCACCCTCTATCGGTCCTTTTTCATCATTTGGATCACTACCCTTATGGTGGATCTTGATGTTTTGTTAATGTTGACGTAGACGTCTGTAGTCGGTCTCATTGCAACTTGGTTGTTAAGTTGATTTCTTCTTGTTGAAGTGGAACGAGTTCCATAACATTGTTGCCTAGTCCTTCATTCCGTACAGGTGGCTCTTCAAACGTGATGAGTCTTTCTGTTTGAACTTCTTGGATTGTAGCAAGAGGAGGTCATCTGCTACTGTGGAGTCCACGAGGCCTACTGTTTAGTTTCGGCCACATAGTGTGGTTTGATTAAGTCGATTGAGACAAATCTTTTCTCCTTTTTCCCAGCAAGAGGTGGCAGAATTACAGTTCTTGTGCCTTGGATTGCTAGGTCCGGTACAGCTGTTCTGTAGGATGGTCCGAACTCTTTCTTGTCTGCAATCTTTTCTCTGACCAGATCCCCGACTTTTGGGATCCAGACAGGTCTTGCCGTTACTGCCTTGACTTCCTCAGTGGAGGTCTGTTTTAAGTGGACGTTGCTTTGTTGTGTCCTGGATTCATTTAGATCCTGTAAAACAGCCAAACGATCATGGATATCAAATGGTTTCTCATTCGCCACTGCGCCTTCACAATCAAGATCAGGTACCCACATTCTTGTCCCAAATAGGACCTCGTAAGGAGTGACACCCCCTAGAGAGCTTCTTGGCTGATTGTTTAGGGCTCTTTGTACCCCATATAAGTGATCGACCCATCTACCGCCCTTGCCTAATACCCTAGCTGTTAAAGATTGCTTTAAGTCATGGTTTTTCCTCTCCACAACGGAATTAACCTCAGGATGGTACGGAGAGGAGTACCGCAATGCTACGCCCATTCCTTCCATTGCCTCTTTGTAAGCCCGAGAGCTAAACGCCGGGCCACGGTCAGAATGTAACGTGCCAATTGCATATGTGCCGATAAAGACTCGCAAATCTCTTATAACAGTTAGAGCATCAGCACATCGCTGAGGCCTAACCCATAGGAATCTAGAGCAGGAATCCACTGCAACCATGATATATTTCTTGGCCCCATCAGATTGTAGGGGTCCGCAGTGGTCCAAATATACACATGCGAGAGGTTTGTCTGATTTCAGCAATGGTGTCTGCGGCGGCGTGTTACGGTGGAGCCTTTCATCTGCAGGCAGATGTCGCACTTTAAGACATAGTCTTTGGTCTGCTTTGTTAACCCTGGCCACCAGTAGCGCTGTTTCAGTAAAGAAATAGTTGCTGTGACGCCTGTATGCGCAGAACCCAAACCCTCATGTGCTGCTAGAATTAAGCTTTGCCTACGATCCATATTTGGTATTACTCTATCCCCCACTCCAGGAATCTGAGCATATGGAATGTTTTGTGCATCTAACTTGTAGGAGTACTTGAGTGGAAATTTTTTAGGTACTGCTGTGCTGCCTTTGTGTGAAGCATTGACAGCTACCATAATCTCGCAGTCTATTCTCATTTTTGAACGAGTGATTGCAGCTACGGAAGCCGTGCGAACAGCCCCCTTTGCGGCTTCCTCAGCCAATGAATTCCATTCAACGTGAACGCCATCACGCTGATGTGTATGTATCACGTGAGCTCTTGGTAGTTCGTTTCTCAACTCCACTACCTGTTCCCATAGCATTTTATGCTTAATTGTGCCACCTTTTGCGTCTTTAAACCCGTTTTGTTCCCAATGATGTAAGTATTCATTGTATGACTGTACACAGTAAAAGGAATCACGCACAATCAGTGTGGGGAATTCGTGTTCCGTATTCACCAGTGCCAGTATAAGTGCTTTTAATTCTGCCAACTGAGCCGTGCAATCTCCTAGAGATTGCGTTTTAGTGCAACTCGGATGGAACTTTCCATCGTGCATGCGACCTTTAATGATTGCACACGCTGCTCTGTAAGCTTGCTTACTCCCTATGGCCGGTTGAGCAGATCCATCAGTGTAAATAATATATTCATACTGATCTAGAGGCAAAATTTCATTTGGTAGAGGATATTCTTGTTCGTATTGCAGAAATGCTTGTGTTTTTAAACTTGGATCAAATCTGTATTCAACATCCATTACAGTAAGAGAATTAGCCCATTGTATCCATCTGGGATGTAAGGCTTTCGCATTTGGAATGCTAGCCTTTGTAACAGCCTCTAAGGCTGGTACTGGGGTCACGACTATTATGCGTTTTCCCTGAGCCAGAGCTCTTTCTCTTGCTACAGCGGTCTGCACTGCTGTCAGTATTTTTTCTGTTAAAGTGAAACGCATCTCTGCGTTTGTGTATAGGTGTGATTTGTATGCGATTGGTACCGTTTCGCCTTCATTGAAAGTTAAATAAGTGTACCCGCATTTACCCGCTATTACTCGGATCACTAAGTTGCGTAAGTTTACGTTGTCTGTAAGTGTTTTGAAGCTATCAAGTCTTCTTGTAGTAAACGTAGGATGTTTGTATGTTCCTGTGTCCATTGTCTGACTGAAAAATCAGGTTTTATTAAGTCGTAGAAAGGTTTTACTCTTTCTGCGTAATCCAAAATGTATGTTCAACCAAAATTTAGGAATCCCAGAATTGATTGTAAATTCTTTAATGGTTTTGGAGGTTGGAGCAGCGCACACTTTTCTAAAAAGTTAGCTGCTAGGCTTTTTCCTTCACTTGACAGCTCATACCCTAAGAACAGGACATTGAGGTGGGCAAGTTTTGATTTTTTGAAATTAAATTTATAGCCCTCAGAGGCGAATCCCATAATAATGGTGCTCACCCTGGTCAAGTGCCTCGGCATGTCATCATCCGTCAGATAAATATCATCCACATAGGACAATGTTTCTTCATCCAAATTTTGGAGTAACTCTGTTACCCTTGCTGAAAATACCCCGGGGCTATTCTTATACCCTTGGGCTAGTCGACAAAATTGTCGCTGGGACCCTAACGCACTGAGGGGCATATTCTCAAGGAGCTATCGCCCAGTTAGCGGCACTTTATTGCAGTCAAAGTGGCGATAGATTTATCGCACCATTCACAAGCAGGTGCTAACAGCCGATATCGCCAGTTTTCCTGCGATAGCAGCCGCAAAAAACATCGCCACGGATGACACCGGCAACTAACGCTAATGAGATGCAGAGTAGGCGTTCCTGTGCAAAAAGCCGCGAAAACACCACTTCGCTATATTCTCTACAACCAGCCAGATCGGCGATAAGATCCCAAAACAGGCGATAAGGCGCGTTAGCAGCAGGGATTTAACACCTGCTCCTACCTGGTGTTAAGTCGGACGACAACCTGCACCACAAAAGGGAGCCCAGACCAGAGCCACACCTGAAGAACAACAGATGCCATGGAGCTACTGATCATGCAGCTCGGAGCCCCAAGAGGGCCACAACACCTACCGCCACCACACCCAGGCCCGCCACCCCCCGGACTACCACAGAGGCAGCGCAGACAAAGACAGCGGACCTTCAGAAAACGCACCAGCCTCACAGACTTAACACCAGAGGATGTCATTGCCCACCACAGGCTCAAAAGGACAACCATCCTCCGCATCCTGACCATCATTGCCCACAGGCTGACGGTACCAACACAGCGGACAACCAACATCCCTCCGCAGACAAAGCTGCTGGCTGTACTGCACCTGTTGGCCTCTTGTACCTTCCAACCAACAACTGCCAGAGTCGGAGGAGTCTCACAGCCAGCCCTATCCAAGTTCCTCACACCTGTCTCGGATGCCATCATCAGCTTGGTACCCCAGCACCTTTACTTCCCACACACTGCGCAGGAACAGCTGGAGACCAAGCAAGGCTTCTATGCCATAGCTGGCTTCCCGCACGTGTTGGGGGCAATCGACTGCACACATGTACTCCTCGTGCCCCCTGCCGCCACTGCACACAATTACCGCAACAGGAAGCACACGCATTCCATCAATGTGCCGGCAATAGTGGACCACCTGGGACTCTTCACCAATGTCGTTGCCAACTACCCAGGCAGTGTGCATGATTCCTTCATCTTCCGACAGTCCATCATCAACCAGCGCTTTCAGGATGGCACCCATGTGAATGCATTGCTCGTTGGTAAGTACCAAATGAACACACCACACACCTCAACTCCACAGTCATGCAACTCACGACTCTGGGAATGCACACGTTACAAACCCACATTCAACATGCCAAACAACATGCCCACGTACCAGACACGACAGCACAACTTACTGTGGTAACCTGGGCCAGCCATGTACACAAGTCATGAACGGCATGGCACCTCAGCCACATAATAGCAGAATGTGGTGAGAGGTGGGAACCAGGCATGTGCGAAGGAGGCAAGTGACCCATGAATGAGAATGTGCACAATGCCAAGTGTGGCGTGGATGGGCTGGCCAGACTGCAGTATGCAGACCACAGACATGTCCATGTCGACAAATACTGCTGGTATCTGGAGTGTAGAGGACAGTGGACGCAACCATGTCACCCCAGGCAGTGGGGAAGATCGCGGAAATGTAGCCTGTTATGTCACCCCCTGTAAGCGTGAGCGGAGTGCGCTGGCCCGGCGTACGCCAGGCCAGCGTAGGGGTGTGAAGAAAAAGCACGTAGCGCCGGGCATGGTTCTCTACCAGAATGGCCAACGTGTCTGCCAGGGCGGCGCATCTCAGCCCACCACGAGGCCGACGCTGTGAGCGGCGGTGCCTGCGATCCTGTGTGCCTGCTGCACCCCAGGCCGCTGGTCCCCAGACCCGTCTTGGCCGCCCCTGCGCAACCAGGCCTCACTGCTCACCTGCCGACACCGACGTGTGTCAAAGAGGGCCCACCACGTGCCGGTGCAAGCTCCAAGCCCGAGTCCTGCGACCTTGGCAGCCTCCCCAGACCATCACGGCCCCCGCGACACAGGCCCACAGCACTCCTTTTTCGTTGACGTACTCCACCGCTGCCTCCGGACTACACCGCGGTCCAGTAGGCCACACAGTTGGAACTGAGTCTTGATAATTCAATGGCCGAGTGCAAATCACTGTACGCAAGGAGAGGAGTAAGAGGAAGACGCGATTCAGTCCGGAATAAAAAAGGATCAGCATCATGGAGGTGATCGAACACTACCAACAACTGCTCTGGTGCCACTAACTCTGTGCATCGCAAGCCTACGACACGTGGCTGTGGGCCCCTGCTGACCGCTTCCTCCGGCCTGCACTGCGGTCAAGTAGGTCACACATTTGGAACTGAGTCTTGATTTATTTATGGCAGAGTTTATACAATTGTACAGGCCTCATCGCAGACTGCATCCCCTTTCAGCTCTGGTGCCACTAACTCTGTGCCACGAAATTCATGGACACTCTCTGGTTGAACTTTGGTGGCGTCTCAGTCAATGGCCTGGGGGTTGTCTCCATCATCATGTGGCTGCACTGACTTGGTGTTAAACATGAGTCTGTAGCATTCATCTCCTCCATATTGCCTGTTTCTGCTTGGTTCTGCCCTGTGCATCATGCCCTGGAAGAACACCTTCCACTGTCCCCCGGAACACTCCGCGACATTCACCTTCAACATCGACGAGGACCCGCTCAGCTCTCGTGGCCCTACCTCAGTGCACCGCAAGTCACAGTCCCGTGGCGGTGTGCCTGTGCCTGCCGCAATGCATCCGGGGCCACTAACTCTGTGCAGCTCAAGTCCGGGACCCTGTCTGATTGAATATTGGATGGCCTCTGAGTCGATGGCCTGGGGGTCATCAACGCCATGTGTCTGTGGCCCTGCGCTGACCGCTGCCTCTGGCCTCAACTGCGGTCCACCAGGGCTCACACATCAAATCGAGTCCTGACCTGCCCGGACGACGCATCACCGCTGGCTGCACACGCCACCACTGCCAGGACCACCTCCAACCAACAACTGCCAGAGTCGGAAGAGTCCTACAGCCAGACTACCGGAGTTGCTCACACCTGTCTTGGATGCCATCATCAGCTTGATACCCTGCTCAGCTCTTCAGGTGCCACTAACTCAGTGCACCACAACTCATGGACTCTGTCTGATTGAGTCTTGTGCTGTGTACAGTGGACGCAACCATGTCACCACAGGCAGTGGGTAAGACCTTGGACATGTAGTTTTGTTGTCCCCCCCTTAATACGTAAGAGGGGTGTACTGGGCCGGCGTACACAAGTACAGCGTAGGGGTGTGAATCATCATCCCTGGGCTCTGGGCGTGGTTCATTTCTGGGCTGGACAGGAAACCAACTGATGCGTGTGTATCTGTTGCAGTGTCTGCGCCACACGGCCCGCAATCGACAATGTTGCATGCACCCGGAGGGCGCCCGCGCACGAAGGGATTGTACAAGGAGCACAAGGCCACTCGGGCTCTTGACTCATGCATGCCAACTGTTGTGTGTGTATCGCCATTGGTGCACCATGAGCCTATGGCCTAGCCTTATTTGCAGCACGAAAGCCACATCACATTTCCAGAATGCAAGCAGTAGTCAGACTAACATTAGGGATGATAGCTCCTTTGTCTCAATACAGAAGGCGGAAGGACATCTGCACCTCCGACCTTGGTCTTGCATGCGGCAAGCACCCCCTGAGAGAGATACCATATCAGATGATGATGACTCCCACACTACGCACAGCGCAAATGAAAGTCCAACGTATCAACACCCCACACACAGGAGTTCTTGCTCGAGGTACTCTTGCATGGAATGCCCTTAACACTTACATACACAACAAGCCATACGTCCAAACGTTGAACACACATACGACTCATTGCTCCGAGCTGTGGCATATCATCCACATAACTGCCACAGGTCAGAAAAGTGCCGGTTCTATGAGAGCCACCAACGCAATGGCAGAACATCCCGGGCGCATGCACAACGCCTGTCATGTGGAACTGTACCGTGTCCGAATGCTGCCTGTTCTTGTCTGATGCATTGTTCTGCATGTTGTGGCCCTTGTCTTGCCCGTACTGACACGCACATGGCAATAAAGTCTACGCAACTTCACTAGTGTTCAACTGTGATGAGTGTTGATTAGAATGACAAATCGTGTGCCTCAATGAGCATTGTCCGTACAGAGGGAGGGACTGACTGACGCATTTCACTTAGGGGTGAGTCCCTATTGCCAGCTCCACCTCTGTGTGCCAGACATAGTGGTTGGGATAGTTGCTGATAGACCTGTGCTCTTACGTGTCTTCAGCAATGTGAGTATGGTGTCCATATTCTTGCCATGTGTATCAATGTGACCCATCACTACAGGCTGTGTCCATCCAGTTGAGTGTGAGTAGGTATGCAAAGAGATGTTCTGTTGTCAAATGTGATGGTGGACACTACTTTAGGCCTGCCAATGACTTTGACATCTCATACCCACCCCTATTTCCGACATTGCGTGGGGCAAAGCTGAGAAATTGCGCGATTGTTGTTTCAGAGTAATGAGGCCACAGCTAGTGCACACATTCCCAGTCATCTCACTTCCTATGTGTGTCACGGTCACACATGTGCATTGCTTTCATTTCCCAGGGTGTACCTTTTTGGGCAATCAATGTCCTTACATTCATCCGTACTTTCGTACTTGAAAGATTATGGACATGACACATCTGTGTGTATTTGAATGATTTATTCACATTCGGTGGAGTGTCGGAGCGTGAGCAGTACATGGCCATGCACACCCCACATTACATTGTAGCCCAGTGGAGGGCCAGCCAGAGTCATTTAGGGATTGACAAGTACATAGGAGGAGGAAGAGTACAGTCCGCAGTCTGATTGCTGTGTCCTTGGTAAGCAAACAAAATATGGCAGTCCATGTCGAGGTCCAAGGTGAGTGTCGCAGAGTGTTTCGGGGGACAGTGGGAGGTGTTGTTACAGGGCATGATGCAGAGGGCAGAACCAAGCTGAAACAGGGCATATGGCGGAGAAGAATGCTACTGGCTCCTCCTTACTACAAAGGTGGAATCACCCGCATCTTCGTCCTCTATGTCATCTGACTGACATGTGGATGCTGATGTTTGGTCTGCAGCACTGTGTGCCACTGACACATCAGGGGCCGGAGATGTGTGCGTAGGGGGACCAGCAGCATTCATCAGCGACTGCCTTGGTGGCAGCAATGCGATGATGAGGATCTGCAGGGCATGGTAGATCCCAACAATGTTTCGCTGGTGTGCATCCGTGGCAGACATTCTTTCCGCATGCATCCGCTCCATGTTCTCCATTATCCTCAGCATCTGTGCCAACTCTCGGCTGACATCGCTGAGGCCACTCTGACTAGGCAGTTGTTCTCCTCTCAGAGTCATGACTCCAGCTATGTCGGGCATGGATTGTTGGACATCATGGAGTGTACTGTGGGTGTCCGTTAGGGAGTGTAAGTGGTCCCTGATGGGACTTAAACACCCACGTATGTCATCTAGTTTGGCTGCCATGAGGTCGACCCCACCAGCACCTGTTCAGCCACCTCCTTCTGGCAGTCTAACACATGTCCTTGGAATGCGATGTGTTCTTCGGTGAGGTGCTGGAAGCCAGCTGTGGTGGTGGGTGCTTCCTGCTGTGTGGTCTGTGCAGGGGGTGGGGTCTCCTCGATGCAGCTGGGCTGCCCTGCTCATGGAGGTGGGTTGCCGTAGCTGTCCATGAGCTGTTGTAGGGCGTCGGTGTCGAAGGTGTGGAGGTCCTCTTCATCATCACTGATGAGTTGTCTGGTCTGGTCTGCTCTGCAGGAGGTGTTGATTGTCCCTCTGCACTGTGAAGGGGAGATGCATTTTAACATTGCGTTGACATGTATGTTGACGCATTGTTCAAGTTTACATACAGACTGCATGACAATGTACATTGTGACTGTTTGGGAGGAGCTGACTATTTGATGCGGGACAGTGGACATTTGACCTACATCACGGATGTGAGGTTGTACACATACATTATCATCTCACAGTTTCCTGCTATGCCAGATGTGATTTTCCAGTTTCTACGCACAAGCGGGACCAGTTGTGTCCTCTGTTCTGTAGTGTAAGTGTTGCAATTTGTACCACATTGTCGTCAATGTTGGTGTGCAGTCATTGCTATGTGTGTGTGCTGCATTATGGGAGAGTCGCCCCTGCAGCTGTGATTTTGCTGCCCCTTAGCCCTTTGAGGTGGTGTGCCTTTGTCTTCTGTGCTTCTACAGTGCTGAGATGTTGCAGACTTGGCTAATTTTGGCTCGGTTCGTATTTTGGACTCTTGGGCATGGTTTATCGCAGATGTGTTGTTGACGTCAGGGGTTGTTTGTGCACGTGGATGTGTCAGAGTGTGACCTGCCCCTTTACGGATGTGTTCCACACTCAGCCACCTCAGTGTCGTGGCGTGCACCATGTCATGATGATTGGACTGCAGCCATGCTGTTAGTCATGCGGTGTCACTTGCATTGTCAGTGTGGCTCACAGACACGCAGCTTTGCTGGTTTAGACACTTGGGCATGGGTTGGTTGTGAGCTTGGTGCTGTGTGGGGAGGGACCCCTTTGTGCCCATAGTGGACGGGGGCCTACTTGCTGTTTGTATGTGTGCTGCAGTGTGCCAAGGTGATCAGGGACATGATCCAGAGTCATTGTGGGTGTGCAGTGTGCTCTACTTAATTGTGCATGTGTGCCATTGTGCCCTTCTCCCCTGTCCCCCCAGTCCCTGTTCAGTACTCACCCTGGTGCTGTTGTGTCAGGTCATGTCGAGCAGTGTCTGGACCCCCAACTCCTGCCACCGTCTCCCCACTGATGGCTGTGGCCACCATTTCCTCCATCTCATCCAGCTCCTGGTGTTCCGCTGGACTGCCACCTCCAGTCTGCATTGCTGCCTGATGGTTGTCAGCGAGTTTCTTCTTGGTTTTGCGCTTCGCATCATTCCAGCACCTCTTAACCTCCCCAATTGTCCTCCTCCACACTCCGACTGCATTCACCTTGTCCAGGATGGACTGCCATAGTGCATTTTTATTTGCCAATGACACGTTGGTGGTGACGAACAGTCGTTGGTGGTGTTCTATCACCTCCGTGATGATGATCCTGTTTTCCTGCGGACTGAACCTCGTCTTCCTCGTCTTCTTCTCCTTGCCCTTCCGTGACCCCGAGGTCCCAGGCTGGTCCTCCTGGGGGCTTGTGGGGTTCTGGTCGTCCTCTGTACTTGCTCCGGCTTCCTCCATGGTGCTACGCAGTTTTAATTATTTTGTTTGGGTTTTTAGGTGCTTTTGTAGTGCATTTTCCCGCATGACGCGTGTGAATTGCAGGCCTGTCGCTGGTTATCGGTGCTTTTTTTTTATCGCGGTTGGCAACATTGCAACTTTTTTCGCGTTTCGCGTTTTCTCGGCGTCGCGTTATATTTAATGCGGTCATTTTACGCGTTGTCGTGGGACTATCGCATGGTGCCGCCGGGTTGGGAATACAACGCTAACACGGCGGTATTTTCCCGCGATAGACTGCGATGTGCAAAGTTGCGTTAAGCTAATTTTGAGATAATTATCACACGTTCTTGAGAATATCCCCCTGAATGCGGTCAGATACCTGCTTTCAGGCGCTATATTTTGGCAGAAAAATCCATTTGAGATATCAAGTGTTGTTTTGTATTTTTTGCGCACAATGTTATTCATTAATGCGGCACTGTGTGCATTTTGAACTGCAAATGTCCTTGTGCAAGTGTTTAAATGTCTGTAATCCAAAACTAAACGATATGTGTTGTCAGGTTTCATTACGGGAAACAAAGGATTGTTCATAGGTGAAGTGCAAATTTCAATCACCCCCTGGTATTCTAGTTGGTCTAGGATCTCCCTGACTTGTTTTTTAGCTTCCTGCTTTATAGGGTATTGCCTTTGAGCATTTGGGGAAACTTTTAACGGGATCACGTGGTGGGTTGAATCCTCATCCCAACCAACATGATTTTTGTACAATGCTGGAGCTAGGGCCACCGCCCACTCCTGCGCATATGCATGTTTTAAATGTATGGGAACGAGGTCGGAAAAGGCTGGAAAAATTATTGTTTCTCCCCTAGGGCACTCCATGACGAATGCTGGCGGCCAGTCTTGCTCTGCTAATAGGATGTCATAACCAGATGACAGATTTTTACAAAATAGACCTTTAACTTTTCTGGGCTTGTCCCCCTCCATATGGAGTGTTATCTCATGTAACTTATGTAGGACACTTACCCGAGTATCAGGTGTTTCCACTGTGATATACTCACTCAACTCTGCTGTCACCAGAAATTCCTTCAGGTTCTGGCAAACTATTGTTACTTCTGCCACGCTGTCTAGCATCATCAGAGCCCATTCCCCGTTCAGAAGCTGTGTCCTCAAAATTCTGGGCATGTCTGATCTTGAGACCTGCTACCTTCTTCTTTTTGAACTGAGGTTTTTGTTTTTGTTTATTTTCTTTTTTAGGTGCGTAGTCCGCAGCGCGTTGCGTGTCTCTGGACTTTGTATGCTCCTCTTGTCTGTGTTCTGACCGTCCTTCCCTCTCGGAGTTTTTTGATGAACCCTGAAAGGAACGAGAGGAACGTGTATCAGTATCCTGATACCTGTCAGGTTTTTTAATACTATCCCTATTCCTGAGGTTATACCTCCTTTCAGAGGGCTCCTGTTGAGGAGACCTACCTCTGGATTGAGATCTGCTGTCTTTAGACTTTTGTTGTTTTTTATTTTCCCACTTCTTTTTAGAAGAAGTAGGTGTCTGCTTTGTAGTGTCCTTTTCAGAACTGCCCACCAGTTGTGGTTTTAATGCTTTCCCACCTAGACTGTCTCTGCCTAGTTCTGCATATGCAGTTTCAATTATTTTGGGTAGTTTGTGTTGTTGATCTACTGGACTGAACACCCTTAGGCGTTGGCGGATAGCCACTGAAGCTACTTCCCCTTTAATATTAGCTAGTATTATGGCTGATACCTGGTCAAAGTTATTTAGTAACTTCATCCCTAAGTTAAGGGCAGGCTCTGCTCCGTATGTCAGGCATTGATCCATCGGCGCGCCTACCTAGAGTGTAGGACTACATCTCCCAGAAGGCCGTCCTTCTGGGAGGGATTAAATATCACGTACAACGCAGGGAGCATTGTACGTGATTCTTCTTGGATCGGAAAGTAGTCAGAGGCAGAGCGGCTGCTCTGCGAGGATCCAGCTGGTACCGCCGGATCGGGCGCTCCCCGTCCGGAGCGCCGAACATTTGATCCCCCGTCTGGATTGTGGCAAAGATCGGGGTGAAGGTGTCGGAACGTTTCGCCGCAAACGCTCGGAGGAGCGCTGAACTTTCACACTGTTGTTTTCCCCGCCCGCGGCTGCAGCGGGAAGAACGACGAGACTCTGAGGGAGGTGCCTTCCCTGAACTTACCGTGGACTGACGACTGCTGGTCTGTTTTCTGTTCTTCTTCCCTTTGAGTCTAGAGGGAAGGGGTGTGCTGGAGTTTAATGGTATCCAGCGCCCGAGTCAACTAAAAGAGGTACCGCCTGTTCTTTTCCTCTTCGTTTATTTTTTCCTTTGTGACATTGGTGAAACTCACCTGAGTGCTGTCATCCGGTATCCCGTCTGGGTTTCAGTAGGAGAAGTTTATGTCGGGATTGCTTGCAGCATCTTAATAGACTGATCTGATTCTTCACCAAGTGGCGTTTTTACTTTCTTCTATTACTGGAGTTGGCTGTTTCTTTTCTTCTTGTATCCGGGGTGAGTGGTAGAGGGTACGTATGTGAAAAGTACTCATTTTTCTTGGTTTATCTAAAAGAAGAAGTGAACGGTGTACTAACTGGAATGTGCTTGGTTTTCTAGGTGCTTATGTTTTGTTGCCTGCGGGGAGAGAAGTATCTTCCCAGACAGAGAGGCTCTATACAGTGGGGGATTAACTCTAACAGGTACTGAGACAGCACTAGCGAGATTTTATGAGAGTAGTTCGCATTGTATATCCTAATAATCGTGTACTTATTTTTGTTACAGGTTTTCCCTTTTCCCACGCTGCACCTACCCTATCCCTATCCCTCGCTTGATCGCCTCAATACTCTGGGTATCATTTAGTCAGAGTTTGGGGATGTCAGGAGGTGGACCCCTTTGAGCATTGTCCAGATCCTGAGGAGTGCTTGTAATCGTGACAGAATCACGTACCCACGAAAAAATACTCCTCCCGGTCTGGGCCGGGCCCAAAGATGGCGTCATTAGACGAGGTGTTACAGGTATTGGTAGCGGTGCAACAGGAATTGGCTGCCTCCCGCGCGGAGACAGCGGCTCTAAGAGAGAGGGTGGATAGACAGTCAAGGAATCCGTTTGATGTTTCCTCAGCCTCTCCTCAGATACAGGTGACGGTTCCGCCACCCATTCCTTTGGCTAGTCCAGAGCGGTACTCGGGCGATCCGTTGAAAATACAAACATTTCTGACCCAAATAGCATTAAATTTTTCCTGTAAACCTGCGTCTTTTCCCAATAATCTCTCTAGGGTGGCTTTTGCCATCTCGTATCTGACAGGGGATGCCGCCAATTGGGCAGTTCCTTTGGTCAGAAACGACGATCCGTTGCTTTCGGATTGGACGGCTTTTCGTAGGGAGTTTGAAAGAGTGTTCGATCGCCGGGCTACCACGCTTAGCGCAGATAGGGAGCTGCTGGAACTTTGTCAGGGAACTAAGGACCTAGTCACTTATATGACGGCCTTTAACCGCTTGGTGGCAGAAACCGCCTGGCCAGAGGAGAAAAGGATGTCTCTCTACTACCAAGGTTTAAGGGATGAGATGAAGGATGTGTTGGCACGTATCGATCCGCAACCCACCACATGCACCGACTTGATAAATCTCACCTTGCGGTTAGACCATAGATTGGCAGAGCGGGGAGGGGACCGAAGAAGAGGCGAGAGAGCCGTGGTTGGAATTGGGCATGAAAGTCGTTCCTCCCATCCCTCGATGGAACCAGGGTCTGAACCGATGGATGTGGGAGCCATTAGACCCCCGTTATCCAAAACGGAGAGGGAGAGCCGTCGGGCGCAAGGTCTCTGTATGTATTGTGGGAAGAAGGGGCACTATGTGAGGGATTTCCCCCTGAAACCCAAGAAAAGGAATACATTCTATTCCAACAAAGAGTGGCAATCGTGGAGTTAGGGTCCACGAGTGATGGCGCCTCTGCCGAGACAGTGTCTCCCATAGGAGAACCATCAGAGAAGGAGTGGAGGTTGCCGTCGTTAGCGGTTACTGAGGCAAAAAACACTGAATCCCACATAGTGTTGTCCATGACCCTTAGGACGGGACAACAAAACCATCAGGTATGTACCATGATAGATTCCGGGGCCACTGGAAACTTTATCGATAGTGGTTTGGTACACCGACTGGGGTTAGCCAGAGTGCTTAGCAACAAGCCTGAAAGGGTGTTAGCAGTGGACGGTACCCCGTTGAAGTCAGGTCCCATCACCGAACATACAGAAGTGGTAGAACTGGTCCTCAAAGGGGATCCTCAAGATCATGTGGAGGACATTATGCTAAACATTATCGAGGCACCTCAATATGAGGTCATCTTGGGCATGCCATGGTTGTGGCAGCACAACCCTACTATGAATTGGAGACAAAAACCATTAGTTTTCAATCACCGGAATGCCTAGCTCAGTGCATGCACGACAACGGTTCACACACCTTGGCCTTAGCCCGGATATACCATGTTGCCACCGCAGCAGAGAAAGAGACAGAACTACCTCCGGAATACGCTGTCTATCGGGAGGTGTTTTGTGAGGTCAAGGCCGAGATCTTACCCCCACACCGCGACTATGATTGTCGCATAGATCTGGTGGATGGAGCCATTATACCATCATGCAGAGTATATGCGTTATCCGAACCCGAGACCAAATACTTGCGCGAATACCTCGAGCATTATAGCGCCATCGGCTTCATTCGCCCGTCTCGTTCTCCGGACACCTCTCCTCTTTTCTTTACGGCGAAAGCCAATGGTGAGTTAAGGACGTGTATCGATTATCGGTCGTTGAACAAGAATACGGTGAGAAACCGATACCCGTTGCCACTCATTCCAGTATTACTGGATCAGGTGAGGGAGGCCAACATCTACACCAGACTTGATCTGAGAGGGGCCTATCACCTAGTATGTATACGCAAGGGGGATGAGTGGAAGACCGCATTCAAAACACGGTACGGGTTGTTCGAATACTTGGTCATGCCGTTCGGGTTGTGTAACGCCCCGGCGGCATTCCAGTATTTCCTCAATGACGTGCTCAAGGACTACATAGATCGAACCGTGGTTGTGTACATCGACGACATTCTGATCTATTCAGTCTCTCCGGAACAACATACTAGACACGTCATCCTGATCCTCAAACTACTGCAAGAACATAGCCTGTTCTGCAAGCTAAGCAAGTGTGAGTTCAGCGTGACTGAGGTAGAGTTTTTGGGGGTCATTTTGAGTCCTCAGGGGTTTAGAATGGCTGAAAGAAAAGTAGAGGCGGTTCAGGAGTGGCCTGTACCTAAGAGTGTGAGAGAGGTGCAATGCTTTTTGGGGTTCTCCAACTACTATCGGAGATTCATCTCTCACTTTTCCCAGTTGGCCGCTCCAGTAACTAGGTTGTTGAGGAAAGGGACGCCTTTTCACTGGACCTCCGAAGCCATGGAGGCGTTTACCCAACTGAAAAAGGCCTTTTGCACCGCACCCATCCTGCGACACCCTCAGGTCAACGTACCTTTTGTGGTAGAAGCGGACGCCTCCGAGGTGGCGATCGGAGCAGTGTTGTCACAAAGGGATAAGCACACAGGGCAGCTGCATCCGGTGGCGTTCCTGTCCAAGAAGCTGAACTCTGCCGAGACCAATTACACTGTGGCCGAAAAGGAACTATTGGACATTAAGAAGGCCTTTCAAGAGTGGAGACACTACTTGTGGGGGGCCCATCATCCCATCACGGTCTACTCAGACCACCGGAATCTTCAGTTCATGAAGACAGCCAGGCACCTCTCACAGAGACAGATGCGGTGGATGCTGTTTTTTGCGGGATACGATTTCTTAATCACCTTCCGTCCCGGATCAGATAACAAAAAAGCGGATTCCTTGTCCAGACAAGGAGAGAGCAACACACCCCGACAAGACCGCCCGGAGGCAATCGTGAATCCGGACAGGGTCCTGTGTGTGGTCACTGTGGACCGCTTCCTCGAACAAGTCACAACCAACTGGTCCCCGAATCAGTGGCGGCAGTGGGCGGACCAAAGCATTCATCGGATCCTCAAACATGGCGTACCCTTGCACAACAATAAACTGTACTTGCCTACCCACACGCTCCGGTTGAAGGCTTTCAATTGGTGTCATGACGCTGTACTTGCGGGCCATCCTGGACATAAGAAAACATTACACCTGATTCGGCGTCATTTCTGGTGGGACGGAATGGCAAAAGACGTGGAACAATGGGTGTCACAATGTGAAACATGTGCTCGTGCAAAAGGGGAACACAACAAAAGCAAGGGGAGACTGATGCCTCTGCCTACTCCTTCCCAACCTTGGCAAACGATCAGTCTGGACTTTATCCTCGGTTTACCTCTGGATCAAGGGTATAACGCGATTTTGGTTGTTATAGACAGCCTTACCAAAATGGGACACTTTATCCCGTGTAGGAATCTACCCACTGCAGGACAGACAGCTCAGTTACTGTTGACGCAGGTCGTGCGCCTACACGGCCTCCCGAGGGTCATTGTATCTGATAGGGGACCCCAGTTCATTGCCAGGTTCTGGCGGATGTGGTGCAAGGCTCTCCATGTGGAAGCCGCTCTGTCTACCAGTTTCCATCCGCAAACCGATGGTCAAACAGAGCGGTTGAATCAAGCATTAAAGAAATACTTGCGGTGTTATTCGAAGGACGCAACCGATTCCTGGGTGTCCCTGTTATGGTTGGCCGAACTATCCTATAACAATGCCTGGCACAGCTTTATTGGGGAAACACCATTCAGAGCAAACACGGGGTTCCATGCTATCACTCTGCCTCTGGTTATACCGAGTGAAGTACGGAACCATCCTACTGTGATGGCACAGGTGGGGTCTCTCATGCTGATACACAGACGGATACGAGCACATCTGGAACGCGCCAAGCAGACCTACAAGAAATGTGCTGATCACCATCGACAAGAAGGGCCTACGTACCAGGTGGGGGATCAAGTATGGCTCTCTACTAAGAACATCCGCTTCCGATATCGCAGCATCTTTCATCCCAGGTTTATTGGCCCGTACACCATACTACGCAGGGTCAACCCCGTGGCGTACAAACTACGATTACCAGCATCTTTGAGAATACACCCGGTGTTTCATTGTGGTCTGCTCAAGACGGCGAATGGTGCGAGGCGCAGGGCGACGCCTCCCGTGATGAGGGATGGGCAGTTGGAGTACGAGGTGCGATGCATTCTGGATTCCCGGTATCGCCAGGGTCGCCTATGGTACCTGGTATCTTGGAAGGGCTATCCGTCCGAGGACGATTCCTGGGAGCCGAGTGCCGGCGTACATGCCCCACGGGCGGTGCGACTGTTCCATTCCCGCAATCCTGGGAAGCCTGGATCTAGGAGGCGCGAGGGAGGAGGACGTACTGTCAGGCATTGATCCATCGGCGCGCCTACCTAGAGTGTAGGACTACATCTCCCAGAAGGCCGTCCTTCTGGGAGGGATTAAATATCACGTACAATGCAGGGAGCATTGTACGTGATTCTTCTTGGATCGGAAAGTAGTCAGAGGCAGAGCGGCTGCTCTGCGAGGATCCAGCTGGTACCGCCGGATCGGGCGCTCCCCGTCTGGAGCGCAGAACATTTGATCCCCCCGTCTGGATTGTGGCAAAGATCGGGGTGAAGGTGTCGGAACGTTTTCGCCGCAAACGCTCGGAGGAGCGCTGAACTTTCACACTGTTGTTTTCCCCGCCCGCGGCTGCAGCGGGAAGAACGACGAGACTCTGAGGGAGGTGCCTTCCCTGAACTTACCATGGACTGATGACTGCTGGTCTGTTTTCTGTTCTTCTTCCCTTTGAGTCTAGAGGGAAGGGTGTGCTGGAGTTTAATGGTATCCAGCGCCCGAATCAACTAAAAGAGGTACCGCCTGTTCTTTTCCTCTTCGTTTATTTTTTCCTTTGTGACATTGGTGAAACTCACCTGAGTGCTGTCATCCGGTATCCCGTCTGGGTTTCAGTAGGAGAAGTTTATGTCGGGATTGCTTGCAGCATCTTAATAGACTGATCTGATTCTTCACCAAGTGGCGTTTTTACTTTCTTCTATTACTGGAGTTGGCTGTTTCTTTTCTTCTTGTATCCGGGGTGAGTGGTAGAGGGTACGTATGTGAAAAGTACTCATTTTTCTTGGTTTATCTAAAAGAAGAAGTGAACGGTGTACTAACTGGAATGTGCTTGGTTTTCTAGGTGCTTATGTTTTGTTGCCTGCGGGGAGAGAAGTATCTTCCCAGACAGAGAGGCTCTATACAGTGGGGGATTAACTCTAACAGGTACTGAGACAGCACTAGCGAGATTTTATGAGAGTAGTTCGCATTGTATATCCTAATAATCGTGTACTTATTTTTGTTACAGGTTTTCCCTTTTCCCACGCTGCACCTACCCTATCCCTATCCCTCGCTTGATCGCCTCAATACTCTGGGTATCATTTAGTCAGAGTTTGGGGATGTCAGGAGGTGGACCCCTTTGAGCATCGTCCAGATCCTGAGGAGTGCTTGTAATCGTGACACCGTACTCATTTTGTATCTGTCTCAATACGTCAGGTATTACTGCAAAGGACGGGATACGATGTGTTCTGGTATATATGGCAGCGAAGACTGAACCCCAAGAGGTGCAGTCCTCTAGTTGTGGTGTGATCCCCATGGGCAAGCAGATTGTTAGTATTCTGTGTTTATCACAGGTGGTAGTATTCGGGAATACCGCCTCAAGCTGAGTTATTTTCTGAGCTATCCAGAATGGTATTTGTTCGCGTTTTGCGGGCATTTTGCCCATTACCGCGTGTAATGTTTGAGGAGTAATTTTATTTCCTGTACCCTGAGCTGGAGTACTATTTGCTGCAGCTGGTGCAGGTTGTATTGTTAAAGTCCTCATGACAAATTGTGTCAGGTTCCTGTAGATTTTAATTAGATCTTTGTGTTGTACGAGTAAGTCTGGCTGTGGCATTGTGTTAATGTCAGGATGCGGTGTGTAAGCCGCTCGTATCGGCCATGTGGCCCCGTCTCCTCCAAGTGGGCCTAACCTTACTCTTTGTCGTACGTGGGGTAGGGCGCCATTAAACCAGTAATGATGTTCCTGGTAAGTGAGTGGAATCTCTATGTCCTCAAACGGACAATATTCCTGTGGTGCATCTCCTTCTATATAATAGTGAAATGTATTTGTTGTTGCATTTGCTGCTGGGAGTGTAACCCATGAATAGAACACCTCTGTTTTATTTGATTCGTGTGCCTCAATCACGAAAACAACAATGCCATCCTTGGCTTGTAAACCATTTTCTAATAGTCTTAGGGTGACCGTCCTTCTGAATTTCGGTGCAATCTGTATTGCATCCGTGGGATCTTCCTCTGAGAAGTTCAGTTCAATTCCCTCTGCCCTTACCTCGGTATTTGACATGTTTTAGAGGAAGAAGTGTTCCAAGAGAACTAAGATAAGGTGTTATGCACAATTTTTAGGAACTCTATGTCCTTTCAAGCTTGAATAACCAACAGCAAATAATTAGTTTTTTCGTACTACTCAGCTGTGGCGGATTTTGTGCCCACCCACTCCAGACGTCTCTGGGGTTTTGTGAGTAGGTTCTCTGAGAATAGCACGACTGAACTACTCAGATTCTACTGTTAAATAAGTACCCAACCAACGTTGGTGGCGCCATGTCGTGTAGTTCCTATAGTACCCATGCAGGACCTGCGCGTTTGGATAACATAAACTGTGGGCTTGGTGTTAGACTGACTCTGTACACCCCCACCGCGTATGTTAGCTGGATTTGCATTAGCTAGCTCACTGTGCCACTAGAATCTCCTCTTATCGGGGAGAGATTAGTTTCTGATAACCTTAGATCATGACAACCCTGATCCCTCAGAAACCGTGGAAACAATGTACTACTTTTCGCTCAGTCACTCGTGCTTACTTGTTCGGTTTGTCTCAGAGAGTTACACAGAATAAACAGTCTGGGCGTTTCAATAAATATTTATTGAACAGTTGTTATTCTAGTGTAAAATATATGTGCTGCAGCAACCAGCTGCGATATATTATCAACAGTACGATCAAAGTGAAGGGATAGTACAGTTCTACCATATTGCAATAATCATGGTTACATACATGAATATGAAAAGCATTATAAAAGTGCTCGTACTCCTACGATGCCTAACTAGATGCACCTAAGTGTACCTAGCATGTGTGTAGGTCTGAAAGCCTAAGAGCCAAGAATCCTTCTAGGATTTAGTCGAACCCCATTACCTGAATAGAGAGAGTGTGGGACCCCGTCCTGGTCTCGAGTTGGACACCCCGCAAGGGCTGTGTTAGACCGCTGTCAGCTGGAGCAACTGCATGCAGGAGCCTCAGCGTCTCTGGTCAGTGTGTCAGCATGGAAGTCTCGGTTCCCTCTATCTTACCGTGGCAAGATGTGGTGTATTTATACCCTAAAGTATCTTGTCCCTCAGTATGGTTTGTATTGGTCTTTGTTAGACATGAGGAAGACGTCAGGGGTGAACTTTGTACATACATATTATGCGGGAGATGTAGCTGGTCAATGCTCATGCATAATTTATGAGTACATTGTAGGCCTGTGTTCGGGAAAAACCCTGCAGTGTTCTAACCACAGACTAGATAACGTTCAACCCTCAGAGCTCGTTGTGTACTGTAGGGAACTAATGTAGGTGAAAGATCATGCCTATATTAGGGCATAGGAGATCATGACTATAATAGGCATAGACGATTATGACTAAAATAGGGCATATGCGAATATGACCATAATAGGGCATATGCGAATATGACCATATACGGCATATATGAACGTGTCTATATTAGGGCCTCTATATGAAACATAACACCCCTTTCAATTTCCAGAGCTCACAAGGGCCCACAAGTCTTGTGATGCACTTACACCCAGTCCTGGAGTTTTTGCGCACAGCATTTCTGGGTTTAACAAGGTTTTTTTTACCGTCATTGCAAAAAAATATTAACAAACACACTATGTAGGATAAAAACTAAGCCAGTCCGACTGAAGTTGTCACAAATGATGTGAGGCCACTTGGCAGCAATTCACTTTTCTGCCACTTTATCGTTTTAATGCTCACCTCCTTAGGTCTTCCACCCATCACCTTACTCCCAAACTCTGATTACGCAAAAGTTAAACATAAATTGCCTATGACTTATGTATAATAAAATGCGTAAATTGTATACAATGAAACATGACGTATGTAATAAAAATACTAGCACAAAACTACGGGTACCTTTGTAAAACAGCTGGAAAAAACTTTGACAATCCCAAAGTAATTTTGGATTGCCTGAAGCATTCCACAGCCATTTGGAAAGAAGGTTGACAGCAGCTTTAACAGCTTCAAAATACTTATTTAATCTGCGTTTTTCTTTTTATTTAAATGTCGGTAAATGAAGAGCCTGTATGTAACTCCTGAATTTTCTCTGCCTCTTGCCCCTATAGTACAGTAGAAAATGTTACCTGATGATTACGTCATCAATGGCATCATGTACTAATCCTGGGCTTTACATTATCAACCTAATGCATTCTGGAAGTTGAAGTCTTTTATTTTAACTGCTCCACATTAACTAAAAACACTTGCAAACAATCTGTACAAGGAAAGGAGCCCCACGACTGTTGCCTGGTGGTATCGCGCCTGGTGGTCACCTTACAGAGTAAACAACGAGCTGCGAGTTCAAGATATAAACACTTACGTTTCCAGTACAATGCAGAGAATCTGGATGTCTTTTACTGCCACCCGAATCTTCCAGTCGGAATGTCGGGCTTCGGACACGGTGCCGTTGGGCCCCTGGCTGATGGTGCGCCTGACTTCCAGCTTAAATTGAGCGAGAAACGGCAAGTTTTGACTCTCCCCGTCAGAGGAGTCCGACGTAGACGATGAAGAGCAAGATGAATTCTTACTGCTCTCCTGGCTCCAGTTCATGTTTCAATCGAAGCCCTCATAGCTGCCAAGGTTTCAGAATGCTATGTGTGACATTTTCATAATTTCAGTGTAATTATGAGTGTCATTTCAATGACTATGAGTGACACTTTCTCGCGAGCAAAATCAAGCGAAGAAGATGAGGGAAACATAAATATCAGAAATTGCATCGATTTGACCAATGAGAAACTCTAAGAGGATCTTAAAATTGCATCAAAGCACCAGAAATGGAAGGGCACTAACCTAGTAAAAAGCAGTAACTCACAGCTTATACTCAAGGATGCTACTATTCTAGTGACCTCTTTTAAGCAAACTGGACAATGTGTCCATTTCTGCTGACCTGCAAAAGATTAGTATACAGCCGATGAGAGGAAAGACACATAAAAAATGGAGAAGCAGAAAGGGAGATGCATAAAGTGGGCCACAGTTGTATTTTTTGGGAGTTGGCAGGGTAACAGTCCTTTAAAGATTTTGTGTGCAGAGAGGTAGGCATTATAATTATTTGTAGTATTTTTATTATGTTGTCCTTATTGTGTCTGATTCTTTTGTTAAAAAACATAGAAGACAATTTCTCTCTATCACAATTTAAAAGGTAAATGTTTCTGTGACTATTTTCTGAAATAAGTATGACAGTTCATTACAACAAATGGGAAAAAAAATCTAGGGTCTGATTGGCAAAGCCATGTGCACACTGATGTTGGATTTATATGTGCATAAGGCTTGTGTTACGGGTGTGAACTCTAGTTTTGTCTTCCCAAAATATTAGTTAACATTCAGAAAATAATTTAATCAGAATAAATATTACCTGTGCACAAATCTTTTCTCGGGATAGGATGTGGACATTTCTGAGGCAACGATGACTTGCAAGGCCAATGTACACTCACAAAACTGCAAGTTTGTGGTTTTTCAACTTTTAAAAGACACATTTCCACCCTAGGTATGGTGTAAGATTCCCTCTTGTCCATGGCAAAAATAAATCTGTATCCCTTGTGGAAATGCCCACAAAGATGGTTGGGGTGAAAATGAAGAGGTTTCTACACAAGGGGATATTTTAAAATGCAATTGCAATTTTGTATTACGTGTACCCACGTTTAAGATACAATGCATATATAAATGGAAACCTGTGAAAGCAACACTGAATTTATGAAATAATTAATTGTACCGCCAATCCTTGGGATTTTCAACTTGTTAGCCAGAGATGTACTCCAAATGTAGACGGAAACAAACGTTAGAACATTTCCACCTGTAATTGCCCGAAGAATGAAAGCGTGAGAGAGAGCGTGTGCACGTTCCCTGTGTTATTTTCGTTCCCTAAGCATAGCTCTGCAGACACTGCCACACTGCTAGTCACTCATGCCTACCTGTGGAAGGCGTCCTGAAGTATGCCACGCAACGGCCCGGTTGAAGACTGAAGCCTGTGCACAATTTGAAAGGTGGCTGGTTGAAAATGTGCACCGTGAGGCATGTGACTCCTGCACGTTCACTGTGGAGGCATTAAAGGACAGTGAGAGCAGTCAATGTGCAAAAGGAAGCCCCAAAGCAGGCTGCGAATGGGCTGTCTGCCGGTCTGTGGGCCCTGCCCACACCAGCTCCTGCGCCGTTGGAAGCAGAAGTTGCAGCCGGCAGTGCAGGCCTCAGCAGCTCCGCATTTCACCTGCGCAGAGATCTCGACGCAGACAGTGCAGGCTTCAGCAGCTCCGCCTTTCACCTGCGCAGAGATCTCGACGCAGACAGTGCAGGCTTCAGCAGCTCTGTCTTTCACCTGCACACAGATCACGACGCAGAACTGTCCCTTCCTCGAACACCACTCTCTTGTTTGGGGCACAGTGACTCTCCCTGTGTCACAGCATAGGTCATTATGCTGAGACTTAGTCCAGGATACATAATGCTCAATATAATACCGGCGCCTCCGCGGTGGTGAGAGCGAAGTGCTTAGCTGCTGTGCCATTACCCAGACTGAGCTGAGGAAATGCTGCAGCACGGTGTTAGTTCTTGTCGCACATGCTGCTACTTCAGGACCGGAGCTGATCACTGGTCCCCCACCTCTCTTTTCGCGTTGCGGGCTGTAGCTTGTCTCCGGGGCGCCAGCTAGGGCTGGCAGTTCTGGCCGGGGCACATCTGGCTTCACCCGCCCGGCGCATTCACCAGGCAGGGCCTATCAAGGCCTCAGCCTGCGCAGATTCTCTTTCCTCTTTACCCTGAGGGCCCCCTCGTGACACGGAGGAGACCCAATGAGAGTGTTATCGCCGTGAGCAATAGAGGATTTTGTAGTGGCCGGCAAGTAATAAGCTTTTCGAGGATATTTTTAATGATAAATGTTCCGGCCCAAGGAGCTATCGCAAAGTGCTGCAGGATGATTAACTTGCAAATGCCTCCCGCTCCGCTCGCGCCGCCGACTACGCGCCTATTAAAATGAGTCTGACAACTTTAAAAGACTCACACACTGTCTCCACAGTAGACATTGGGCGCACTGACAGTGACTCCTGATGTGAAAGTTATCGCGCGGCTGTAGTGTGGATTTCTGTTACATTGTAGCAGCGCTAGCGCAGATGAGCCCAGCCAGCTCCTAACTAAACCGGGAGCATCGCGCACCACTCTCACAGCTTTCAGCATGGTGTATACATCATAGACACTCCGCTTGACAGCTGTGGGAGGCGCTATAAGGCGTGACTTTCCATTTGAAATGCGTTAGTCTCACGCCTGATGCGTGATACTTGGCAGGGCTGAGCCCTGCCGCGTAGCTACTCGTGTACCTAAGGCCCAGGACCCAAAATACATTTATGTACAAGTCCAGTACAGCAGTGTCTAGTAAACCCGGGTATCCCTCCTTAAACTGAAGCATGGCTCCCTGCCGGCTTTTCCTGGCACAGACCAGCAAAACCGAAAGTGAAAATGGCCATCCACTCGGTCTCCCTCTTGTTTTTCAAACTATCCAAATCCAGCTAGTCTTCTTCGATCTTTCAAACAATCAGAGGAGGCATTTGCAACAAATGAGTGATGTATACACAGCAGCTCTGCTGCTGACCTCGCCCTTCCATTTTTTCGTTTGTTTAAAAGGCTCTCATGTCACATTGCATTTCTTATTTCCTCCTTGCCCGAGAAATCTGAAGATTCTCGATTGTCTTTTCCAAAAACCATTCAGCTATTCAAATAACTAAAATCACAAAGCATTGTTTAGCTAAATCTCTTTTGCTCTGAAATAAACTTCATGCGCTCATTACCATAAACCAGACTACAGGATCTGAAAGCTTGCAATTCTCTAAAGTTACTTACTGTTACAAAACACAACATTTCAACAGCATCAGACCAGAAGGCTTCCCCTGGGTCCTTCGTTCTGCGGTGTTCATTACGCACATATCGCAATTAAGAGTTTTGTGATAAATATGGGTAGGTCAAGCCTGCCAATATGTATCAGATGGGGAATGCACAGTATTTAAATATGCACCAAAATCTGCATAAGGCAAGAGGATGTGGCGTAACGACCGGAGCTGCCGACCTTGGAGCAAAACAAGCGGCCGCCATTGGCCCGGCTACGCACGTCGTCCTGCCTGCAGTAGGAAAAGATGGCAAGCCGTACCCTGCTGGAGGTGGACGGAGGCCCAGCTTGACATTCGCGGGCTGAGTCGACGGAGCCAGAGGCTGAAAGCAGCAAACCCAGGAGCCCACTGGAACCCGATCTTCCCCGACGGCCGTGAAGCAGGGAAGTGGCAAGGAGACACGAGGTGAGCGGCGGCTGAGGGGAGAGTCCTCGGGACACGTATCGGTATCTGCGGGAAGATGGGGCTGGGCCTAGGTCAAAGCAAAGTGAGGGGCCTGGGTCTTGCTGAGATGACTGCGCCCCCACTGCTAGAAACCCAAGTGACTTGAGAGTGGGGTCCCCGGAAAGAAAATATTTACAATGTTATAGGTCTCGCATTTAAATACGAGACCTATGGCATTACAAACAAGTGGCCGCCATTGTCCCGGCTGCTTCGAAAGTGAAAGCAGGCATGGCCCACTGAATGTAAGCAAAGCACATCGTCGTGCCTAACGGAGGAGAAACTCAATAATGAAAATAGTGCATGTACCGTGTAACAACTAAGTAAAGGGGCCAGTAGCCATGGGAGATTACAAATGAAGACATTGCCGCTGTAAGGAGGGACTAACAAGCTAATTACAGAATCAAAAGCCAGCATTTACGAAGGACAAAGACACAAGCCAATTAAAAATATGGGCAGAGAGTGGGCGGGGCTTCTCTTCCATACTCTACTACAGCAGATCGCCAGAGCAGTGCTTGCCTGCTGGCTCAGGCTCGACCTAAAAATGACCAGTCGACTTTTGTGAAGGGCCTTTCATTGCGCAGAAACATGTGTTCCATTATTTTTAGTAAGTTTTGATCCATTTGAGCTAGAAACCTTTTTTTTGTAAAATCTGCATATTATGCAACATATGATGAATTATGTGGCAAATGTGGCAAATCTATAATTAAATGAAAAACGCTGCAGCCACAGATTTGCATAATTCCAGTGGCCCTACCTATATGGGAGTCTTGCAGTCATTCATCAGGCGCAGTCTGGAAGTGAAATAATGTGCAGTCATTAATTTAGTGCCAAATTGTGACACAGCAGTGCTCTCAGCTGCCTTTTACACCTTGTCTCACCAGATTCTTCTAGATCGTCTAGAGGCCATAGGAGTGAGGGGTCAGGCATGGCGTTGACTAAGGTCTGTTTTGGATGATAGACATCAGGCTGTCCACTTGACTCCTTTCCTCTTCGTCTACTGCTGATTGGAGCATGCCGTCCTGCATGGTTCGACCCTGGGTCAATCACGGTTTAACATCTATATGACCACATTGGTAGGAGTATTAGCCCAGTTGATGCTTTCCTTCAATCAGATAGAAGGCTTAGTCACTGAAAAATTACAGGGCTGCCTCAATGGAGTAGCAGACTGAATGAAGGGGAGTTGACTCAAACTTAATGGGGAGAAATCTAAGATACTCTTCATCTGTCATTGGGAACTCCATCCCCCAGGACTCACAGGCTCCATTCGGCTGATAGCTGAAAGAAACTGAGCCAAAGAAGTTGATGGCTGAGGGAGGCTGACCAATGTCTAATATATTTGGATATTTTGTATTTTTGAAAAAAAGTCTTGTATTATACCAAACTTTAAAGCAATGGTGGCTGGTGAGCTTTGAAAGTAACGGGGTATAATAGCGACCAAGAGGTCATCTCATTGTTATCAAAATTTGCCTCACTTATACTCACTTCCTCTCATATTTACTCTCTTCCCCCTCGCACACTCACATTCTTTTGCTTGCTCATTCTCTCTCATGCACACTTCCACTCACTGTAACTCACTCAAATCATACTCATTGATTGTCATTCTCACTTAATAACACACACATACACACTTGCTGACTCTGGGCTCTAGTGCAACTGCACCAGCTGCACCATTGATAGCTACACCACTGACTCACTTACACTCCCTCTCACAACCTCCAATCAATCACTCATTCTAACACACTTATACGCCTTCACTCATTTCCTCATTCTCACTTTCACTTATTCATACACACCCTCAAACTCAGATTCTCACTCACTTTCATTGACACTCTCAAACACACTAACACACACACTTTCACTCAATCCCATTCACTCTCAGTCACTCACAAACACATTAAAAACACATACACACATCCTTAGAGAAATCAAACATTTTTTTACTTACTTTGCTTACTTAGCTTGCAACTCAGAGGCTCAATGGCAGCAACAGAGCAGGAATCTTGTGCTGGGCAGTCAAACAGCAAGCTATGATTCCCAATGAGGGGCAAGACGGAGCAGCAAGGGCAGGATTGAAAAGGGCAAGATCAGGGCTTTAAGTGGGATGAAAAAACTGGGGGGGCCTATCAAAGGAGCGTGGCCAATGTAATAAAGGGCTTGGCTTAAAACATGTAAGCTAAAAATCTGTGCTTAGCATAGTGTGCCACCCGACTTGTATTTTGCTGTTTCTGTCATTGCATCCAGATATATGATACAACAAGTAACATCATACCTACAACAAGTCAGGACTATTGGCTTTGTCAATGGTTGTTAGTTGCATAAGATAAATAAGCAGCGACTATGGCTTGTATATAATATTGAAAAAGCTTCCACTTAAAGCCCTGGTGACACCACGACAATGTTGCTGCTCCTGAGTTTCAAAAAGAGAAGGGAAATCCAGAGAGAGAATGACTCTCTTTAAAGGATTTCCCTTCCCTTACAACGCTCACCTGGCATGACGTCATGCCGTAACATCTCCACTAGTGAGAAGTGAGCAGTGTGAGCACGCGCACATCGATGTGCCGGCTGTCACTGCAGTCCGGTAAAAAACGGACAACCTGTGCCAGGGCACAAAACAGAGCCCGATACAGACCCGTTTCGAGGCCCCCTTTAAAAAACTGCCGGTGCTCAGCACCGGTGAGACCCGGCCCACTTAAAGCCCTGGGGAAGATCCACCTCAATCTCTCACCCAGCTGTTTGATAGGACTGGAAGCACAGCCCAATAAGAATCTGGGATACTGCTGAGGATCCTGCCCCTGCTGCTCTGAGGGGCTTTTCATTGGCTTTAGGAATTCACTGATGTGTGCCCCAACAGCCACATTTTAGCAGACATACTGTGCTGCCTGAGGAATGCACAGTGCATCTGCTAAATAAAATGAATTGTGCCCATGGGAGAGGACCGTAGTTGAACCACGCCCCTCAAACTTGTGCAATCCAGGCATCCAGCTACAGAGTGGTTTATTTTGAAACAACACTCTGTAGCTGGATCATGCCTCAGCCTCCTCCTTCTCGTCCTGTCATCAAGAGCCTGAGGATGAGTCAGAGAGGGCTGACCTGTGCACTCGCAGCGTTCAGGAAAACAGAAAACTCATTTTTTCATGAACACTGCTAAACTGAAATAGGCACTGGTGCATGGACGTCAGTTAGGGGTTACCATGGGTCACACCTGCTGCCCCTTGCTTGCCCCTTGCCACCCTCAGCACTGCCTTTGGGACCACTGGACTCAGAGGTAGCAAAATAAGAGGCATCTCGTCCTAATGGACATCAGTTGGGGCTCCAATCTCCTTGTTTTTTTACTTTTTTTTATTTCACTAATAGTGAATAACAATATATTGTACACTATTAGTGTAATTAAAAAATGGAGCACAATTAGATGGAATATAACCCTCCATGGCAGCAGAGGTAAGTAAAAAATGCTTTCAAATGTATGTTGTGTCCATGCATGCATGTGAGAGTGTGTTTATGGGAGAAAAAGTGTGTATATGTGTGATTGTGTGTGTATGTGTAAGCATGTGTGTATTAACCCTGGGCGGTAAAATCCGCTACACTCGCGGAGTTTGCAGATTTTTGGCAACTCCGCGTTCTGCGTAGAACGCGGAGTTACTGAAAACTCTGCGATCCGCGGCGTAGCAGAGTTTTTCCCTTGTTCGCGCTTTCAAAATGCGTTTTCGCGCACGCGGTAGCGATTTACCGGGATCCCTGCGTTCGCCGACGAGTTTTCCTATCCGTTCGCGTGCGCCACAAGATTTTGGTAGCCGGCCGCGCGATCCTGCGAGAGTGTGCGATCGCGAACACGTCATTCGGACGCGCCATCGGACATCCGCGTTCGTGAACAGGAAATACGCATCGCGAATGGGCGGGACAAGTGAAAAACAAGATGGCCGCGCCCATTGGCGACTGTATGGGCAAGTTCGCGAGATATTTCCCCCCGAGCATGCAAACAGCGTCCCGAACACTCAATACGCGTTCCCGAACAGGAAAAACGCATTGTGAACGGGCGGAACAAGCAACTCCGCGTGCTCGCGGAATTCTGCGTAGCTCGCAGAGTTTTTTTACCACTTCGCGGAACTCAGCGTAGCGCGACTACGCGAACTCCGCCCAGGGTTAGTGTGTATGCATAAACGTAAAGGTCAAATGACGTGTGATTTCACTTCTGCTACCCCCGTCCTTTTGGGGAATTGACGTTCATGCACAGGGGCCTCACAGGAGGCACTGTTGCTTAAAAGCAAGGTCATGTAAAGTATTTTGTAGAAAGTACAGTAATAAGCCACCCAGGCAAATACTTAACTGTTTAACTAGGACAAGTACTGTAAAAACACAAAGACTAATGGTGGCAGCATTCCTCATCACTGATTTACTCAGTCCAACCACACAAATCTCCGTATTCAATACAGTAAAACAGGCCTGTATCAGGTCAGATAAGACTGTAAATATGCACATTAAAATGTATCCTACGAGATCTCAAAGTGCAAAATGTTCTGGTTCATCTGACCACATTGGAAAAACTAAAACAAAATGACTAATACCTCATACAGTAACCAATATACATGCATTGAATCTATTTTTTAGGAAAGCATGTAGGACAAAAAACATGAAGAAACTTCTTATTAGGTGAAGAGACAGCTTCATAATTGAAGATAGATGCATTTAGGCAATACAAATTCATTGGTGAAACCATGCTTCTTCCTTTTCATAAGCAGAGCATCCTAAGGGCCCAAGTAACTACAACTGGACATGCAAACAACAATGTAAACTATTATATCAAGAAAAGCCTTCAATTTTCTTTTCCTTCACTAGAGGTCAAAATGCAAAAAAATCTTATTGTACATCAAAACTGCGTGCTGTCAGTGTTGCAAAGAATTGCTCGCCTCAGCCATTATGTCTACTCAGGTGTTTTCTGAACCTTTGAAACAAGTGAAAACCTAATTTGGTTCTTTTTAAATATCAACTTCTCGAGTCACTTAATTTTAATGGAAGGCAAACTTCTGAGGGAATGGAGTCAGGTATTGGACCACCCAGTGCTTAATCTGAGCCAGTGGTTGCCGGTGGAGGCCACCGGCACTCAATTCTGGGGACTGGCCTTAGTTTTCTGCACATTGTAGAAAGTAGTAGGAAGAGAAAGATGGAGAGCAAATAAAGGGGGAAAGAAAGGACAGGCAAAAGTGAGATAAAGGGGAGGGGGTGCCTGGTAGTGAATTGAAAGGCATGAAGTGGATTTAAGACTGCTTAGCTTTGGTATTCGGTGTGGCATTATTTAATTACACAAGCTGCGGGCTTCTGAGCAGAGTTTTGAGCACCGGCACTCATTCTTGTATAAATTCAGCAGTGGGAAACCTCAGGCCAAATATTTGGAAACATGATCAACATCTTTCTGATAAGAAGACTCTGTTTCCTTTTGTCTCCAGGCAAAAACAGAAGGTATCGGTTTGCTCCAAGATCGTAATTTGAGAATGAACCACGCAGTGCCTCACCATTTCCTAAAATCTATTGTTATTGGATATCACCCATCATCCAGGCTCAACAAAAAAGTGTACCGAAAACCATCGGAGTAGTTTCACTGGTTATTCCTAGAAAAAGAGAGGGAGGTCACTGCTGACACATTGTTCCTTGATAACTAAATCGGTTTGCCCTTTTGATAGAATTCGGTAACTTTGAGGAGGGACTAAACAATTGTGAAAAATTGTTCCAGGAAACACAGTTGTAGAACCTCCACCCTCAGTGGCATTCCCATCGATGCATCTAATGCTGTCAAGGGAGAAAACACTCAGCCCAGAGGTGGTTTGGTCTCTTTTAATGAGTCTTCTACTGCCAACATATTCGAAATAATATAACTCAAATGCACATTTCAGCAGTGGTTCGTCTTACAGACTTTGGTGTACCTTCCATACCCAGGCTTAATGGAATAATTGTATCTCCCTTCATCTGTGAAGGGATTTGTTTTCCCTAATTAACTCTTATACATTCGTCCTTTGTGAGCTCGGAGATAGCTTTCCATAGCTTTCCATCCTATCACGAACGTCCAGACTCTAGCAAAACTAATGGAGAAATGTGTACACCTTCAACTCTGCAACCACTTTGAGCAGTTTCATCTCCTTGACCACTGCCAATCTGGTTTCAGATTGGTACACAGCACTGAAACTGCGGTAACACACATTGTAGAGGATGCTTTGAGACTACTTGATCAGAACGAATCGTGCCTCCTCATACTTCTTGATCCCTCCTCATCGTTCAATATGGTCAAACATGACAGCTTGATTGATCTTCTGGAGTGAAGGAGGGGGCTATTTGGTCCTGTATTCAACGGGTTTCCCTCTTTCCTACATAACATAACACAAAGAATTAAAGTAAACTAAACCCTTTCAGATATTACTCCTTTCTCAATTGGAGTACCTCAAGGATCAACGCTCTCACCCACATTATCCAACTTGTTCATTGAACCTCTCACCGGAATTCTGAAGCACTCAAATACTAAGTATCACATGTACGCAAATGATGCACAATTGTGCCTGAAAATTTCCTCACCGGAAGATATCAAATCTCTTAATTGCACCCTACTTAAAACCCAGTAATGGTTAACCCGTAATTACCTTAAGCTCAAAAGCCTCAATATTGAATTCCTCCTGATCGCCCCTCACACACATTCTACCCCATTGCAGATTGGCTCAAACAACTGACAGCTATCGACTGCACCCCCGACGTCATTGACTTCACTAGATCACTAGGTATAACTCTTCACAAATGCCTGAATATGCAAGACCATATCAGTGCAACCACAAGAGGAGTCAACTACCACCTAAACTCACTAAGGTAATTCAAATCCTTATTGCCTTCCGATGACTTTTGGTTAGCTCATTTCCCAATTAGACTATGGGAGTGCTATGCCTGCTGGCTTACCTAAAGCAAGGCTTGCACCATCAAGGGCCACACTGAACTCTGCTGCCAGGCTCGTCACGGGATCCAGAAGATTTGACCACATTACTCCAGTTCTAAAACAGCTAAATTGGCGCCTGTTGGAAGCCTGCATGACACACAAGGCCCTGCACCATAACACTCCAGTCTACCTGGCAAAGAAACTCAAACTTTCTTGTGGTAGTCGTTCCCTAAGAAGTGCCAACTGCCTACTGATGAAACCTCAGAATTTCAACAAAAAGAAAACGTACAACCGCTCATTTTCTGGTCTAGCCCCAAGAATTTGGAATGCATTGCCTCGTGCAATCAGGTCTAACCCCTAGACTTTCTCCTTAAAAAAAGAAGTAAAAATGCATCTGCTAGATAAATTCCTTCAAGACTAGCCCTGAAGCTTTCCAGCTTTGCTACTTTCTGGGGCACATCCGTATCTTAAATATGCTGATTGAGTGTTATATTTAATATGTTTTGATCATTGCTTATCTCCCTTGTATGTATAACTTACCTGTTGTTTGTACAGCGCTCTGATACTCTCACGGGTCATGTGGAGCTATATAAAACTTCAAATAAATAAATAAATTTGCTAAATTCATTGTGAAGTGAGATTTGAGTGCTTCGATGGACAAGAAAGTGAGAGGACAATGGAGAGCTGGCAAGGGAAGAGGACGTTTGTGTTTTTGTGTTTTCCTGCTGTATTTGTTTTCAGATCTTCTTCTCCTATGGGTAAATTCATTCAGACCTTAATTAGTAAATTAAACCTCTGTATAATAAGAGGTCGCTGTGCAAGTGACACACCAGAATAATGGACCTTCATCTCTGGTCATATTGAACGTTCAACTGAATATATTGCTGCAGATTGAGATGAATCTTCACTCTGTAAACAAATTAATGTTTTATCTTGGACTGTTGCTGACCAAGTAGCTAAAAGCATACTTCGTCCATGGCACAGTTAAGAACCCAAGATGGACCTTCATTGCCGTTTTCACAAACGAACGAAAGTCAAATACACTGTAGAGATGTTGAAGATAATGCTCTTCTGTATGACTTATTTGCTCCTTAGTTGTTAGAAATGGGATTTCTGGTTGGCTAGGCCAGCGCCTAAACCAGGCAGAAACCACCACTCTAGTCAGGGTAAGGGAGTTACACGCTGAAGATAACCCCTGCTCAACCCCTTGGTAGCTTGGCACGAGCAGTCAGGCTTATCCCAGAGGCAATGTGTAAAGCGTTTGCGCAACACACACACACAGCAGCAACACACTAGGCACACCACAAAAGAAACTCCACACAAGGTTATATCAAAAATAGCCTTTGTATTATCATAAACACATTTGATCATAACCACACATATACACTCTGCCAACTGGCACTAGGCAATATTCACAGGGGTTTATATACAGGACCAGGCCAATCGGTCCACGGTCAGAACCATCAGAATGCAGGTAGTAAACATAAAACACAACCAGTAACTACCGGTACAATAATGACCTCAGCATTATCACATTAGGCATAAAACTCATTATGCCTAAACCTCATTAGCATAAACACATTACGCAATAGACCTCACCAGCATAAACACATTATGCAATAATCACATTAGATCAGGCATCAAAATCATAAGCATAATCATTAGGCATGTACCATATTAGGAATAAACCTATCATACCTAAACACAGAACTGACCCCAGGCCAACTGGCCTTTCACTGGGGCTCAAATGCCCTATGTCCAAAATGTCAGGGCTTCTAGTGGGGCCTTCCAAATGGCCCCCTGGCTGCCTCGGCAGCGAAACCAAAGTGCGCAAATGTGCTGGGGCGTGGGGTGCCACTCACCCCTTCTTCATCAAAAAAGAAATGGCCCCCCTCATTGCAGCTGCCCGCGCCCTCGTGGTACAGCTGAGCAAATAAACAAGCACTGGCACTCACTGTGCCTCGTGAGCCCCACTGGGACTCTAAAAACCAAATGTGCGCCTCCGTTGCAGCTGCCCGCAACTGCGGTGCAGCTGATGTACATAAACAGGCACGGGCACTGACCAGATGCCTCGGGAGCACTAAAAATGCTCTCAACTCAGCCCCTTTACTGGGACTCTTCTGGGGCTTCCTCTGGTAGGGGGAAGGCACCGACAATGCAAATGGGGCTCCGCAGGGGCTCCCGACCACAGGGGGAAGGCACCGACAATGTGCCTCGACCAACCCCCCCAACAGCACACGCTGCCGCCCCACTCACCGGGGCTCCTGTGGGTCTCCTCCGGTTTCCTCCAGGGACGGAGCAGGCTCGGCGGTGTCTCTCGGCTGTCCTCTTCTTGCCCAGTCTGATCTGCGGCTACAGGAGCCTCTTGAGGCTCCAACGTCGGGACTCCGGCAGACTTCCTGGGCAACATGCAGGGCTCCCACCGGCACACGGGAGCCCTGTTCGGGCAGGCGCCGACTTCCTCTCGGCTCTTCGTGGGACTGCCCCGTCAACAGTCAGGCAGCCTGCCAGCCTTCCGGGTCGGGCCGGGGCGGTGATCTCCCTTAAATGTAGAGGCGGGAATGCGGGGTAGGCTCCTGCTTCAAATAAAGACAATTGCGGGGTGGGCTCCCGCCACTCTAAATAAGCGTACAAGTAGGGTGGGCACCCGCCAGAGGAGCACAGACGCGGGGTGGGCTCCTGCCACAAAAGCGGCAATGCGGGGTGGGCACCCGCTCTTCAAAAATGCATGAGAGCGGGGTGGGCTCCCGCTCCGATCGGTAAAACGCGGGGTGGGCTCCCACTAAATAAATGGCAAAACGCAGGGTGGGCTCCCGCTTTGGCCTCACAGCAGCAGGGGGGGTCCCCACGCCGGGGCTCCCCCAGCAGTCCTTGCATACCAAACTTGACCACGCTGCTCCTCTCATATCAGGAATTACCACTGAAACACTTATCAGGGAATCCCCAATGCATTCCTATGGGAGGGCAGCCTCACAGCAGTGAGAAACCAAAATGGTGGTTTGTCACTACCAGGACATGTCACACACTTAAGGTCCATGTCCTACCTTTTACCTACAATACACCCTGCCCATAGGGCTAGCTAGGGCCTACCTTAGGGGTGACTGACATGTAGTAAAAGGGGGGTCACAGACATGGCACACACTTTAGGTGCCACGCCACAGCGGCAGTAACACTGCGCGCACAGGCCCTGCAATGGCAG
The DNA here is from genome assembly GCA_963921515.1 of Calotriton arnoldi. Classification (NCBI taxonomy): domain Eukaryota; kingdom Metazoa; phylum Chordata; class Amphibia; order Caudata; family Salamandridae; genus Calotriton; species Calotriton arnoldi. The sequence goes on from CAWUFW010003589.1 coordinate 1,648,244, forward strand.
AGACCTGGGATAGATTTGCAAGGCTACTTTGGTGGGTGGCGCAATCAGCGCTGCAAGCCCACCAGTAGCATTTAATTTACCAGCCCCGGGTATATGAGATACCACTTTACAAGGGACTGACAGGTAAATTAAATATGCCAAACAGGTGTAGACCAATCTTACCATATTTACCACAGAGAGCACACGCACTTTACACTGGACAGCAGTGCTAAAGTGTTCAAATTACCTTTTTATATAGGTTAGAACCTCTCGACATTTCCTATTAGGAATTTTATGTAGACAGTCCAATTCAGGAATTTGTTACATTAACATCGTCAAGATGATTTAATCTGATAAATATGGTTGGCTACCTGACCCTGTTGGGGTGTCTGGCATAGTGATGAAAAGATCTCCCAAATGATGGACGGCTGCACCTCTCCCCTATTTAAGAATGTAGTGAAGCCTGAGGTAATTTTGCCATTCAGTCTGAAGGGCATAGTTAACCCCTTCGCTGCTAGGCCTTTTCCCCCCCTGTGCTAAGCCTTTTTTTGGCTATTTTGGGTAGTTCGCGCTTCGGCCCCTGTAACTTTTTGACCACATAAGGTATCCACGCCAAATTTGCGTCCTTTTCTTCCAACATCATGGGGATTCTAAAGGTTCCCAGGGTTTGTGGATTCCCCTGGAGGGGACCCAGAAATTAGCCAAAATACAGCTAAATTTTGTTTTTTTTGGGAAAAAAGTGCTGCAAATGAAAGCATCTGTTTTTTCCCCTGCAAATGGGATCAACAAAGGGTTTGTGGGGCTGAAATCACTATTTTACCAGCTTTTAGGAACTGACAGACTTTTGTCAGAAAAGCAACATTTTTTACACAGTTTTGGCATTTTACTGTGATATAGCCTATTTTTGCTATTTTTTGTGCTTTCACCCTTCTTCCAGTTAATGGTAGAAATGGGCATGAAAGCAATAATGGATGCTGGAAAGCTATACATTTTAGACAAAATTCTGAATTCAGCAAGGGGTCATTTGTGTAGATCCTTCAAGGTTTCTTTATAGAAACTAACAGTTGAATATAGGAAAAATTGAAAATTAGTTGAAAAAAACAGCCATTTGTGCCAACGTTTTCACCTGTAACTTCTTTTAATTGTGACAGCTGTTTTAAAGTGATATACCGTTACATCCGTTAGACCTTTCTGGTTGTGGGGATATATAGGACTTGAAGGTTCACCAAGAACCTGACGAACCCAGAGCCAATAACTGAGCAGCGTCTTGCAATGGTTTTTTATTATGTACCGGGTATATAGCAATTAATTTGGGAAAATATATACATGGAAAAATCGGTATGAAAGACACCTATGTATGTCTGAAATTGAAACAAAATATAGGGTTTAGAAACAGTAGATATCTGCACATTTCCGAAATTGGGAGTACCCATACTAGCATGAGAATTATAGGTCATTTTTCAAAATGACTTCTTTTTACACATTGTCTTTCATTTGGAAGGCAGAAATGCATCGAAAGTCAACAGGTAATATCAGTTGCTCTACAATTCTGTGTTACCCTAAGTCTCCCGATAAAAATGGTACCTCACTTGTGTGGGTAGGCCTAGTGCCCGCGACAGGAAACGGCTCAAAACGCAACGTGGACACACTTTATTTTCACAGTGAAAACTGACCCTTTTTTTGCACAGTGCCTAGCTGTAGATTTTGAACCCTAGCTCTGCCGGCACCTAGGGAAACCTAGCAAACCTATACATTTTTTTAAACCAAACACCCAGGGGAATCCAGGATGGGGTGACTTGACTGGCTCTCACAAGGTTCTGTTACCCAGAATCCCTTGCAAACCTAAAAATGTGTCCAAAAAAACACATTTTCCTCACATTTCTGTGGTGGAAAGTTCTGGAATCTGCGTGGATCCACAAAATTCCACCCACCCTGCGTTCCCCAAAGTCTTCCAAGAAAAATGATACTTCACTTGTGTGTGTAGGCCTAGTGCCCGCGACAGGAAACGGCCTAAAACGCAATGTGGACACACCACAGTTTCACAGTGAAAATTGACCCTTTTTTTGTAAAGTGCCTAGCTATAGATTGTGAACCCTAGCTCTGCCGGCACCTAGGGAAACCTAGCAAACCTATACATTTTTGAAAACTAGACACCCAGGGGAATCCAGGATGGGGTGACTTGACTGGTTCTCACCAGGTTCTGTTACCGAGAATCGCTTGCAAACCTAAAAACGTGTCCAAAAAAACACATTTTCCTCCCATTTCTGTGGTGGAAAGTTCTGGAATCTGCGTGGATCCACAAAATTCCACCCACTCCGCGTTCCCCAAAGTCTTCCAAGAAGAATGGTACCTCACTTGTGTGGGTAGGCCTAGTGCCCGCAACAGGAAACGGCCCAAAATGCAAAGTGGACACACTTTATTTTTACAGTGAAAACGGACCCTTTTTTTGCAAAGTGCCTAGCTGTAGATTTTGAACCCTAGCTCTGCAGGCACCTAGGGAAACCTAGCAAACCTATACATTTTTGAAAGCTAGACACACAGGGGAATCCAGGATGGGGTGACTTGACTGGCTCTCACCAGGTTCCGTTACCCAGAATCCCTTGCAAACCTAAACATTTGTAAAAAAACACATTTTCCTCACATTTCTGTGGTGGAAAGTTCTGGAATCTGCGTAGATCCACAAAATTCCACCCACCCCGCATTACCCAAAGTCTTCTGAGAAAAATGGTACCTCACTTTTGTGGGTAGGCCTAGTGCCCGCAACAGGAAACGGCCCAAAACGCAACGTGGACACACCACATTTTCACAGTGAAAACGGACCGTTTTTTTGCAAAGTGCCTAGCTGTAGATTTTGAACCCTAGCTCTGACGGCACCTAGGGAAACCTAGCAAACCTATACATTTTTGAAAACTAGACACCCAGGGGAATCCAGGATGGGGTGTCTTGACTGGCTCTCACCAGGTTCTGTTACCCAGAATCTTTTGCAAACCTCAAAATGTGTCCAAAAAAACACATTTTCCTCACATTTCTGTGGTGGAAAGTTCTGGAATCTGTGTGGATCCACAAAATTCCACCCACCCCGCGTTCCCCAAAGTCTTCTGAGAAAAATGGTACCTCACTTGTGTGGGTGGGTCAAGTACCCGCGACAGGCAATGTCGTGTAGTTCCTATAGTACCCATGCAGGACCTGCGCATTTGGATAACATAAACCGTGGGCTTGGTGATAGACTGGCTCTGTGCACCCCCACCGCGTATGTTAGCCTGATTTGCATTAGCTAGCTCACAGTGCCACTAGAATCTCCTCTTATCGGGGAGAGATTAGTTTCTGGCAACCTTAGACCATGACAACCCAAATTCATCAGAATCGTGGAAACAATATACTACTTTTCGCTCAGTCACTCGTGCTTACTTATTCGGTTTGTCTCAGAGAGTTACACAGAATAAACAGTCTGGGCATTTCAATAAGTATTTATTGAACAGTTGTTATTCTAGTGTAAAATATATGTGCTGCAGAAACCAGCAGACAATAGCAGAGATATATTATCATCAGTACGATAAAAGCAAAGGGATAGAACAGTTCTAACATATTGCAATAATCATGAACACATACATGAATATAAAAAGCATCTTGAAAAGTGCGCTTACTCCTACGATGCCTAACTAGATGTACCTGAGTGTACCTAGCATATGTGTAGATCTAAAAGCCTAAGAGCCAAGAATCCTTATAGGATTTAGTTGACCCCCCATACCTGAATAGAGAGAGTGTGGGACCCCGTCCTGGTCTCGAGTTGGACACCCCGCAAGGGCTGTGTTAGACCGCTGTCAGCTGGTGCGACTGCATGCAGGAGCCTCAGCGTCTCTGGTCAGTGTGTCAGCATGGAAGTCTCGGTTCCCTCTATCTTACCGGGGTAAGATGTGGTGTATTTATACCCTGAAGACTCTAGTTGCTTCGTATGGTTTGTATTGGCCCTTGTTAGACTTGAGGAAGACGTCAGGGGTGAACTTTGTACATACATATTATGCAGGTGGTATATTCCTAGAGAGCCATGCATAATTGATGAGTACAGTGTGGGCCTGTGTTTGGGAAAAACCCTGCTGTATTCAAAACCACAGAATAGATAACGTTCAGCCCTCAGAGCACGTTGTGTACTAGCGAGGACCAATGTAGGTGAAAGATCATGCCTATATAACGAATCATGACTATAATAGGACATGTACAGTTATGACCGTAATAGGGCATATGCGGCTTTGACCATAATAGGGCAAGTACGAATATGACTGTATTAGGGCAAATATGAATACGTCCATTTTAGGGCACTTATGAACGGGTCTACATTAGGGCCTCTATACGGAACATAACAGCAAGGGCCTAAAACCTATTGAGGCGACATCAAAATTAGCAATCACAAAACAACCTGGTTTTGCAAGGGGGGTCCCATGAGTTTTTGGCCCCGGGCACGCCGGCCATCAAGGGAAACCTACCAAACCCACACATTTCAGAAAATTAGACACCAGGGGGAGTCCAGCGAGGTATGGCTTGCGTGGGTCCCCCCACGTTTTCCTACTCAGAATCCCCTGCAAACCTCAAAATTAGCTGAAACAAATCACTTTTTTCTCAAATTTCTCTGTGGGAAAGTTCTGGAATCTGCGTGGATCCACACATTTCCTCCCACCCAGCGTTCCCCCAGGTCTCCCGATAAAAATGGTACCTCACTTGTGTGGGTAGGCATAGTGGCTGCAACAGGAAATGGCCCAAATCGTACTGTGGAGGCTTCAAAATTACCTATAACAAAACTACCTGGTTTTGGGGGGGGCACCTGGGGTTTTGGCAGCGGGCTCGGCGGCCATCTTGGGAAACTACCAAACTCAAAAATTTCTGAAAACTAGATACCCGGGGGTGTGCAATTAGGTATGGCTTGCGTGGATCTCCCAACGTTTTCCTACCCAGAATACCCTGCAAACCTCAAATTTAGCTGGAAAAAACACATTTTCCACATATTTTTGTGTGGAATCACCGTGCCGGCACAAATGTCCAACCCCACAGTGTTCTACTTAGTGTCCCGAGTAAAATGATACCTCACTTGTGTGGGTGTCGAATGCAGAATTGGCTAAAAACGTATTTTTTGAAAAATGTAGCGCTTAGAATTTTCGGTGCTATACCCTTAATCCCTATGTTTTGGGCTCTTCCCAGTCATAGGCCCTTGCCCCACCCACACAAGTGAGGTATCATTTTACTCGGGAGACTGAGGGGAATGCTGTGGGATAGGACATTTGTGCAGGCCCGGTGATTCCACCCAAAAATATGTGGAACATTTATTTTTTTCAGCTAAATTTGAGGTTTGCAGGGCATTCTGGGTAGGAAAACATTGGGGGATCCACGCAAGCCATACCTCACTGGACTCTCCTGGGTGTCTAGTTTTCAGAATTGTGTGGGTTTGGTAGTTTCCCAAGATGGCCGCTGAGCCTGGGGCCAAAAACCCAGGTGACCCCCCTTGCAAAACCAGGTTGTTTTGTGGTAGGTAATTTTGATGTCTCCTCAATGCGTTTTGGGCCCTTGCCTGTCGCGGGTACTTGACCCACCCACGTGAGTGAGGTATCATTTATATCGGGAGACCTGGGGTAACGCTGGGTGGTAGGACATTTGTGGATCCACGTAGATTCCAGAACTTTCCCACACAGAAATGTGAGAAAAAAGTGATTTTTTTCAGCTAAATTTGAGGTTTGCAGGGGATTCTGGGTAGGAAAACGTTGGGGGACCCACGCAAGTCATACCTCGCTGGCCTCCCCCGGGTGTCTAGTTTTAAGAAATGTGTAGGTTTGGTAGGTTTCCCAAGATGGCCGCCGAGCCCGGGGCCTAAAACGCAGGTGACTCCCCTTGCAAAACCAGGTTGTTTTTTGATAGGTCATTTTGATGTCTCCTCAATACATTTTGGGCCCTTGCCTGTCACGGGTACTTGACCCACCCACGTGAGTGAGGTATCATTTTTATCAAGAGACCTGGGGGAACTCTGGGTGGTAGGACATTTGTGGATCCACGTAGATTCCAGAACTTTCCCACACAGAAATTTGAGAAAAAAGTGATTTTTTCAGCTAAATTTGAGGTTTGCAGGGGATTCCGGGTAGGAAAACGTTGGGGGACCCACGCAAGTCATACCTCACTGGCCTCCCCCGGGTGTCTAGTTTTAAGAAATGTGTAGGTTTGGTAGGTTTCCCAAGATGGCCGCCGAGCCCGGGGCCTAAAACGCAGGTGACTCCCCTTGCAAAACCAGGTTGTTTTTTGATAGGTCATTTTGATGTCTCCTCAATACATTTTGGGCCCTTGCCTGTCACGGGTACTTGACCCACCCACGTGAGTGAGGTATCATTTTTATCAAGAGACCTGGGGGAACTCTGGGTGGTAGGACATTTGTGGATCCACGTAGATTCCAGACCTTTCCCACACAGAAATTTGAGAAAAAAGTGATTTTTTCAGCTAAATTTGAGGTTTGCAGGGGATTCCGGGTAGGAAAACGTTGGGGGACCCATGCAAGCCATACCTCGCTGGACTCCCCCGGGTGTCTAGTTTTCAGAAATGTGTGGGTTTAGTAGGTTTCCCAAGATGGCCGCCGAGCCCGGGGCCAAAAACCCAGGTGACTCCCCTTGCCAAACCAGGTTGTTTTGTGATAGGTCATTTTGATGTCTCCTCAATACGTTTTGGGGCCTTGCCTGTCACAGGTACTTGACCCACCCACGCAAGTGAGGTACCATTTTTATCTGGAGACCTGGGGGAATGCTGTGTAGAAGGAAATTTGTGGAACCACGCAGATTCCAGAACTTTCCCACACAGAAATTTGAGAAAAAAGTGATTTTTTCAGCTAAATTTGAGGTTTGCAGGGGATTCTGGGTAGGGAAATGTTGGGGGAGCCACGCCAGCCATACCTTGCTGGACTCCTCCGGGTGTCTAGTTTTCAGAAATGTGTGGGTTTGGTTGGTTCCCCTAGATGGCCGCCGAGCCCAGGGCCAAAAACTCATGGGACCCCCCTTGCAAAACCAGGTTGTTTTGTGATAGGTAATTTTGATGTCACCTCAATAGTTTTTGGGCCCTTGCCTGTCGCGGGTACTTGACCCACCCACACAAGTGAGGTACTATTTTTCTCGGAAGACTTTCGGGAATGCGGGGTGGGTGGAATTGTGTGGATCCACACAGATTCCAGAACTTTCCACACAGAAATGTGAGGAAAATGTGTTTTTTGGACAAATTTTGAGGTTTGCAAGGGATTCTGGGTAACAGAACCTGGTGAGAGCCAGACAAGTCACCCCATCCTGTATTCCCCTGGGTGTCTAGTTTTAAAAAATGTATAGGTTTGCTGGGTTTCCTAGGTGCTGGTAGAGCTAGGGTTCAAAATCTACAGCTAGGCACTTTGAAAAAAAAGGGTCAGTTTTCACTGAGAAGATGTGGTGTGTCCACGTTGCGTTTTGGGCCGTTTCCTGTCGCGGGAACAAGGCCTACCCACACAAGTGAGGTACCATTTTTCTCGGAAGACTTTGGGGAATGCGGGGTGTGTGGAATTTTGTGGATCCATGCAGATCCCAGAACTTTCCATCACAGAAATATGAGTAAAATGTGTGTTTTTTTAACTACGTTTGAGGTTTGCAAGGGATTCTGGGTAACGAAACCTGGTGAGAGGCACAAAAGTCATCCCATCCTGGATTCCCCTTGGTGTCTAGTTTTAAAAAATGTACAGGTTTGCTAGGTTTCCCTATGTGCCGGCTGCGCTAGGGCCCAAAATCCACAGGTAGGCACATTGATGAAAACAAGTCTGTGCCTAGTGGGCTTTCTGCCGCACTGGGGGGGAAATCGGGCTTTCGCAGAAAGACTGTGGCTATTTTTGTGGGGGGTGGTGGCATTGGTATGCCCATTATGGGCAGCTCCCACCCCCACGCATAAAAAAGCCAGCGTTATCGCTGGCGCCTAGTGGGCTTTCTGCTCCCCCGGGGGCAGATCCGGGGTCACTGCCCCCATCCGACCCCCGGGGGAAGCAGAAAGACTGTGGCATTTTTTTGGGGAGGTGTGGGCATTGGCATGCCCATTCTGGGCTGACCTCACCCCTGAATTTAAAAAAAAATATTTCCTGAGGCCTAGTGGGCTTTCTGCCCCCCCTGGGGGGGCAGATAAGGGGCTATTGCCCCAATATGCCTCCAGGAGGGTCAGAAAGACTGTGGTAATTGTTTTTGGGGTGGGGACATTATCATGCCCATTCTGGGCTGCCCCAACCCCTACATTATAAAAAAAAAAAACCCTGGTGCCTAGTGGCCTTTCTGCCCCCCCAGGGGCAGATCAGGGGCTATTGCCCCCATCAGCCCCTGGGGGGAGCAGAAAGACTGTTGCATTTTTTTGGGGGGGTGGGGGCATTGGCCTGCCTATCTTGGGCAGCCCCCACCCCTACATCAACAAAAAAAAATCCCTGGTTTCTAATGGGCTTTCTGCCCCCCAGGGGGCAGAAAGACTGGAATTTCACTGGGGGTTGGGGCATTGTCATGCCCATTTTGTGCAGCCCCCACCCCAACATTAATTTAACAAAAATCCCTGATTTCTAGTGGGCTTTCTGCCCCCCAAGGGGCAGATTTGGGGTGTCTGCCCCCGTCTGCCCCCTGGGGGGGCAGAAATACTGACATTTCTCTGGGGGGGGCATTGCCGTGCCCTTTTTGGGCAGCCCCCACCCCAACATCAATAAAAAAAAATCCTGGTTTCTAGTGGGCTTTCTGCCCCCCCGGGGGGCAGATTGGGGGCTACTTCCCCCATCTGCCCCTGGGGGGGCAGAAAGACTGGAATTTCACTGGGGGGATGGGGGCATTGCCATGCCCCTTTTGGGCAGCCCCCACCCCATCAATAAAAAAATCCCTGGTTTCTAGTGGGCTTTCTGCCCCCCCAGGGGGGGCAGAAAGACTGTTGTGCCCAAAAAAATATGGGAGGAGCAAAGGCCCTTGCCCAAGGGGCCGCTCCCCCCTCCCTGGTGCTAGTGGGTGGATCCCTGCTTGGGGATCGCCCTCCTGGGGTGATCCCCAAGCAGGGATCCACTAGGGAAGGGTACCATTGGAAAGGGAGATTATCCCTTTCCAACGATACCTCTCCCAGTAGCTTCGGTGCTCGGGGGCTGAGATAGCCCCACGAGCACTGAAACACTGAAACTGAAACTAAGTTTCAGTTTCGTTTTCAATCTAATGACGACAGCGCGCCATGCGCGCGATCGTCATTAGATTGAAAATGAGGGAAGGGCCTCGGGAGGTTGGGGAAGCTCTTCCCCACCTCCCGAGGCCCCCCCAAAAAAATGGAAATCCCTCTGCTGTTTGCAGCAGAGGGATTTCGTGCCCCTGTCCTCATGACGGAATGGTTCCGTCATGAGCACAGGAGCACTGGTGCTCATGACGGAACCATTCCATCATGAGCACCGAAGGGGTTAAACTTCCATGTAAATAAGGCAACGTTGATTCAGCGTTACACAGGACGATTACTTTGTTGTATTGAGCAGCAAAGATTTTTTTTTTTTCGCATCCAAATGTCCGAGCTGAAAGCTTAATCTAACACAAATGAATGGATCTCACGGAATACGCAGGCTACCGCCCGGGATGAGCATTACCAAACCTGCATTTTGGCTCTTGATTTGTGCAAGAAAGTTCACGATACAAGATTCTTTGTGGACTTTCGTGCACTATTTTGACATGATGGATTGTCCTGTCCTCTACTCGAAGCTTATTAGCATGGTAAACCAAGAAGCTTATTCTATTTTGTAAGGCTATTTAATTCAGATAATTAACCTCAAGCCCAATTAGATGCTCAAGGAAAAGTTTCATGGAAAATAGCTACAGCCAACAACCTTCATTAGAGGCACCTATGTTCAGTTCTTCTACTATTACTTTTTTGTCCAATGCAAGAAATTGGGTCATTAGTTGAGGGGACTAAGTGCCAACCTCAAGCAATAATCACATTCCTTTTCAGGGTGAACCACTATAGTCCCTTATTAAACTGTACCTTAATGCCTTCGTAGCTGCAGCTGAGAGCATACAGGTTTAACCTAGAGGCAATGTGTGAAATATTTATACAGTACTAAAACAGCAACACAGTCGAAATGCAAAACAATAAAAATCCCAAAATTAATTTGAAAAATAGAGTAGAATTTGTTAAACAAAATGAACACCAAAAGGAAAAAATCCAATAAGGAGAACTAAAGTTTTGAATTTTTAATATTTTGAGTAGAAATAGTGCCAAAGCACCCAAAGTGCCAATGATAGTCAACTGCCCTGGTAGAACAGGATCTAGGTGCAATTTAACGCTGACCACAATGGAGCGTATGTCAGCTACACAACCAAGCTTCCTCATGGTTAAAGATTTTACCTTCTGACTGTAGACCTTTAAGTCCCAATTCACCATGGGAGAACACTTCCAAAGACCTCTGGGTGGACGACAGTTATAGACTCACAGTGTGGCAGACAGAGTCCAGTCCAGATGCCACTGATTGGCTAGGCAGTTGCAGGAAACGCCTCTTAGAGGTTCTTGTGTTCATGTAGCTTGAACAGATGGTCAGCCTTATGACCTTTGTAGTCCACTTTGTAGTCCCTGGTACAAGAGGGAGAGTAGATCTAATGTTTTAGGCTCTTCTCAGGTCTCAGACAGCAGATTCAGTCCTCTTCTGATCTTCCGCAGGTCCAGGAGTGTTCTAGAGTCAGTACCTGCCACATTTATGCCTGGCACATGTTGGTGGGTGGCAATAGACCATGAGGTTGCCCCAACCTATGGGGAAAATGTTCCTGGGGCTAAACCTATCCACTTTGATGATTTTCAAGATGACCGATGTCTTCGGCCATACTACATTTGGGCTTGGAGGGCTGGGGGTGTATGTGGAAGTGTACTTTGGTAATCCTAGTGTTCTCCTACATCTAACACTAAAATCCAGTTTTAGGCAGTCGATGCATCCCCAACAAACTCAGACAGACATCAGGTAGGGTAAAAGATGAGCTTTCTGCAACCAGACCATGGTTTGTCTCATTTTTCTCTCCTTTGACATGCACCCCAAACGTCATATGAAACGCCCTAGCAGACCTTTCAAGCAGGATTTGACAGTCAAGCAGGATTTGACACTCTAACATCAAAGAGGATGTTTACAACTAAACTCCAGTAGTCACTCTAAACCAGTTCTGGGGCAGCTCTCCCTCCTACTTGGTTGGTGCCTGGCTGATTAGAAGGACAAAAGGGGAGGCAGGCCCAGTTCTGAGCTACATCTGCCTGTGACAGGGGAGGCCCCTTTGAAGTGTACCAAGGGTTTGGATACACAAACCAGACCATCATGTCAAGGGGAAGACAGCACCTCTCTACACCTAATACCCATTGTCTCTGTCCCATGAGCAGTTCACACCTCTCCATAGGGGAGCCATCAAGCTGCCACATGTGTAGTGCTAGAGCCACTCCTATGGTTTGGAACTACGTGATGACCTTTGACTACCATGATTTTAATTGACTTTTGGTGTTTTATTTTACCCTAGCCTGAATGTACGATATCGTTTTCCTGCATGTGCTTTTTCCCTTGCAGATTTGTTTCGTATCTCTTGTAGCTTTAAAGTGGGAGCTGTCACAGAGTAGAACAGCTTGCCAAGAACAGAAGGTGTGGGATGTGCATTTGAACAGTGGCGGCTCCTCCATTGGGGCGTGGGGGCGTCGCCCCACTGCTTTCTCGCAGTGCGAGAAGCAGAAACATAAAATGGTAAAACTACATTTTATGTTTCTGCTTCTTGCACTGTGAGAAAGCAGAAGTGCCTGGTTGTGGGCAGGCGGGTGGGCGGTCCTGCTCGAGGGCAGGGGGGGAGTGGCTTGCCCACTGTTGTAGGTCCTGACTGCTTTGGTCGGCCCTGGGGCATGCGCAGTTCACACAAGACGTAAAACGTAGGGGGCTGCGACCAGCAATGCGAGGAGGAGGACTACGGCAAGGAGGAGACACCGCGGCGAGGAGGAGGGCAGCCCGCAGACGACAGAAGAGAAGGTAAGTGGGGTTTTTTTACCCTTTTTTAGGCCGTGGCACAGGGGCTGAGGGGCGTGCTCTGCTCCGCCATGGAGTCGGAGTTTTGCATCAACTTTGCATTCCCAGTGGAGCGCGGAGTTGGTAAAACTCTGCAAAATCTGCTGGCGGAGCGGAGTACGCCGCCCAGGCTTAGTTACAGTACTCAAACCAGGCAAAGCGCCAATACAATATTCATCCTACAGACCGTTATCCCTGCTTAACGTTGATGCTAAGATCTACGCGAAAATCCTGGCAAATAGAATAGCGCCCTTACTGCCAGGGATAGTAGGTCCGGAGCAGGCAGGATTCGTTCTGAGCGGAAACCTATCCTACAATTTGCGCACACAATTTGGAGACATGCAGCGTTTGAATCCAGAAGTCAGGGCCGCTGCAGTATTTTTAGATGCTGAGAAGGCTTTCAACTCGGTGGAGTGGAGGTTTATGTTCGCAGTACTCCCTAAAATAGGTGTGGGGGAGATCTTTATGAGGCTGGTCTCTACATTTTATAAAGCACCGACCGCCCGAGTGCGAGTTGGGCAGATGGTCGTTTTTGGTGTTTCCAGGGGTACCAGACAGGGGTGCCCACTGTCCCCTCTGCTGTAAGCGGTGGTGGCCAAACCATTGGCCTGTGCCTTACGTGAGTACCACAGTCACAGAGGACTCTGTTTCTTAGGCTATAGGCTAATTATATCGGCCAATGCAGATGATACCCTATTGTACGTAAATAATCCAGACACCAATCCTTCCCCTGTACTCAATGAGGTGGTGCAGTTCGGAACACTATCGGGTCTGAAAATAAATTGGGATAAATTGATCATTTTCCCACTTACCCCTGTCACAAAGCCCCTGACATTTGAGTACCCACTGATGTGGACAACAGAATGGGTGCACTACTTGGGGATACAGGTGCATACAGACCCATCGGTGGCATACTTGAAAACTATGGGACAGCAATACAAAAGCTGAGTTACGATGTGGACAGATGGATTAGGCTCCCATTGTCGTTATTGGGGCGTATAGCAGTAATGAAAATGATTGTGTTGCCAAGGTTTATATTTATATTTCAAAATATACCAATATCACTTACAAAGACTGTGTTCAAACGACTCCGCACACTACTGGTAAAGCTAGCATGGGCAGGAAAGCAGCCCAGAGTGTGGTGGGACTCATTAACATTACCATATGAGTTGGGGGGCTTAAATGCCCCAGATCTGGAAATGTATTATAGGGCAGCCCAGAGTACATTCGCCCATTACTGGATCACTTTACAGCAGATATTGGTCCGCAATCCTTCTTGGCAAATGGGAGTCTTTGACTCCCTGGCAACTACAGCACAGGCGTGGCATGCCCTCCTGAATAAACAGAACAGAGCGCTGCTACACTCCCCACTTGTTCCATTACACTGGTGCCTATGGTTTCCGATATGGCAGGAAGGAGGGGCAAAGAAGGCACTGCGCACCCTGGGGATAAACAAGTTAGGTGATTTTTTTATTGAAGGGGTGGTTGGCAGCTGGGATGTGATTCAGGAGAGGTGCCCTAATATGTCAATGCTAGCTAAGTACCATTATCACCGGGCTAGGCACACATGGCAGGAACTCCTAGGGGAAGAACTGATGGAACCACAGACAGTAGGGGCGCTTTCAACACTGATACAAGTGGAGACACCGTATAAGCTAATCACGAGATTTTACACAAGCGCGCAGGAGGCACGTAAACCGATGATGTTGAAGGTGCGGCTAGAGTGGCAGCGTGACCTAGGGGGACCCATAAACGATAAAGATTGGCAATACTGCTGCGCTAAAACCAAATCTGTCTCTTTAAATGGACGACACAGGCTCATACACTTTAAATACCTGCATTGAGTCTATTATACCCCTGAGAAGCAGCACAGGTACGGGCTGAGAGAAGACTTGCGGTGCTGGAGGTATCGAGAGGACAAAGCGGGATTCCTACATTTAGCCTGGTTATGTCCCGGAATAAATGAAAATTGGGTTGAAATATTTAAGGAGCTGAGTACTATCACAGGGACAAGTATAGAGCCAGATCCGAAATTAGCACTATTGGGATTTGACTTAGGTATTTAAAAACCCAACAGATCACTAGTGGCAATTGGTTTGCTGCTAGCCAAAAGGCATGTGGCATTGCGGTGGGGATAGGGCCCGATCCCAAAGGTAGAGGACTGGCACACAGATTTGCTGTATTGCAACACACAATCGGGTGTATTCAACGAGCTACTTCCTCAGAAAAGTCGGCCTAGAAACTGCTGGGGCCCATATCAAGAGTATCTGATAAGTAAGGAAACACGGGTGGAGAACGGTGTAAATGACCAGGCAGAATGAACTAAGTAGGAAATATGGTCGAGAGAGCCCAAAACAAGGGGAGTATGGTGTCTATCTGCGTATAGACTCTCAGCAAATATACTAAAGTACACATTATGGTTTATGTAAACAAAATGCATTGAATGTGTTATTCCTGCGGAAATGTGTATAATGAGGAAGATGTACTTTGTCGAACCTAATAAGCTGATAAAATGGTTATCGTTATTGCTTAAGAAATGTAGTGCCACAAAGGATACTTGGTGATATCTAGTGACAACTGGTCATGATATGTGTAATTCTGTATGTTTTAATAAAAACAAAATAAAATTTTAAAAAGTTTTCTCAGCGCAGATGGAAGGCCTCTCAGAGGCTATAAGTGTTTTGAGCTTATAAAGCTGAGGTTTGTTGAGTTGGAAATCGGGATTTTGAGCCTGAACTGTGGACGCATCTTCAGTGCAGGTATCTGGTTGCTGAGTCTCCTGACACTGGCTGTGAATCCCCTAGTCTGGAGCGGGCCCGGATGAAGTTTGCGCCAGGTGATGTGTTTTATTTTTGATTGTTTCCATTGTTATACATGACTGTCTGTGTGCCAGTGGTGGCTGGTGACATTTGAAAGTGGTGAGACCTAAAATAATTGTCGTCCTGCACTGTGGCGAGCGAGCGTAGCGAGCGAGCCCGAACAACCTACGGGGTGTTCCGGGGGTATCCCCCCCCCCGAGAAAATTTTGAAAAAGGAGTGGACAAATGGTGCATTTTCAAGCAAATTTGAGAAATTAAAATAATAATAATACATTTAAATGACCTAACACATGAAGTCAAGTTGGAATAAAGTAATTAGAAGTAGCAATAAGAAGTAGACCTTAAAACATGTAAAATAAATTACAGCATGGGTTTTAGTGAAATGTAAGGGGTTCGGAGAAGACTGTCGCTCCCAGCTACCGTGCTCTCTAAAATGAAACATGTTTATTATCTTTTCGGCCAGATATGGTTTTTTTTTGCTTTCTGAACATCAAAGCGTTTCGCTTGATATGATTTATTATGCAAGGCTGATGAGGAGTGTCCAACTTTAAAATGAAAAATGGATGACGGTAATGTTTTTCCTGACCCAGAGTCAAAAGGTGTGTGACGTCAGTCCTGTACTCCTTTCTAAACAAGTAAGATGCAGACCTGCCAATTAAAATAAATATATATTTTTATTTCACTGTGTGAATTTCTGTCAAAGAGGCATTAAACAAAGAAATGTGCAGTGCCGAGGCAGAGGAAAGCTCAATTAACATTTTCTAATACGAGAGTGGGGCCCGCTCTCCCTCCCATGGCTTGACCAGCCTAATCAGTGTCAGGCAACACACCTGTGGGACTGTTAGCCTCAAGCAAGCCTACCTCAGCCTGTATAAAAACGTGAAGCGGCGCTCGCAGCGCTACCTGCTGGAAAATTAAATTACTGGCCAATTCAAAGTTTTTGCTTTTATTACAAAACGAATTCAGCCAAGCAACAACTGTAACTAGCCTTCCCTGCATTAAATCTGTTCACAGCAGCACACTAAAGTTGGTCGTGCAAAGCCCCTTTGAAAAAACGGCATCATATGACTGGCTGTAGAGAATAGCCGAGATATATATAAGAAATCAAAAAAACACCAAACTTTTTTGTGTTAATAAACTGTTCGATTACCTCCTCACAATGACGTGGCTCTTTATAGTGAACTAAATGGCTTGTCGTAGACAAGACTCAACAATTGACAATAATTTACTTGTTAAAATTAGCGCAGGTTGTTTAACTTTAACTAAACTACACTCGAAAACATTTTCATGGGATTTGGCTATGAAGTGAAAACAATTCTCTTTGAGGTCACAGAAACCCCTCTCAACTAATTTGCAAATGTCCACTTTCACCTCGCCAATGTTAATATTTCACTGACATGGGTGAAAATCGACTGCAGTCACAGTGCCATCGCCACAACGAGCTAATGGGGTGCCAGCGCGCAGAGAAGATTCGCTGTCGGACGCCCGGCTGTTTTCCTTCACGTTGACTTGCCCTGCTGTTGAAAGTTAACTTGTTCGTGCAAATCTGCAAGTTCACCGAAGCTTGGTTACATTTATGTTTTAAACTGTACACAAAGGGTAATTATAGCACAGTACACTAAAACCCACTTCGTTTACTGTTAATAATAAGCAGAGATGTTACTGCTTAGCTCAATATAGCACAGAAACGGGCGGCAAGAAGAGGTTTAGTGCAGATGACAGTGGCCAACCAGCATGTAACAGTCTTCTTTGGGCTTTTTATTTACTAAGTACTGCCCGTATAAAAATAATATGTTTGGCCAGTTTACAAGGATTAGTTAATATTTTAAAACTGCCACCAGATTACTCTTCTCCTTGCTTGAGTAAGCACGCAGGTTACTTTAAAAAAAACAAAAAAACATTTTGTGCAACAGGCGGAGGTTAATTGCAAATGCTGTCAACGAACTGCTCACTCAATCTAGTTTTCCATTAAATGTGTGTAACTTAATACCAATCAGTGGCTGAACAAAGTGCTGCGCCTGACCTGCACAATGACGCCGTCAGACCAGGCATCCTGTCTTCCCTGGTTTTACTGCCCCCATAAGAACAACATTTCAAGTGCTCAGTGACAAAGGCCTGCCAGAAATGCTCCACGGACTACTTACTGGTCACCTCACAGTACAATGTGGTGAAAATGCATTTTTCAAGAAGCAATGCATAAACTCAACAGATTAGTCATCAAAAAAGCAGTTTGCAGAGACCACGCAACTGGTAATTTGTTTCGACAATAAGCTGAATCCAATTCCCAGAGTCAACGAGCAATGTAAAATAGTCAGAAATTATACCTTTTTAGGTCTCGCGTAGGCTGCGCGCATGCGCTGTCTCTCCGAGACATCTAGTAATCCATATAGCCAGGAAATCCCGCCTGCTGCTTGCCTCCTGCTTGCAATTGGCTTATTTAGCGTTACTGTGATTTTCCAGCCTCCCTATTGGTTGCTGGTCCGATGCATCACTTCCGTTTTTATGGAAGCAGCACCGACCAACTACAGTTCTATTGCGCTGTAGGGCTTTGTCAGTTTCCTTTTGGGACTACTTGGGCTTTTTTTTTTATAACAACACTTCGCCACAGCGCCCGTTTCATGGGCTGTGGCGATTTACGGCGCCCCCTTCATTCTACAATGCGACGACAATGATACGCTCTCGCCCTGCAGCTTGAGCTGTGACCCGCCCTCGGGGTCACGCGGTGTCGAGAGAGAGGGGTGGGGAGCGAGTTAACTGCGTTTCAAATCTGTCAACTCTTAACTGACACCGTAGCTTAGAATACACTTGTCGGCATTCTAGTGGACACAGCGCAGCTCCATTTTATTCTGAGCTTTAAAAGGGAGGTGAGAGTCTCTAGGATGTATTGCCCTTTCTTCCTTCATTTACAGTGTTATGAACGCAGCAGCTCTGTCAGCGAAATACGCAACTTTCTGACATGTATTCTAAGGGCTTCTGCTTTTCAACTTTCCATTTTAGACCCTAATACTTGTTTTTAACCGCAGCAATGTCTCTTTAAAAGGCAACTGCACGGAGCAGCAGACTTCACTTACAGCACCCATCCCCCAGGGTCTAAATCAGCTTAATTGCTTAATGTATTTACCAATCAGACCTGCAAACACAGAGCACAACACACGCCTCCTCACCGCCCCTGCCCTCCACCGTATTCCCATCTATCTGAACTCCGATTCTCTAACGCTGCTGTAGTTACCGTTGTGGCTTACTTGTAGCTCCTGAGACTGAGAGCACAATGACAAAAGGCATTCAGCTGAGTTGTAATTTTCCACTTGCCGAGCTTTAGAATATTCCCCATTTCAGATGTAATTTTCCACTTGCCGAGCTTTAGAATATTTCCCACTGACTCGCCCCATTTCAGACCTCCAACTCACATGGTGCCACTGTGTGACACACATATATGCCACATATATATCCACCCTTCTGCCGTCCCGAGTTCTCTCCCTCCTCGCTCCTCTCTCGTTGGCTCCATCTTTATCCTCTTTATTTCGCCCACCCTCTTCTTGCCAATATTCTCCCCATCCCTCCACGTTACTCTACTTTATCGTTCTCTTGTTCCTCTCACCCCATCTTCTCTCTGTCACTCTTCCAGCTCACAATTTTCCCATCTGCAAATATTCTTTGTTTTCTTATTGGTTGCTCAGTCTCCCTCCCTCCCTCTCAGCTTACTCAGTTTATTTTCCTCACTTTTCCTACTCACATCCTTTTTCTGTCAGTCGCCTTCATTCCCTCTCTTGTTTCTGTCTCTCCTCTTCCTCACTCACTCACTCACTCTCCTTCTTTGTCCCTTCCCAGAGTGTGTGTTCCACTCTCTCTTTTTCTTCACTTCGACCTCCTCTTTCTTGCTTGCTATAAGTGCCGAGAATGGTGAGGCGGGCAAATAGACGGTGCCAGTCAGGTGAGAGGCCCTGTAGTCCATATACCTGAGCGCTCTGAAGATGCTGTAAAGCGTGGTGCGTTCACGAAACACCAAAGTAAATAAGACAATTCAACAAATACCACATGATCTGCATACCGGGATATCGTCTTGCTACCTTTGTGTATTCGTATTTTATTAAAACGTTTAAAGCGTTTTCCATCAGCGACGTGTTGATATCTGAGGACTGTTAAAGAGTGGAATGTCAGTGACTTGGTACCTGGTACGCAGCCAGTAAACCAATACAAACGGGTCAAAAAATACAAATTTGACCCAAAAAAACAGAAAATGAAGGGAGTGGATGGACTCGATTCCCAAAAGTGATTGTGCCCCCCAAGTGTCACCGTGCCAAAATCCTACTTCAGTTTCACAACTATGCCTACTTCGTAAAAAATATAAGCAGATCCACATACTGTTTACTTCAGATTCCTGCACGCATGTTTCCACAATGCCATGGACATCTACCACTTTTTGTGATACCTACTTTTACAAATTAGCACTGTGTATGGAGAGAATAAATTACCATTGCACGGGTAGGGAGGGGTACTGTAAATTTGCATATTTCTCTTATTTATTTCCTTTATATGGGACAATTTCCCCTTGTGAAGCACTCTGTTCCCGCGACACCGCATGAAACCACGAGTGGCAAAGCCAATAATTCTCACTTTTTAATGGCATCACCTGAACATTTGGTTTTGCCACTGCTTTTTGGCGATATTGTTCTGCGTCAGCAAAAGTAAACAAGCATTTGCAATGCAATAGGTCTCGAGTTACACGAGTTTAAGCTATTGGCATTGTAAATGACAATGCCTTTTATTTATGTTTTTAAAACGAAAACAAAAATAAAAGGCATTGTTATTTGCAATGTCAATAGCTCAAACTCGCGTAAATGCGAGACCTATTGCATTGCATATGCTTGTTTTAGCTTTGAGCCTGAACAAGTCTGAATTCTGAGCTCGCGAGCCTGACTACCTTTTTTTATCGTACGCAAGTACCTCTTATAGGCGATACTTTCGCCCCTACCGTATTAACCCTCATTTTTTACTAAAAAAGAACGGGAAATAATATTGAAATATTTAAAACTTACATTTCTCGATACAGCCAGACTCCAGGCAGCCTTGCGTCAATGCGAAGCATAAAACTATAAGTTAAACATCCAGAGACAAAGACGGGCTTCTTTTTACCCCGGGCTCCTTGGAAAGTCTCGCAAAGTCTAGCTTCCTGCCAGCGAAAGACACTTGCACATTTAGAGTTGTGAACCTCACAACATGTCACTGCTGACTTCAAGCTATTTTGGGTGTTCTGAGTAACAAACTGCGAACACGCGGCCGGCATGAAGGGCGGGTGGGGGGATGGAAATGGGGTCGACAAAGGCCTGCCAGAAATGCTCCACGGACCTCAGTCACGGCCGGCATGACGGGCGGGTGGGGGGGGGTGGATATTGGGTCATCGCGGGGAGATGGGGGGAGGCGGGAGGGGTTTAATTAAAATAAAATAAAACTCACCGTCCCGCGCCGCCTCAGCTCCTGGTCGGGTCCCAACTCCCGCCGTCCCACGTTTTCCTGCAGCTCTCATCAGGAAAGCCACCCACAGGCAGCCTACCTCCCCTCCGCCAATCACAACGCTGCAATGGCAGCGTTGTGATTGGTGCGGTGCAGGCGCACTGCGCCCCAGCCGGGCACCTAATGGGAGGCCCTTTTCTCTATGTAGGAAGGGGTGGGAGCACACTGCTTCACCTCCCAGCACAGTTTGCCCCTTAGCATTATGGTAAATGCTGTTCGTAATACATGCTTACTTGAGGTTTTACTGGAGTGTTCCACCAAAGTTGGTGCAGGTTAGTGCTGTACATCTCTAGACACGTGTTTCTGGATTTCATCCGTCATCAGTAGAGATAAAAACGAATTTTATATGGGGTTGCTGAGCAGGCTGCCAAAATCCTTACAAGTATCAGTACCTCTCACAGGCGCACAGGTGCATCTCCACAAGCTCGTCAGCTCAATGGCTCAAGGGAGCCTTTTCAAAACAGGAAGGGGTGGGAGCACACTGCTTCACCTCCCAGCACAGTTCGCCCCTTAGCATTATGGTAAATGCAGTTCGTAATACATGCTTACTTGAGATTTTACTGGAGTGTTCCACCAAAGTTGTTACAGGTTAATGCTGTACATCTCTAGACACGTGTTTCTGGATTTCATCCGTCATCAGTAGAGATGAAAACGAATTTTATATGGGGTTGCTGAGCAGGCTGCCACAATCCTTACAGGTCTCAGTACCGCGCACAGGTGCATCTCCACAAGCTCGTCAGCTCAATGGCTCAAGGGAGCCTTTACAAAACAGGAAGGGGTGGGAGCACACTGCTTCACCTCCCAGCACAGTTTGCCCCTTAGCATTATGGTAAATGCAGTTCATAATACATGCTTACTTGAGGTTTTACTGGAGTGTTCCACCAAAGTTGGTGCAGGTAAGTGCTGTACATCTCTAGACACGTGTTTCTGGATTTCATCCGTCATCAGTAGAGATAAAAACGAATTTTATATGGGGTTGCTGAGCAGGCTGCCACAATCCTTACAGGTCTCAGTACCTCTCACAGGCGCACAGGTGCATCTCCACAAGCTCGTCAGCTCAATGGCTCAAGGGAGCCTTTTCAAAACAGGAAGGGGTGGGAGCACACTGCTTCACCTCCCAGCACAGTTCGCCCCTTAGCATTATGGTAAATGCAGTTCGTAATACATGCTTACTTGAGGTTTTACTGGAGTGTTCCACCAAAGTTGGTGCAGGTTAGTGCTGTACATCTCTAGACATGTGTTTCTGGATTTCATCCGTCATCAGTAGAGATGAAAACGAATGTTATATGGGGTTGCTGAGCAGGCTGCCACAATCCTTACAGGTCTCAGTACCTCTCACAGGCGCACAGGTGCATCTCCACAAGCTCGTCAGCTCAATTGCTCAAGGGAGCCTTTACAAAACAGGAAGGGGTGGGAGCACACTGCTTCACCTCCCAGCACAGTTTGCCCCTTAGCATTATGGTAAATGCAGTTGGTAATACATGCTTACTTGAGGTTTTACTGGAGTGTTCCACCAAAGTTGGTGCAGGTTAGTGCTGTACATCTCTAGACACGTGTTTCGGGATTTCATCCGTCATCAGTAGAGATGAAAACGCTGCATGCAGCCTACATAGAGAAAATGGAGAGTGCGCATGACTGCTTTGGACGGCCCCAAGGCTGACCAAAGCAGTCAGGACCCACAACAGTGGGCAAGCCACTCCCCCCTGCCCTCGAGCAGGACCGCCCACCCTCCCGCCCACAACCAGGCACTTCTGCTTTCTCGCAGTACGAGAATCAGAAACATAAAATGGTAGTTTTACCATTTTATGTTTCTGCTTCTCGTTCTGCGAGAAAGCAGTGGGCCGACGCGCCCACGCCCCAATGGAGGAGCCGCCACTGCTGTGTGCACCTTCAGTTTCCAGTGGCTACGATCATCTGAGGTGTTTTCTTTGAGTATTGACTTTGTGATGTGTGAGTGACTTTGTCTGCACGTCCAAGTTAATCATCTGATGTATTTAGTATATATATCTTCCTGATTTCTTGCAGGACGTCCATTATTATCTGCTTGAGTTCATTTTATTATATTATTATCCATGAATTTAACAGTTGCATTTGCCAGGTGAGTTATTATTGCTTGCATATATATATATATATATATATATATATATATATATATATATATATATATATATATATATATATATATATATATATGTAACCAAAAACGCCCAGAAGCTTGAGGCCGCACACAGCTGCAGGTGAGTTACAAACTCCATTTGAACCAAGCAGGCAGCTTAATATCCCTTTGAAGTCCATGGCCTGACGCGTTTCGATGCCGCTGTTTGCATCTCCTCAGAGGCCGTGTCAGCGGAGGTGATTTATGGCTGTCGCATTTCCCCTGCATGTTTGTGGTTAGTGAGCTATCAGTGCTCCTCCCTTGGTGGAAGTTCATTTTCAAATGCACGCTGGGATATGAGGTCTCATTTTGCCAAATAACGCCCTCTGGTGGGTTACCTCTGCTGCAGCTAATTATGGACGATTATTCTCGGCCCTCCATTGAGCCTTGGATGATACTCTGCCGGCTTCATTAAAGGTACCCTGCAGCTTCGGAAAGAGGAATCTTCCTCTCCCCTAGTCCCGTTGGTTGCGGGCAGTGCGATCCCTCTGCGGCCTGGAACCGCCGCATAATATGTAACCAAAAACGCCCAGAAGCTTGAGGCCGCACACAGCTGCAGGTGAGTTACAAATTCCATTTGAACCAAGCAGGCAGCTTAACATCCCTTTGAAGTCCATGGCCTGACGCGTTTCGATGCCGCTGTTTGCATCTCCTCAGAGGCCGTGTCAGTGGAGGTGATTTATGGCTGCCGCATTTCCCCTGCGTGTTTGTGGTTAGTGAGCTATCAGTGCTCCTCCCTTGGTGGAAGTTCATTTTCAAATGCACGCTGGGATATGAGGTCTCATTTTGCCAAATAATGCCCTCTGGTGGGTTACCTCCGCTGCAGCTAATTATGGACAATTATTCTCGGCCCTCCATTGAGCCTTGGATGATACTCTGCCGGCTTCATTAAAGGTACCCTGCAGCTTCGGAAAGAGGAATCTTCCTCTCCCCTAGTCCCGTTGGTTGCGGGCAGTGCAATCCCTCTGCGGCCTGGAACCGCCGTTTTTGGTTACATATATATATATATATATATATATATATATATATATATATATATATAGCGTCCACATTCAACCCCATAATGCCTCGTGATTCTATGGACGTCTTCCACAAATTAAAAAATTGCACAAAGAAACTCTAATCAAGCGGTGCAAATACAATAAACAGAATCAACAATATGAGGCCCTCATTCTCAAATTGAAATCGGAGAAGAACGTTATTATCAGAAGTAGTGACAAAGGAGGGAACATTGTACTTTTGACGCGTGAGGAATACGATAAGGAAGCGTACTCACAACTCAATGACAGAGAATGCTATCTACGGAATACCCCTGCGGCCATGAAGGAGGCACACAAGGAATATTACAAGAAATTGATGACATGGAAAAACAAACAATTGATTACCGAAGATGAATACAAATATTTGAAAAAGATAATCCGGTAACCCCGTCCATATACTTTATTCCCAAAATCCATAAGGACATCAACAAACCTCCTGGCAGACCAATTATATCTGCTAGGGATGGGATTTTAGAAAAAACATCAGTGTACATAGATTATTTTTACAAGGCTTTGTGAAATCATTACAATCATATGTACAGGACACTGGGGATTTTCTGCGTAAGATCAAACAAGTGGTTTGGAGGGAGGGTTACTGGATGATGGCACTGGACGTAACATCCCTCTATACCAGTATCAGACATAATGACGGTATACG
This sequence comes from Calotriton arnoldi, assembly GCA_963921515.1. Classification (NCBI taxonomy): domain Eukaryota; kingdom Metazoa; phylum Chordata; class Amphibia; order Caudata; family Salamandridae; genus Calotriton; species Calotriton arnoldi. The sequence continues at coordinate 1,672,452 of CAWUFW010003589.1, forward strand.
AGCGGTTCAGTATTACCTTTGCCGGAGGCCACTTCAATATAAAGACCACAATGACATGTTACTTGAAATGTTGGAGCATTGCCTTAAGAACAACAATTTCATGTTTAATAATCTCATTTATCAACAGATAAGGGGTGTAGCTATGGGGGCCAGTTTCTCCCCCAGCTATGCTTGTCTCCATATGGGCAGCTGGGAGGAACTGGTCCTCAAGCGCGATTTTGGTAAAGTATTGGATAATAATGTGATTGTTTGGCTGCGATACATTGATGACCTTTTTTTATTGTGGGATGGCACCAAACAGCAGGCAGAGGCAGCAGGCAGAGGAATTTATAAGTGGTATCAATGCCAATGACCTTAATCTCCACTTCACTGTAACAATGAGCCAAACATCTATCACGTTTCTTGGCACTGAAGTATATATACACAACAATAGAATGGAGACTAGGCTCTATAGAAAGGAAACTTCTGGTAATTCCACTTTACATGCCAGTAGCGCACACCGGGCACACCTCATTAATAGTATCCCATATGGGGAGATGCTACGCCTTAGAAGAATATGCAGTAATGAATTGGATCTGAAGGAGGCACAGGAGCATAGTAAACGGAGGTTTCAAGACAGGGGATATTCTGAGAAAATTATTAACAGCGCAATGATGAAATCCATGAGGCATAGCAGAGATGAGCTCCGAATAGACAAAAGGAAGGCGGCCCACACTGTATCTCAGGCTGGGGCAACGAACAGAGGAGGAGCTAGTGGCGAGACCAACCAGATGAGAATCATCATGGGCTACAGTAGACAGCATACCAGCCTCCACAGAATAATCAACAAGAACTGGCCTATAGTGCTCAGTGATCCAGTGGTTGGACCTACATTACCATCCAGGGTGTCCATCACACATAGGAGGGGGCCCTCCATGAGGGATAAGTTGGTAAATACTAGTCCAGAAACAATGGAAAAAACCACTTGGCTACAGACCAATAGTGGGTTTTTCAAGTGTAAGACTTGTAAAGCTTGCCTACATGGTATTAACACCAAAACATATAAAAACCCCTTTAGCGGTAAAGAACATAAGATTCGTAAACTCCTTACATGCAAAACAGAATATGCCATATACGTACTGATATGTCCATGTGGGCTTCAGTACGTAGGTAGCACTAAGCTACCTGTACATAAACGCATTTTGCAACATCTTCGTGCCATATCCAACCAAGATAACACATATCCGGTGGCACGACATTTCAGGGAGTTTTACAATAGTAACAACGAGGGGCTCAAATACTTTGTGGTAGATGTAATTTCACCCAGCAGAAGAGGTGGTGACAGGGAATCCAAACTGCGTAAGCTCGAGACAAGATTTATTCTCCAGTTCGATTCCAAAACCCCTGGGGGGCTGAATGCCACGGAGGACTTGCACACATGCTTAGGATAGAATAACATCAGGAGGTTGAAATCGAACATACATACACATTGACGGACTGCGCAGTTTGAACTCTTTTTACCTTCCTTTTTAACATTGATGAGGATTTATGAACTGGTTTTATGGGCACTTCTATATTTATATATTTATTTATATATTTTTATATATATATTTATTTATATATTTATATTGGTGGGAAGTTTGTCACAATCTTGTAACCTGGTATATGCTTGATGACTAGGGTTCACACCTTGGGAGGAAGTATGGGAACAACGGAATGCCGGTTTTTGTGTGGGGGGTTTACATTTTTATTCATATAATATACTATATACAAATGTTTTAATGATGAACACCCAACCCGCTGGTCATTTAAGATATTACATCTCTGGAGGCTTTCTATTAACAAGACAATGTAACTGATATCGGTTCTCGCTAGCTCTTACACTGCAATTGTGCCAATGTTAAAATGGTAACTGTCTAAGATGAATGTTTTAATGTACTTATTTTTTAACAGTCACAGGTTTTAGGTTCAATCCATCACAACTATAATATTCGTACACGCACAGGCAGTTGCTACATAGGCATATTTTACATAACTTCGAGAAGCAGGGTACTGTTGTTAAGGGGATTTAACCCAGAATGGTATTATTCATTGTCGTAAACAGTATTGCACAAAATTACATACAAATTCCATTAAGGGTAATTAAGTTAACTGACCCTAAAAAAGAGAGTGTCATGGATTAGGAGCATTATGCCGATATTCATTCTAGACAAGGGTAACATTAGATCAATAATGTATTTACACATTCATTCTCTGTTACTAAGAAGCAATCAAAAAAAATGTAAAAACATTTTTTAAATGTTTTTTTAAACATATTGATTTTATCTCTTTTTTATAATGTTATTTATATGGATTTTGGTGTGTTTTTTTACCTGCAAATAGTTTTTTTACCTGCAAATAGATTTGATGGCAAAATGATATTGTATGGTGAATAACTCAACCTAAAGCTATATGTCTTTTATGTCTATGAGCACTCCGCTCACGTGATTGTTTGTAATTTGCACTGTCACTTTAAATTTGGGTGCTCAACATGAGTACAATGTCATGTGAAGAAGGCTCGGACGAGCCGAAACGTTATGGTGGCATCAGAGGAGAAATAAATATTTGCACTTACTTTTGGTCCGTGTCCGTGGTTCGTGGTCGTTAGGAGGATTCCTGCATACCTGACGCGGAAAGAAGTTATATATGTGGCCGTTAGTTTCACGCGGCCAACACAGGACCCTCATCATCGTTGTGTCAACGCGTAAAGTGAAACTTTTTCCAGGTTTACCCGGAAGTGGTTATTTCCAGAAGGAAACACATCGTTTGACCCCCCTGAACCTGTACGAAGCACGCCGAGATCGGAGGAAGAGCTGCTGAACCCGGGTCGGAGGACGCGGAGGATACACAGACGAATCCGGGCAGAACATAACAGGTATTTAGGGGAGGTGAGAAATGTGCAGTGGGAAGGCGGCTTCAAACTAATAAATTTACCGCTCAGCCCACTAAAAACGAACTTAACCTCATGAGTATTTCAGCCGATATTGTACGAGATAGGGAGGCAGCAGCTATGACGATGTTTTCTGACAGCCTCCCGATACCACTCAACATACGTGATAAAAACAGCAATGAAAGCAATAAAAACGATGGTTCCTTAAAAGAAAAATATAAAATTTTAGAAATAAGTTACGCAGTGAACAGAGCAAGTGGTGGGAATCAAGATCCCTCCAGAGGTACATCGACGTCAACCGGATCCCAAGGGGACTGAGGATATTAACGGCCCCCAGTTATGAGAATCCTAATCCCGACCTCATGAAAGAATGGGCTGAGAGTAATCTAGAGTCATCACGGAGACTAGTTTTAATTCTCATTAAATATGCTGATATTGACCGGGCACAACTACTCAAGGATATTGCCGAAATAAATGAGGAATTGGACAAAATTGCAGTGACGGAGGAAAAAACTACATTAATTAATGAAATGACAATGAGACTCAAAAAAGAGGAGGCCAAAATCATGGAAAGGAAGGCATTTACATTCCAGAGGGATCGCAATGATTATGAGCTGGGGCAAATTTTCACATTTGCTAAAAAATACGACGCCCTATGAGTCTCCAAATATAAGGCCACTGAAAATCCGAAGGTCCACAATAGGAATACGAACACTGTGGAAACATCTCAGTACGACATGAGTTCAATGGGGGGCAGTGACTCTGATTCTGAACTACGCAATATGGGAGAAAGTGGCCGAACAACAAAACCATCACCCGGGGAGGAGATTAATTTTTTATGCCATGAAAGAAGACAAACTCTCCGCCCCAGACCACAAAGAAATTACAGCGAAAGTATGCCAACTACAAGCGCCGGCAGAGGAGCAAGGCAAGCAGGAGGCGCTCCAAATTACAACAAAAAGAGGGGAAGGGGACAGTGGACAAAGAAATAAGGATTGAATCTGTTACGAACAGAACCGTCATAAACCTAACACAAGTGAAATTAACCCAAGATGAAGAAAATATTCTTAAATTAGGTTTATCGATGGCCCCTGAAACTGACTTTGATTACGCTTCCACAAGACTGGATATTTACAAAGCGGTTAGAAAATTGAAATTGATGAAATTCCATGCGCTTAACAAAACATCCACGGAAATGAGAGACATGGACAATGTTAGTGGACTGACACAATCTGATGCCCCTATTCTTTTGGAGATGCAGGAATTATGGGAAACAGAAGGGGCCGGATATGATGAATTCAACCAACAATACAATATGTCAGGTGGGGACACCATATATCCACAACAGAGAATACAATCGACACCATATAAGCCAGCGTCCACATTCAACCCCATAATGCCTCGTGATTCTATGGACGTCTTCCATGAGAATGTTACAGCACAAATTAAAAAATTGCACAAAGAAACTCTAATCAAGCGGTGCAAATACAATAAACAGAATCAACAATATGAGGCCCTCATTCTCAAATTGAAATCGGAGAACGTTATTATCAGAAGTAGTGACAAAGGAGGCAACATTGTACTTTTGACGCGTGAGGAATACGATAAGGAAGCGTACTCACAACTCAATGACAGAGAATGCTATCTACGGAATACCCCTGCAGCCATGAAGGAGGCACACAAGGAATATTACAAGAAATTGATGACATGGAAAAACAAACAATTGATTACCGAAGACGAATACAAATATTTGAAAAAAGATAATCCGGTAACCCCGTCCATATACTTTATTCCCAAAATCCATAAGGACATCAACTAACCTCCTGGCAGACCAATTATATCTGCTAGGGATGGGATTTTAGAAAAAACATCAGTGTACATAGATTATTTTTTACAAGGCTTTGTGAAATCATTACAATCATATGTACAGGACACTTGGGATTTTCTGCGTAAGATCAAACAAGTGGTTTGGAGGGAGGGTTACTGGATGATGGCACTGGACGTAACATCCCTCTATACCAGTATCAGACATAATGACGGTATACGAGCGGTTCAGTATTACCTTTCCCGGAGGCCACTTCAATATAAAGACCACAATGACATGTTACTTGAAATGTTGGAGCATTGCCTTAAGAACAACAATTTCATGTTTAATAATCTCATTTATCAACAGATAAGGAGTGTAGCTATAGGGGCCAGTTTCTCCCCCAGCTATGCTTGTCTCCATATGGGCAGCTGGGAGGAACTGGTCCTCAAGCGCGATTTTGGTAAAGTATTGGATAATAATGTGATTGTTTGGCTGCGATACATTGATGACCTTTTTGTATTGTGGGATGGCACCAAACAGCAGGCAGAGGAATTTATAAGTGGTATCAATGCCAATGACCTTAATCTCCACTTCACTGTAACAATGAGCCAAACATCTATCCCGTTTCTTGACACTGAAGTATATCTACACAACAATAGAATGGAGACTAGGCTCTATAGAAAGGAAACTTCTGGTAATTCCACTTTACATGCCAGTAGCGCACACCCGGCACACCTCATTAATAGTATCCCATATGGGGAGATGCTACGCCTTAGAAGAATATGCAGTAATGAATTGGATCTGAAGGAGGCACAGGAGCAGAGTAAACGGAGGTTTCAAGACAGGGGATATTCTGAGAAAATTATTAACAGCGCAATGATGAAATCCATGAGGCATAGCAGAGATGAGCTCCTAATAGACAAAAGGAAGGCGGCCCACACTGTATCTCAGGCTGGGGCGACGAACAGAGGAGGAGCTAGTGGCGAGACCAACCAGATGAGAATCATCATGGGCTACAGTAGACAGCATACCAGCCTCCACAGAATAATCAACAAGAACTGGCCTATAGTGCTCAGTGATCCAGTGGTTGGACCTACATTACCATCCAGGGTGTCCATCACACATAGGAGGGGGCCCTCCATGAGGGATAAGTTGGTAAATACTAGTCCAGAAACAATGGAAAAAACCACTTGGCTACAGACCAATAGTGGGTTTTTCAAGTGTAAGACTTGTAAAGCTTGCCTACACGGTATTAACACCAAAACATATAAAAACCCCTTTAGCGGTAAAGAACATAAGATTCGTAAACTCCTTACATGCAAAACAGAATATGCCATATACATACTGATATGTCCATGTGGGCTTCAGTACGTAGGTAGCACTAAGCTACCTGTACATAAACGCATTTTGCAACATCTTCGTGCCATATCCAATCAAGATAACACATATCCGGTGGCACGACATTTCAGGGAGTTTCACAATAGTAACAACGAGGGGCTCAAATACTTTGTGGTAGATGCAATTTCACCCAGCAGAAGAGGTGGTGACAGGGAATCCAAACTGCGTAAACTCGAGACAAGATTTATTCTTCAGTTCGATTCCAAAACCCCTGGGGGGCTGAATGCCACGAAGGACTTGCACACATGCTTAGGATAGAATAACATCAGGAGGTTGAAATCGAACATACATGGGTATATACACATTGACGGACTGCGCAGTTTGAACTCTTTTTACCTTCCTTTTTAACATTGATGAGGATTTATGAACTGGTTTTATGGGCACTTCTATATTTATATATTTATTTATATATTTTTATATATATATTTATTTATATTTATATTGGTGGGAAGTTTGTCACAATCTTGTAACCTGGTATATGCTTGATGACTAGGGTTCACACCTTGGGAGGAAGTATGGGAACAACGGAATGCCGGTTTTTGTGTGGGGGGATTTACATGTTTATTCATATAATATACTATATACAAATGTTTTAATGATGAACACCCAACCCGCTGGTCATTTAAGATATTACATCTCTGGAGGCTTTCTATTAACAAGACAATGTAACTGATATCGGTTCTCGCTAGCTCTTACACTGCAATTGTGCCAATGTTAAAATGGTAACTGTCTAAGATGAATGTTTTAATGTACTTATTTTTTAACAGTCACAGGTTTTAGGTTCAATCCATCACAACTATAATATTCGTACACGCACAGGCAGTTGCTACATAGGCATATTTTACATAACTTCGAGAAGCAGGGTACTGTTGTTAAGGGATTTAACCCAGAATGGTATTATTCATTGTCGTAAACAGTATTGCACAAAATTACATACGAATTCCATTAAGGGTAATTAAATTAACTGACCCTAAAAAAAGAGAGTGTCATGGATTAGGAGCATTATGCCAATATTCATTCTAGACAAGGGTAACATTAGATCAATAATGTATTTACACATTCATTCTCTGTTACTAAGAAGCAATCAAAAAAAAATTTAAGTTTTTTTATTTTTTTATTTTTTAAACATATTGATTTTATCTCTTTTTTATAATGTTATTTATATGGATTTTGGTGTGTTTTTTTACCTGCAAATAGTTTTTTACCTGCAAATAGATTTGATGGCAAAATGATATTGTATGGTGAATAACTCAACCTAAAGCTATATGTCTTTTATGTCTATGAGCACTCCGCTCACGTGATTGTTTGTAATTTGCACTGTCACTTTAAATTTGGGTGCTCAACATGAGTACAATGTCATGTGAACAAGGCTCGGACGAGCCGAAAAGTTATGGTGGCATCAGAGGAGAAATAAATATTTGCACTTACTTTTGGTCCGTGTCCGTGGTTCGTGGTCGTTAGGAGGATTCCTGCATACCTGATGCGGAAAGAAGTTATATATATATATATATATATATATATATATACATTTGAATGTTGTTCATTTGACATCTGGGAAAGCCTTTCTGTTAGAGAGCATTGCATAAATAAAACCCCAAGCCTTATTCTGAGAACAGTCTTTTATGTGGTTCATTTTATAAAGTGAAATCCCTTTCCAGGGGGTGTTGTGTTGTGTGTATTGCTTCGTCATGTTTGTGCCTCCGTGTGGGAGAGTAGTATTCCCTATTATCTGACTAAGTGCGAAGCAATACACACGTGACAGTTGAATACTTATAGAAAGCCCTCCAGAGACGTTTGACATCCCAAAGATTAACTTTACAAAGGCATCTTTTCTGTAATAGTTAGGAAAAAATCTGATTTACCATTATGTTAGATTTATTTTACTTTTAAAAAGAGTACTCGAAATATTCCTCTAGCTGTTACTAATCCGAAATTAGCATTAGCAATGCAGCCTTACCCTATGGAAGTAGCTAGCCTTGCAACAGCTAAAACATTTCTAATGCTTTTTCACTGCAAGGGCATGTGGAATATTAACATTCTACGTGTCCTACTTTCAAATACCATCACTTTAACCCTTGGGCAATAGGGCCTACCATGGAGGTGACTTATTAATATTTAAAAGAAAGGTTAAGGACTGACAAAAGGAGTTATTTTGACAGGTTGAATTGGCAGTTTAAAATGGCACAGTCAGGTCACAGTGGAAACCTGGAGACATGATTTACTCTGAAACGGTTTGCACAAGCCTACTAGCAACACTTACCTTGCAGGCGCTGGGTAGACATTGTACCATATACTAGGGACTTATAGGTAAGTTAAAGGAGTCTATCAGGTATATACCAATTTCATTATGTTTAAAGGGGGAGCACAGCTGGCGATTGCTGTAGCACAAAGAGTCAGATTCACGGGAGCTTCACATTGGCAGTCAGCGTGGGCAGCGAGATCTTGGTGCAAACGGGCCTGTTCATTATTGAGAAGAGCCTAAAACTTCGGGATTTCTCCTTGGACTTTAGAGGAGTACCCTCTGATACCAACCAAGGGCACAGGGTGTGCAGAGACATCTCTTGGGGAACGGGGACTCATTCTTGCAGAGGTCAGCAGGGCTCAGGCACGTCCAGATGAAGGCCCAGGCAGGCCCTGTGCAGCAGGTCAACTGGACAGCTGCAGGGAGGCCTATGGAGCTTGTTATGTCCCTTTAGCTCTGAACAGGAGGTCAGTCAGCCGACTCATGGAGTCACTTCAGGGACTGGGATGAAGGGAGCAGGTCCAATTTTCCTCCTTAGATAGCCGGGCAGGCTTCAGGCACTGGGCAGTTCTCTGGCAGCTGAACAGTCCTTCTGTGGTATCCACAGTTCCAAGAGTGTACTCAAGAGTTGGTCTGAGAGACCAATATTTATACCTGGTGCCTGCTTTGAAGTGAGATAATCTTCTAGACCTCCACCCACATATGATTCTGGAACTTCTTTCCTTCCCCTGCCCTGGCTCCAGGATGTCTGGAATTCTTTGAAGGGCAAGTATGATAGGGGATATCTTCATCCTTCAATCTTGTCAGGGTGGCCCATTCTGCCAACACTCAGTCCCCCTTTGTGATACTGTCTAGGAGAAAAATACAAAGGCCAACTGACACCTACACCTAGTCAGGTGATGCAGGATAGAGGCTGCAGGCACCAAATGGTTAGGACAAGAAAATGCCAACTTTCTAGAAGTGGCATTTTTAGAATTGTGACTTAAAATTCGACTGTCATTAAATAGGGTTTTAAATTACGATTCATTTGAGCCCAAACATGGCATTTCAACCTGTTCCCAAACAAAAGTTATTACTTACTAAATGTAATATGCTAACCCAATGTTTTTCTCTGGGGGAGGTAGGCCTTACAGTTGTGAAAAACAGATTTTAGAGTTTTTCACTACCAGGACATGTAAAACTTAAAACTACAGGTCCAACTTTTTAAATACACTGTATCCTGCCCAGTGGATTGTTGAGGGCCTACCCTAGGCACGAATCATATGTATTAAAAAGGCAGGGTTAAGCTGGCAAAAGGTTTATTTTGCCAGGTTGAAACAGCAGTTTAAAACTGCACACAGGCTGGAACAGGCCGGAGACATGTTTAAAAAGGCTACTGAAGTGTGTGGCACAATAAGTGCTGCAGGCCCACTAGTAGTATTTAATTTACAGGCCCTGGGTGCATGTAGTATCACCTTACTAGGGACTAAATTAAATAAGCCAATTGTACCATGTTTAAAGGAGAGAGCACAAGCACTTTAGCACTGACAAAGGGAACAGAGTCCTAAATGCCATTGAAAATGTCTTCAGAAAACAGGAGGTTTGAAGGTAAACATTTTGGGGATGATCCTGCAGAGAGGGCCAAGTCCAACAATGGGCATCTCTTTATTTATCCTGTTTACATTAAAGGGTAATGCTTTGTTTTTAATTCCAGCAGCATGAGGTTGTAGCTTGAGTGGCAGGCAGAAGCCACATGCAAGTCATTTTTCATGTACACCCTATATGGCCTAGATTGATGGAATTGTATACCTGGTGGAGTGGGCTGGTGGCAGAGTTAGTTTGTTCAATTTTTGGATAAAGAAAGTTTTATACTGACAAAAGGCAACATTGTTTGATGTGTAACTTACAAAAGCATGAGTCTTCGGCCTAAATCAGGAGAGTAGGCATGGATACTTCTTGTCCCTTTGCTTCATAATCCACTTCACAATGTCTGCAAGCATGCTGAATGGCTTCCAAATATGGCAAAGATGGAACGGTAGGAGCAAAATTGTGTACCCCAAAATATAGACACCCCACAAATGTATCTCAATCCGATTTCCCACAATTCACTAGACCGGGCACAGTGTTGAACCTTAATTTCATGAGGCAATGTGTCCCATGTTAAGGCACCTCCCAAACATCAAAAATTAGAAAATACAATGTATTAGTAAATAGGGGGCATTGAATAGTCCCAATAAATGTCTGCATTCTAGACCAATGAAAACTTAAAGGGTTTTATCATATAATTCTAATATAAAGCAATACATAATATATGCCTTTAGGGCTTTCAATTCAGAGTTATTCAGAGTGTGCAAAAATCAAAAATTGAGCTGCAAAAGCAGAAAAGAAATGAGCGGCATCTGTAGAAGTCTCTAGGTCATAAGGAAAATCATCTGGCTCACCCCCAAAATCAAGGTTTTTTAGTACATTATTTTTGCATGTGAAATTACAGAAATCACAGTAATACTATAGTGTGTGCAAATGTAGCATTTCATCAGCAAATCAGAGCACATAAAAAATAAATGTCACATTGCCTTAACTCTTAAGCACTAACCCATTGAATGAATAATAATTCAGCACCCTCTATGCAAATGTCATCTGGAGATGCTATAACAGAATAAGGTACATTAACAATAGCATGTTAAGTGAATGAATAGAGCACAAGGATTGAACGGAAGAAACCTTGAGATGTTACAAGTCATAGTGGAACAGAGAAACGTTCATCAAGAGCAGAATAATAATAACAGTGGAAATAAACCATCAAATGTCAGCTTCACTGTGTGCTGCAGAGTTTTTGAGGGGAGAAAGTGGGCAGGGAAGATCAGAGTGAGTGACAGAGATGGCTTACATTTTAAGCAAAATGGAGTCTGCACTAAAATGAAGCCTATTTAACATTCATTAATAAAACACACTTCTACACATTATAGAAACTTTGTTTCAAAGGCAATAGTAGTAAATGAATCTATACATATGAAATTGAGTGTGAAAATGCATTTTGCTCATCATTAAAAATGCACAAAATTATAAACCTATAAAAATCTCCTACAAAGCTCACACTTCAAGTCCAATGCCTTTAGGCATGGATGGATCTGTCTGACACGTTTTAGCACTGTTTACTGTAGTTACTAGGGTCTCACTCCAGTCAATGTATTGACCTCATAACTTTAGATGTACCTAATTCAATTCTGTGTTTCTAATCACAACAATTTTTCACAATGGTAAAAGCTTGAGGTGGCGTGTCTATGATTCAAATGAGTCTACAGGCTACACATAGGTCTCTGCAGTAACAGACTTTTACCTCAAACAGCTAAATAACCAGTTCACCGTTGTTCAATATTTTACTTTATATATTTACGCCTTTCAGGGATTTAAAAATTCCACCAATGTTTTATATTTTTCTTTAATAATGTTGGCCATTTGATTGCTGGATGCAGAAATATTCTTTCTGAATTCTTTTACTACTTTTTCTTAGGACATTGTATGGTGTGGGGTTAAATCTGAAGGAGAGTGCCCACAGAGCATGCACAGCAAGTGCTGGCTGTCCACGTACTTAAGGATTCAGGCTGCCATAATAGCTGCAGAAACATGCTCCTAGCTGGCTCCTCAAACAAATGCACAGGAGAGTCATTTAGAGTGTTAGTGTATAGACCTGTGCAGGAGATTCTCTCCTAATTATACACTCATATTAGAATGTTTCAGAGACTATGTTGACAATGTTGGGAATGAGATTACAAAATAAATGCAACCTGTTTTGAGGCAATAAGCACATTACCAGTGACTGCGAAAGAGGTTTCAGCACCATGAAATTGATAATGGCACTCTTACGAAACTGTATTGGTATTGCATGCCTTTCTTAACTAATTTTCATAGATCTGATGGACCCTCCGCTGCCTCTTTGGAATTGTTAGCCAGGGAAGTTTTTTCTCTCATGACCGTAACCTTAACACTCATTACTGGACAAATGGAGTAGGATTTTACTCAGACGCACTACTTCACCTCAGAAAGGATGGTCCTCCGATGGACCTTTTTCTGTTATAGTGAGGGGTGAGGAAACATATGTCCAACTGTTAGCTACCCAATGAGGACCATTAATTGGTAGACAAATCACAGATTGATAATCAAGTTCAAGTAAATCACTTTCAAGACCATACTATAGAAATAAAGTGTGGCAATTGGTAGACCGAACTTCCTGAATTTAGTCTAACAAGAATCATGCAAGTCAAAAGCTCTGCTGTGGCTACACAGAACAAGAGCAAAAGAAGCTGATGTTCTGAAAATAATCTATGACTGTCTCTATTATACATTTAGAAATTAGCACAGTTTCTGTAAAATAACTTTAGACACAATAAGACTCAGACAACTTTAGAGTATTTAGTTATTGTATTAAAGATCCAAAATCAATTCACATAAGTAACTTTTTATAAGTCGAACAGTTTGAAATATCAAATCACACATCTAGTTAAAGTAATCTATCCATAAATAAAGAATCCTTAAGAGGAGGGTTTTCGGTAAGCAATACAATCTCTACCACCAACAAAGCAAGAAGTTGGTTCTCGAGGGTTCTTAAAGCATTGACAAAGGGATCAAGTTAAAGTCCACTAGGGGCAAAGTCCACGGGAAAGGGGGAATTGGAGCATAAATCAGGGAAGTTCAAGTGTGGTATCTCACTAAACTGCTCCAAATCGTCCGGCAAACAAGTTCATCAGCAAAAACAAAAGGCAAAGGAGCATAATAGAACTAGTTCAGCAGGCAGGTTGGAGGCAAGGGAAAGTGTCAAGGGGAAACCTGAGATGAATCGTAAGCTCTTCTCAAAAGGTGCAAAAAGCAATGAGGGACCAGGAGAGTGAGTGGGAGCCCTCCCTCCTCCTCCTGTGCATCGTGGCTAAATAGTTCATATTTGTCATCATGACATCAATGGTCGGTCCACAATGGTCTGATCGTCATGTGATCGCTCTTCCGTCTTTCCAGGTACAAATTGTTACTCCAACATAATTTCCCAAATAAGTCATGAGAAACAAATTTCCTTACATCCTCACAGGTTAATAGACAAAGAGCTTGTTCATCTCATTACATTTTGTGGATCTATGCACCAATCAGCTTTCATTTGTTAAATCTCGTAATGCAGTCAAATGTTCTCATGATAGACCTGCTAAGCATGTGTGGGAGGTCTTACGATCAGATGTCACTTCTTGTTATGTTACTTCCTGTGAGGTCATGAGTTGTGATGCCACATCCTGTGATATCCCACATTATGTTGAGCACCAGGACGTCACTTGCATACTGCCTAACTTAGTTAGTCAATCAATCAATCAATCAAAGAATCTTTGTTCAGCCATGTGTGACCATAAAAGAAAGTGCCTTCAATTTTTAAAAACAAATAACAGAATGGATAAGACCATAAAGGTATCAAAATCCAGATCTTAAAAACACGTATGATAAAAGACAGTTAACTAGACGTATCTTGAACCTAGAATGACTCAAACTTTAAATTTTAAAACATGTGCTATACAAATTGTAAAACTAACAATTGCCATAAGCGATAGTACATGCTAACCTTCCATTGATTTTCTGCATCCTACTACAGCTTTGAGAAAGGAGCCCACCATAAAACATATGTCATAGCTGTTCAACAGTTGATAATGGTATAACGTTTCTCTACAATTACGGTGGCCCAGGTTTTTTAAAAGTGGTTTGAGAAAGTGTCTGAACAAATCATTGAAAAATGAACAGAAAAACAGAAAATGCAACAATGTTTGCTCTGAAGAGCCATCACAGGGGCTGGGTGGAGGAACACTCTCCGTAGGGCGAGAGTCATCCTAGAAGCACAAGAGCCACCGAATCGTACCTGCTCTGAAGCGGAAGAGGATGTAACTGGAACTAGACAGTGACCCTCCATAGAATGCGATTTTCTCAGCTTTAGCCCCAGACCCCGGCCCCACATGTGATGGCTGGGACACACTGGGCATTATAAACATTTAAAAGGGGAGAAATTGTCCATTTCCCCACAGCTTAGGGGAAGGTAAGAACAGCACCAGCCGCCCTACTAAGCTTCAGTCATGAGTTAGTTAGTTGTGATTTCCAGCTGCCCTGGAATTAAAAGTTATGCCCAGGTAACTAAAGTCGTTCACGCTGCTGAACGACTGGTCCATTATAGAAAGCTTAGAGATTTTGGTTTTACCAGGCCCGCAGGCCATAATGTGAGATTTATCAAAACTGGTAAACATATCGAGGCTACTCAAGAAAGACACGAAGCGGTCCACTAGCGTTCGCAGAGCATTGGGGGTCTGTGCCAGTATGACCCCATTGTCTGCATATATCAGTGCTGGTCCCTGGGTATGAGAAATCTTGGGAGTGTCTACGGGACTCATGATTAGATGAGGACATAAGCCATTGATTTAAATAATAAAAAGTAACAGGGCTAAAATACAACCTTGATGTACCCCTCGCTCAAAGGAGAATTTGGGGGTCATCTCTCCGTTGGTGCCCAAGCGCACTCTCGCTGCTAGGCCGGTGTGCAACGAGTGTAGAAAGTTCACTAAAGAAAACTGTACCCCCAGGTCCAATAAAATCAGCCATAACTTGGACCAATTCACACAGCCAAAAGCTGTGGATAGGTCCATAAAGGCCAGGTACAGTGGCCAGCGCCTGATGTAGATGTATTTCTTTACAAGCAGGCTCAGATTAGTACCCCCACTTCTTCTTTTTGGACTTATGCCCTGCATGCAAACAACATACATATAAAACCGTTTTTACTTCCCTTAGCTGCCACCAAAGCTCCAATTTCATAATGCTCCATTTTTTATTACACTAATAATGAATAATGCAATATTATTCACTATTAGTATAACAAAAAATGGACACCAAATATAGAGTGCAGCGTCACCCATTGTACCCCAGTGCTCTTAGCACTGATTTTGCCACCTCTGAGGCCAGAAGTCGCAAAGGCAGTGCCAGGTGTCGCAAGGGGCGAGTCAAGGGTCATAGCTGTGACCCCTGGCAACTCCTAAATGTGGTCCATGTTTAGCACCTCTCATATCTTTTGATACATCAATAACTGGCAGTAGTTCTTTGATTATCTTGTAAACATCTTTGCCTTCAGTGACAGCAGCATTTGATTCTCTTCTTTCTATACGCATGCCTCGATTAAATCATCAAATTTGTCTAACCACCCTGCCTATTTGGGTCTCATAATACTGCTGGGGTTTAGAAATAGTCACTCTGGGGTCACAGGTAGGAAGCCATCCCTTTGTTTGATATTCTGTCGGAAGACATGCTTCCACCCCTCTTTTTTAGTGTTTCTTTCTTTCTTTATTTCCATGTATTTATTCGCTGTCTTGTGGGGTGAAGCTGATTACTTTTGTTGTTGGCACCTGACTTTTTGTTTGCTTGCGTTTTCATACATGGAGCTGTTGTCATGAAGTGGCTGTTTTTTAAATGGTTGGCCAGTAATTTGTTATGGATCTCTCTGGTCAAAAATATCCGTCGAAATGTGTCCTTTGGGGGATACCTGATTTAAAAATGGCTACCCGGCTTATTTCAATAGAGCTTGCCTGACTTGAAGATGATCACTCAACCCTTGGGAAATCTCATTCTCAACATGACCTCATGTTGTAAGTTTGTTTTTCACCTCACATGCTTGGCATCCAGGTAGGCGCTTGGTGCTTATGTCTTTATTTGGGGGCTGAAGTCTCATGGATTCTTTGACTTTTCTGTTTTTATTTTTTTTTCGGGGTTGGGGGTTCTTTTTGGAGTAGACCTACTGCCAGGTGCCTCTCTGGTCTTCAAGCTCATGTATAATACAGCTTGACGACATGACAATGACATTTGTAGATATCTCCTGGATGAGATGGACAATGTCCCCAGGATTGACATGTAAAACTTTCTAAATCTTATCTATGCAAACAACTTCATCTTTTAAGCTGGAACTGTATTGGTACATTTTGGTTCAACTCTTTTTTTATTAAGAAAGCAATAGGAGGCATAACATCTACACGGCAAGACGCCTACAACCCCATGAGGGGCCGGGCGCGTCATTGAGCAATCGTTCAGGAAGCATAAGAGGATCATTATAGAATTTTGCTTCAGCGGGGTGATACACAGCAAGTCGCCTACAACCCAAATAGGGCCGGCCGCGTCCTTATACAATCTTATACGTTAGGCGTCACATGAAAGCTCCTTTAGAGAATGGGGTCAACTGAAAACAAGTCAACTTCAAGTATAAGAGATATACAGAAGAATAAAGGAAGGGAAAAAGAGGGGAGGGGGGGTCGAGAGTCCCCAAGGAAAGAAGCAGGGGGAGGAAATGAGCAAGTGAGAGTAAGGAGAAAGAGAGAGAGAGAAAAAAGGGGGTGGGCGAGGAGAGAAGGAAGCAAGTGGGCATATGTAGTGGACCAATGGACATGACTGCAGGCAGGGGAGGTGGCGGGAAAGCGCAATAGGGGCGTATCAGTGTGGTTGCCCGGTGGAATGGTTACTCAAAACCCCGGGCCGAAGCAGGTGAGAGGTGCAAGGAATCTATTCTGGGTAAGGGGGATAGATTGCGTCATCATATAGGTGCAGGGCTCGGAGTTTCGGAGGTTGTAGATGGGCGTGTTCCAGTCTACAGAGGTGAGCAACAAGCGGCTGCCACAGTTTAGTGTAGTGAGAGTCACGAAATTGCAAGCGTGCAGTAAGCAATTCCATGGTGGTAGTGTGCCATAGACGCGTGAACCAAACACTGATCGGGGAGCTTCCGCCTTTTTCCAATATAGGGCAATAAGCTGTTTGGCTGCGCCTAGCATGTGAAGTGAGATGTGCCAGTCGTTGCGTGTGAGCGCGCGCAGGTTGGCAGGCTTGAGACCCAAGATAGCTGTGGCTGGAGTCGCAGGCAGGGGGAAACCAATCACCACCTTAATATGGCTGAGGATCTCTTTCCAGTAGGAGGTCAGGAGTGAGCAGGACCACCAAATATGAAGGAAGTCGCCCGGGGAGCTCGAACACCGCCAGCAAAGAGGAGAGGTCGCAGGGAACATTTTGTGAAGTCTGAGAGGTGTATAGTACCATTGGGTCATGATCTTGTATGCGGTACACTTTCGGGATATCCCGCCACAGGCGATCCCACTGCGCAGGGGCAATGTCCAGAGAGGTGTCCTCCTGCCAACGACGTTGGTAGTTGTGGGGAGGGGAGAGTGGGGGGTGCTGTAGGACATGATAAGTGCGGGAGATGAGTCCTTTGGAGTTATCGAAAGCACGCACTAGCCGCTCAAAAGGCGTGAGTGCCCGGGTGGCCGCCTGTGCCACGGAGGATGTGTGTATCCAATGTCGAAGTTGGAGATATTGTAATCTGGCCCCCTCTGAGAGCTGGAAATCTACCTTGCACTGCGCAAAAGTTTTGAACTTGTCCCCCGAAAAGAGATCTCTAATTATCCGGCACCCACCCTCGAGTCAATCTATAAATACCTGAGGGCGCACAGCTGGTGGAAAATGTAGATTCCCAGCAATAGGAGTATGGGGGGAGGGAAAGCTAGTGAGGCCCTTGGAAACGGCCACTCTATCCCAAATGTCAAGCACCGTCCTAGTAGGGAGGGCCACATACGCACTGCGCGATCTAGATGCTCGGGGTAGCCAAGGGAGGTCCCATATAGACCGTCCAGTCACTGCCCTATCCATATGGAACCATATCTTTTCACTCTCCCGCGCCATCCACTCCGATATAAAGCGAAGATGAGAGGCCCAGTAATACTCCAGCAAGTTGGGGCAGGCCAGACCACCCCTATCTCGAGGTGACATAAGGACTTTATTAGAGAAACGCGGCCTTCGACCTCCCCAGATGAACTTGGTGAGATCGCGTTGGAGACTTCTGATCTGATGGTGTGGGATGGGGGTCGGAAGGGACTGAAAGAGGTACAAGATCTTAGGGAGTACCAACATCTTTATTGCATGCAGGCGGCCCAGCCAAGAGAGAGTGAGAGGTTTCCAGACCCGTAGGTCCTCCAGAACCGCCTTACGACATTCCTGCCAATTGACCTGGGACCAAGAGGTAAGATTCGGCGTTAACCAAAGCCCAAGGTAGCGGATAGAGTGAGAGGCCCACTGATAAGGGACGAGCGACTGCAGTAAGGGGATTTCATCCCGAGGGATCGTAATGTTAAGAGCCCAAGATTTCTCGTGATTAATTTTAAGACC
Source organism: Calotriton arnoldi (assembly GCA_963921515.1). Classification (NCBI taxonomy): domain Eukaryota; kingdom Metazoa; phylum Chordata; class Amphibia; order Caudata; family Salamandridae; genus Calotriton; species Calotriton arnoldi. Next base: position 1,690,989 of record CAWUFW010003589.1, read on the forward strand.
AGAGGCCGACTCAAAGGACTGGAGGAGAGTCAAAAGGGTCGGGAGCGAGATGTGCGGCTGTGATATCATGAGAAGGAGATCGTCTGCAAAGAGAGCTACCTTGTGGGATCGGCCTCCAAGAGGAATGCCATGAATCTCAGGGGCTTGGCGGATCAGGATGGCGAGGGGCTCCACCACGAGAGCAAAGAGTAAGGGTGAAAGGGGACACCCCTGCCGAGTGCCTCTGTGAATGGAAAAGGGGGCAGAAAGTTGGCCATTGACCCGCACCTGGGCCATCGGGGAGAGGCATGGGGCCATGATCCGGGCTATCATCACAGGGCCAAGCCCGATTTTCTGCAGCACTGCCCTGAGGAAGGTCCAGTCCACCCGGTCGAACGCCTTCTCCGCATCGAGCGAGAGGAGACACGCAGGGATATTCCAGTGGTGAGCTTTGCCCACCAAGTGCGCGATGCGGCGCACGTTGTCTGCGCCTTGGCGGTGGCGTATAAAACCAACCTGATCCGGTTCAATAAGGCCAGGCAGGTGGGGCTCGAGCCGTTTAGCCAGTATTTTGGTGTAGAGCTTAAGGTCCGTATTCAGAAGAGCTATAGGTCGGTAGGACGAGCAAATGACAGGGTCCTTACCTGACTTGGGGATCAAGGCAATCTCGGCCAGCCCCATGGACTGGGACGGCCCCTCATTGGCGGTGAAGGAGTTAAAAAGGCGAAGAAGGTGTGCCCTGAGCTGCGGCATAAACATGCGATAAAAGGAGAGAGGAAGGCCATCCGGCCCCGGAGTCTTTCCGAGGGGGAGGTCCTTTAGGGCCCCTGCGAGTTCCTCTCGCGTAATCGGCTCGTCCATTTGACTAGCATGATATTGGCTGAGCGGGGTCCAAAGGCAAGCATACAGCAGAGCCTGCATCTGGGGAGGAGAGGACTGTGCTGAAGCATAGAGAGTAGAATAATACGCTTGGAAAGCCTCGCATTTGGACGGTTCCGTGACTGCACTTGTGCCATCGTTGGTGCGAATATGGGCTATGTGGGCCTTAGCTGTGCGCGCCCGCAGGCGCCTAGCTAGGACCGTGCCCACCTTGTCCCCCCCCTCATAGTAGCGCTGCTTTAACGCCAGCAGGGTCCGTTCGGCTTTGTTGGTTCTATGGGCTCGCAGTTGGCCGCGAAGAAGGGCCAGACGCCTTTTGTGGGCTAGGGATGGGCGGTCCTGATCGAGTTTTTCAAGAGCCGTGAGTTCCCTAGTAAGATTGTCCTCAAAGAGACGCGCCTCCCGTGCCCGTGCAATCGCTATGGACGTGACGCGTCCGCGAATAGTAGCCTTAAAGGCGTCCCACACTACAGGAAAGGGAGTCTCCGGAAGATCGTTGAGCGCAAAGTAATCGTCTATGGCCGCTCTGATTTCGGCCACATCTGCCTGATCACGAAGTACTTGGGGGGAAAGCGCTAGCGTGGTGGGCGAGGAGCGCGTGCAGAACAGTGACGGAGGAGGAGCTCGACATGGGCGTGGTCGGAGATCGAGATGTCAGACATTGAGGCAGACACCGTCTCGCCTATCAGGGCATGTGAGATAAAAACGTGGTCAATCCGCGAGTACGAGCGATGTACATGCGAGTAGTATGAGTAGCCCCGCGCATCCGGAGAATGATATCGCCAAGAGTCCAACAGAGTGAGGTCCGTCAACTGTTTCTTCAAGGTAGAAGACATGGCCCCCGCCCCATGGAAAGACCCACCACTGCGATCAAGGTCAGCGTCCCACACCAGGTTGAAGTCGCCTCCAATGATAAGAGAAGGGTTCGGCTGCGGCACGTGTTCCCGCAGGAAGGCGCGGAGATAGGGATCTTGCGCCTGGTTGGGCGCATATATATTGCAAAGGGTGAGGGATCGTTGCCCCATCTGGACCTCCACCTTAAGAAAGTGGCCATCATGGCTACGGATAACTTTTGAGTCCCCCTGCCTTACACCAGAGCCACAGAGTATAGCTACGCCAGCCGTTTTAGATGGGGCAGATGCCCAAAATTGGAGGGGGTAGCGGGGATGGGCCATTCGGGAAACATCAGCTTTCAGCAGATGTGTCTCCTGAAGGAGGATAATGTCAGGTTGTTGCTGCAGCAGGTAGCGCCATATCTGTTGCCGTTTGTTTGGTGAGTTAAGCCCTTTAACATTGAGGGAGAGAAGTTTCAAGGCCGGGCTAGCAGTCATGTCCAGGGGAAGGTGGATGCAAGCAGTAGCACCGGCGACGATGCCGCAGGAGGGGGCGGGACACGGGAGGAGCATGAGAAAGACAGGCCAGAGAACCACGGTCCCCCCCAGAAACATAAGGGGGACCACAAGAGGCCGCCCCGTCTACCACCAAGAAGAAGAGAAGACAGAGGGGAGAAGTAGAAAGGAAGAGGCAGAAAACAGGGACATAGGGATGAGGGAAGTGTAACAGTCAGTATAAAATATAACAGTGGCCAACTGGGCCACAAGGTCCTGTTCCAGTCCAAGGATAATCGCGGCCCTAGGGCGTAGATCATCCCGGAGAAGTCACTCTCCTAGGAGCAGAGGGGGGGTATCTTCCAAGCTCCAGGCGTGAGGGCAAAGGAGGGAGACCCGGGCCGCCCGCCATCAGAGTGAGAAGCCGGGAGGCCGTCCGGCGTGAGGCGGGAACATGGGTCAGCGCCTTCCGGGCGCAGCAGTGGACAAAGCATCATGAAAGGGCACATTGGAAGGTGTTGCTTCACAGTCACGGCGTGGCGGGCCGAGAGCTAGCTGAAGAGCGAGACTCCTCCATGGAGCGGATGTGCTGGATGATTTCCTGTTTAGCCTGGGAAGCCGACTGCTCCCCTGCATGTGGTGCTCTCTTGTGGCGGCGCACCTGAGACCAAGAGGGTTTGGCAGGCTCCTGAGCGCGAGAAGGATTGCGAGCTGGGCTGGACGGTGTGGAGATGGGGATGTGCAAGAGCTGCGCCGCCTCTCGGAGGGATCGCACCATCCGACGTTTGGAGTCCCACTGGAAGATAAGCGCAAAGGGATGGCCCCATTGATACTGAATGTTCAGGCTCCGCAACTTATTGGTTATCGGCTTGAAGTCTCTACGTCGGCGCAGCGTTGTAGGGGCAAGATCTTGGAACAGCTGTATTGGAGTACCTTTGTAGGCGAGGTCTGGTTTGGAGCGCGCCGCCTTGAGAATCGCTTCTTTCTCCGTAAAGAAGTGGACCCGGGTCAGGATGTCCGGGACAAAGCCCGCTCGAGCAGAGGGACCCGAGACTCGATGTGCTCGGTCGAGGGCTGGCGGGGATGCGTCGTCATCGCCCCAGATGTCATGCAGAAGTTGTGCCACGAAGGTCATAATATCTGTTCCCTCCGCTCCCACCGGGATCCCCCGGAGGCGGAGATTGTTGCGGCGGCTCCGGTTCTCCAAATCCTCCTGCTTCAATTGCAGGTCGATGTGCTGCTCCTCCAAGGTAGCCATGCGTTGCCAGAGCTGCTCCTGGTCCTCTGTCCGAGCATCTACTGTCCGCTCAAGGCCATCCACTCTCTCTCCGAGGTCAGTGACCTCCTTCCTGAGCTCCCGCACACAGGAGTGGACCTCCGATCTTAGAGAGCCTATGTCGAATTTGAGCTCCGCCATAAAGTTTGCCATGAAGGTTTGCGTGACTGGTGCTGAGTCATCCCCAACCGGCACTGCCATAGCACCGGAGGCGCCAGAGCCTGGCTTGTTCCAAAGAGCGGCGACCGGGTTGTCCTTCTGAGGCACCGCCAACTCCTTCTCCGACTTAGTGCGTGTCATCTCCCTCGGGGATGAGGCACCCGGCAATTTCCACTGAGGCGGCCAAGGCTAGCAGACCCCCAGATGCCGAGGTGCAGTCCGCCTCCAGCGCCCCCCCACCGCACAGACAAAGGACAGACAGCTACAAGTTAGGGACCCAAGCCGTATCGCAGTGTTCAAGGCGATGGGTCATCCGCGATGTCAGAGTCACTCGGCGTGGGGGGAAAGCGATGGGGGGCGGTGCAGCAGTAGCCAATCAATAGGGGCTCCTGAGTGGAGGAGGGACCGTGTGGAGGGTTTGCAGTGGACGTCCCCCCGGTCCAGCATCCCCCGCGCGGGTCAGGGGTCACCCCCGGGCACTCCAACGACAGACGGGCACACCCCAGGCCAAGGGGGCCTGCTCCCAGAAGCCCGGTGCCAGTCCACGGCAACAGCGACAGGGAGAAGAGGCCCACTCCTCCAAGCACCCCCAAGTGCTCCGATCAACGATGGGCACCCCCCAGTGGATCCAAGGCAACGCCAGGCCAGTGTCCAGGTCACGCAGGGCTGTGGGCCAATATATATAGGAGGTGAGGGGTAGGGCCCCAGGAGCGGTGCGCAGGACCCAGTTCCCGCAGACACCTCCAGCTAGGTCACAGCACACAGGGCCCCCCACCCCCACACCTCACCTGCGGAGGGACTCTGTTGCCCTGATGTCTGATACAATGTCAGCTGGAGCAGAGAAAGGCGTCGTGTAGCTGTTCACCACGCGTGGATCAGGCAAGAAGGCCGCTCCGCACCAGATCCACCCCCGCAGGGCCGCATTCAGCCTCGCCAGGGGCCCACAGCGAGCAGGGCGTCTGCCACGGTGTCCCGGGCCCCCGAGACCACCGGACCTTTCCTCGGCGGCGTGCTCCAATCCCCAGCAGGACGTGAAGGTCGGCGCGGCCCCCAAAGCAACCGCAGCTGCGCCTCAATTCAGGCGCCACCCAACAAGGACCAACACCGGGCCCCGGCCGTATTCACAAAACCGGGGGGGGGGGCGGTCACAGCAACAGGCAGCCGCCGAGAAACAAAATGGCGGTCACCGCCCCCGAGCGGAGTGCAAGGGGTGTAGTGGCCACTCCTCCGGCAGTCCCGCAGGTGGACGGCTATGCCCGCTCGGTCACGGGCTCATGCAGCTGCGGGCGCTAAGATGGTGGTCGCAGCCCTGCGGGCCGGAGCGCTCTCCTACCGGTTCCTGTCGTCTCGTTGCCGTCCGTCAGCTCCGGGGCCCCACAGGGGGCAGCCAGACACCCCCGGTGTCCTCGGCAATGGGGCCCAGGGGCCCAGTCAGGTGCGCAGCATCCTCGCCGTCCCGCAGTCTGCACCGGGTGGGCCTCACATATGACCCGCGCAGCGGAGTCCCCAACTGGCGGCCAGACGAGGTAGCAGCTGGACGATCCTGCCCCCGGGGGCCGACCTCAAGTCCTCCTGTGCCCCGCTCTTCACTCGCCTCACATCGCCGCCAAACCCCAGGCCAAGGGCGCGGGGCACCAGCGATATTCACTCCCTCTAGGGCCCAGGAGGCCGCAGGCGCTAAGATGGCGGCTGAGGCTGCATACGCCGGGGCGCCCTCCCACCGGCTCCGTTCCCGCCGCTGCCTGCCGGTTCCACGGGTCGCCGGGTCCCGGGATCGTCTCCCAGTCACCTCCGCTGCCCAGACGCCCCGAATTCCGGCCCCTCCGCTATTGATATAAGCTTAAAAAACGCTTATAATGCCGGCGGCGGCCCGGAGCTCCTACAGTGCGCGTCTCACTCCATTTGCAGCGAGACCACGCCCCCCGTATTGGTACATTTTAAATGTTGGCAGCAGTGGGAAGATACTTCAAAGAGAACAGTCTAAAGATTAGTGAGGCAAACCCATAATAATTATATGTGGGCAGACATGACAAAACTAAAACAGCTGCTAAAAAGGTATGGAAACGCTCCCTACCGATCACTCAGCGCACTATGTATAAAGTCCCTAGGGCTTCAAATTTCAAATTATAACTGCTTAAACATTTTTAATTTCAGTTTATGTCATTCGAAACAAACAATATGACAAGAGATACCAAACATAATCATCATATTTACTGTACAAATTGATAAATCAGTGTTACAAAAAACATCTCATGTGGTCATCATAATCAAAAACATATTAATGTTGAGCCTGTAATTAAAGCACAGGTCCCAACCGACATACAAGACCCGGTCAACATAAACAAACGTAAACAAACAGATTAATTAAACCCCAATGCATTTCGGGTGTAACCCTTCGTCAGGGGCCTGCTGATTTTCAAAGTAAGTTATGGATTTCAGTTCTTTGTGGTGACCACCCACTGCAACAAGAAAAACAAATCAACGTTCTCAAATGGCATTTCCACAATGTCAGAATAAAGAGCAATACAATGTAATGCATAAATCCGTTCTCTCCGCCACTATCTTATGTGCATATAGAGAAATAGAAAAACACCCATGCATCGTGAATTAAATAACAAACGAATGTGAGAGCCACCAAAAATCACACCAAATAAAATATAAAAAATGAATCAAAAGTTCGTGATGCCAAGATACCAAGAAAACATGGCTCAAACTAACACCCGTGCGTCATATGCTGAATAACAAACGAATATAAAAGCCACCAAAAATCACAGCAAATAAAAAGTTCGTGATGACGAGATGCCAGGAAAAACCTGGCTCACACTAACAAGACAGCTATCACATTCAGTCTCGATAAAGAAGAGCCGTGTAGTCAGAAACCACGTGATTGAATACATGCTGACTATGATGTGTGCCAAGAGAAAGAAACCAGGAATACCTGTAACGTGACATCCAAACTCTCTGTGTAAAACAATTCCATAGGAGGCAACTACTTCCCTAGAAACACGTACGTTCTGAAAACAAAAAGTGAACAGACCCAAGTAAGAGACCTGGCGCTGTGTGACCAATGATTACCGTGCCAGACTCTATGTAAACAATAATGCCCACCGTAAGAATCTTTGTCAACTCTGCCAGTAATTCGCGTTCCAACAACAACCGCTGAAACAAATGGTACATGAAACATGCTCAAACGCTAGGAAAACAAGTTGTTCCAAAAATAATTCATACTGAAACACTAACGGAACCAAGCATAATGCCGGAAATCCCGCTTACCTCAGAGGAAGAAGCTCGGAAAAAGAGACTCGGAAAAGGAAGCTGCTGCCTGACCGTTGCTTTCAAAGGTTCAACTCGATCCGTGGAGCATTCCCTACAGAAGATCTAATACGTGCGTAACGTAACTGACGTCATCACACTCACGTTAAGTTCATCAGAATTAAAGGGAAATCTCCCTGAAAATCTTATCCAGGGAAAACTTTATAGAGCGCATTGTGAAACACACCCCCGACTGGATTAATGATCAAGAGAAACTGATAGTAACGGGACAAATATGCTAAAAGCAACATATCTGCAATAATGACAACGGTATCACCACTACTATAATTCTCTGTGGAAAACATCAGCAAAAGACAACCGGAGAAGTAACCTACTAAATAAAACTAACAAGGAAAAGGATGAAATGGAATAAAATAAAAAATAAAACGAGATGAAATTAAAATAAAAAGATACGTGCACCGTATCTAGATTTAATCACATATATGACCAATAATCCAACTATCAAAGAGATAAAAACATACAGTGCTCCCCAAAAAACACCTAAAATAGTAGAGTGTAAACACCACTTACAGATGATAGTAACAGCGAGTGCGGATGTACATAAAAGAGACGCTTAGGAAAAACTGTACTACATCAAAAATGTTGATCAGGATAATCCCTTCCAGATATGAAAAATAACACCTACAGATTCCTCCCTACCTATAAGAAACATAACATTTCATAATGGTCGTTGAGACCTCTTGGAACTATGGTATCTAAACTTTTATCCAAAAAGTTTCACGTTGAGCCAGCTTGGTAAGTATGTCAGTTCTCCTGGCATTTGTTATGTGTTCCAGAATGGTAAATCTAATCTGAGGGATCGTGTGTGACAAATCTAGCCAATGTGATGCTAAACAAGAATGTCTGTTTTTATTGCGTATCATACTTTTGTGTTCAATGATACGGGTTTTTACTTTACGTGAGGTTCTCCCCACATAAATGAGTCCACATGGACACCGAATGGCGTATATCACACCTTCTGAGTTACAATCTGTGGTGTGTCTGAGTTTAATAGGTTGTCCCGTGTGAGGATGATTGAAAACATTCCCTGTCGTAACATTGCCACACTGTCCACAATTATAACATTTCCTCATTCCTTTGAATGTTACAATCTCGGATCTAGGTTGCGATTTTAAAAGTTCTCTGAAGTTCATAGAACGAGTGTGAGCAAAAAGAGGTTGATCTGAAAAAACTCCATAGAAATCGGGCTCTTGTTCCACTATTTCCCATCGTTTTCTGATGATACTTTTGATCTTAGTGGCTTCCACAGAATGTTTCAAAACAGAAACCTCCCGTCTGCTGGAGGCTTTAGGTTGGTTAATCAAAAGATCATCACGTTTTTTCGGAACCACCACGGATTTGGCTTGCTCCAATATTGCCTGAGGGTAACCCCGTTGACGATATCTCTCAGCTTGATCTGATATTAAAGAATCACTTTCAGTTGAATTCGAAGAGATTCTCTTGATTCTGATGAGCTGTGATACCGGTAAATGTCTTTTCAAAGAAATTGGGTGAAAGCTTGAAAAATGTAAGGCATTGTTTCTATCGGTGGGTTTACGATAGACTGAAGTTTCTAGGCCCATCGTGGTGTTCCTGATCTCAATGTCCAAGAATTGAATGCTGTGAGATTGAATGTTATGGGTGAATTGGATGCGGGCATTGCGTCGATTGAGTTCAAGGATGTTATCCTCTAATGTAGCCCGATTACCTTGCCAGATAATGAGAATGTCGTCAATGTAACGCATGTATAATAGGAGATCTTTTTGCCATTGTGCCTTGTTCAAAATGAATTTCTCCTCAAACAGTGCCATGTAGGTATTCGCATACGACGGGGCTACAGGAAAACCCATGGACGTGCCAGTTTGTTGCAAAAAGTATTTCCCATTCCAAACAAAATAACTATGGTAGAGCGAAAAATGTAGTAGTTCCAACAAAAATACACTGTGTTCTTGTGCAAGAGAACTGTTCAATAAGCGCCATTCCACTGCCTCAAGCCCTTCGTCATGAGGGATTGAGGTATACAGTGCAACCACATCTATTGTACATAGTAAGGTGTCGTTCCTGAATTGATGTTTTATGTTCTCTAATTTAACCAAACAATCTGTGGTATCTTTAACATAAGTGCTCCATGTTTGGACCAGGGGTTGTAAATGATAGTCAATGTATTGACCAATAGGTTCCAAAATCGAACCACAACCTGCAACAATAGGACGAAAAGGAGGATTAACAGCATCTTTATGCATCTTAGGTAACATATACAGATGGGGTATTTGAGGATTGGAAGGTTGCAAAAACGTCTGGTCATATCTGGGATCACACCCATCTCAACTGCATGATTTCAAATATGTGCCAAAAGCAAACCAAATTCCGTTGTTGGATCCATAGGCAATTCGATGTAAGTTTCAGACTCTGAAACATGTGCATTGACCTTTGATGTGTAAAATGCTGTATCCATCACTACAATCCCTCCTCCCTTGTCTGCTGGCTGAAACACAAGAGCTTGATCTAAGCTGAGAGATGTTAAGATTTTGTGTTCCTTGGCTGTTAGATTGTTGTATTTAGGCCGAACATATTGGATGTTTTGAATATCTTTTTTGACCAGTATCTCAAAGGTGTCTAAAGTCTTGTGTGAGACAGGTGCCATGAACTTGCTTTTGGGACGAAATTTATCCTGCGTTTGAGAAGATGTTTGTAAATTAGGATTTGAGTGAAAAAACCACCTTAATCGCAATTTTCGCATGAACTTAAACAAAGCAACCTCAGTTTCCAAAGCATTGGAGGTGTAAGTTGGAATAAATGACATTCCTTTGCTTAAAACCGCTGTTTCATCCGGATTCAGAGATCTCTGTGAGATGTTCATTACTAAGTTGGCTGTTTCTTCAAATTGCGCTGAGGCCTTGATGATTCTGTGGCTTTTCTTCCCTTTTCCGCGCCTTGTCCGTTGCCTCGTGGGAGATCTTCCTTGTCCGGAGGATGATTCGAAGTGCGGCCCTCCTCTAAAAAGACTGTTTACCACTTGTTGATGGCACTTCCCCTCCTTGACTCCCTAAGGAAAGTGCTTGCATGGTAGGTGCTGGAGGTCTTTGTAATGATAAATCCTGATCTTGTGCAATGCTTTCATCCGAAGAAGTGACGTTAGGTTTTCTATAAAATCTTTTGTGTGCATAAGCCTCAGCCCAAGTGTATACTTCATCCAGTTTGTAATCGATGGTGTCTCGTTTAAATTTACGTAATTTGCGATCATGTACTTCCTTTGCATGTATGTCCAAACGAGTATTGATGTCGTTTAGAGTCTTAGTCCAATCTTCGGTGGACATTTGGTCGGAAATTTCCGTTGTCAATGTATCAATCTCTGTAGCTAATTCCCCCAAGATTGTAGACAGTTCCTCAATGATCAAAAGAATGAGATCCAAAGAGCATTTGTTCAGAATGGCATTCCAACGGGCCATGAAAGTTTTGTTGAACTTGAAGAGTAAAGGTTTGAGAGCAATCCGTAGTCCCCTAGGAATTCTCTTGACCTTGTGATATTCAATAAGTGTTGTAGCATGTAAACGTTGATTTATTTCTTTTCGCATGGTATATTCCAATTGTCTTAATAATTGTTGAACTGTTCCAGGGGTGGTGCTGAATGTTCTAGCTTCCTGTATGAGTGAGTAAATATTAGCCGCATCTTCTGTGGAGTAAACTTTGGTTTCTGCCTGATTAGCGGTTAAATCTGCTATCTCTTTAAAAGACATCGTGTAATGGGTGCTGGTTGAAAAGATAGGCTGAAGTACAATAATTCAATGGATATAGTATCAACCTGCACACCTAAGTTATGAATAAATCAACAAATCAACCAATGAAACTGAGTGTGCTGCTGTGTGCTATGGGTCCAGCCTAACAAGACCTGTGATAATCAAATGCTAAAAGGTATGGAAACGCTCCCTACCGATCACTCAGCGCACTATGTATAAAGTCCCTAGGGCTTCAAATTTCAAATTATAACTGCTTAAACATGGGGTTACCCTCAGGCAATATTGGAGCAAGCCAAATCCGTGGTGGTTCCGAAAAAACGTGATGATCTTTTGATTAACCAACCTAAAGCCTCCAGCAGACGGGAGGTTTTTGTTTTGAAACATTCTGTGGAAGCCACTAAGATCAAAAGTATCATCAGAAAACGATGGGAAATAGTGGAACAAGAGCCCGATTTCTATGGAGTTTTTTCAGATCAACCTCTTTTTGCTCACACTCGTTCTATGAACTTCAGAGAACTTTTAAAATCGCAACCTAGATCCGAGATTGTAACATTCAAAGGAATGAGGAAATGTTATAATTGTGGACAGTGTGGCAATGTTACGACAGGGAATGTTTTCAATCATCCTCACACGGGACAACCTATTAAACTCAGACACACCACAGATTGTAACTCAGAAGGTGTGATATACGCCATTCGGTGTCCATGTGGACTCATTTATGTGGGGAGAACCTCACGTAAAGTAAAAACCCGTATCATTGAACACAAAAGTATGATACGCAATAAAAACAGACATTCTTGTTTAGCATCACATTGGCTAGATTTGTCACACACGATCCCTCAGATTAGATTTACCATTCTGGAACACATAACAAATGCCAGGAGAACTGACATACTTACCAAGCTGGCTCAACGTGAAACTTTTTGGATAAAAAGTTTAGATACCATAGTTCCAAGAGGTCTTAACGACCATTATGAAATGTTATGTTTCTTATAGGTAGGGAGGAATCTGTAGGTGTTATTTTTCATATCTGGAAGGGATTATCCTGATCAACATTTTTGATGTAGTACAGTTTTTCCTAAGCGTCTCTTTTATGTACATCCGCACTCGCTGTTACTATCATCTGTAAGTGGTGTTTACACTCTACTATTTTAGGTGTTTTTTTGGGGAGCACTGTATGTTTTTATCTCTTTGAGAGTTGGATTATTGGTCATATATGTGATTAAATCTAGATACGGTGCACGTATCTTTTTATTTTAATTTCATCTCGTTTTATTTTTTATTTTATTCCATTTCATCCTTTTCCTTGTTAGTTTTATTTAGTAGGTTACTTCTCCGGTTGTCTTTTGCTGATGTTTTCCACAGAGAATTATAGTAGTGGTGATACCGTTGTCATTATTGCAGATATGTTGCTTTTAGCATATTTGTCCCGTTACTATCAGTTTCTCTTGATCATTAATCCAGTCGGGGGTGTGTTTCACAATGCGCTCTATAAAGTTTTCCCTGGATACGATTTTCAGGGAGATTTCCCTTTAATTCTGATGAATTTAACGTGAGTGTGATGACGTCAGTTACGTTACGCACGTATTAGATCTTCTGTAGGGGAATGCTCCACGGATCGAGTTGAACCTTTGAAAGCAACGGTCAGGCAGCAGCTTCCTTTTCCGAGTCTCTTTTTCCGAGCTTCTTCCTCTGAGGTAAGCGGGATTTCCGGCATTATGCTTGGTTCCGTTAGTGTTTCAGTATGAATTATTTTTGGAACAACTTGTTTTCCTAGCGTTTGAGCATGTTTCATGTACCATTTGTTTCAGTGGTTGTTGTTGGAACGCGAATTACTGGCAGAGTTGACAAAGATTCTTACGGTGGGCATTATTGTTTACATAGAGTCTGGCACGGTAATCATTGGTCACACAGCGCCAGGTCTCTTACTTGGGTCTGTTCACTTTTTGTTTTCAGAACGTACGTGTTTCTAGGGAAGTAGTTGCCTCCTATGGAATTGTTTTACACGGAGAGTTTGGATGTCACGTTACAGGTATTCCTGGTTTCTTTCTCTTGGCACACATCATAGTCAGCATGTATTCAATCACGTGGTTTCTGACTACACGGCTCTTCTTTATCGAGACTGAATGTGATAGCTGTCTTGTTAGTGTGAGCCAGGTTTTTCCTGGCATCTCGTCATCACGAACTTTTTATTTGCTGTGATTTTTGGTGGCTTTTATATTCGTTTGTTATTCAGCATATGACGCACGGGTGTTAGTTTGAGCCATGTTTTCTTGGTATCTTGGCATCACGAACTTTTGATTCATTTTTTATATTTTATTTGGTGTGATTTTTGGTGGCTCTCACATTCGTTTGTTATTTAATTCACGATGCATGGGTGTTTTTCTATTTCTCTATATGCACATAAGATAGTGGCAGAGAGAACGGATTTATGCATTACATTGTATTGCTCTTTATTCTGACATTGTGGAAATGCCATTTGAGAACGTTGATTTGTTTTTCTTGTTGCAGTGGGTGGTCACCACAAAGAACTGAAATCCATAACTTACTTTGAAAATCAGCAGGCCCCTGACGAAGGGTTACACCCGAAATGCATTGGGGTTTAATTAATCTGTTTGTTTACGTTTGTTTATGTTGACCGGGTCTTGTATGTCGGTTGGGACCTGTGCTTTAATTACAGGCTCATCATTAATATGTTTTTGATTATGATGACCACATGAGATGTTTTTTGTAACACTGATTTATCAATTTGTACAGTAAATATGATGATTATGTTTGGTATCTAGTCTTGTCATATTGTTTGTTTCGAATGACATAAACTGAAATTTAAAATGTTTAAGCAGTTATAATTTGAAATTTGAAGCCCTAGGGACTTTATACATAGTGCGCTGAGTGATCGGTAGGGAGCGTTTCCATACCTTTTTAGCATTTGATTATCACAGGTCTTGTTAGGCTGGACCCATAGCACACAGCAGCACACTCAGTTTCATTGGTTGATTTGTTGATTTATTCATAACTTAGGTGTGCAGGTTGATACTATATCCATAAAACTAAAACAGCATCACTTATATCTATACAAGAAACTTGAGTTGGTTGATACATATAATTATTTAGGAATTGGATTTTGTGGTGGGTGAAGTTTCAATGGCCCACACAACTTCGCAAATTCTTTTTAGAATCTTTGTGGTGATTACATACTTTATGAACTTAAAAAATATTCAGTTTTGGGGACAAGGTTGCCACAGAGGGAATTTGTTCAAGCTGCACTGAACGGCCATGGGGCAAAGTCCAACTGCTCCTGGATGAGCTCATTCCTGTGGCAAAGTCTCGCTTCCCAGTGCCACCCTACCAAAAGTGCTACTGCCTGATGCTGCTCCCAGTGAATAATCCTGATACTAGCTTCGCGCCCCAGTATTCAAAGAAATTCCCTGCTGCTCACCTCCACCCCTAAGGGAAAAATCCATCTATCCTCCCTGAACAAAAAATAACTTTCTTTGCCTATATCACGCCACCACCCCATTCCAGCAAAGAAAGGCCAACTGTAGCTGGCTCCTTATCTGAACCAGTGCTGAAGACAGGGAAATAACTATCATTAGGAAATGGTCATATTGAAGATCTCCTGCAACAGAATGACCCACCTTCAGGATACCCTGGAGCAGGAAATGGTCATATGAGAACTTATCACTTCAGGATGTTCTGTTCTCAAGACAACCTGAGAGGGAAATGGTCATTATGACCCTACCCAGCGTGCATTGCTTTGTTTAGGTGAACAGTCAAAATATGAAAAAACTGTATATTTTCAAGAATGTCAAAATTTCCTAATTTGGCTTGCCTATGCTATTGTTGTAGGGATTCTGCACATACACAGAGCTATGCACAGGATAATAGGACCTCGGAGTATAGTGGTGAGCCAACCATATACCTTAGTACCCACAATCACAACCCGACTAGCATTAGCGTCTCATTAGCAACGATGCTACCAATGATTAGACAACCCAGAACACGGTCTCTCTCTCTCAGGACTCGCGGGAGCAAGGACACCCTTTCATAACTCACTCATACCTCTCCACAACGTGCGTAATAAGAGACACTGTATAGTTTAAAATGTTTATTTCAACTATCGTGCTCTAAGATACAGTGCACGTGCCAGTACTATCAGCATAATGCATAAGAATAAAATAATAAGCATAGTTACAATTCCATAGAATACAAACGGGGAAAGCATTTCATAAAGCAGTGGATATAGGGCTAAATGACCATACCACCCTCCCCGTGCTATAAACTAGTTTATTATAAAAATAGAAGACCTCTGGGCATTGTCAGGCAGACCCTCATACCTCAATATCTAGATGCAAGGTTTACATCATCAGACAAGCACAGCTCTTCTCTCTGGAAAGGTTTTTCTCCAAGTGTCTCTAACAGTGAAAATCACAATATTAAAAGCACACAAATTTCTCCAGTGCAGCTGCATTCAGTATTATGTCTAAGTGCGAGGGGCTGACCAGATCAGCAAGAACAAGGGACATTGTTTTTCGACCTTGTACATGATGTGCAGACGCAACCCAAAGGGAACAGGAGGAAAGGTGAAAGGCAACCAGTTCTCAAATAGCCGGGCACAAGCAGAGGCAGGAAAAACAAAGGCACAAAGTAACGTGCGCAAAGAGGCATCATGGCAGCCAGGCCTAAGCTAACTTAGCAATGCAGACCATGAGTCCACAAACCACACGACACCCTCTCCTGGTCAGTCCATTGGTGAAGACATAGGACGAAGACAGAGTTCAAATAGACGGAGCAGAACGGTAGCGTCTGTGATGGAACAGTCCCCAATGAAGGACAACGATTGGGACAGAGTAAAAAAATAAAAACACAGAAGAAGGAGAAAAAAAAAATCCAGTGAGGCAGGACGCTGAACGTGGAGGCCCCCTAGTCAAAGAGAGTGTAAGTGCAGAAAAACGCTACACCTTCCAAGAGGACATCGTTGGAATCGCCAGAAAAAAGAGACGCCATCCAGTCTAATAAATCAAAACTGCATTCATGTTCCTCGCAAGAGGGAGCAGCGAACAGCATTGCAGGACAACTTGCGTGATACTCAATATAACTTTGTCGTAGGAGATTCTGAGCAGCCGCACAGACATCCTATGTGCCAAAATTCCAAGTGCAGCCGCACACGCCATGTAGCCAGCACCGGAACAGTCCCGTTCATGGGCCTCTAAGGGACCCACCAACTGGACAAAATCTGGGTGAGACAGAGACGTATTGGAGAGGCAATAATCCAAGGACCATGAGAAAGGACATCGGATGCAAGACATCACAGGTTGCACGCAAGTGAAATACGCAAAGCGAAAAGAAAGTCTATAGGACACACCAAGTGTCGCCAATGGCAGGACGCCGACACCGGCGAGTATGCGCTCACGGAGCATCCGGAGTCGACCGTGGTCGAGGAGGGCCCCAGGAAGTGCAGCCATTGCGTAGCAAACAGACCAAAAGCAATATACCAGCTGCTAAGGCGAGGATCAACGGAAAGCCGCCAAAGACGCTGGAAAAAATGGAATGAATAAAAGCTGGTATTACACCAAATATAGTTTGAAAGGAGGTAACAAGGCCAGAGCCCACAACTTTAAAAAAGTGCACAAGACCTTTGGTGCGTGAAGCATTGAAAACACGGTGAATCAGTTCACCGAAATGTTGTGGGAGGTTTGTGTTCAAAAGGGCCTGTATTTCACTGTGGGTACTCGCCACCTGGAGAATGAATGTCTCCTGGGCGTATGTGAGCATAACCTCCTGGTTCAATAATAGCGCCTTTATTCTGCTCAATTTATTGAAATCCGCCTTCAAAGTCGGAATGGAAGGCCAAAGGGAACTATCTATGATGCCGTGCGGGGGAGGAAAAAGCACATTTTTGCAGCAGACAACCATGTGGGAAACTGTTACAATATAGGGTATGCCGGCTAGCATGCCACAGCAGTCCTGATTATTTAGAAGGAGATAGCTACCATTTGCAAGCACAGTGAAAGTAGGAGATATAGAAGGAGCAGGAATGCCCTTTAAAACACAAACAAGATTCAGGGCCGAAACATTACAAGCTCCGTGCAATTTAATGTGTTTGCAAACAAGGGAATGACCCACAGTAGAATCGCATGACTCCCCCGTGAGAAAAACTTCCTTCCCGTCCTTAAGACATTTATACATGAAAGGCAGGGACCAAAGTTCATGCAGGAAAGCACTTCCTAAAGGCTGAAAGCGGCCGACAGGATAATGTTTCATGCAGGAACTGAACTCAAATAAAGAAAAAGGCAAAGCGATAACCCCGTGTACTAGCCACACAGCAGAATCTAATTCCGCAACAGAGATTGGTAAGGGCTCAATTTTTTTGATATGTAACAGAGTGTATGCTGCATCTTTCATGGACATGAACCGCTGTTTCTCAGTCAAATTAAAAGGTAAGAATAAGGCAGAGGTGTTCAAAAAGTGCCAAGGAACCTTACCCATTTTAAGTGTTTGCAAAGTCCATGCAAACTGCATCACTGAACGCAATTGATTTTGACCATGATATAACACAGAAACATCATCTTGTACAATATCAACAACAGAGGAAACAATATTCTCTAATGTGTAAATGCGGGAAGACAGGGTATTAATACTATTGTCAACAACAGCAAGCACCTTTTCTAGATTTGCTTGATCTATTTCCCGAAGATGGGAAGCAGCTTCAATTTATGAAAGCTTCCAGAGTTCATTATATGTTTCATAAATGAATCTCTGAGGTCGAGGACCACGAGGCCCCAGCACAAAATCAAAAACAGATCAATGTTGCCTGATAGGAGGGATAAATGTTGTTTAACAGAATCTAAGGAAGAGTGCTGCAACCACTGTTTACACAATTTACCAACAGAATATGTTGTAACAGTACAAGAGTCAGAAAACCTGGGGTCCGGCCTATCCTGTTTGTAACCAGGATCCGTGTCAAGAAAACGCAGTTGGCAGGCATTAGCTGCTATGGGCCAAGCCAACCAGGGTGACTGAAAAAACGCAGAGACATTAAACGAATTGTTCTGAAACAAAGCTTGCAAATTTGTAAGGGACACGTTGAAGCGCAAGCTTTCGTTGGGAGTGGAAGACAATACAGGAATGGATGGGACATTTAATTGTTTAGACGTAGCCAAACCCCAACATGTTGTTTGATAGATGGTTTGATTTAAAAATAAAATTTGGGCCGGGATGAGGCAAGCACGGTGCAAGGCTTCTGTACCTTGCACCTGCCATGCTTTGGAGCCCCAAACAGATTTTAAATCAATGGTGTCCTGCCAATGTTCATAACCACCCACTGCTAAGGCGTTCAAAAAGGAACCCGAATACAGCAATTTGGTGTGGGTCAACATGATTTTCTGAGTAGCCGAAGTGTTTAATTTAAAAAAATAGGACCCAGGGTTCGATCTATCAAAGTCTGTAAAATAAGTAAACTTATTTCTAAGAGTCTGGGAGCTACCTGGCAAAGGGGTCGGACAATGTTCCCATTGGGTGTAATTAAAAGGACCCCGAAGGGTACTGGGTTTATGGAGAAAGTGGTTACCCCAATGCTGGTAACAATATAAATCGGCATAACTTGCAGAATTCATGTACAAATCTTCAGCATTAAAAGCAGCATAATATTTCAAATCAGTAAATAACGATTCAACTGCATGCACATCCCAATCGTCAGAATGAATATTACTTTTAACGACATCACCCATTGAAACACGGAGGACATTGGGTACATTAATAATTTTGGTGGGTCCATGAATTTGGAAATTTACCGCATCCCATACGATGCCATCAGCGACTGGAAAAGCCGAAATGTTCACAAATGTGTGGTCACGCTTCATGATGTGAGAAGAAGAATGCGGAGCCAAAGTTCCAGCGACACAGTTCACTGTAGAGCGTTCTGGTAAATAGTGACCATTGATGAGTAAGAAAAAAACTGTCACAAAGCCAATGGACATGAACAGAAAAATCAGAAATAGTACCAACCAAATGTATGTCCATGGAGGGATCAAAAATTGTCTCTGAACCAGGATAAAAATACTGAACCTGGACGGGATACGTGCTGAAGTAGAATCCGAGTCAAAGGAATAACGTGTTGGGCTCAGTGGCGTTGTGGGCAGATGGGCCACGGACTCGGTGGCGGGGTAGGTATACTCGGTCTCCTCGTTGCAGGGGAATCCGGGTAGTCGAAGCAGGCGATCAGGCAAATCTACCATCTCAATGGCAACATCAGTGACCGTTCGGGCTGGAAGGCCACAAACATTTGTCCTGGAAATGACTGGACAAGAGACCGCTGGTGTTACACTATTCAGGATCGGCCAGATGTTGTAGCTTGACATTTTCCACTGAGATGTATCTGTTTTCCTTGCGACCAGGAAGCGGTGGTAAGATGACTGTACGAGTACCCTTCAAGCCAAGCACTGGAACCGGTGCACGATAAAGGGGCCAAATTCTTTTTTGTTCTCCACCTTTTCTCGGACCAGGTCTCCAACCTTCGGAAGCCAGCCGGCAACCGGAATCTGCAGCGCAGCGTCTGTGGCTGAAGGTAAATGTTCAATTGCAAGTTTGTCTCGGGCTTCTTGTAAGTCCTGTAACATAGTAGAATGGTCATCTACATCAAAGATTGCGGATTGCTCCGCCATGTCTAGACCATCAAGGTCAGGCACAAACATTCGTATGCAAAAGAGCATTTCGTATGGGGTCCGCCCTCCCAGAGGTCTTCTAGGGAGATTATTAAGTGCACGTTGTACGGTATACAAGTGGGCCAGCCAGTTCCTGCCAGTACCTAAGACTCTAGCTGTCAAGGATTGCTTTAAGTCACGGTTCATTCGTTCAACAATCGAATTGCCCTCAGGCCGATATGGAGACGAAAATTTCACCTGCACCCCCAGTGAACCCATTGCGTCCTTGTAGGCCTTAGAGGCGAATGCTGGACCTTGGTCAGAATGGAAGGTGCCGCAGGCAAAAATTCCCACAAAGACACGCAAATCCCTGATGACATTTCGAGCGTCAGCACTCTGTAGTGGCCAGACCCAGATGAAACGTGTGCACGAATCCACTGCAACCAAGATGTACTTATATGCAGTGTCAGAAGAAAATGGACCGCAGTGATCCAGGTAAACACACCCAAAAGGTCTGTTAGAAATGCAGAGTGGTGTCTGTGGTGGTCGTGTAACCGTGGGAGGCTTAATTTGCTGACAAACGTCACAAGAAAGCACATAAGTACGGGTTTGTTTATATAAACCACGCCACCAGTAACGCTGCTGCAAGATGGAAACCGTCGACGACACGCCAGCATGGGCCGAAGCCATGCCTTAGAGTGCGGCAGTTATCAAGGAAAGTCTGCGGTCCGCGTTGGGAATCAGCCGATCACCAACGTCTGGAATTCTTACATAAGGAGCCTGTTCGGGACCTAATTGATAAGAGTATTTGGAAGGGAAACCCCGTGGGTAATTAGCACCTTCTTTTGTTGCAGCAATAGCTGCCAAAATATCATTATCGATTTTAGTCATGGATCTTGTAACTGCAGCTACTGAGCACGTGGCTACTGCTGATTTGGCAGCTTCGTCTGCCAAACCGTTACCGACAGCGTGTGCGCCCACACGCTGGTGGCCAAGAGTGTGAATCACCTGTGTGAGAGGCAGACGTTGTTTCAAATCTGCCACTCGAACCCAAAGCATTTTATGCTTAATTGTGCTGCCTTTAGCATCTCTATAGTCATTTTGTGACCAAAAGAATAGATTGTCATTGAAAGACTGAACACAGTAGTAAGAATCGCACACAATTAGGGTAGTCACGTCTGGATTAGCGAACTCAAGTGCGAGCACCAAAGCACGCAGCTCGGCCAATTGTGCAGTACTGTCTCCCAGTGCCTGAGTGTGCACTACCGTCTGTTTGAACTCACCGTTCACCATTGTACCTGCAACAATAGCACATGCTGCTGAATAAGCATGCTTGGAACCCGTGGCCGGTTGTGCCTAACCATCGGTATAGATAATACATTCGTACTCCTCAAGCGGTAGCAAAGACAGAGGAGGAGGATGAACAAATTCATACTGTAAAAACTCCTGTGTCTGAAGTGAAGAATCAAAGATAAACGTGACATCCGGAGATGTCAGCGATGTAACCCATTGTATCCAACGGGGTGCAAAGCCTTAGAGTTCGGTACACTTGCTTTCGTCACTGCCTCAAGGGCAGGATATGGTGTTACCACCAAAATGCGTTTTCCCTGTGCCAGTGCGCGTTCCTTTAGAATCGCCATTTGCACTGCAGTCAAAACTTTCTCCACAGAGGAAAAGCGCATTTCTGCAGAAGTGTAAAGATGTGACTTGTATGCAATCGGTACTGTGTCACCTTCGTTAAAGGTTAAGTAAGTGAAACCCACTGCCCCTGGAACGATTCTAATCACCAGGTTTGTGTGGTTGTCACGCGTCAACAAGAATTTTGATTCAAGTAGATCAGACTGCAAAGACTGCAGTATAGAGGAATGCTCGGGAAGCCAGCATAACTTCGAAAAGTTAGGTTGTATCAAGGCATAAAGAGGCTTGATACGCTGGGCGTATTCGGGAATGTATGTACGCCCGAAATTTAGAAAACCCAGTAAAGACTGAAGCTTCTTCAGAGTGGTTGGAGGGCACAAGAGTGCGCATTTCTCCAAGAAATGGGGAGCTAAGCCCTTATCTTCATTGTTGAGCTCATAGCCCAGAAACAAAATGGTAAATTTAGCAATGTGAGATTTGGCAAAGTTACATTTATAACCTAAGACCGCAAATTCAAGAATAATGCGGTCCACTCGGGAAAGATGCGGCCATAATTCGTCGTCTGTCAGATAGATATCGTCGATGTACGAACACGCATCTGGGTCTATGTTGTCCAACAAAGAGACAACACGGGCGGCGAATACACCAGGACTGTTCTTGTAGCCCATGGGTAAACGCCGGAATTTGAAGTGTTTACCACCGGAAGTGAAAGCGCTACATTGGCTACACTCCGGGGACAAGTTGTGCGTGTAAAATCCATTGGATAAGTCAAGTGTCGTTTTATATTTTTTACGAACGAGACTGTCTACAAGCGCAGAACTGTGGGTATTTTGCACCGCAAAGGTCCGACAATGAGAGTTCAAATGTCGGTAATCCAAAACTAGGCGGTACGATCCATCGGGTTTAGAAACCGCGAAAAGGGGATTATTCATGGGTGATACACATGTTTCAATTACTCCTTGATATTCCAACTGTGTCAGAATTTTGGAAACGGGACCTTTAGCGTCCCGCTTGATGGGATATTGGGGTTGTGGCTGTGGCAGCGACAGCAAAGGAATATCATGGGGGGGAGAGTCTTCATCCCAGCCCACGTGATTGCGGTATAACGCTGGAGCCAGGGACACAACCCACTCAGCTGCGAGAGCCTCCGCTTTGTCCTTGGGGACATGACGAGAAAAGCTCGGAAGGATTACCTCCTCCCCTCTACGCGCAGCAAGTACGAATGGGGGCGGCCAATCCGCCTCTGCCAACAAAATGTCGTACGAAGAGGTCAGATTCTCCCAAAAATCCCTTTAATAACACGCTGTATGTCACCTTCAATTTGAATGACAATATTATATAGTCTGTCAGGGGTGCCACTCTGGTGTCAGCTGTCTCGACAGTAATGAATGTATCAGTTGCTGTCACCTCCACATGAGGACGTAGTGCCTCCCGCACTATGGTAACTTCCGCAGCGCTGTCTAGGAGCGTCACTGCCCACGTCCAATTCAGGAGTCTCGTTCTCACTGTCTGTGGCATACCACGCTGTTACAGCTGCAACTTTTTTCTTCTGAAACTGTGGGCGAGAACATTGAAATTCTTCTGGTTTGCCTCGGACTTGTTGTCGAGGTTGGTCTCGTCCCTGTGGAACCTCTCGACCCCTGCCTCTATCCTGGCGATCTCCTCCACCTGTCTGGGAGGTCGACGGTGCCTGTGAAGAACGAGGAGAACGCGGATCAGGGACTTGAAATCTCTCTGGAGATTTAATTCTCGCTCTATCGCGCAAATCATATGTGTGTTCAGAAGATACAGAAACCGGGGATGCGCCTAGCGACCCTGGCTTCTTCTGTTGCTTACCCTGTTTTTTCAACCTCCAGCTCTTTTTAGTAAAGAACGGTTTCTCATCTTTCTCAGATTGAGTTTTTGGTTGTGGTTGTGATTGAGTTTGCGTTTTAGCAAAAGGCTTGACTCCCAGGCTATTGCGGCCAATGGTTTTGTAAGCCTGTGCAATAATTTTCGGTAATTCGCGTGGCTTGTCCGGTTCTGGGATCAAAGCCAAAGCATTAGCTACTTGAAAGTTAACTGCATCGCCCTTGACATTCGCAATGATCAAATCAGCAACTACATCGAACACTCCCACCAGTCTCATCCCTAATTCCACAGCCGCTTCAGGGCCATGCTCATCCTGCACTCGTTTAATTACAGAGGGGAGAACTGTCATGGAAGGAGTGCTGAAACACTTCGCATATACTGCTGCGAATACCTTACCCCAGTTGTTGCATTCTGCCAACTCGGGGATCAAGTCTTTTGGCAAACTAATCGTCAATATCCTGTGTTTTTCCACAGGAGAAGTATTCGGAAAAACTGCCTCCAGCTGGTCCAATTTCTCTGCAAGCCAATAAGGCATATCATCCTTATTTTGTGGGCGCTTGCCCATCACCGAATTAACCATGACGGGACTTATGGTTACACCGCCCGGTCCAGCTGGATGCGCTGCAACTCCAGGCGGGGCTCCCTGGATGTTGCCTGTAACAAACTGAACTAAAGCTCTATGCACACGTATCAAAGACGAATGCATATCACGCAGTTCAGCGACTGCTAGCGTCATATAACGCGGATGTGGGGTATACCCGGCCAAAACAGGCCAAGTGGCCCCTTCAATCGATAAGGGGCCTAAACGAACCGCGGTAACCGGTTGGGGGAGGGCGCCATCAAACCAAACACGGTGTTGCCATGCCGTGAGCGGTACTTCAAGATTCCTATAAGGCCTATAGAAATTAGGAAGAGCGGTGGCTCTATATTCATGGAACAAATTATCATTCCCATCCACCGCCGGGAAAGTGACCCAAGAATAAAACACCTCAAAGTGGTAAGCAGGATCTGCTTGTACCACAAAGATCAGATCGACACCCGCGTCAGGCACTCCATATGCTGTCAAATGAGCCCGGAGCGCAGCGCGGCTATGTGCCGCAATTTGGACAGCCATTTAAGGCTAAAAATATTTGACAACCTAGGAGTAGGCAGCACAAGATAGGGTTTTATGTAAATACCTTTTAACAACTTCAAGCTTGAAAGAACCTATAAAAACGTCAATATAGGAGGTATCGCCCTCACACACGCCTCTGGAAGCGTCTGCGAAGGGTGTTGTGGACAAGCACAAGAACTACTCAAGCATCTCGCAGATAAGCAGCCCCACGTTGGGCGCCATGTTGTAGGGATTCTGCACATACACAGAGCTATGCACAGGATAATAGGACCTCGGAGTATAGTGGTGAGCCAACCATATACCTTAGTACCCACAATCCCAACCCGACTAGCATTAGCATCTCATTAGCAATGATGCTACCAATGATTAGACAACCCAGAACACGGTCTCTCTCTCTCAGGACTCACGGGAGCAAGGACACCCTTTCATAACTCACTCATACCTGTCCACAACGTGCGTAATAAGAGACACTATATAGTTTAAAATGTTTATTTCAACTATCGTGCTCTAAGATACAGTACACGTGCCAGTACTATCAGCATAATGCATAAGAATAAAATAATAAGCATAGTTACAATTCCATAGAATACAAACGGGAAAGCATTTCATAAAGCAGTGGATATAGGGCTAAATGACCATACCACCCTCCCCGTGCTATAAACTAGTTTATTATAAAAATAGAAGACCTCTGGGCATTGTCAGGCAGACCCTCATACCTCAATATCTAGATGCAAGGTTTACATCATCAGACAAGCACAGCTCTTCTCTCTGGAAAGGTTTTTCTCCAAGTGTCTCTAACAGTGAAAATCACAATATTAAAAGCACACAAATTTCTCCAGTGCAGCTGCATTCAGTGTTATGTCTAAGTGCGAGGGGCTGACCAGATCAGCAAGAACAAGGGACATTGTTTTTCGACCTTGTACATGATGTGCAGATGCAACCCAAAGGGAACAGGAGGAAAGGTGAAAGGCAACCAGTTCTCAAATAGCCGGGCACAAGCAGAGGCAGGAAAAACAAAGGCACAAAGTAACGTGCGCAAAGAGGCATCATGGCAGCCAGGCCTAAGCTAACTTAGCAATGCAGACCATGAGTCCACAAACCACACGACACTATTGGAGTGAAAACAAAGCCCGGCCTAACTCTAAAGAACAGATAAATGTTCTGGGAACACAACACTCAACAAAAGTCCAGCAAAATAACGGTGTTGACCATAGCATATGAAAGTCACCTAAATCTGTGGCGCACACTAGGCTGCTCACTTAAACTAAGTGGTTACAGCAAGAATAGGAGGACTACTAATTTATGGTGCAGAAATCTGGAACAATACACAAATAAGGACATTAATGCAGAATTTTGAATGCACATTCTGGAAAGTAACCTTACATTTACCACAACTTCTCACTAAATCAACCATCATGGCGGACACTGGGGTTAGATTGATTGGTGATAACACTGAATTTCAGTCTACACTTCATGCAATCAAATGAAATATGGTAATCACAAATAGTGTGATATATGTTTGCTGGATGCACAACAAAGTGACGCCTTATGCTCAGAGCAAAAACGTGAGCTAATTAAAAAAATGCATGTTTGAATTTGCTGGTGGGACTTCAGTCATCTTGCACTTCTCTCTCCTCGTGTGTGCTCTTGATCCAAAATCCAAAGCGATCTTGAAAACAGTGGAAGGGGGTATTCTTAAAAGGCCGTCAGCGCTACACTACATCGAAAGAAGGAGATTGACTGTTCACTGTGGAATTCACCCTTCCAGAAACTTTAGTTAAAGAATTGGTGCATCATGCAAGCTGATCTGTGTCATTGCAACTAAGGTGTTGCAAAACTTTGGAAGCAGGACCCCTCACATGCCCCTGCTGCAAAATTCAGGAGGACAGATTCCACTGCTACATTATGAGGGAGTCAGAGATAAGATGAAGACTGATTCTACTTCAGAACGACAAGCAAAAGTGATCATGTTCCTGCAAGACGTCTGTACCTGACAACCTTGCAGAGCACCACTGTGCGGGAAGGCAGACCCCCCCCCCTCGATCCCCCTCCCGACACGAGTCCTCATACCTAGTGAGGAGCAAGAACCCCACTTGTTCCACTCATGAGCTGTCCAATCAGAAAGCACCTCAAATAGGCAGTAGTGGAAGAAATAACATGATTACTACCATATTTTGCTGACTGCTTGAATATAATTTAACGTAGTTTTAATTTATGTTACGTTAAGTTGTACTAAATGGGCATTTTATTTTGGTGGCACAAATATGTATTATTGTAAGATTGATACACTGAAATTCATTGACTTTGCAGCACCTGTAACATTGTAAGCTACCAACAGAGTCCCTTGTTATCTATTCTATCAATCAGATTGTCTGCGCCATTCTGGCCTCTCGTGCTAATCGAACCCCTTTGCCTTGTTGATTTACCTGTTGAATGCATTGATGTTATCTATAGCATTTGCTGTGATGTGTACTGAGTTCCTTGTAACAATCCTAATCCTCTTCGTCTGTAATTAAAATTACAAATAGTTTGCCTGCTCTTCCGCCAATGCATGAAGGTGTGCGATAACAAAGCAAAAAAAATGGAAATATGAAGACTCATTTTATCACCCTTGACAAGTATGCACAACTTCCGCTATGCTCTCCATGCCACTGATGTCAAGCTATCCTGGCTGAAGAGGGCTGA
Source organism: Calotriton arnoldi (assembly GCA_963921515.1). NCBI lineage: Eukaryota > Metazoa > Chordata > Amphibia > Caudata > Salamandridae > Calotriton > Calotriton arnoldi. The sequence continues at coordinate 1,717,589 of CAWUFW010003589.1, forward strand.
AAGCCCGAAACCGGTCCTAGGATGCTTGTTTCCAGTCCAGGGAGGACCTGGCCTGGCAGTTCGGGCTGGACTGTTCCCATTGGGCGCAGGGTCAAGACTGAGTTGAATATGGCTGGGTCCAAACTGGAATGGCATGGTGAGCAAAAAAACTATGGATTTTGGTTCAGATCTCTGTACTGGGGTGAATGTATGACATTGTTCTGCATTCTGTCCATCAACTGTTCTTTTTGCATTTGTCACCCCGAAAGGGACGGATATGCCCAGACGTGGGTCCCGTGCTCTCCATGCCACTGGTGTCAAGCTATCCTGGCTGATGAGGGCTGAAACCCTGAAACCGGCCCTAGGATGCTTGGTTCCAGTCCAGGGAGGACCTGGCCTGGCAGTTCGGGCTGGACTGTTCCCATTGGGCGCAGGGTCAAGACTGATTTGCATATGGCTGGGTCCAAACTGGAATGGCATGGTGAGCAAAAAAACAATGGATTTTGGCCCAGATTTCTGTACTGGGGTGAATGTATGACATTGTTCTGCATTCTGTCCATCAATTGTTCTTTTTGCATTTGTCACCCCGAGTGGGACGGGTATACCCAGACGTGGATCCCGTGCTCTCCATGCCACTGGTGTCAAGCTATCCTGGCTGATGAGGGCTGAAAGCCCGAAACCGGTCCTAGGATGCTTGTTTCCAGTCCAGGGAGGACCTGGCCTGTCAGTTCGGGCTGGACTGTTCCCATTGGGCGCAGGGCAGTGCCGGACTGGCCGTAGCGTGCACCGGGCATTTCCCCGGTGGGCCGCCAGGGTGGGGGTCGGTTTTGGGCCCCTGGGGGGCCGTTTTTGTTACAGGCCTGTTTTTGCAGCATAGCTGCAATATCGGCCCCTGTAACAAAATCGGCCGAAAACGGCCCTGGCAAACAGCTCGGTTGCACCCCCAACCCCCCGGGGGGCCGGCCGAGCACTTTGCCAGGGCCGTTTTTGGTTCCCAGTCCGGCCCTGGCACAGGGTCAAGACTGATTTGCATATGGCTGGGTCCAAACTGGAATGGCATGGTGAGCAAAAAAACGATGGATTTTGGCCCAGATCTCTGTACTGGGGTGAATGTATGACATTGTTCTGCATTCTGTCCATCAATTGTTCTTTTTGCAACTTCCGCCTGGAGCAGTCACTCCAGCACCTTACAATCAGGGCTGGCGCTCTGGCAACACAGGCGTGCCCTGGTGCTGAAAGTGACAGGACCTGTCTGTCCGTAACAACCCAATTACCCCTAACACGAGAAACATCAGTTCCTTGCCCTGTGGGTTGGTGTCTCAGTCAGTCCACATTGCAAAGCTGTCCCTGCCAGTCTCAGACAGTAGGTTTACCTCTCGCCTGGTGGCAAGGCTGGCTTTAGGCACGGGCGAGCTGGGCCCTGTCCCGGGGCGCCTACAGTTAGTGGGCCCAAGTATATCTCCGGAGTGCAGGCTGTTTATAAAATCTTGTTTCCATGAGCCCCCCCTCTGATTACCTTTCTCCCACCCCCTCTTTTCCCTCCCATGGACTCTCCCCTCCAGTTTAGCAAGTGAATGGGTGACTGAGGTTAGGCGACAATGTGCAAATGTGTGTTCACGGGCAGGCTGAGGTATTCAGCCAGGACGAGACAGTGCGCCTAACAGCCCACACAGAGCAGGACCGCCAGTGGGAGGGGTTAGATGGGGCATGGGCGACGGGGTAGGATCGGGAGGGGCGCCAAATTTAGTTTAGCCCGGGGTGCGGTCTGAGGAAAGGCCGGCCCTGGCTCTGCCTTGCTCCACTAGGCTGTCGCTGGATGGATGCATCCCTGTCTCAGAGTGTCCATCTGTCTAGCTTCCAGTTCTGTTTGTCTGGTGGGCAGGGAAGCAGGGACCAAGCAGGTTTGGGGAAACAGTGCAAAATAGAGGCAGACTTGTTCTGAGCTCAAGGAGAGGGAAACAAGAACCCAGACCCAGAGTGACGTGCTTCGATTTAACCTAGATCCGAAACAACGAACCTCAGATGAAAATCATGAAATCCCATAGTATGCGCACAACGTGACATTCACTCCTCCCCATTTCCAACATTTTTCACCCCGCTATGCCCAAGAACTCTCAGAATCAGAGCATGTTGTTCAAGGCGTAGCCTTTTTATTCACATAAAACCAGGTAATTCATCACAGACCAATAGGAGAAAACCATCCTGTTTGGATATATAAAATTATTCACAGCATCATGCTTTTAGCCGCATCAAGTGGTCAAAGGCATTAAGTACATTAGGCACGACATTACACTTGAACTTCAGTTTGGCCGTACACTTTAGCGGCAACAACATGTCAAATGCAGTAAGACAATTAGGCACGACATTACCCCTGCACTTGAGCTTGGCCGTACAGTTGTACTTGGCCGACTCAAGCCGCCAAGCTCCCCACTCAGCTGCGCACATTGTGCCGGTAGGCCCCCAACGTGCTACACCAAACAGTTGCGTTACTTGAAATCCCTGGGGCACCGCATAGCGGCCAAGCTCCCCACTCAGCTGCGCACATTTTGCCGGCAGGCCCCAACGTGCTACATTAAACAGTTGCATTACTTGAAAACCAGGGCACCGCATAGCGCATCGGCCCACCGGGGGTACCTGAACACAGGCAGCCTCCCCAAGGTTCTACTCAGTCCATACGTTGCGGGTTATGGCAGTAAAGTCCAGGACCACCGGCAGGTCAGTCCCCCTTTTCCGCCTACTCTCTGTACACGTGGATCCTGCCCCCTCCTGGGGTCCATCCAGTCGAGGAACTTCCATTATTGTGCATCCCCCTTTGTTGTTAACTGTCAGTGCTCCGCGAATCCTCGCTCTTCTGCCGGGTGGGTGGGTGGTCAACGACGCGCCTCTGCAGCTTGCCGGAGGTCTAAGGGGACAAAGAGGCCGAACATCCCACGGCGCAGCCTTAAATAACCCTCCTAAGAATTCCAGCACACTCTGATGATATCGCCGGCCCTCCTCCTTTAGTCCAACCTCTTTCTTAGCTGCCCGAGAGGAGGCTCAGTCACCCGGCGCAACTAAGGGCGCCCCTCCCCTAGGCGCGGGGGGCGCCTGTTCATAGTATGCGCACAACGTGACATTCACTCCTCCCCATTTCCAACATTTTTCACCCCGCTATGCCCTAGAACTCTCAGAATCAGAGCATGTTGTTCAAGGCGTAGCCTTTTTATTCACATAAAACCAGGTAATTCATCACAGACCAATAGGAGAAAACCATCCTCTTTGGATATATAAAATTATTCACAGCATCATGCTTTTAGCTGCATCAACTGGTCAAAGGCATTAAGTACATTAGGCACGACATTGCACTTGAACTTCAGTTTGGCCGTACACTTTAGCGGCAACAACTTGTCAAAGGCAGTAAGACAATTAGGCACGACATTACCCCTGCACTTGAGCTTGGCCGTACAGTTGTACTTGGCCAACTCAGCCCGCCAAGCTCCCCACTCAGCTGCGCACATTGTGCCGGTAGGCCCCCAACGCGCTACAGCAAACAGTTGCATTACTTGAAATCCCTGGGGCACCGCATAGCGGCCAAGCTCCCCACTCAGCTGCGCACATTGTGCCAGCAGGCCCCAACGTGCTACAGCAAACAATTGCATTACTTGAAAACCAGGGCACCGCATAGCGCATCGGCCCACCGGGGGTACCTGAACACAGGCAGCCTCCCCAAGGTTCTACTCAGTCCATACGTTGCGGGTTATGGCAGTAAAGTCCAGGACCACCGGCAGGTCAGTCCCCCTTTTCCGCCTACTCTCTGTACACGTGGATCCTACCCCCTCCTGGGGTCCATCCAGTTGAGGAACTTCCATTATTGTGCATCCCCCTTTGTTGTTAACTGTCAGTGCTCCGCCACAGGGTGAGGAGATACCCGGCAAACTCACCCTCCCCCCCCTGACGCTGACAGTGCTCCCCAATAGCCACCAGTATAGCGTCGTTAAAAAGTTCCTGTGCTTTTACTGACAGATGCCCAAATCCCAACAGAACTGCTCCTTTTACCTAACTGGAGCAAGCAAGGCTTCATGCCTTTGTTCAGTGTTACATATGTGATTAACGCCTTAACTGGGGCACCCCCAGCCCAAACTACTTGTATGAACAAGGCCTCCCTCAACATATGCCTTCCCAGCGACATTAGATGCTTCCCACCAGCGTCAATGACTAAAAAGGACTGAATGGGGAACGGCGTTTTATAGTATCGCTTGTTTACGCCAGCCCAACAGAACCTGGAATGTTACACATTTTATCCTAATGGCCGTAAGGAAAGTTAGGCAAGGCAATCCACTTAAACTGTGACTTGGCCGTACACTAGAATTTGGTTTTGTTTCATTGTGTCACTACAGACCCGCTTAGTTGCGCACATTGTGCCAACCGACCCCGTGTACTACAGGAAATAGCTGAATTACTTGAAAACCTGGACCCTGCATAGCACTTGGGCCCCCCGGGGTACCTACATATAGGTAAAATCCTGACATTTGTACTCTGCCCAAAATAATGGGCGTACTGCTTTGCTCTGCCACGAAGGAATGCCTACATTACGTACGCGTACCGCACCGCACCCATTATTGGTGTGCTGTTGCCACCGCTGAATTGCAAATGCGGGAGACAGAAACCCTAAATGTCACCTATTTCCCGCCAGTGTGGGCTTTATGTATGGAAGGAAACCTGATCAGAAAACCGCATCTTCCCCCTTGTTCGGGCTCTGGCGCCCCAAAGGTGGGACCCTGGGCCTAAATTTTTAAGAATCACCAAGCAAACGGAGGAAACCATACTGTTTGGCTATATAAAATTATTCACAGTATCATGCTTTTTGCTTTTGCCGCATAAAACCGCATCTTCCCCTTGTCCGGTTTGGCTATATACACTTATTCACAGTATCATGCTTTAGCCGCATCGATTTTTGCAAGTGTGGGCTTTATGTATGAAAGGACGCCTGATTGGAATACTTATCTTTAGCCCTAAATTTTTTAAGAATTACAGACCAATACCTGAGTTTGGCCCTACAATTGCACTTGACCAACTCAGCCCGCCAAGCTCTCCACTCTGCTGCGCACATTGTGCTGGCAGGCCCCAACGCGCTACAGAAAACAGTTGCTTTACTTGAAGACCAGGGCACCGCATACCGCACCGGCCCACCGGGGTGCCTGAACACAGGCAGCCTCCCCAACGTTATGTTCAGTCCATACATTGCGGGTTTAGGGCAGAGGAGCCCAGGACCACCGGCAATCAGTCCTTTTGCGCCTATCTTGGCCATTGAATAAAGCCATCCTAACGTAAATGGATTTTCGCAAACCCCACTCGCCTGTGAAGTATGTCACCAATAAATCGCAACTTTCTATGTATATATTTTTTATTATTTTTTTTTTAAAGGAAAGAGAACTTTGCAGAAAATGTATGTCAATTACAGCCCTATAAATTGCACAAGTTAGTGGGATGGGTGTTTTTTTTTTTTTTTAAATTTTATTTTGGATCTTCTTCTCAAGGCCCACTCCATGTTATTTGTGTTGCCCACATGAGTCCTCCTGAAGGACTGCTGCCACGCAACAGAACACTGCATATTAATGCTTGGCAATTTGGTAAAGCCACCCGATTGTTGCAATATTACTCGGCAATTCCTAACGTCTCTGGAGTATGCCTGAAATAACTCACCACCTATTGCTGGGATACGGTTATCTACCACATTTGTTGCCTAGTGCCCGCACTATGCTGATAGTGTTTCACACCACCAGTGTTTTATGAATCTGCTGACAAACACAAGGGGAAGCTAAACTTTGCCGGTAAATATTAGGCAATTGCGTTTAGTTCCATAAAACTGTACGTGCTACTGAGATGTGCTTGTACCATGAATTTCCCTCCCAAGGCCCACTCCCTGTAGTGGTGTTGCACACCACCTGTCCTCCGCTATTATAATGTATGTCCATCCTGAGGCCCACTGCATGCTAACGAGTTGCACCGCACAGTACTCACTAAGCACTACCGACCTTAAGAGAAAAAGGAAAAATCTGCCTATAACTATTTGGCAATTGAGCCCATCCCCAATTGAGCAAAACCCAAATAATTTGTACATATATTGTAATGAATATGCGAAATGGATTTCCTCACCAAGGCACCCTATGGGTCCTTACGAAGGACTGCTCACCATACTCCCCCCCTAACATGTGGCTTATGGCCCCAATAAATTGCTACCGGTTATTGGGATAAACTCTGAAATAGCATTCCTTCCTCAAGGTCTGCCCGCTGTTAATTGTATAGCACACCATCCACCTCACAGAGGACTGCTGCCACTTGAAAGGTAAAGGAAAAACCTGCATAAAACGGTTTGTCAAGTACGTAAAGCCACCCCAATGTTGCTGGAATTGTTAGCAATTCCCCACATAGGCTACCGAATAGACCACCAATGAATCTTTACCCCGGTGGGGATGATTCTTAAAATGCAGCTAATTAATGCCTGGGAGAAGGCAGGTTCCATATAGCAACGCCACATTTTTCTGGGTGACAATGCTCGTAAACCAAAGCCTAAACCAACATTTTGCTATAGATTGCTACCGTTTTAAAATGCCTCTCCTGGATTATGTGCAGCCCATCTTGGGGAAATGGGCGACTGAGAACCAAGACCACCAACCCTTTAATGACACACAACAGGGATTCCCCTGTGCCACCACCATTGGACGTACTCCGCACCAGAGGTAACTGGAACCACCGCCGGGCCTAAAGTAGAGAACCCCTACGGTATTATACCCAATTGTCTTGGCGTCTTAATAAGTGACTTACACCACCTGGTGAACCCGTGGATGAGAACCTTATAAGTGAAGAAAGTTGTGCCTCAGAGCTTCCATCATTCTAACCCCCATCCCGACCAGCGACGAGTTACTACCCAGACGTCGCCACAAAGGGTAACTACCAATTTGTCGGAGCCCATCGATAGTCGGACACAGATCATGCTTTGTAATTGCCTTGGGTTCTTTCACTCCTCTTAAATAGGCATCTTGGCAAAGAATCACCGATACGTGTTTGGCCAGCTGAATGTTGCTTAGTTGTCCACCCCCTAGAGGTGAAAGGCTAAGCGTACCCACTGGGAATTGAACCTGTTAGCGTGAGGTTGAACACCGACCCCTGTAATGCATAGGTTATTACCCCATACAGACCATATTCGGACGCTGACACCACAACATATTAACAACTATTGTGCCTGAAAGCCGCCACCATCATCCCAACTTGGAAGGAATCACCCCCCCGGGTCGCCGCCGCCCACACCCTATGGGCATATTGGTACTGAATAACAGATGCTTATTTACCTAATAGGATCATGTTTATTTGTTTACCTCCGCCAAGACGACTTATACCACAAGCTGTCCAACAAAAGGAACTACACGTTTGTTGCCCCGTAGGAAGACATATGAATTTGCATCTAACACTGTTGGTGTAGCCCCTGAACCATAAATACTTATGTGGAGAAAGAAACACAAACCATTCAAAAGGAACGCATTTAGTACACTGGAAAACCAATCTAAATGAAGAACGTATTAAGTGATCACGTAACATGCGACACCAACACCCCCCCCAACCTAGAAATTGGTGCATACAGCAGCTTCTGCCCTGCCTCCCCAATTGTTGGGGTGGCTCACTGCCTCCCTATTAACCCAACATGTATTGTACATAACTGAGCTCTACCGTGTGTCATGAAGACTGGCCCCCAGCTAAGGACAGGGGGCCCCTTGCTGTATCACAGAATGATTACCTCCCAATAAACCTGTTCGGGCCCAACCCAAAACGTGAGCCCAGGTTTTCTTCAACACATCCCAGTAACTGAAAGTCGCGTCGCCGTAACTTTCCTGTAATGAGTGTATTACCCCGATATCACCTTTTTGCTATTTACTGTGTTACCAAAACCCTTCCGAATTTAGATAACAGGCACAGTAACTGTCAAACAACTGCGCCACACAGTAACGCTTTCTTCTCGCTTGAGCTTCCCACAAAAGTTATGTCAGGCATAAATAAATACAGCCACGGAGTACAACCCAGGGGGACCATCGATCGTACAAAAAATGCTTAGTTTAGGAGCCCCTTCGGGAGTCAGAATGGTAACTGGCAACCGCAGAAAGCCCCCAGAAACCTTATCTTCCTGGCAGGCCTGCAACAAGCCAAGGAAATATGGTGGTAACGGCATATTGTGCCTTAAACAAAGCAAGTCAGAGCATTCATGGCATCTTAAATGAACGAGCAACTCCTGCTGTGTAAACTGCCTGAAGACGCAGGCCAAGTGTGCTTAAGCACATGCTGCAGAAATCAAATGCACTACGGAGTGCAGAGCATGCCGACTGGATGTGCATGAAAAACCTGTGTCATTAAAAGTGATAGATAGTGATTACCTAGTCAGCAAAACGGGTTCTGCAATTCAATAATAACAGCGCAGCGTAATTACAGGGCTTACTTGATGACTGACGATACAGTCGGCTCCGCTGAGCCCCCTACTTGGTATGAAACACATTGGCAGGTCTCGCGCTTACAATTATTGGAATGCGACCGGCCCTACCTGCCGTCCCAGTTTTGTCTACCAATGCAGAAGCCGGCTGCAGCATGGGTCTGCCTTGACGTTGTGCAGTGTGTGCACTGCTGACCCTCGCCGCCCATTTGAGACCGAGTGCGCGTCCCCCGCATACCGCCGCACCGCGAGCCACCTCATCTGCTACGTGCGCGTGCACGCCCCCCCCTGCAACTGTGAACTAACGTCTCCTTGTTGCGGGCAAACGGGAGGTCAGTAGACTGAGTTGCGTTGCGTCACGAGGCGCTCTACCTCACCTCAGCCATTGCACTCAGAGAAGTGCCAGCCGCGCGCCGCTTCTGACCCGGAGGGAGTAAACGAGACCATATAACACGGTCACGCGTCTCCTGCCGCCCCAAGCATGCTATAACACGGTCACGCGTCTCCTGCCGCCCCGAACGTGCTGATCCAGCGCGTTACTAGCAACAAGCATTCATACACAAAATACTCACCTGGGCCCATACATTCATACTACGCTAGCAATTTCCGCTGGTGGGTCAGTTGGTACTCTTTATCAAATCCCTGCTACCAATTACTTTTCTGATTGAAGAGTAATGACTTACCAATGGACCCTTTGCTAATTGGGAAGTTTAAAATGAGTGACATTCCATACAATTCGTAATTCCTGAAATAATCACTGAGTCAGGAAGTTTTAAAATGTTTATCTAAAGATTTTTGCAGAGTAAATTACAGAACCACATGATACTTAAATCGTATATCAAGGATGAAGCATAAAAATCAATTATCAATCAATGACGGTTCCTCAGAAAGGAGAAGATAGAGACAGCAGCGCAACTAAGGTTTGCATTTATATTTACCTAAAAGTGCGAGAACCAAACCCCTTGGCCAAGGAGTTGGAAAAGTAGGACCCTGGAAGGATGAAGAGCAAAGACCTCCTCCCGGATCAGGACAGGACCGGTGACCTCTCTATCAACGACGCCTGCGTCGTTCCCCTCTCTGGTACTTCGCTTCTCCTCGAATTCTCCCGTGTCTTCCTTCTAAGGTACTCCACCGCCCCCACCTCAGGACCTCTCTGGACAGCGGTTCAGTCTGCAATTGATCAGCTCGTCGAGCACCAAAAAACCTGTGTTTTTTATTTTGCTAATTCTATATCTATTATACCCTTCTACGCCCATGTACCTCCCCTAAATGTTGCAGAATTATGGGCCCACTACTTCTGATTGGACGGGGACAGGGGGTTGATCCTCACACCACATTGATTTAATTCAATTTCTTAAAGCCCATTGTTTTGAAATACCGCCCATCACAATTAATACATTTGCTTTATTTCCCACCCGTCTCACGACAAATTTTATACATTGTTCATATAAATTGTTGCTATTCAGTAGAGACATCGTGGGTACAGTAATATTGGCCATCAGGTCACGTCCAGGTTGACTTCATCCTTTTTCTTTCTGGCCAGCCATTCAGGGAGCATGCGCAGAACCATTGTCACACGAGTTTTCAGTTCACCAACCCCAGGCCCAATTTACGAACTAATAAAAGTCAAAGAAGAAAATATTAAAATCACAAATAAATTGTTTCACTGTATTCCCACTCTTTCTACTCTATTCCCATTTACTTATAAATTCTATCCCGCATTAATAGCGTTAGAATACCACAGTTTTAAGTGCAACATGAGAGCAAGCTGTAGCACGTGAAAACATAAAGCGGCCATTTTAATACACACTGCGCAGAAGCAAGAACTTCCCTCCAAGCAAAGAAAGACGTCACACCATGTGATATGGTTGAGACATGCGCAATAGGGTTCCCGCGCTTTAGCGGCCATTTTAGAATAGACAAGCGTTACTTGTTAGTTTAAACACATAGGCAAGCTTCCTTACTACTTATGTTGGTGTGTGTATTTATTAGTACGAACAATACAAAGTTTAATAAATTAATACTGTGAGAAGATTGCATCCTCAGCAAGTCTCATTTGTGAGTCCTTGCTCCATCAGTGCTACGGACAAGGATGCCCCCACTTCTGCGGCTCCGAGCCGCCAGCACCGTGACCAGGGCGCCAGCACCGCGACCAGGGCGCCAGCACCGCGACCAGGGCACCCGCCCCCCCCTGCGGGACCTCCTAGCCATATACCTTATAACGCACCAAATAAAATCTGAAAACTAAATAAAAACCAAATACTAAAAAACAGACACTGAACTAACACTACGCCTAGGCCCCCTCAAACCTCCTGTGCCACACTGCACACCGCCGACCGGAAACCTCGCTTCCCGTCAACGACGCGCCTCTGCAGCTTGCCGGAGGTCTGAGGGGACAAAGAGGCCGAACATCACACGGCGCAGCCTTAAATAACCCTCCCAAGAATTCCAGCGCACTCTGATGATATCGCCGGCCCTCCTCCTTTAGTCCACCCCCTTTCTTAGCTGCCCGAGAGGAGGCTCAGTCACCCGGCGCAACTAAGGGCGCCCCTCCCCTAGGCGCGGGGGGCGCCTGTTCATAACCATTGCCCTAGAAAGGCTCGGACACTCTATTTTGGAAGGGCAGAGGGCCCATTGACTTTATATGACAACACTGTCATATCTAAAGGGGGGGGCTGAAGGCGTGAACCCCCACGATCAGCCACCACACAGATACAACCCACTACAGACGGGTTAGGTTGGAAGGCGGCAAGACACCACCAACCCTTCAAGACCCCCTCTGTGAGAATAGCTTACCACCTACCCACAGCAATGTGGCCTTGCAACAAAATCTGCAGTGCAGAAACTGCGGTGGATGAATCACAGCTGCAGACTGATGTTTGAACAGAGCGCCAAGACGTCAAGGAATTGGTGAACCCGCTGTAGAAATATATGGTAACATAATATAACACTACAGCACACACTACATGAAACCATGGAAGTTTTCAATCAAATCCAGACACTTCTAGCACAAAAGTGAAGTTTATAAAAAGAGTGTGAAGATTTCCTTTGTACCACAAAAAATCGCTGCTGATTTGTGAAACACCTTTTTTGGGGGGGCGTGACGTTAAGTCGTCATTGACCTAAAGCAGCAAAATAATGGACGCCATTGCAATGTCATGAATTAGACGAAGTGGCTTAATTGAAGAGATAAAATTAAAATGCTGAACTTCCCTAAAATTGTCATTTGTCATCATGTTTTCACCATATACCATTTATTGTTTTGTTTATATGTGTATTGCGATTAAGCTTCAATGAAATCTGCACCCATATATTTAACTACTTTTAAATGTAAAACTGATTATTGCCTTAGATTCATTTTCGACATCTCCTTAGCGCTCATCTATTATGACTCATTATCATTTATTGCTCTTCCTTTGTAAAGCATGTTAACGCCTTTTGGCAATGCTCACGCTTCATAAAGCCGCAAAAATTAATAAATAAATGACTCGAGAATACTATCACTAGGGCGCGTTCGGAAGCTCAGTTCACACGCACTCGCTCTTTTCCGTTGAAACTTAACTGGGCATGCCACAAGCAAAGCAGTTGGTAAACTTTTAGAAATGGTTCTTTTTTTTCCCTGACAAGTCTTTCTGTGAATGATGTGACGCAACTGTGATTTGAACTGGCACTAGGGAGATATTTAGCCCTGCTAGTGTCCCGTCCGCTGAACGAATCGGGTTGCAGACGCTCGCTGCCTCTGCCCCTTTAAGAGATGCAAGGAATGCTGTCAGAGGGAGCGAGCCGGTATGACACGCTTTGAGAGGCACTATTTAGAAGAGGTTAGAGGCTGGAAGCAGAAGCCACAGCAGCTAGACCCTATTTAAGTGGCAGCCTACGAAGCATGGAGGGGTTTCTACTTTTATTTTGTTTATAAACCGAAGGAAAGCAAACCAAGACAGCCTTTTAGAAAGGCCAGCCTAGACGGGGACGCTTCAAAACAGATGACAAGATTGTGTGCAGCTCCGAAAAATGAGCGGTTTCCAGTTGGACGACTTTGTAGCTGGGTGGATTGGCGGTAAGTGTTACTGGGAGGGTATGTAAACACCCTGCCTCATATATATATATAAATACGCCTGCTACCGTGCTCCCCTGCTGGGGTCCTCTAGAACCTTGCCCCGCACCACATTCCACTACCATGCCACAGTGCTCTGTCAAGTGGCGGCTGTGCTGAAAGTACCCCCGCCCCCTTTACAGTTTCCTAGAAGTCTCTTACCATATAATGATTTCACGATATTGTCACCAACTTTCTAGGCGCTGCTGGGGTTGTGGTCGGACACCCGCTGGATACAGTGAAGGTAAGAACCATTTTTTGACTCAAAGAGTGAACCTGGCCTTAATATTGTTTGTGGGCGGTCTGTTTACGTCTGCACTGCCCACCAATCAGCCTGTGGTATTGCTCCACACAGGTATTGCGCGTCTCACACAAAAGTAGCACTGTTTAAACTAGAGAGTAAATGAAACACATGCCCGCGAGAAGCAGTGACGCTTTATATCTCTCAACGTGGAACCTGAAACTTGGAAGCAAAATGTGAATTTCCTACGCGTCTCGGTTTTCAGAAAAGGAATTCTAACTAGCGCCTGGTGGTAGCACTGGCGCGCAACATACGCAGGGGCCTGTGCCAATAGGTGAGAGCACGTAGTTACACAGGATTCCCTTTCGAATACAGCAACAGTAGCACATTTGAACCTAAGAAGCCATTCCCATAACTTGGCTCTCTTACAGGATGATGTGCAAGTTAACCTGCCTCTAGGCGCTTCACTGCACACAGGATCGCGCAAATAACGACGTTGTTTAATAATAATTTAAGTTGATAGGCAGGCTGTTTCATATGCGTGCATTGTGTACGTTCTGATCGCACTGGTGAAATGGGAAATTCGCTGACTGTGACGTGCAACGTTGTTCTTTCTCTTTTGATGAGAACATTGTTAGGTGAATGAACTCACTTGAAAGGGCGTTGTGTCTCCTGCTGGCGGGGTGATTACAGAGTGGAGGCAGTGAAGCATGAGGCGGAGGGCCGCCCATGCTGGAAACTGTTTACATTTACAGGCGCGGGCACTCCCTGCTGTGTCACCTTTTCACATTCAGAGGGATGAATTCACAGCCATTAAAGTGTGCATATCATTACCCGCCGTGTCCCGGCCAGATGCGAAAGAAAGGTAAGTCGACTCGTGGAAAATCTGCGTTGTAAAGTAGTTCCTTGCCACCCATGATAATTGCATACATCCTCACCATGGCTGTCAGAACACATGGATAACATGCACGACCCCCTGCCAGAATCACAGATTAAGAGAAGGACAGATGTGACCGTTTACAAGCTGTCTCCTGTTTGCATATTGATGCGGAAAGGAGTGCATCCATTGAAAGGAAGAGACTACATCTCACGTGCTGTCGAACAAGCCACAGTCCCCTTCTTGCACATTCTTGTAGTGTTAGGCGCTACATCCCAAATTACAAATCATAACATTTTCATTTGCAGCTTTCTTTTGGATTGCAGCAGACGCTTCTAGGGATTTTGAGGCCGACTTTGAGGCCTGGATTCCAAGCCCGGCTTCGGCACTATAAGTCGTGTCATCCTCGACAAATCACTCAGCCTCCCTGCGTCTATAACGTAACTTATTTAATTCAAATCAAAGCACGTGGCTTCCCACTTGATGTACACAGTTTTGATATCAATGTACAGGGCTCCTACCTCTCTTGCTAGGTTCGTTCTATGCCACTGCCAACCCACTAGGGCTGCAGTCATCTGGGCAAGTCAGAAAAGGCCATGTTGAAGAAACTGGCCGCTGTCCTGGTGCACTCTAGAGACTGAGCGAAGATGCGCTTCCTTAGATTAGTTGATCTCACCTTAGCATTCCCACCCCTAGCCCCTTGTTATCTCACGTAGGTTGTAGGAATCCTACTTGTAGAAAAACACAGTTATATAGTTGCATTATGAACAAAAACACATTAACACCTTTGTCTTGTGGGGAAAACTGTCGCAAGTATATTAGCATTTCGTTATGCGTGTATATGTAGTGTCCCCCTGCGGGTGACGTGGCCATCTGCCTTCCCATTGGCCGAGGAGGCTTTCAGAAAGTCGGTGCAGAGTTTAGGGATAGGAACCGTGGGGGGCGGAGGGGTTTATACCACGACCCTTCCGATTCTGTAGTGGTGGAGGGACGCAGGTGACAACTGGTCATTGAAATGTTGAGGCCAAGCAATTATATTAAGGCATAACACCTCAATGACCCACAATTAAATAATCAGCAAAACAACTGGTCTTGGAGCCCCACAGAGTTGCTCCTTTAGTTACAGCACTTCAAGGAGACACGTGTGATGTGCAGTATGCAGTGATTAATTTGTAAAATAGTAAGTGCTGGGCGTCGTGGTGTTGAATGCCAAGGCGTTGTGGTCATGACCCCGCCCCCCAGGCATCTTTTGATCCATCACGAGGCACTCCCTGTCCCTCAGACCTGCACTTCTTTTTCGTCCCTGCTTTCTCCCTTTGTCATTGCTTTTCCGTCTTTATCTCCCTCCTTCTTTCTCTCTTTTGGTGTTTCTTTCTCTTTTTCTGGGTCAAAATCTGACGAGCAACAAGCATTGACAAAGCCAACAGGTCTCCATTTTTCAAGAGCTTTTGGCTTTGCCAATGCCATTTATAGCCATGATGTACAGTAGTGTGGCTGCTGTGGAGCGTGGCTAAATGTCAGAAGGAAAACGGTATGATGTGGCACTGAGCTAGCCACGTCATTGCCCCCCCCGCCCACCTTAGGGCAGGTGGGGGTGGCAACTCAAGCAAAGGCAGAGAGGGTGGAGAAGGATCAAGGGGCAATAGGACAAAGGGAGGGTGGTTGGAAATGGGCAACAGGATGGGTGAAGAAAGAAAGGGCTATGACGCGTCCAGCGCTGGCCCCGTCATAGTGCTTTTTTCCCCTGAGGGCGGGTGGGGGGTCGCAACAGAAAGGTGGGAGGTGAGGAAAGAAGCAAGATGGACAAGAGGAGGATGGGGGCTGGGAGTAATGAGGCAACACGGACAACAGGAGGATGGGATGAGAGGGAAGAAGGAAAACAGACAACTGAAGTTGGGAGGGAAGAAGCAACAGAGACAAGGGGTTAGGACGGTAGAAGCAACGCGACGGCAAGAATAAAAAAAAAGAAAAATAGTTCCCCAAGCACAGCATGAGCAGCGGAAGGACCCAAGCCAAGATGAGGCAATGAGAACTTGGTTCATGCTCCAGATGAAAGAATAAGAAGTGAAGCCCGCACACGCTGGTCAATTGCAAGGCAGCAAATCAGAGTGACAATGAAGCCAACAATTGGCAAGCAGTGGGTGGGTTCTAGCCCCTTGTAAAAAACAATATCTCTCGCAAGCAAGAGCGCATACTTTAGTGCATGCACTGTCGCAACCAAAAAAATAAGTGTTGGTACCCATAAATAAGTGCCATGGGCACCACCTGCAATCACCTGACCAAATTAATCACTGGCAGCCCGACTTCAGAAAGAGATGTTCTGTAATTGTGTTTGACATTTAAAGCTGAACAGAAGAGAGAAGGATGCAGCCTTACAGAGGCTGAATTGCACAATTCACAATTAGGAAACCTGGGCAGAGTCCCAGCTTTGCCACTTGAACAAACTGTGTGAGCCAGAGCGCATCACTTTACTTCACTATGTATAATTTTTCATAACCAACCAATTTGAGAACACATTGAAGTAATTTAGTTCAGGAACTGACCCAGGTTTGACTTTTAGCATGGGTGAGCTGGGCCCAGGCCCAGGGCACCATTCTTCCGAGGACTCATGGATCTCTCTGCATGAAGGTCCTGTGCACAGGAACCTTGACTCCAGTGATTCCATTTAAAATGGTTCTAATCATTTGTAACATGTCACAATCCCTTTATTTAACACCCTATCAGCTCCCTACCTTGCCCTCCCATCTACCTCTCATGGCCTGTCCCCACACACACATCCTCCCCACATAACAAACAACTTGGCACCAGCCTGATGGAGCTAAACTGTGGATGGTTCAGGTATGTTGGGGAAGGAGTGGAAGTGTTTGTGTTCAGAGGCCAGTCACTGCTGAGGTGTAGCCTGCCAAGGTCTGGCCTCTGAAAAGGGGCCCCATGCTGCTTCATTTTATTCATCAGCAACAGGGAGGGGTGCAAAGTTCTTTCCGCCCAAAACGCTCTTTGAGCTCTCTGATCTGTCCTCTACAAAATCCTCACTTGTAGAAGGTTAACATAAAATAATCATGCTTCTCATTTAACAATATAGGCCACACAAACAGAATATGTGACAACTTGACGGTTTGTGCGAATGAAAATTTGACGTTTCGCGTAACTCTTGATAATGATGCGAATGCACAGGTCCCCCTTCCTGTACATAAACAATCTTTTAAAAAATTGCCATTTTGTGACTTTCATGTGTGCTGCATGAAGCAGCACACATAAAAGTGACAAAATGGCATTTTAGGATTGTTTATGTGCAGGAAGGGACACCTTCCTACACATAAACAACCCTCCCCTGCACGCAGACACCCTTGCACTATGATGCAAGGGTGACTGCGTTGGCGCTACTCTGCTAAGTGTAGCGCCAGCGCAGTGGGAAGCGCAAGGCTGCACCATATCATTGTAAATATGGTGCAGCCTTGCGTTTCTGTAGTGGCGGAGTGAGGCGTTAAGCCATAACGGCTAACGCCTCACTACACCACTTCCTTGAACATATGCCCCACAGTTTTCTTCCCCAGATGTAGACATTTCCAAATACTCTTGCCTGCTCCTGAATTTCGGATATGACCCTGCAACTACCTTCCACATACAATATGGTTCGCCTCCTGATGTAGGATGCCCTATTCTCCCAGGGTACCATGAATGGCATTGTAGTTGAAAGTAGGTGGGTGTCCAGCTTAAACTTGGATTTTTTGTTTTATACTGGCTATTCGTGCAGGACACCACAGTGGAGATTCACATTTGCAAGGACCTCTACAACATTCTAAACAAGTTTCGACAAAGCTAATATGTTTGGTTCTAATGTGCTTATGCATGAAAACAGCATTTGAGTATGTCTATAGATGCAGGTGTTACCTCTTTTAATCCAAAACTACAGGAAATAAACATATAACCAAAGTCAATAGGAAAGATACAGGGGTGAAAGAACAATTGGTAAGACAAACAGGGAAAAACATGCACACGAGTGCTGACTAAAACATAAACAAGCATTTGCAATGCAATAGGTCTCGCATTTGCAAGAGTTTGAGCTATTGGCATTGTAAATTACTATGCCTTTTATTTATGTGTTTTGAAAACCTGCAAGCGGTGCGTAAACACGCACTTTGTACAGATAGTCCTTGCTTACGAGAAGCAAGGCTGGCAGTAAAGAGGCGCAGTTATTGCCAGCCTTGCTTCTCGTAAGCAACGGCTATAAGTACAGAGTGCATGTTTACGCACCGCTTGCAAGTTTTCAAAACACATAAATAAAAGGCATTGTCATTTACAATGCGAGTAGTTCAAACTATCGCAAAGCGAGACCTATTGCATTGCAAATGCTTGTTCTTATTGGCTAGGGATTGATATATAGGGCAGAGACAATGACCGTCCTACATCTTTTAAAGACATGGGTGCTGAACTAGCAAAATGGCCATAAAAATGTACGCTCAAAACTTCTCCAAGCTATCAAAAGTAACAGTGTCCCAGAAGTATTTTTTTTTTTTTAACGGAGTTTTATATAGCGCAAACTTGACCCGAAGGTATCAGAGCGCTTTACATAACACCAGTTGCGTTACATGAGGACACATTCATGTTTGTTAGGCAGGGGGAGATTAAGTGATTTGCCCAGAATCACAGGATGTTCAGCGTCATTGCCGAGACTCGAACCCGGTTCCCCAGTTTCGAAGTCGACCGCCCTAGCCGTTAGGCCAACTCCTCTCCCCAGGATGATTAACTTTGCATCATTCACACACAGGACTTCGTCAATACTTTAACTGCTCTTGGTGGGTTTGGGGGTGGGGGATGTAAGTAACTATAATGCATTAAGCACTGGCCTGCATGTTTGCTATACAGACCAGGCGCTAAAAGTGGGTTATCAGGGTAGTGGGCATTTACAGACAGGCTATTTTCCGGGTACACAGAACTTCAATCAATCAATCAATCATGTCACTTATAAAGCGCACTACATACCCGCGAGGGTCTCAAGGCGCTGGGGGAAGAGGGGGGTGGTGCTGCTACTGATCGAAGAGCCAGGTCTTGAGGAGTCTTCTGAAGGCCAGTAGGTCTTGGGTCTGTCGGAGGTTGGTGGGGAGGGTGTTCCAGGTCTTGGCGGCGAGGTGGGAGAAGGATCTGCCGCCGGCGGTCGTTTCCCGGATGCGGGGGACTGTGGCGAGGGCGAGGCTGGTCGAGCGGAGCTGGCGGGTGGGGGTGTAGAAGCTGAGTCGTCTGTTGAGGTAGGCTGGTCCGGAGTTGTGGAGTGCTTTGTGTGCGTTGGTGAGGAGCTTGAAGGTTATCCTCTTGTTGACAGGGAGCCAGTGCAGGTCTCTCAGGTGGGGTGTGATGTGGCTGCGTCGGGGGATGTCGAGGATAAGACATGCAGAGGCGTTCTGGATGCGTTGCAGCCGTCTCAGGAGCTTAGCCGTCGTTCCTGCGTAGAGGGCGTTTCCGTAGTCCAGCCTGCTGGTGACGAGGGCCTGTGTGACTGTTTTTCTTGTTTCGGTGGGGATCCACTTGAAGATCCTGCGGAGCATTCGGAGGATGTTGAAGCAGGATGAGGAAACGGCGTTGACCTGCTTAGTCATGGAGAGGGTGGGGTCGAGGATGACCCCTAGGTTGCGTACGTGGTCGGTGGGTGGCGGGGCTGTTCCCAGTGATGTTGGCCACCAGGAGTCGTCCCAGGCTGAAGGGTTGGAACCAAGGATGAGGACCTCCGTCTTGTCCGAGTTCAGCTTCAGGCGGCTGGTCCTCATCCATTCGGCGACGGCCTTCATTCCTTCGTGGAGGTGGGCTTTGGCGGTGTGAGGGTCTTTGGTGAGGGAGAGGATCAGCTGGGTGTCGTCGGCGTAGGAGATGATGTTGAGGTTGTGCTGTCGGGCGACGTGGGCGAGGGGTGCCATGTAGATGTTGAACAGCGTTGGGCTGAGGGAGGAGCCTTGGGGTACGCCGCAGATGATCTTGGTGGCCTTGGATCGGAAGGGGCGAGGCGGACGCTTTGTGTTCTGCCGGAAAGGAAGGATGTGGTCCAGTCCAGGGCCTTCTCTTGGATCCCGGCGTCGTGAAGGCGTGTTCGTAGTGTGTGGTGGCAGACCGTGTCGAAGGCGGCTGATAGGTCCAGGAGGATGAGGGCTGCTGTTTCTCCGTTGTCTAGCAGGGGTCCTGATGTCATCGGTGGCGGCGATGAGGGCGGTTTCGGTGCTGTGGTTGCTGCGGAAGCCGGACTGGGAAGGGTCCAGGATGTTGTTCTCCTCGAGGTAGTGGGTCAGTTGTTTGTTGACGATTTTCTCGGTGACCTTCGCGGGGAACGGGAGCAGAGAGATGGGTCGGAAGTTCTTGAGGTCCTTGGGGTCTGCCTTGGGTTTCTTGAGTAAGGCGGTGATCTCGGCGTGCTTCCAGCTTTCCGGGAAGGTTGCTGTCTCGAAGGAGATGTTGATTATTTTCCGGAGATGGGGCGCGATGGCTGTACTGGCTTTGTTGAAGATGTGGTGAGGACACGGGTCTAGCGGTGAACCGGAGTGGATGGTGTTCATGATCTCGCTGGTGTCCTCGTCGTTGATGTTGGTCCAGGAGAGCAGGCGGTTGGTGGTTGTGGGGGCAGTGGTCTCGGTGGTTGCCGGGGCGGTCGTGGTGTTGAAGCTGTCGTGGATGTCGGCGATTTTGCGGTGGAAGAAGGTGGCCAGTGAGTCGCACAGGTCTCGCGACGGCTGGATGTCGTTGGTGTTGGAGCTGGGGTTGGAGAGTTCCTTCACGATGTTGAAGAGCTCTTTGCTGTTGTGTGCGTTGTTGTCTAGGCGGTCTTTGAGTGAGGCCCTTTTGGCGGATCTGATGAGGTGATGGTGACTGCGGGTGGC
Organism: Calotriton arnoldi; assembly: GCA_963921515.1. NCBI lineage: Eukaryota > Metazoa > Chordata > Amphibia > Caudata > Salamandridae > Calotriton > Calotriton arnoldi. The sequence goes on from CAWUFW010003589.1 coordinate 1,738,094, forward strand.
GCTCTTGTGGGCGGCGTAGCTGTCCGCTGTCCGTTCGTGGAGCCAGATCTTCTCCAGTTTTCGGCATGTTCGTTTGGAGGCCTGGAGGTCTTCGGTGAACCAGGTGGCTTTCTTGCTGGTGTGGCTGTTGGGCGGATTCTTGAGTGGGGCGAGGGTGTTGGCGCAGTCGTCGATCCACTGTCTGAGGTTGCGGGCGGCGGTGTCGGGGTCGGAGGGTTCGGCGGGTGGGCTCAGGGCGAGGGTTGTGGTTAGCTGGTCTTCCGTGACTCTGCTCCAGCAGCGGCGAGGCATTTGTTCGGTGCGGTGGTGCGTGGTGGGCTTCCTGTAGGTGAAGTGGATGCAGTGGTGTCCATGAGAAAGATACGTCTTAGGGCTGGGAGGTGATAAACTGATGACACGATATGTTCAGCCACGTTTCCAGGCGTGTCTTGCACCCTAGAAGTGATGGCTCAGTCTCGAAGGTTGGGTGTGGCTCTACAGGACTTCGGGGTGATTTTGAGGCAGTGTTACAAAGTGTACAGGGCAGAAAGGCTCCGAAAGCTACAGGACTCTCAAACGTGGCCCTACAGGTCACATATAGGAATGGATGTGTGGTAAAGAATGTTTTTAGCGCTACAAACCGAAATGTGGCCAATGGCTTTCAGGCTTAAGTGCTCTAGGGAGTTTTACAGCAGTTAGGGACCAGTGGACAGGGGGGAAAGATAGTCCACTGAGGCCTGGAAGTAGTAACCAAAACTGCAACTGAGTAACCATGTTAGACAACGAACGGGCCGGCCCCACTGCCACAGCAAGTAGTCATGCAAACCTTGTCAGTTCTTTTTCCTCTTAACTGATGCACCCTTGCATAACCAGGGCTACTGGAATTATGTGAAGTGCGGCCACAGCGTTTTTGCATAACTATAAATTTGCCGCATTTGCCACATAATCCATCATCTGCCACATTCAGCAGATTAACAAAAAAATGGTTTCTAGCTCAAACGGTTCCAAACTTACCAAAAATGCATTGAACTGCATTGTCGCGCAGTTGAAGGCCCTTTGCAAAGGTCGACTAGTTACATTTTTGTTGCTTATTGCTATATTTGGGTTTTGAACTGGTACTAATGAGGTGCAACCAATGCCCAGACAATGTTAACAAGTTTGAAAACGACAAAATAATGAAGTAATACAATTACAAAATGTATCAGATTATGCCGTTTTATTTGCTTTTCTTGTCGCATACTTTACTCACCCCTGCCGCATAATTTGGCACTGTCCTGCCGCCTAATTGCAGTGGCCCTGGCAATAACAAATGTAAATGATACTGGGACCCACGTCCCGTAAGCAGGAGCTTGCTTCGGCGCTGCAGCTTCTTCTAGTGTCATTACAATCCACGCTTGAGGTCTGCAGCCCCGACACTAGGGCTGGGGCTGACAGATGGCTCATCTGGGAGTCTGGATGTGTAGATATGGATCACTGCCCGCGGATGCAACACAAGGAAGCAGCCGCAGGGGAGGAAAGAAATGCTTCAAATACCCATCCTTTCCCACACATAAAAATTCAAGGCAAAGCCTGGCTGGATAGTTACCAAGGGATGTCAAATGTTGATAACCTTTGACCCCGGCGCAGGTCTCACTGGGAACACGAGTGACAGCTGCGCCTGGAGTAATCCCCCTCTTTAGAGTCTGCCCATCAGCTACCACGGCTGTGGGACTTCAAACAATTCCCACTATAAAGCACAACAAGCACTCTTACACAGCAGGAGCACATGGCGCCCAAGTAGCGTGTTTCACAAATGATTTCACGAACACAATGAGACATTGTGACTCTGATCCGAAGTTGTACACGCAGAATATTGCAAAACCTGCGTTATACCGTTTATATTTCATTCACCAACAAAAAGACCCGAAGTTCGCGTCCCTAACTGGTCGGGGCATGTTTTCATGACGGAATGATGGCACGCGCGGTTAGTGCCGTGAAATTGAAGGTCCCGAAGGAAGGGAATATCTGCACGTTTATGTTCAGAATGACCTGCAAAAGTTCATACTTCCGAGGGTAACTCCTGCCTGCAATGTCCATACATCCACTTCACGGGGACACACTTACAATAGCTGATCTTGTGCCAGTCACCTTGCATTGCCACCCGCTTTCTTCCTGCAGGATGGCATTTGAGACCGGGTGGCACCGCTGCTCCTGGCTTCTGCTGCTCAGGAGTGGGGGCGGAGAGTGGGGGTGTCATAGAAGTCCGGGGGAGCAGCAGCGCTGGAAGATGAAGAGCGTGTAGCAGCTTCTAGGAAAGTGAAAGCGCGGTCTGCGCGCTGTTTAAAATGAAGATACAGGATACACTTCACTGAGGCCAAGTCACTGCCTGCCAAAGGAACGCTGGCCGGAGGAGGTGTGTTCAGAAAGCCTTATCTTCATTTGAAGTGGTGCACCTGTGTCTGAAGCCAGCACCAGTCTGCAGACTGAGGGGCCGATTCCGATCTCGGCCGGTAGGGCTCCGAATAGGATTCGGCTTTACCGGATCCGATTCGGAGCCCTGTTTCCCGACCGAACCGTACGCGGGTCCGGCCGAGCGAGTACGATGCGAATTCGCCGACCGACTCGTCCGGGCGACCCGACCGCTCCGACCGACTCGTACCCGGATCGTACCGCTCCGACCGACTCGCTCGGACCCGATTCGCACCGCGCAATGGAGACGTTTTCCGGCCGGGTAAGTACGATGCGCACCTCGACCGCTCCGACCGACTCGCGCCGTCCGACTCGAACTCGCTGTCGGAGCCGTACTTTGGGGGTCCGTGTCGGACCCCCTGTACGCGTACCCGTGCGAGGCGCACACAGGGGGACCCATGGGTCCCCCTACCTGTGCGTGTACGCCGCGAGCGCTTCGCGGCGTACTCGCTGTAGAGGCGCCCTTGTCCGCCTCGCACCCATTGAGGCAATGGGAGCCCGCGTACGCGTTGTACGACCGGCTCCCATTGAGTTCAATGGGAGTCCGACCGACTCGTGTCCGGTGGCATACGAATGCATCGGACTCGTTCGGTCGGACTGCACGGGTCCGATTCGGTCGGAAATCTCTCCGGGTCCGGCTCGGTCGGAGAGATTTCCGGCCCGAATCGGAATCGACCCCTGAGTGTAGCTTTTATTACATAACACACAGACTTTGACGAAAATGTCACTGAAACAGTGCCAGATGAGTCTTCATCTACAAATGTGCTTTTTAGTGCTTAGCCTGCGATCTGCTGCCTGCAGCTCGGTGTTAGTGACTCAGACTCACTGGCTCGGACATGACAACGAGGAAGGAAGATGTCCACTGTAATTTCTTAAATACTGTCCTCCCATGCTGAGGCACTGGCAATTGCCGCCGTCCGGTAGGAGGCCCGAACCTGCCGGATGGAAGCAAATTTCACATGCCCAGCTTTCCATGTGTTGGAGGGAGTGCACTTCACAGCCTTCCTTCCCTGTGTCCAGGGTCTCTGAAGGGCACATGCTGCCACGGAAAAAGGAATCACCAGCCGTTCGTTTACAAAGACGCACCATTTCGGCTAAGCGTCTTTTTTTTCTGTGTACAGCCTCTGAAACAAAGCATTAGATACATAAACTCCTCTTTAAGCAGTCTGATGTATTTTGCAGAATAAAGCAAATATTTTACATGTGCCAGGATTGTTGATGCAGTTCCCGCAATAAACACTCTTATACCGCTGAAAAGTCTCGCTGTGATTGCCTCCCGACAATTTCTTTCACTTTCCGGGTATCTTAACTGTTTGTATATACACTCATGTCTTCCAAAAACCACCTTATGAGATCGCGTTAGGAAGACCGATGTAACAATACTTCTACCCAGAAACTGCCCTCGAGTGCACTGGTAGCCGTTCCAACCGTCGTGAAAGGGACCTACACGAGTACACACCCCTCAGCACACAGAAGACACACAACTGCTGTCACAGCCCTGACAAGCAAGGAGACCTCAGGCGCACGCAGGACAAGTATCTCAGAGCACAGGCCACAAAGATACAAAGATGGCTCTAGTGCAAAGGGGGAGGGTCGCTAATCAAGGTGTTGTCGCGACTGAAAGCCGTGAAAGGCTGTACCGTCTTCCTGCGGGTTGTGCATGTGGAATGTGCATCTACAAGGCTACCCAATTTGGTATGCAGCGCTTTATGAAAGACTGAAAGTAAAAAATGATCGCCCTGCCTGCAAATCACTTGCAATGTGTGATATGTTCTCCCCGTGAACAGCCGCACTGAATTCAACTATCTTGTCTTTAATAAGCACGGAATCGAACCCAGTGGTGCGCGCGCACCACAGAGGAGCGGGGGCGGGAATCGAAACCAGTGGTGCACGCGCACCACAGAGGAGCGAGGGCGAGGGAGCGCGGCAGCGAGGCGAACGCGCACTGCTGCGCATAATAGACACCGATGGGAATGGGCGGAGCAAAGGCGGGACATGCGCCCGCCTTTGCCCAATTGCATGCCTTATTTTAAAAAAAAAAACACGCTAAAGCCAATGGCAGCCGGCGAAAGCAAAACCACACGCACGAGCGTGTGGTCAGCTTTCAGAACCCCCTACATGAGGTCTCGCGCTGCGCGAGCGGGGCTGCGCACTGCAACGCTAGGCGCGAGACCTAAAAAGCTTGCGGCAATGAAAAAACAATGGAAGAAAACAGATTTCTTCCTGTATATAATGCATGCATGAGATATAGGATTTAATATGCAATGCTTCAGTGTATTTTTGAGATGTAAAATAATACCTCATGCATTGCAATGCGGGCACTCAATAGGAGGTGGAAGGTTGCACCAATACAATGAGGTGAGAGTAATATTCCTGTGGGTGGAGCATAACCCCACTCTATCAGGGCTATTCACAAATGTAACTTATAATTGTGAGTAATTTACACATGTAAGTTAGTGCAACACGTTTGAGTAACTGTACTGCATTTGGCTATGCACAAACTCCTAGTGTAAAGTTACTCAAAAGTGTTGAATTGCATGTCTCCATACCCTGAAAAAGGAGGTGGAGCCAAATTTATGAATGTAATTTTTTTACTGACAAAAAGAAACAGTAGTCAGTCCAGCACCACACATGGCCAACCACTGATGTTGCAAAACCCTCCCATGGAAAAAAATGGAGACAGAGATTTAAAATAAAAGCCCATAGGAAATAATAGCAAATTATTTAACATATAAATAAATATGATTTCATGTTAAGAAATATATAAATAAAAAATACATTATCTAATTATAAACTATTTTAACAACCTTTTTTGAATTTATAAAGTAATGTATCATCAGTTTGTATTAATATAAAATTAAGCTACTTTTAATTATTTCAATACATCACTTTTAATAATTATGAATGCATACTACAATTTTTTTACTTTATAGGTAGATTTATTTTTAATTTAAAAATCTGAAAAATAATTGGAATTTTATTTCATATATTTTAATGAATTAAAGATTTAATTCAAAATTAATTTACTAGTGCTGTAGCATTTGTTTCTTTTGTTCCTCAGTTAAAATGAATATATATATATATATATATATATAAAATTAATTTATCATAATATTAAACATATATAAATTTTTGCTGTACGATGTTATTTTTTTTCTAGTACAAAACAAAATTTAAATATCTGTAAATGAACTGTGCATGTATTTCAGATTATGGAAAGCACAAATGAAGCACATTTTTTGGTTATTCTAAAGTGTGGTGGAAACAAATATTTTAATAAGATCAAAACAAATCAATTCACTTGGTGATAACATTTCCACACATCATTGTTTATGCGCTGTATTCTTTAATCAGGAAAACTGTATGTCTGTGCAAATGTAATGGCCATTTCAATTGAAGGCATGTACGACGGTACAACGCAGGTAATTACTTCGCATGCCTTTGCCACGCATTTTTTAGCGCGCATGTTTTTACAGCAAATATGCATTTACAACGCATGCCAATACCACGCATTGTTTTTAGATGTAAAAATGTATTTGTGGGGGGAGACCCCCACCCCTCCTCAACTTACCTTAAATGTGTGGTATTAGCATGCGTTGTAAATGCATATTCGCAGTAAAAATATGTGTGCTAAAAATGCGTGGTAAAGGCACAATGAGGTAAAAACCTCGTTGTAAAGGCTGTTTCCCAATTGAAGATGTGTTGCCTGTAATGGCCGTGAGCTACCACACCATGCATACTCCATTTTGCCTGACTCCACTCCTACTCTGCACCACTCCATGCCACTGCACTCTACTATGCACCACTCCACACTATGCCACTTGACGCCACTCCACACTCCGTCATTGCACTCTACTCTGCACTACTCCACTCTATGCCACTTCACTCAACGTCTCTCTACTCCACACAAATCTACCCTATGCTGATGCACTCTACCCCGCACTACTCTGCTATGCACCACTGCACTAATTGCCACTGCACTCTACACCAGTGCACTCTAAGCCACTCTAATCTACTCTACACCATTGCACTCTATGACACTGCACTCTATGACACTCTACTCTATGCTCCTGCATTCTACGCCACTTCACTCTTCTCTGAAACAATTTACTCTACACAACTGCACTATATGCTACTTTATTCCACTCTGCACCTTTCCTCGCTACGAAAAGCTACAATGGTTCTGTCGGGAGAGTACGATTGCTTCACAGTAACAAGCTTAATCATCAGACATTCATTTTGAATTTAGAACATTAATATATAACAAATAAAGTTGGAACAAAAGAAACACAAATTTGCGTCGTGAACAAAGAATTTACTTTTTGTTCAGTAAAGCAGTACTGATATGTATTTTTGTTATAGGGCTGTCAACAATTTAATGCAAGATCGTGGTGACATATAGTGAAAAAACGTGCTCAGTGACAATGGTGTAGTGAGTGTCATATATACATAAGTGAAACTTATATACAAATTACATGAAAAAATAGGTTTAAAATTGGTCAGAACAACAAAGAAACCAATATTACTGGTCGTTTGCGCAGTTGCTTGTTAATTTAGGACCAGTAGATTTGATAAGGCTGAACCAAAATCACACGTCGATGTTTCGACCCTGACATAAGCGTTATTTAACAGGGCGTCCTGACGGGTCTTCTTCAGGACAAGGAGAGGGAGAGGAGACAGCCTAGGAACGAGAAATTAATTCATGTGTGTCAAGGGTGTTCCAACTAGGACAATATGGAAGATGTAATTGTGGCACCAAACTTAAAATACTCACCCAGTAATGAGAGCTGACTTCTTTAAAGAAACTGAGATCCTCACACAACGATTAAAGAGAGAGGATATCCCATTGGACTGCTTAAACGGGCAAAAAAACGTGCCTGGTATTGCCCTCATGATTCCCTCTTGTAAGTAAAACCTAGAGCTACTGGAAAAGACAACATCATCTGTGTTACCACGTTCAATCCAAGAAGTAATGAGATCAAGAAAATTGTGAAAAAATATTGGAATCTGGTGGCCAGTGAAGTTGGTACCATTGGGGAACTGATCTATGCTTTTAAGAGAGGCAAGAACATCAAGGACTTCTTAGTAAAGTCATATTTGGCACCCCCGAAACCGCCAGACATCAAGAGTCAGCTGAATCTACCACCCCTGACAGGGCTCCATAAGTGTGGCCACTGCAAGGCTTGTTCCCTTACCATTGAAGGTACCTCATTTCCACATCACAACCGGACATACAACCTCCCACTACACACAAATTGTAACAGCACAAATGTTATATATGCCATCAAATGTCCTTGTGACAAGTTATATGTGGGACAGACTACACAGAAGGTGAAGGCTAGAATTCTGCAACATCTCAGCAGGTTGAAATGCAAAGTTCAGGGTGCTCCCCTTGTAGAACACTTCAGCAACCTAGGCCATTCCCCCGATAGTCTTAGATGATGGATACTGGAGAAAATCCGCCCCAACCCAAGAGGAGGTACGATGGGCACTACCCTAAACTTCAAGGAGTGTTTGTGGATACACTCTTTGGACGCAGTTGAAAATGGGTTAAATGAAAAGAAAGAGACCTTCAAACAAATGGGGCAACTATAGGGCTTATTCTACATGTCTTGGTCCTCTTGTCTGCATTTACAATAATCACTTTCTCTGCGGATTTCATGACGTGTTACAATGTTCTCCCACTCTGTGATAACATGTGTGAACCTTTTGCCTGCAATTACAACAATCTCTTTCTCTGTAAATTTGATGATGTGGTGCAATGGATTCTCCCATCCTGTTGTCACACGGTTATTGCTTATAACCTTTCCACACAGGACTCTATATTACACTATACCCTATCGGTGATAGATGTATCCGTAATCACCGTTCCGCCCTTGCTGTAATTACCCTTGGCTGAGGGGCATAATTGTACGTTCTATCTATAAATTCATTTTTGCATGCATTCTATCCTCACTCTGACTTTTATTGCCATAGGTACACCTCTTTGTGATACCTCAACTAAGTCTGTATGTATACCTGTACAACTGTAATCACCGTAATCACTGTTCCGCCCTCGCTGTAATTACCCTTGGCTGAGGGGCATAATTGTACGGTCTATCTATGAATTTGCTTTCATTTTTTGCATTCATTCTATTCTCACTCTGACTTTGAATGCCAATGGCACGCCTCTTTGTGATTCCTCAACTAAGTCTGTATGTATACCTGTACAACTACAGACGTAAACAATTCTGTTTACACTGATTTGTTCCTAAAATATACATAACCAATGTTGAAATTCATTAATTTGTTAATGACATCGTGCTGTTTGATAGAAGAATATGTAATACTGTGACATTAATGGCTGTAATTAATACATCACATTGATCCATTTGAGTGATTTTACAACATATTTTTTTTTAAAACAATACGCCTATTTAGTTCTGTTGTAACTAATCACACAGGAGACTTGAGAGCTGTAATGGCCATTCTCCTCGTCGTTAACGTTGAGCATGATACGGTTAACCCGCAGACAGCATCCAGCTGCTGCGAAGCTCTGTGCACGCTTTCCCCGTACGTCAGGCTGACGCAAGTCATCCCCAGTTCCTTTAACCTGGAGTGTAGCAGTTGTACTCAAGACTGCCATACGTGACTCTTGAGCACTTCCGTGCCAGGTAAGCGGGAATTCCCCATTATCTCCCCTACCTTTCCTTTCATTACTTCGTGCAGCCTTTGAAATCTGTTTGCCCTTTTGTCCCGCTGGACTTGGTACTGGCCAGATGGATTTGGATTTAGTCGGTCTTTGAATTTTCCGATGATTTTCCCTCCACGACCATTAGCGATCATAGCAGGGCTAGGTAAGACAGTTTCCTTACTCGGCCTGAGTATACCTCACTCTTTTAAGTTCGCATTCCTTTCTACCCGCATCTACTGATTATAGTATGCACCTTGTTTTTACCCATAGATTGAAATGGTATCATGCACCACATTGAGACTTACAATATTTTGAGTCTTCCCAAAGCTTGAAGGTAAGACGTCCTGTATGCCTTGATCATTTCTTGTGCCCCAGCAGATATTTAGTCTGGGATGTTAACTTCGATCTCCCTATACCGATTTTTTTAGATATCTGGCAGGCAGTCTCATAAGAATTATCCCCATTACTGGGTGAGTATTTTAAGTTTGGTGCCACAATTACATCTTCCATATTGTCCTAGTTGGAACACCCTTGACACACATGAATTAATTTCTCGTTCCTAGGCTGTCTGCTCTCCCTCTCCTTGTCCTGAAGAAGACCCGTCATGACACCCTGTTAAATAACGCTTATGTCAGGGTCGAAACGTCGACGTGTGTTTTTGGTTCAGCCTTATCAAATCTACTGGCCCTAAATTAACAAGCAACTGCGCAAACGACCAGTGATATTGGTTTCTTTGTTGTTCTGACCAATTTTAAACCTATTTTTTCATGTAATTTGTATATAAGTTTCACTTATGTATATATGACACTCACTACACCAATGTCACTGAGCACGTTTGTTCACTATATGTCACCACGATCTTGCATTAAATTGTTGACAGCCCTATAACAAAAATGCATATCAGTACTGCTTTACTGAACAAAAAGTAAATTCTTTGTTCACAACGCAAATTTGTGTTTCTTTTGTTCCAACTTTATTTGTTATATATTAATGTTCTAAATTCAAAATGAATGTCTGATGATTAAGCTCGTTACTGTGAAGCAATCGTACTCTCCCGACAGAACCATTGTAGCTTTTCATATAGATATCCAAGTTCTGAGGGCCACAGGGTTACCGCATTGTTACCATACCTTTCCTCGCTACAGCACTCCACTCTATGCCACTGCAATCTACCCTGTGCCACTCCACTCCACATCGCTGCCCTCTACGTGGCTGCACTCAACACTACTCTATTCCACTCTACACCATTCCTCTCTACAGCACTCCACTTTACGCCACTGCAATCTACCCTGTGCCACTCCACTCCACATCGCTGCAGTCTATGCTGCTGCACTTTACGTCAATGCACACTATGCCAAGGCACTTTATGCCAATAAACGCTAATCCACTTTACTCAAAACCAATACATTCTATGCCAATGCACTCTACGACAATCTACTCTGGAACACTGTGTTTTACGCCACTTCACTCTAGTCCACTCTACTCTGCTCTACGACACTCCACTCCACTCCACAATACTCTACTCTATGGTGCTCTGCTCCATTAAACTCTAGTCCACTCTATGACATTCAACTACACTCTATTCCACTCCACTTTGCAACACTCTACTCCATTCTATGCCACTCTGAGACACTACTCCACTTTACGACACTCCCTATATGTCACTCCATGCCACTTTATTCCACTCTATTCCATGATACACGACTCCACTCTACTTGACTCCACTGCCCCACTCTACACCACTCCACTCCACTCTATGCCACTCCACTGTATGACACTCAACTCTACAACACTCTACTCGACTCTATGCCATTCCACTCTCCTACACTACTCCACTCTATTCCACTTCATCCTACAACAAGCTACTCCCCTCTATGTCACTCTACTGTACAACACTCTACTTCAACAACACCCTCTACACCACTCCAGTCTGCTCTACACCACTCCACAACACTCTAAGCCACTCCACTCTACTGCACTCCACTCCACTCTGACACTCTGACACTCTACGCCACTCAACTCTACTTCACTCTACACCTTTCCACTCTACTACACCCTACTCCCTCCACCACATTCCACATCTCTAAACCACTCCACTCCACACTGTGCCACTCATGACACTCCACTTCATTCCACTCTACTCCATGCCACTCAACTCTACTCTACACCACTCAACTCCAGTTCATGACTCTCTACGCCTCTCCATAACACTCCACTCTACTGCACTTTATGAAACTCCACTCACTCTCCTTTACCTCACTAACTTTTAGCAAAGCTGAACTGCAGCCACGCTGGTGTACAGCATGGCTAAATAATATTGACAAAGTCAATAGCTCTTGCATAAGTGAGACCTATTGGATTTGCCAGTGCTTGTTTACAATTAACATGAAAGTCTCCGGGTAGAAAAAAAAGTGTAGTTCAGGAGAACTGTAGTTGGGAAAACATCAAAAATTCCTCTCGATGTAACTTGTTTGCTATAATGGCATCCACACAGAAATATAGGAACAAAAAAGCAGCCGTGGCTGCTACCTGGAAGCAGCAGTGAAGGGGGGGGAGAGATGGGTTAAAACAAAATCACTTACCTCCCAGCCGGCCAGCTGGCCAGCCGCTGCATCTCCTGCGTCCTCTTCCTGGCTTCGTGGGGGAGACCGGAAGCAGGAAGCACCAGGACCCCCAGGCTTCCTACAGCCAATCACAATGCTGCAATGCAGCCTTATGATTGGTCTGAGCGCCATGACACGGTGCATGTTCTCTGTAATGCAGCCTGCATGGAGAACACGGTATGTGCACCATGACTGTTTTGGGCGGCACTCATGCTCACATAGGGAGTGTAAACCACTCTTCCGCCTGCTCTGAGAGCAGCCCCACCCCACTAAGATGCTGCAACGGTGAAAAGTAAAATGATAATAACCTTGACTTATTATCATTTTATTTTTCCTTTTTTTATACTGCAAAAATCAGTGGGGCGACACTCCTCTGTCTTAGTGGAGGAGCCGCCACTGCAAATAGGAGCCCTGCTTTGACACCATTCCCCTAAGCACCATGATTCTCCTTCTCTGAATCACATTCTTCTGCCCCCGGGGACAGGCTGGTAGGGAATGGAGGCGAGAAAGGAAGGGCAGACTGATAATGAGATGCCTTTTTATTTCTCTAAACAGTCTCTGTTAACTTTCTGAGTAGTGGCGTGAGGAAACTCATACATAAATTTTGGGATCATTTAATCGTTTGTAAATCTAAATATTTCCGTTTCCTTAATTTTCCTTCTATGGCCCCCACGAGGGTCTTCCGTCCTGTGAGGTTTATGACAGTGACCTGTTGCATTGAGCAGTGGGCTATCATCCTGAGTTGCAGTGTTGAAGAAAGAGGGATTATGTGTGCAGGTGCATATTTGGTCTCATTATTACCAGTGGCTCTGCCTTAGTCCGGGTTACCTGCACTTAGCTCAGATTGAAGAGTGACAAACAGTTTACTGTACCATACTTTGGTCTTTATTATAGTGTCTGCAGAAACCCTGATGCAGAGGCGGTTCAGCACAGGCTTATTCGTTGCCTTAAGGAGAAGATTTAACGAGGGTCCGCAATTCAGGGTGGGTAGTCTGTCCATGGACTGAACGATAACAAGACTGGGTTCCAACTGATCACTCTTACAAATAGTCACTCTCATACCAGATTCACTAACACATGTTCTCTGGACCTAGCGACCCTCCAGTTGCACACCCTAATTTTTTAAAGACTTTGATTATTCCCACCTGAAGTCAGGGCTCTATTCCCACTCTACAAGCAGTTGAGTTCATGGGTACCATCTTACCTTTATGAAGATCCTAGAATGGCCACTAACATAACCCCAGTTTTCAAGGATGGAAAGGGAGACTCTCATATTGGACCAATGGACCTTGGGGGAGAAACTTTCCTTACCTTTACTCCTCTCACGGGCACTAGCTAAAATTTGTGGTTACACTTGCTCCCTATTTGTGATGGCTTTGTTAAATTAAAGAGAAAACTATTGTGAAGCCAAAAGTCTAGCATGCATTTAATATACAAATAGCGAGCAGCCTAGTAAATGAAGAAGAGACAATTGTCTTTACAAACGACCAGAGCTCTTGCACAAAATGGCCAGCAGGCAGAGTCGGACTGGAAGAAAAAATAGACCTCAGCACCAAAATAAAAGTAGCCCCTATTTTCAAATCAAATAGTTAAAAAAGTGGCCCACATTTGCAAATCAGGCCAGTTTTGAACTTGTAAAGTCATGCTGTATTGGTATTTTGCAAGGTATCAAAAATCAACAGTAAAGCCGGCCCACCAGGCCATAAAAGAGACCCACAGAGTGCTAAAAAAACTGACCCACACACTTATCTGTCAGACCAGCCCATCAGGTACTGGCTGATTGCCCTATAGGCCAGTCTGACCCAGCCAGTAGGAGCACATAATGCTAAAATGCATACAAAATTGGACCGTTTATATAAATGTTTCCCTCAATACGATCCTTTGGAGCACAAACATGTGACAGAACTTGTAACTTTCAGTAAAATGGGAAAGTGGCATGGTCTTCTCACGGAGAAATTGCAAGATGTCCTTGAAACTGAGATACAATACTTGAGCACACTGCTGACTTCATTAATTTCTTAAACTCATGCTTCTGATTGACAATCTCAAAAGCAAGGCTACACTTTTACTACGAGATGCAGAAAATGTCCAAATGCACTATTTCAAATAAAATGACTTATTTGCTTAATAAAACTTAACAAGTATATTGACGATAAAGGGCACTTCAATTTAATAGGGAAATTCATCCATACTTGGTTATACTTGATTATGAAATAGAACTTTGGACGTTATGATATCCATTTGCAAGGGACATTGACGTTAAAGCAATAGGAGAGGCAAAACGATACAACAATTCTATCACAAATAATCTCAAAACTTCTGCTTTCATACTTTCATTATCACTGGCCTCATCTTCAAGTGTACTAAGTGGAAATGTGTTGTCAATGTCTTTATTTGCGTAAGTGCGTAGCATCATGCACATTATTACTTTGATTAGTAAGTTCAGAACGGTCACAATTAAAACAGTTGAAATAATTATTTCAAATATTTTCATTCCCCAATGCCCAAATATTCTGTGTAACCATGTCCAGATATTGTTGAGATTAAAATCTGGCCTGTTCTGTAACTCATGCAGTTTCCTAGTGCTAAGCTTGATGTGGTCTATTCCCTCATGTATGGTGAGTTAGGTGTTGGGAAGATGAGTGCAGCATGTCGAAACTACAATAGCATAAACCCCCAACCCCCTTTGCTGCTAATATGTAATTCAAAGCGATCCGATTCGGATCCAGCATCATGGCATGGGCGTCTAGTTGATCTACCACTAATCCTGGAGCTAACACGGTGAAGTTAGCAATCTTACATGATCTCTGCACTCTTTCACACTTTATTTAAGGCAACTGTTATTGCATATGTTGGAATTAAGGCGGAAAATAATATAGAAGTAGTTGAGGAAGCCTTCTGCTGCTTCTCTGCGGCAAGGGTGACCACCAAAGTGTCTCAGAGCAAGAATAATATATCCTGGAGAACAAATTCTAGTCTAAAGACCACCATGAATAGGCTTTGAACCCACAAATGAAGTATGCATACCTCTTGCTGATGGCCCTTTAAAAAAAACTGTCCAGGAGGAAGACACAATGCATAAGAGGCAACTCAGAAGGAATAGTCACATTTCCGGTTTACTACAAAAACACTGGAGATAACAAAAACACTGGGGGTGTTTGCTTTATGACTCAGTCAGTGCAAGGTGAGTCACATCTAGCAAGTTCCAGTTGAAAGGATTATTAAACTTTTCAAGACCCTGATAAGAAGTGGGGGATATATCCGCACACTCTGGCAGTTGGTGCCCATGGTAGAAGAGATCAAGAGAAAAGTCACCATAATTGATGGATACAAGGGGTTACTGCCCCCTACATCCACAGGTAAATGTGTGCAAATCCTGCAAGAAAAAAGTATAAATTGTTTGCAGTTTTCCAGCAACAGCGCATTACCACAAGTGGAATAGCATCTCAGACAAGAACAGGCTCAGTACAATTAGCCCTTGAAAATGATTCCCCTTTGTGCAGCCAGGATGAACCCCACCACCAGCCAGACACTGATGGCAGCAGCAAAGATAGCAGGCCTGACCCACAGAGGGATCCATTATCCAGGAACAGGCTGCTTACCCTGGACGGAGTGGCAGTGATGAAAGGCTGCAGGGGCAGCATTGAGTGGTGTTGGTGAAGCAGGCCAAAAAGGTAGCCACAGAGGACGTGTCCCACCAGCAGGTGTTAAGATTGCAGCAGGATCAGTTCCATTAGGGGTCCTGATCTGGGACCAGGCACTGCTCCAGAAGAAGAAGCAGGAATGCTGCCTTCTCCAGGAGAATCAGTTAATTAACAATGAGATGGATGGATCCACATCCCCAGACCATGGCATTTGACAGCTGTGTTGGTGATGAGCAAGACCTGAGAGTCTGCAGTGTGGTTTTCCTCTGGTATACACGCAGGTGCACCCAGTCACCAGTCAGGAGGAAGTGGCAGGCTTTGGTTGGACATCAGGTAAGTTTGCTTGAACATGAGAACTAAAATTGTAGGGACATTGTATAAGCTGTTTGCTATACTGAAAAACTGCTTTGCTGTTCAACTGGAAATACAACTTAGCAGCTGAGACTGAGGAATTTAAAGGCAGTATCATGGGTTGGCCCATGAATATTTCACATGGTGTTCTGGTAGGGAACTGCTGTGAGGGACCATAGTGCTAGCAGCAGGGCATCAGACCATTTTAGTTGAGTTTCTAATTATATCTTGACTATCTTGTTCTTAAGGGTACCATTGTTTCTCTCTACCTTGCCCCCTTGAATTTGGGTGGCATGCAGAATGGAAATGCTGGTCTGTTCCTAAAGCCTTGCAAAGGTCCTGTGCTACTTCTGACACAAAGTGTGTTCTTTGATCACTTGCGATCTGTACAGTATTCTGAACCGAGGGATATACTCTCTGAGTAACCACTAAGCTACTGTAATGCCATCTGCATGGGCCCAGGGGTGCACATTCATCCATGCTGAAAACATACAGAATAACTGAAATTTAAGAGTAGCTAACACACATTGGCATCTGGATAAAGTGCATCTAAAGGTCCACCAAGAGACCCCAAGGGGGAAGGGCAGCAGCGATGGCGGCTTTAGTACCCTTTCCGACATTGTGTGACAGGCAAATGGCATAGTACTAGCAATAATTTTGGGCTATGTAAGAAAAGAAAGGCGCATACTAATGCATTCTGTGGTACATATAATGCTGTCCCTACCGACGTGGGCTGCTTCATGATACATCCTGGTGAAGTTGGGAAGAAGAAATTTTGGTGCGACTATATGCCTCATGTTTCCCTCCATACCCTCCTCAGGTTCTCTTTCACAATTGTGCTTGATCTAGGACCGTTTTTCACTTTTGGATGCCTGGTCCTGCAATTGAGACAACTCATTTAGCATTGGTACAGGAAATAAGTCAGTTCTTGTACATAGCAACATGCAGGGTTTAAGACAAGGCAGCAGGCTTAGTGGTTGAGTCAGCTAGGGTAGCACTATTTTGAGGGTAGTGGTGAAGTGATCACTGCCACTTTCTTGCGTTACTTTAAGGCACTCAAAAGGTTTAAGCATACTGGTCATTCTAAATAGGGGTCCCGCCGATGTTATGAAACCCCTTTGCATCTATAGGAGCCCAAAGTTTTGTATTACTGCAAACACATACTTTGAGTCCTTGTTCACGGTCACAATCTTTTTCATGGCTAATTTGCACACTCTGGTGAGAGTTATTAGCTCTGCACCTAACCAGATCTCACATTTGGCAAGTGACAATTTTTCACAATCAGATACATGATACATACAGCATAACCATCATCATTTCTGTGACCTGTCTGTCAATAAAATACGTGCATGGATCCTACAAATGTTTCTTATCCACAAAGTCCTCCAAACCTCAACCTTTGCATGGAATCACTCACTTTTCTCTTTTTCATGTGATGGAAACTTCCAGAATCTGCAGAAATCTACAAAATTCCTACCACTCAGTTTTCCCACATTTCCCCCCCAACACAAACGCTACCCAGCTTGTGTGTCTGGGTCTAGCACCTACAATAGGAACAGTAGTAAGAATGTTGTGGCTCCCCACAGATTCAGAAAGTTTCTGTCAGAGAAATGTAAGGAATATGTGTGATTTTAGCCATTTAAGCAACATTTGAGGTTTGCAGGGCTTAATGGATAAGAACACCCTGGACTATCCTGGGTGTCCAGATTTTCAAAAATCTCTGGGTTTGATGGGTCTCTGTGAGGCGACTCAATCCCGTCCCAAATAGCACAGCTACCCCATCAGCAAAACAGGCCATTATTTGGCAGTAAATATTAGTGTCTTCACCTTGCACTTTGGGGCCTTTTGTGTTGCACGCACTAGTCCGAGCCACAAAAGTGGGATAGTGTTGGACTTGTCCCTTTTTGCAGGGTCATCCCAGAACTTTTTGCCTTCCTCCTGTATTTTTTCTGTCCTGTTGTTGGTAGTTTTATGACTCTGGGCACTTTACCACTGCTGATCAGTGCTAAAGTGCATATGCTCTCCCTGTAAATTGTGTTAATGGATTGGTGATTCCATGATTGGCCTATTTGATTTACTGGTAAGTCCCTAGTACAGTGCACTGTGTGTGCCCAGGGTCTGGAAATAAAATGCTGCTAGTGGGCCTGCAGCACTGATTGTGCCACCCACATAGGTAGCCTGTCAATGTAACTCAGATCTGCCACTGCGGTGCCTGTGCGCAGTTCGGTACTGCCATGTCGACCTGGCAAGTGCACCCACTTGCCAGGCCCTATCCTTCCCTTTTCTTACATGTTAGATACCCCTAATGTAGGCCCAAGGTACCCCTGTGGGCAGGGTGCAGTGTATATGAAAGGTATGACATGCCCTGGTGTGTGTGCCATGTCCTGATAGTGAAATACTGCCAAATTAGTTTTTCACTATTGTAAGGCTACTTGTCCTATAGGATAGAATGGGGAGTTTGCTTATAACATCTTATAAGCATAACTGCCCCTGGGAACAAAATAGGAAAATAAAGTTTGATATGCGTGAACTCAGAATGTTAAGATGCATCTTTTAGTGAGGGTGATTTTAACATTCTGGGTTTGAAAATACCACTTTTAGAAAGTAGGTATTTTCTTGCCTAACCATCCAGTGTGCCTCTGCTAAGTTGTGTCTTGACTGTCTGGCTTTGTAGTGACAGGGGCTGGGGATGTGCATTCTGTTCAGACAGCCAAAGTGGGGGATAGGTTTGTCCTGCCTTTCAAGAGTGAGTCAGGACTGGGCTGAATAGACCTGGGCTGCATTCAGAGTAGGGGGAGGAGATTTCCTTCACACCTGAATGGGCCTGGTCTGCCTTAGACAATGCTGTCTCCACCTCCTGCCAGGAAGCTGCACCAGAGAGGACAGAACTGGTTTTGGCTGGGCAAAGAGCTTCTCTGCCACAGAGAACAAAGGATTTTGTATTATAAAAAGAGGGGCCCAGACTCCAGACTTTTAGATGACTTCTGGAAATCAAGAGGACCCTTTGCCAAGGAGAAGAGCTGGAGAAACTGAGGAGGAATACTGCCCCTGTGCTGTTTGCTTTCTGGGGTTGGCCTGCAGTGGCTACTTTTTGCCAAGGAAAGGAGAAGGACTTTGCTGTTTGCTGTGTCCCCTCCTTGAGGAAGATCTCCAAGGACTTGAAATAGAGCTTGCCTCCTGTTCTGAAGTCTCAGGGACACAAAGACTTCACCCCAAGTCCCCCCTGAACTCCTTTGCTGGGAGTTCTAACTTGCTGAGAGGTGCATGCCAGTGTTCTGGACATATAGAGGTTGTTTTGAGACTGGAAACTGCAAGAACTGTGAAAATCGCTGCATAGCCTGTTTCCGACGCATCGCAGAGGTGCAAGAAGAATTTCCAACGCATTGTCGCCGTAAAAAATAGACGCAGCGCCTGCTCGCGGCTAAAGTGTCTGCCGTGCGACGAATCCTGTGAACCGATCTCTGACGTCCGAGATCACAGCACCGATTCTGACGCAGGCCCGGTTGGAGAAGAGCCGACGCATTGTACCGGATCGTCACGCATCGCATCGAAGCGTCAAGTCTGTCGTATCACTGGGGGACACAGTAAGAAACCGATGCATCACCTCCCCACGCAGTAAGAAACCGACGCATCACCTCCTCTCCGGTAAGGAACTGACGCATCACCTCCCCTGCGCAGCAGTAAGGAACTGACGCATCACCTTCCCCGGAGCAAGGAACCAATGCATCACCTTCCCTGAGTGTAAGGAACCGACGCATCACCTTCCCTGCAACCCTTTTTGCTTTCATTTTTCGAAGCATCCAAGGTACTTTGTGGAAAAGTGTTGCATCCCACATTTTCTTGGAACAGAACTGTTTCTATCTCTTAAGAATCATATTTTAAGTACTGTATTGTGGATTTTTGTCATTTGGTCTTGTTTTGGTTTAGATAAAGATTACTTATTTTTCTACACTGGTGTGGTGACCATTTGCAGTGTTTTACTGTATTACTGTATGTGTTCACAAATGCTTTACACACTGCCTCTGAGATAAACCTGTCTGCTCATGCCAAGCTACCAAGGGAGTGAGCAGGGGTTATTTTAGAAGTGTATCCCCCTTACCCTGACTAGAAGCAAGGGTCCGTATTTGGACAAGGGTACCTACCTCTGCCAACTAGGGACCCCCGTTTCTAACAGATAGTGTTTTTTCAGAAGTGTGGGGTTACTGGCTGGTAGGAATTTTGTAGACCTACACAGATACTGAAAGTTTCCATCATAGAAATGTGAGAAAAATGTGAGATTCTAGCCATTTCAGTAAAGTTTGAGGTTCTCAGGGCATTGTGTGCAAGTGAGTGGTATCCACACAAGTTACACCATCCTGGACTCCTCTGGTTGTTCATTTTTCCAACAAATGTCAGGGATTGTTATTGTCCTTCAGAGTCCATTCACGTCCCAAGTACAGACTTATACTGGTTGGTTTTTGCATTACCACTAGTAATAGGGTCAAAGAGTAAATACTAATAGTGTAAGAATTTTGAACTCATCACTTACTGGTTGTGAGATGCAAAGCCACCTCAGGGTACCAACCATTTTACGGTCCACTCACACTTAATTCATTCACACTGCACAAAGCCATTCACACCGCCAACTATGGGCCCAACACTCACAACAACCACATCAACAAACTGCTGCCAATGAAGGGCCCATCACACTCATATTCCAATAGGACTGAAATATGCATCACAATTCCACTCAACCAGTCATCAGCCAACTTAAATACAAATACCCTCCAGCAATAAACACATACCACCAGCCATCAGCCATATACAGCTAGCCAACAGCCACACATACCGCCATCCAGCAGTCACACATTCTGCCAGCCAACAGGCACACTTTCCACCAGCTAACAGCCACTTATACCACCAGCCGAGAGCTGCCCATTTCTCCAGCCAACAGTGACTCAAGTGCCCCCACACCTATATCGTCAGCCACTTTTGGGGGTTCGTACCTTGACTGGAGTTTCACTTATACCTTAACCATCAGCCCTCTACTTAAACAAGAGCCCTGTCGAAACAAATCTAGGCTAATCTGTGACTACATATTCCTGCCTGTCTCACCTTGAGTCTTATTACTGCAAGGGTGCCAGGTGCACCTTAACTGATGCCTCCCCATAGCAACTTGCTTAGACTCAGAAAGACTTGTATTTCATGGACCATTTGTGCACTCACTGAACCAAATCCAACTCCTTTCAATGTTTGTAAGTAAGTTGGGGGTGTTTGAGGCTGCACTTGTGTCCTATTCCTCAGACAATGTGAGCAAACCTACTTTTGAAAAGCGGGGTAAACATGCTTTAGCAGACTCTACTAAGTTTCCAAACAGCACTTCTACAAAGACTAGGGGGCTTAGGGTTTAGCGGACAGGGTGCTCAGTCAGCGCATGGTTCATGTCCTCTTTATGTGTAGTATATTGGCAGTAATGCACTTACAATATGGCAGACTGAATATTCACTTTTTTCCGATGGAGAATGAAAGTAGTAAGCAGCCAGAAGCAAGACCAGTGTGTCCCTCTTTAATGGAATTAGTAAAGACACACATTGGTTCAAATTTAATTGGGAAGAAAAGTCTTGGGTTACAGACCTTCTTTAAATATTAGATGGAAGAATTAAAAAAATCTGCACAGTTACTCAAGTAATGGGCCACGGAAGGTAAGTATCCATGAACAGTACCAGTTTCCCAGAAATTCATTTTTGTGTTGTAAAAAGTGAAGCAAGTTGGAAAACAAAGACCAGGCTGTGATGGGCACTGGACATAGTAATAGCTACTCTCCTGCCTCATTGCTTGCAGAGCACAAACTCTGCATTGGTGATATTGGTGACTCTTTCTCTGTTCAAGGAATGTGATTGGCAAGTTCCGACCCTGCAGCCTTGCAACATACTCCACATCATTGGAAGTAGAGGCTACTGCTTCTACAGAATTAAGGCTTCCAGTAAAAGCCAACTGAATGTGAAGGAAGGACATTAGTGTACCCTTTGTGGACTGCCAACAAATAACATGCATTGTATAGTGCCAACTGAATGAGGTGTGTAGCCAAATTTTTATACAAGGTGCAAGTTTTACAACTCACAGTATATTGTTGAAGAACCTGGTCATTTTTCTCCACTCCTCCCATGTACTTGTAATCAAGTGTATAAGTGAGTTTGTGAACCTCTGCCAACTGGCCCCAAACCATGACTGAACAAGTTCTCTGATCATGAACTGTAGTGAGCACATATACTTCTCGCCTATTTAAGAATTTTACAGTGAACAGTTGGTTGCAATGCAGCGCACTGCTCTGGCCTTTTCGGAGTGCCTTACAAACAAACTCATGAGAGAATCCTTTGTGATTCTTTCCATTTGTACCACAAGTCACAGTGCCATCTTTGTAGAGTTCACTAAACAGCTTGATTCCTGTCTACAACAAATCTATATGAAAAGTATAATATTTATGAAGGAGATATTGGGCATTTTTGGACCTGGCCCTTTTTGCAGATTCACCCCTAAACTTTTTGCATTTCTCCCAGCCTTTTTCTCTGTGTAGTGTTTGTGGTTTTAGGCCTCTGGGCACTTTAGCACTGTAGTCCAGTGTAAAGTGCGTGCGCTCCGTGTTACATGTAGTGAGAAGTGGCCTGCCCTCCCATAGGATTGCATGGGGGATTCCCTGCTCAGTGTGTATCAGTAGTAATCCCTGTTATGAGAGGAGCAGTATGGTCAAGTCTGGTATGTATGAAATTGTGAGAATAAATGCTGCGCAATGGTGTGCGCACATTTATTATGACTATGTGAGAAATGACACTTTTAGCAGTTGGCATTTCTGTGTGCTATGTGTCTGCCTGCCGATATGAATTGGGAAAACCATAATTGGCTCATTTAGTTTACCTGTTAGTCCCTAGTATAAGTGCACTGTGTGTGCCCAGGGCTGGTAGACCAAATACTGCTGGTGGGCCTGCAGCGCTGATTTGCGCCACCAACAGAAGCAGCTTTTAAAGTATGTTTCAGACCTGCCAATGCAGTGTCTACCGGCAGTCCAGAACTGCCTTTGTAACTGTGAAGTGCACCCACTTCCCAGTCCCTGCACCTTCCCTTCGCACCATGTAAGATACCCATATGGCAGGGTGCGTTGTATGTGACAGGAAGAACATGCCTAGGTCTGTGTAGCATGTTCTAATAGCGAGTTCCCCTCCATTTCACTGTTTACTATTGTGAGGCTATCCGTTCTCATAGGCCAGAATGGGCAGTCTGAGTATTACATTCTATAATCCTAACTGACCCCAGGAACATGATAGGAAATTCGAATTTGATATGTCTGAGCTCAGGATATTGAGCTACATCTTTTAGTAAGGATTATTTTTATATCCTGTGTTCAAAAATACCTCTTCTAAAAACGAGGTATTTTCTTGCCTAAGCTTTCCAGTAGGCTTTGCTAGTATGTGTATTGGCCGTCTGGTTTTGGAGCAGCTGGGCCAGGCCTGGCTGGAGAGAGAGACCAGCATTCAGGGCATGAGGAGGGGCGACCCTTTGATCTGAACAGGGCTGTGCCTGGCAAGGTAAATGATGGCTCCCGCTCCCACTGTGCGTCTGACAGCAGACCCCCTCTCCCTGAAAGGCAGGATGCAGCCTGGTAATCAAGATGCCCCAGGGCCACACAGAACTGGTTCTGGCTGGGCTCAGTAACGTATGACTTTTGAGAACAAAGACTTTTGCTAATATAAATATAGGGGCTGTGACCCCATGAATAATGTTCAGTTCTGATCCAGAATCCTGCCGGGGCGTGCTGCTGCTGGGGCCCAGGGAGGGCTGCCATGAGGGCTTGCCTCCCTGGGCCCTGCACTGCCCCTTCATCCCTGAAGACCGCTTAGCTGGGATCTTTTGCTTCATTTCCTTATCCCTAAGGACTTCAAGGACTTTACTCCTAGCGCCTGGTGCGCGCTTTATTTCTAGTTCTCCAGAGCGCTTTATTTTCCCTGAGGAAGAGCGCTTCTGTTTTCCCCTGCAGCGCTGGGCTGCAATCGTCTTTGAGGGAATCTCGACGTAAGGATTCCCCCGCTTCTGCTGATTTCGTAGCGGGTGCCCACCCCGCGTCATGGCCGCATTCTTTTCATGCCTAGCGGGAGCCTACCCCACTTTATGACTATTTCAGATGGCGGGTGCCCACCCTGCGTTTTGCTTATTATTCAGAGGGAGCCTACCCCTCCTTGTCCGCCTTGTGTTACTGATGAGGCGGGAGCCCACCCCGCATTTCGCCGCCGCAGCCCGAGCCGTTGTGAAAGCCTGCTCCGGGCCACTCTCGCGTGACTCGGAAGTCAGGCAACCTTGCCTGGGACCTGGGCGGAGCTTGGAGAGCGCAGCCGGAAGCGTCCGGGGGTCCCGTGAGCTGAGGGAGCCCCGCGTGTGGCAGCCCGTGGTGAGGGAGGCGGAGGGGGCCCGAGACACATTGTCGGTGCCTGCCCCCGCCGCACGGGTGAGAACGCCGCCAAAGCCGGTCCCAGCCGACAGAGGAGCGGAGTGCCCATCTCAGCCGCCAGATGCCTCTGAGCCGCCCGGTGAGTGAGAAGTTTCCGAGCGGTCTGCCGTTGCGGGCCGCTCCAACAATCAGGGCAGCTTCTTGAGTGCACGAGAGAGCCCCAGTGGTCCCCAGAGTCTTGGGGGCATAGCGAGGCGCATTGTCGGCGCCTGGGCGGTCCCGCAGGAGAGCGGTCCGCCCCAACGATGGTGGCATGGTTTAAAGAGCCACATGCTGCAACGTCGCACATTTGCTCTAAGGGCACCGGGAGTGTCCAGGCCTCATTTGATATTTACAGCTGCCCAGCAAGTAGTGGGCAGCTGCAACGTTTAGGCCATTCTTTCTTTGGGGACATGTCTTTTGAGTTAGGAGTGAGATGCACTCCTTTGCCCCATACTTTCACAGCTGCGCAGCACTTAGTGCCAGCTGCAACATTTAGGTCTGCGCAATTGCGCGCCCTTGACTTCTGCTGCATTGGCAGCACGCCCTGACTCTTGGACATAGGGCATTGGAGCCCCTTTCAAAAGGCCAGTTGGCCAGGGGGACAATTAGGTTAATAGGGCGCCAGGCCCTAATGTGATTTATGTGGTGCTAGGAAATGTGATGCATGTATTATGATTTACGCACCCTGTTTTATGCCTCTAAATGTGGTTTTATGATTATGAGGTTTTGCATACTGTGTTCATGTCTGAGTTATTCTCTACTGTGGTTTGTGCTAGTGAGATTATTTCCTAACTGAGGTTTATGTATGAGGTTTAGTGCATAATGTATTTAGGCTTATGTATTTTACGCCTAGGGTAATGATGACTGCATAATATGATTTATGATGGCCTAATGTGTTTTATACTTCCGAGGCCTATTGCCTCAGGTGATGATTGGATAAGGTAGTATGCTTGCGATGCCCCTTGCATCTTGTGATTTATTCCCTACTGTGGTTTATGTTGTTGATTATGCTGCTGAGACTTATCAGCCAATGTGAGTTATGCTTAGGAGGGTGTCTAACGCTAATGTAGTTATTGCCCCATCCCATGTTATGACCTGTTAGGTTGGCATCTCCTGCTAATGTGTTTTCTTCTTGCGAGGCCTATGGCCTCATGCGAGGATTATCTAATGAAGTTATGCTTGCGATGCCCATTGCATCTCGTGATTGATCCCCTATTGTGGTTCAGGGGGGTGATTAGGCTGTTGATATTTATCCTCTAAGGGGATGTATGCCTAAGGTGGTATGCCAACGAGATTCAGGCCTGATAGGATTTAGGTGCCCTATGTTTTATGTTACAAGATCTGGTTCTCCGTACAGTATTATGCCAGTAGTTATTGGTGGTGCATTATGTATGTATTACTTGTGCATTTCTGAAGGTTCTGACCGTGGCCCGATTGGCCCGGCCAGTTGTAAATAATCCCCTGTAAATAGTGCCTAGTGCCAAGGGGCACAGTGTATATTGTGTGATTACTACTCTAATGTGTTTATGATAATACAAAGGCTATTTTTGATATACCCTTGTGTGGAGTTTCTTTTGTAGTGTGCCTAATGGGTTGCTGCTGTGTGTGTGTTGCGCAAACGCTTTACACATGGCCTCCGGGATAAGCCTGACTGCTCGTGCCAAGCTACCAAGGGGGTGAGCAGGGGTTATCTTTGGCGTGTAACTCCCTTGCCCTGATTAGAGTGGTGGTCTCTGCCTGGCTTTGGCGCAAGCCTTCGCCAACCAGAGACCCCATTTCTAACAGGCATGCTCTCATTCAGTGTTCTCACTAACTTCTAACGTGGAAGGGCAACCTGCAGGATTTATTGTGGAGGCCTTCTTTGTATAAATTCTCAGGCTGTACATATAACCAGTAGAGCACTTGAACAACATCTACATCTTGATGCATAACAAGCTGTTTTGCTTGGTATGTACTACCTGGAGGCCCTTTTTACAAGATCAAGGGCTCGTCAACCGCTGTATTCTTACCAGGAGTGTAAATCTCTGGAAGCTTATCAGTCAAATGTTCCACGACGTGTCCAATTTTGATCATCCTGTCATACTCTGAGGGGACCTGAGGCAATGCAGCAGAACTATCATTGAAATGCAGCACACAGTACCAAATCAAAAAGCAATCTCTCCTTTTGACTGGTGCAAAGTTTGGTGTTGCCCAAATCATACAAGTTGACCAGTATGACTATATGATTCGGTTGTGCACTATTCCTATGTTGAGCGTTAGACCCAGAATTGTTTTCAGTTCCTCAAGTGAAATGGAAGATCCCATGTGTGCCTTAGAGTGGGACCCCAAGAGTGCTTCCATGCTCCCTCAGAAACTGTTTGGCGCGCAAACTTATTTGGTGCACAGTTTCCTCATGGAAGCTTTCATCCAGAAAATGATGGATGTATTCAATAGGCAAACATTTTCAGTATTGACTTGAGATGCAACATCTGCAGTGAATGGGGGAATTTGTAAATTAAGAGGCTGCAAAGTGAGCACTACCCTCAACCCAGTACCTGCTTGTATTCTGGAATGGGCTCTGGATTGGGCTGCTCTGTCACTGTTTCTCCACTGCACAAATTGTGCTTACTAAGGGGCATCACGACTGCCATGGGCATGTTCCTCAGAATCACTGGAAGACATTGAATGAAACTCAAAACTGAAGAAACACTTCCAGATTTTGCTCCACGCCCTCTTCCTCAGATGTTGTTTCAGTAAGAGACCATGCTCACAGCTCTCCTCCATTCTTTGATTTAGCACCTGGGAAACAGTCATCCAATGAGACACCATCTCTGATTTCTACCTAAATCTCTCTGGCATACATAGAATGCAGAGGGCGCAGAGTTGATTGCTGTGTGTGTGCTATGGACTTGAAGAATGCCACTGAATGCTGTAAAAGCGAGAGTGTAGTAATGTGTGATCACAATAGAAGTGTCAAAAGGGAAAAAGTATGTATTTAACTCCAGATCGTGATGGAATAACTTCTCCAAAGAAGCTAAAAGTGAAAATGGAAAAAAAACAACTGCTTCAAAATGTAACACACACAATAAGGCAAAAGCACATATTGCCATAGTCATCCCTAACACAAGGCGAAACTTTATTGTGAGACACCACGCACCTTGGGAAAGAACAGAGTCAAAATAATTTAAATATTTTAACATTGTTTCCTATAGTTTATTTGTGACAGTTGTGTTGCCTTTTGGACTTTAATAAATTTGGAAGAGTAGTTTGTTAATACAATGGTCTTATTTTTTTGTGTGTTGATGTTTTTATTATCATGGCCCTCCCAAACCCCTCCTGTTTTGCAATAAGTATTGCCCATTGTCCAGTCAGTCCCCTTGGTCCCTCCCACATTTACTACTAAGTAATATATATACGTGTGTGGACATCTCCCTATACAAAAAGTAGGAGAGTTGGAGATTTCCATCCATAGATTTGTGAATTGCATTTTGTAGTACAGTTGCGTAGCTGGCCACTTTGCCGTCCGTGGCAGTCCCTGCCTTTGCCGCCTGCGGCGGCCGTAAGAGCGGGGGGAGTCGGGGTGGGGTGCTGGCAATTTTCCTGCGATTGCCGCCCCGTGGCACACGCATGGAAGAGCGGGGGGGTTGCCGCCCCCAAAACTCGTGCTGCCCATGGCGGACCGCCCCCTCTGCCCTCCCCTTGCTATGCCACTGTTGTAGTAAGTAAGCAGTACTAATGTAGTACTTCTCCTCGTACTACAAAATGCTGTAAATAGGGGCGATTGAGTTTTTCTGATTTACCTGCAGTTCATTTGAAGAAGAGCATCAATCCACATGGTGAAAGGCACACACTTTTAATCATCTCATGCCATGTAGGTACTATTGATGCCAGTCTGCAGGATACTTATATGTCAAGGTTTTAAAATTACCTGCTCCAAGTCAAAAGTGAATGCTAAGCTATTGCACACAGCTGCAATGATGTGACCTCTTACAGTGCACAAGGACGTTATTTGAACTATTAAACTATTCCAGCCTTGTTAACACAGAATACTGCTTCTTTATTCATGACTGAAGCTGGTGGTTGATGAATTATTTTTGTTTTGAATCTACTGTAAGAGGATGCAAACCATCTGCAATTCCACCAATGTCCACTCTTTTCACATTCATCTGCCCTAAATCAGTAAAAAGTTAAAATGCTGGCAGAAATCCCTACAGCAAAAGAACTTCTTGAATTCCAAGTTCCGCGCAGTGAGGAATGCACAGAACGTTACTCTTATGCTGTCCTGTGCTTTGCGAACATTCCTTTGTATTGCGAACACAGCTCACCCTCGAGACCAGAAGCGCCCTGCAGGCAGGTACTGAACATTCTAGCCTACTGGGGAAGGAGCTTTCAAGAGCACTGTCAAGAGGGCAATGTATTTATCTTAATGGAATGATCAATAAGGTAAAGACATTGCCTGCTTCTAAAAGCACAGGTGTGGGCTTTTTGCTGCCTGTGGAGCATTGGAGCAACCGTGATTCCACTCGGCAGGTAGAAATTAATGACATTCCTCCCAATATTTCACCCATGCCCATGGAACATCTCTGGTTAAGCTACATTTTCAATGACTTTGGGTTTCCAAAGAAGAAGCTGTTGCTGTGTCTCAGCAAACTAATGCTGAAAAATACCTTTAAAAGGAATTATTCCTCAGTATGGTTATTTCTGAGGAAATGTGAATATGTCTGCTGTGAAGACGAAAGCAGCTCAATGTGCCTGTAACACAGAGAGACGTTCCTCAAAAGTACTTTTTTTCTGCCTACAAAAGGAGCAATTTTTAATGCTAATTTTTTTCAAATTACATACATCTCTGATTTTGTTGACAGATATTTCAAGATTGAATTGCAGATGTCCAAAGTAATTACATCTAAAAATCATTAACTCATGCTTTTGGGTTGTTTTGAACCATCAATAATGTTGCTAGGCTGTCTGTGTTTATAAGTTTCACCTGCTGTCAGCCCATGAGCTGTCTGCTGTGCATGTTATTTTGTACTATAAAGTGCCTGGACCCCACCCATTGCTTACTACTCATTGGTATCATTGGTATCTTTCTTTGTTGCCTCCTAATTGGCCAGCACATGCCGGGCATCACTTTCTTTTCTTTCTGTGGAGTATGGACCAAGCATAGATTGATTGATTCTAATTAGTGTCTGTCCGCTGCTCGCACTGTGATTGAGGTACTATTTCTTCTCCCCTCCCACCCTGTTGTGTGTGGTGCTTCCTCCCCCTCTCACTCACCCCTTCCCAGGGTTGCTTCTCCCCTCCCACCCTACACCCCAAAGTCTGAAATAGTCGTCATAAAGTTCCCCAATTTTCAACTCTGGAATATCTTTGGTCTAAACCTTTGACAGTCTGGTCTAATTGCCTCTTCTCACAATAAGGTGATTGTTACTATCATTTTCTGTCAGGATTGAGTACTGAGCATCTGATACTTCTGTTTGGAAAAGGCTTTTAACATTTGTAGCTTGCCAGCTGACTCTATCTTGGTTATCAGCAACTGGTACGATATATGTTCCTCCTTCGCCCACTAGCCCCTCCCAGTCTAAATCACATTTGTTAACAAACCAGTTCTCGCAGAAGTGTTGTACATAGTTGTAGATACTAAGAAGCTCCTGCATCAGATCAAAGGCATCAGATGTTTACATAGATCACAGGTCGAGGTAATTGGTAACATATTGCATTCTAATTACATTTATATAGGACAAGGCTTGGAAGCGATACAGGACAATTCACTACCACTCCACCCCATGCAATGCCACTCCACTCTATGCCACACAATGGCACTCCACACCACAAAATGCCACCACTCCACTCCACACAATTCCACTCCATGCCACTCCACTCCACACAATTCCGCTTCATGCCACTCCACTCCACACAATTCCAATCCCATTGTACTCCACGCCACATGGTTCCACTCCATGCCATGCAATTTTACTCCATGCTGCACAATGCCACTCCAATCCACTCTACTCCACTCCACACAGTACCACTCCACACAATGCCACTCCACCTCACAGCACACAAATCCACTCTACGCCACATAATGCCACTCCACTCCATGCCACACAATGCCACCCCACACAACAAAATGTCCCTCCACTCCACACAGTGCCACCCCACTCTACCTCCTTAACAAAATGCCTCTCCACTCCCCGCCTCACAATGCCACTCCACTCCATGCCACGCAATGCCACTCTATGCTACACAGTACCACTCCATTCAATGCCACACAATGCCACTCCATTCAGTGCCACTCCACGTCACTGCACACAATGCCACTTCACTCAATGCCACTCCACTCAGTGCCACTCCACTCTGCTCCATGCCATACCACACAATGCCAATCCACTTCACTCCACACAATGCCTCACCAATCCACTGCATTGTACTCCGCTTCACACAATGCCACTCCACTCCATGACACACAGTGCCACTCCAATCCACACAATGCCACTCCAATCAACTCAGTGTCACTTCACTCCACTCCACTCAATGCCACTCCACCCTACTCCACTTCATGCAACACAATGCCATTCCATTCCATGTCATACAATGCTAACCCACTCCACTACACTCAACAGAATGTACCTCCACTCCACACAATGCCAGTCCATTCCTTGCCACACAATGCCACTCCCTACCACACAGTGCCACTCCACTCTACACAGTGCTACCCCACTCCATGCCACGCTATGCCAATCCACTCTACCAAAGCCAATAGATCTCTTTCAGACCTGATACTCCTCTTCAGGTCCTGTTTCCCTAAACCTTTTGCTTTTTTCTCCTGGGTTTTGCTGATTCTCTTGTGAGTTCATTTATACTGCGCTACCAGCATGAGTTTATTATTTCTATTCTTGATTGTGATAATAGTCAATCATCATTGACATGGGTGCCAATTATTCACTCCTTTAGATAACTTTGAGCCGGTGCGTACTACATGGTCACGCATGCACACACTATAATTGTGACTATATTGGAACGATAGTGCATGTCTGTGATTGACTACATATTGGTGCTTTGATTAGTTCTATTATGGTGTGACTTATATAACTCTTTTCTTTTTCTTTCTTTTTTTCTCTCTTTCTCCCTCCTTTTCACTTTATTCTTTTCTCACCAGGCAATTTCTCAGGCATAAATTCTTGTGTCTTGATGATGATCCCCAACCATAGTTGGGATTCAAACATCGTCGACTTCTGTGTCTTGACTTTAATAGTTTTACTTGTATTCTTTATGAGCAAAGATACTTTTTCATTTGTGACTTACTGAATGTGCATATACTTTTGAGTCACTCTTTGTACAATGCCTGAGGTCTGAAAATCTTGTGATTTCCATTTTTCTGCCCACTTATCCTATGTTTTATGGTTTTGAACTATTGTGTGATTTAATAAATGATCTAACTCTCCATCTGGAGAAGATAAATGTAGTTTTCATTGTATTTCTATGTTTCACTGATTATCACCTCTGGAAGTGACCAGTGTTTTTGTTGTAGATACGTATACCCTAGGTCCCTCTGACTTTCAGGGTTCCCTTGTTTCTTTAGAAATAATGGAGCCAATGATGTGCATTACTAGATAGAATCCTTGATGATCATTACTACCTAGGACCATCAATGATCGGTTCTGCCTAGGGCCATTATCATTACTGACTAGTGGCCTTGAGGTTCATTACTTCCTAGGACTATTGAGGCTTGAATCTTCCTAGGCCCTTTGAAGCTCATTATTTTCTGGTGCCATTGAAGCTTATTAATTCCCGAGGCCATTACGTCTTGTATCAGCCTAAGTTCATTGACTTTCTTTAGTTCTTTAGTGACAATATTGATGCTTGTTTACTGCCTGGCACATTAATCTTCATCACTGAATGCACATGTGCATGAGTGCTTGAACGTTATTAGTGATTGTATGACTATTTTCTGTCTATGTTTATACACTATTTATACAAGCACTATACAAAAGTCACCTTTGTTGTCAATGCTTGTTTCTAATGACACTGGCCAATGAGTAAGTTCCTACTCCTAGACCTGCACTTCTGCCTTTGATAGACATCTTTGCGAATCACCTCCCCATGCCCATGTTAAGTCCAGTTTTAGGCTCTAATTGTATATTTCGTCAATCAAAGTCGGCACATTTGAACCTTTGCAGATTGGCTATAATCTCTGGAGTCCCATTTGGGAAGGCAAAACTTAATTGGAAATCCTAGGGACAGTACAGGTGTTTACTAGAGAATTTCCGGTATATAATACTCACTAAATATGGAATTGTGTTATTAATTGTTAAATGATCAGGTGGTCATTTAACTAAATAACTTACCGCGATTTTAACATGGATGTTCATTATTCTTGTTTTAATTTATCTTTCTGGTGTATCGCAGTAGACTCATTTTCTTTGTTTCTTTATTTATGGACGTATTTGTGTATGTCAATGCATGTCTTGTTCTTTGCAATGCATCAGATGATGACATCAATTAGGTAAAGACGATAACATTAATGAATTTTACAAACATTTTACAGACACGACTGCAAGCTGGGCAAGGATATGGGAGCACATTAAACTGTATTCTTACAATTTATCGGAATGAAAATGTAAGTATAATACATTTTTGGAAACGTAGTTCAAAAGAAAATGTTAAATAATTAGTTTGTCTGTAAAACAGGATGCACGACCGCTAAATTCAGAGGAGACATTTCACTGTAATTGTATTTATTAAGGGTGTATTGTAGAGCACATACGTGAATTTTTTAGCAGTATGATTCTAGAGGTTGCGTTTCCTGCTAGTAATTTCTTTTACACCCAGTGCTACCACCGGGGTGGGGAGGGGATGGGGAGGGGGAGGATTATACCTACAAAAGTGGTTTACATGGTAAGCAGCTTAGATGTACAAAATTGGGGGCTGAAGCTCCCATGAGGTAAGAGATGTGCCAATAGTGCTTTCTTGAACAGGGATATTATAAATTCTTTCTGAAGTACAGAGGATAGCACAAGCTCTCAAATCAGGTCTTGGGGTGTTCCGCGTTGATGAACATTGATGCCTTTACCTTTCTGTTTGTGCTGATTTTCAGTTGCATATCAACTTGGAAGTCTTGTGTCTCAGTAGCAGTGTACTTAGGAGCCAGCTGTTGAAGCTAAACTAGGCTAAAGCACAAATAGGTGTAGCTCATGAGGCAGAGGACAATCAATTTAGGACCTTAATTAGATCTTGGCGGATGTGTTACTCCGTCACAACGGTGATGGATTTCCCATCCGCGGAAATATAAATCTCATTATATCCTATGGGATTTATATTGCGGTGGATGGGATATCCGTCACCGCTGTGATGGAGTAACCTGTCCGCCAAGATCTTAATCAGACCCAGCCGCAGCCCGTGCAGGTAAGAGCTGTGGGGCCGGGAGGCGGGGATTTTGAGAGACGACGCAGAAGGAAAACTAAATAAATAATAAATTTTCCCTTGTGGTCGTCTCTCGAAATCCCCCCCCCACCCGGCCCCACCGCTCTTACCTGCACGGGCCGCGGCTGATCAGGCCCTTAATCTTGAACTACAATGGAGCTAATGTAGTATCTTCTGTCTGACATCAATGTGGCTTACACTGTGTTAGACTTGTCTAAGTGGCACAGGAGCAGTACGCTGTTAGTTGCAGCCGGTGTTTGGCTAAGAAGGGGTTGGGGTGGGCTTGTATCAGGCTTATGGTCAGCAGTCTGGTACACCTTTTATTAAATAGATGCTTATTAAGGTTTACATTGTAACAAAGCACAACAAGTTCTACCAGTCTGGAGAAAGTGTCAACATCATTACAGAATGATACACACACGTGATCAATCTTAAATCTCCCTAGTTTTTACATTCTATATTCCTCTGAATATCATTAATCCTTGACATTTATTTCAAATAACAATGCATGTAATAAGAATTCAAGGAATCCTAGCAGCAGACATAAATTAGTATAAATTAAGTTCTTAGACATCTAAATCTTCCTGCAGTTTTTCATCTGTTCGAAAACGTATCATTCTGATTTCTTCAGCCAAAGTCTGTTCAGCCTCATCTTTAATCCAGTGCTCTACAGTCGGCTTTCTGGGAGTTAACCAGTGTATTGCAATAGGCCTCTTAGTAGAGTAAACTGCACAAATCTCTTCTTAGTTTTATTCTTTGAGCATGGTGGTCCCTATGCTCAGTAGTCACTGATGTGACGACAGCTGTAGCTTGATATGTGGATGAAAGCCATATCTGTCTCCTACCGGTCTCCAATATTCAGCTACATTTGGGCAGTACCATACCAAGTGGAAATACGTGCTCTTTTGTTCATTACATTTTGGGCAAGTAATTTCCCTCTCATGGTCTATTCTATGATGCATCACTGGTGTTACATGAGTTCTGTGTACAAAGTTGAAATATAAGAGGCGAAATCTTGCATTGCTTGATGCAACTCGTATGAGCGAGAGCGCCCTGCGACTGATTACTTGTCTGTACATGGTACACAGCAGTCTGATTCCTACCGACATCTAGTTCTTAATACCTGTTTGGGCATATCATACCTGCGAGCGATATAGAGCCTGATAATACAGCCCCGTCCCTAATCCTGCCCCAACCAAAAGCTCAGCGCATTTGACTCCAGCAGGGTGTCCTGCATGTTCCCCCAAACTTGCTTCACTCTCTGGCGAAAGGTATAATAATGAAGAAACCAACCCATATCTAATTGAAAGACCTTCATCGCACCTTCTAATGAATTCAGGGCATCGTTTCAAATGAAACCCCTGCATTCACGTAGCCTCCCGTCCTCCATTTGGACATATCCCATCTAAAATGCAGTTGAGCAAATTCGGGTAACAGCCAAACCGAGAACCCTTGCATATGGCGTCTGTTTTCCGCACCTGAAACAGAACCTCCTCCAAATCAGTATCACATCCCTCACCTGGGTATCGTCAATGGCAGTCTGGTATTTGTGAAGAGACCTGTCATCAGATCTTCTCTTGATGGCAGTCCACCCAACATTTCCGTATCTATGCTTTTTTCTGGATCAAACCAGCCTGCCACAAACTGCTATTGAGCTGCCATGCAGTCCTCTTCCAGGTTTGGGACCCTGAGGCCTCTATCTTCATACGTACATATTAAAATATTAATCTTAACTGTGCTCCTCTTTCATCCCCATTCATTACCGATCTAAGCTGACCAAGGTTTACCCATGGGATCCCATATATACAGCACTGAAATAAGTACAGGCATCTTGGCAGTACTACCATTTTTGCTAGGGCTAGTTGTGCGCCCAACAACAAAGGGAATGAGCCCCACAAATGCAGTCACTTCTGTATACTCGTAATTATTTTAAATGTATTCAGCTTGTGCCACTTACTCTCTGTGGGTCACCATTATTCCCAGATAATGAAATGATACAATTTCCCACGTTACCTCTAGTGGGGGTGGTACCTGCAGAGGAAACCCTGACAATTGACCCAAGGGGAACACTAGCAACTTTTGTTTATTTATATATAAGCCTGACTATTCCCCAAATCTCTCCGGTGTTCTCATTAACTGTGGTATGGCATCCATAGGGTTTAGCAAATCTATCAATAAGTCATTCACAGGTGTTTGTAGCCATGTATTTCTATTGCCTGGCCTTATAATTCTGCTTAAAATTGGCACGCTAAAGGTTCTATGGCCAGAGTGAATAACAAAGGGGACAGAGGAGAACCCAGTCTTATGCTCCGCTCCAGTTGTCATTCCTCTGATATGATCCCATTAGTCTTAACCCTGGCTAGCGTTTTCCTGTTCAAAAATCTTATTAATTTGGTAATACCTGGGGCCAAAGTTAAATCCTTTAGTGCTGCAAGCAAATAATGCCAAGACACAGTGTCAAATACTTTTTATGCGCCCAATGACACTACAGCCTGCTCTTTGTTACTATTCACGGATTCGTACATTACATACCTCAGGCGTCTGCCTACATGGTATAAAACCACACTGATCTGTATGTATTAATTGACCATGTTCAAACTGGATCACTGACATAATATCGACAACAAAAATATCGAATATACAAAATATTGGCGTCATAATATCGACTACAATAATATCTACTACCAATACTTATTTATAAAAATACAAAAATATCGAGTACACAATATCGTATATAAAAAATATCGTTCACCCCAATATCGAAATGCTAAATATCGTTACATTAAATATCGTTTAAATTTTTATAACATACAACATAACAAAAATATCGAATACCAAAATATAGACATCAATAATATCGACTTTTTACAAATATCGACTATAGAAAAACTGCTCAATTAAATATATCTTTAGCACCAAATATAAATTCACATTATAAAACAATATAAAATACTTAAACAACATAATAAAATAATTTGCAAACACATCAATATATAAAACAAAATATTTTGGCTAAACAAACAATTACAATAATAAAATATAAACTGTAAAATATATAATGCTTGCATTATTTCACATTAAAAACAACATTTAAATTATTTAAAAAAGTAAAACGAAAAAATATTTACTTTCTACTAACAGTTTCTTAATTAGCGTTTCCCTTATATGGAAAAAAAAGTGCCAAAACAATAAAAAAATTAACTTCAACCAATAAAATACTTACATTTCAAAATACACCAATA